>CM068962.1:82870610-82893552 GCA_035128595.1 Eptatretus atami | reverse complement strand
GAGAGAGACTAGTCTAATCGGGTAGGAGCCGGTGAGAGCGAAGTGGTCGAGGCAAACACTACACCGATGCAGCAGTACCTGTGCTCATGGCCGTACACCCCCACCCTTCCCTCCCCCCAATGTTTTCCACAATGCACACTATGTAAGGATAGTGATTGGAAGAAGTACCAGTCCTGCTGATGTGAGCAAGGTGGCGCACCATTGACCCATGTTGCTTTTTGGCAAGGACATTGATTGGGTCCGGATCGGTAGCGTCGATTGGCCTGGTCCATTTCTCTGCGTGAATGTGGCACACTATTGACTGGCACCAACTGGGTCCTGACAACAATTTCTCGAGGGCAGGGGGGTCCTTAAAGGCAGGGATGCTGTGACTTTCCAATCTTTCTTTGGCCACCCTAGAGGTACAGGTACACCATGACTGGAGGACCATGATACAAATCGCTTTTGTGAACGTCGCCACCTCCAACACCACTTATGTGTTACTTCTGGGACGAACTGCCAGCTTCCTAATTAGCTCGTCCAGTTCAGTGGGCATGACTGTTTTGCGTGGGCCCTAAACACAGGCTTTGTTGTTTGCCTGCATCAAGTATTGTGCTTTTATTAATGCGTCTTTGCGTTAGGATTTCACGCTGTCTCATGCCCAATTAAATAATATATTTTTTCCGAAGTTCACATGTGCACGTCTGGTTTCCACCATCTTACCTGCATGACCGATTTGGGTGAATTGAAAAAGAGAGAGAGAGAGAGAGAGAAATATAATTGGGGTAAAATCTTTTGTTTTGCTAATCACAGGGTTTTCAATGAACATCGTTTTTAAGCAATACATAGCATTTTATAAGTATGTGATGTAAGTCTATTTTTTTCCATTTTAATCATATTTGGTAAATTGTAATCAATTAATTTGTAAAGTGTTTGGAAACACTTATATTAAGTGCTCAATCAATGTAATTATTAATTATTATGACTATATGAAAATTCAATGTGCATTCTGTCTCAGATGGAGTCTGTGAGTAAGAGAACCATGCAAACTGAATAAAGTAGGTTCAGTTGCTACATCTGCTTACCGCAGCATCAGTCAGCCGACAGTACACGGGCCTTAAAAGCCTTAAATACTGCAAATCACTAACCCACCCCTTGGTGAAAAGGAATCAATCCATGATCGCCTTCCAAAGACACCTGGTCCTCATCTTTGTTGAGAAAAAAGTAAAAAATAAAAATACAAGAAAGCTTCGCACGGTATACTTCATCCCAAGACCAAAGTACACAGTCAATCAAAAATTGTCAAACGAAATACACGTGCACCTTGGCTCAAAGGACAAATGCATCGTATTACAATCACCATTTTCCATTTGGGCCAACTCGCTGTGAGATGTGTTTTTTTCAAAAACAAAAAGGTTAAAAAAAAAAATCAATTCTAAGAAAGCTAAGGACGTGTACTTCAACCCCAAGACAAAGTACACAGTTAAACAAATACTCATGCACATTGGCTCCAAGGTCAAAGAGCATGGTTCATACAAACACGTACACCGTAGCCCATAGGGCCAGAATGCGTGAACATACAACAACGTTCGGGATCTATGAAACCACATTTATTTCATTAAAAAAAAAGGTAAAAAATATTATGTCTCACAAATTCCAAGGACGTGTACTTTGCTCCCATGGCCAAATTAAACAGTCCACAAAGTGATCAAACTAGTGTACATGTGCACTTCGGCACGAAGGCCAAAGCACAATGTTGAACAAATACATACACCCCAGTCGGCCTGGCGCTTGTGGCCTTATATCGATCAGTTTCGCCCCCAACTCAGGGACTACTCAATTTGCCCAGCAAATACAGTTTATTGATCCTATATACTCTTTACCTAGGTCCTTTACTGCAACATTCACCAGTTTCTTTGTTATTCTTTCATAAAGTGAGCTTGCACTTCAATAGTAAAAGATATAAAGATTTGTAATGGACGCCACACTTGACCAATGAGATGTTTCTCATTTTCAAGCTGCTCTGCATGTCCAATATGGCGACGCTCCTGGTTCCGGTGTTTGTGAACAATTTCAATATTAATTCTCCGCATTTCCATCACGTGTGATAACCGATGCCTGGATCCATCGAGAATTGATATTTATTCACAAAAGAACGCCTTTCCTGTGAGAATGAGGTGGACAGTGTATGAGGCGGCAAGGAAATTAGCAAATTTGGATGGCATTGTGGAGAATTAGCAAATGCTTTACACCTCACATGACAAGTTTTTCTTTCAAAGAAATATAAGGTTTTTCTTATCACCTGGAATGTTACAGAGGATTATTGACCTGTCTCTGAGCTGTCACGCTGGGTTTGAAATTCTATCCAGCTTATAAGCTGTCACCCTGGTTTTCGTAGCAGGGTGATATATCAATGTGTGCACCATACACCGGATTTACGGGAAACTGGCCTTTTCATCTGCTCTCATTTATTGGTGGAAGTTAAGATCCCACGGTGTCTTCCTTGAAGAGCATGCGAGCTTTCTCCGGCACTCTGAACAAATTCTAAGTTTGTGTTTGGATTACAGGTAGCACGTGGTCTGGTCTTCTTCGAAGTTCTTTGACACGGCTTGCAATCACAGAGTGGGGGAACTGCCTGGGGAGAAGCTTCTGGACTTCAAACAAATTTACCAGGTGATTCACATGTTTCATTCACATGACTTTTTATATTTAAAAGGTTAAAAAAAAAATCATACATTGTAACAAAGTTGAGAATCTGCACCACCGGCCCCACAGCCAAAGTGCACAGTCCAACAAAACTTGTCAAACTAGTATACTCATGTACTTCAGTCAGAAGGCTGAAACACATGGCCAAACAAGCATAAACATCCAGGCCAAAGGGCCAGAATGCTGGTCATACGACAACTGGGAACAACTGTGTATCATCAGTTAGAGTGGATTCTCCCAGGAGATGAGCCGTTAGGCCATCCCATGAGGGAGTACATACAACTCGCATGTTTAACTGGAATGGTGACCATAACCCCTGTGGCCACACAAGCACGTGCTGTGAGGATCCTCAATAAAAATGGAGGGATTGCCACAAATTAAAACCCTGTTTAGGAACCCATTACCAATGAATATAATCTCTAAATTCTCTCCAGGAAGAAAGCCACCAATAACATTGATTTGCAATAAAATTATTATGAATCTGATTCGTAGTCTGACTCATACTGGGATAGCAGTGTAGCAGCTGACACTGCTCTGTGAAGTGGGAAGCTCTGTGCTTTTTCACAGACTGCAACTGAGCCGGAATGCTTATTTAATTTTGATCTTTCATTCCGGCTTCCTGACACAACAGCACTGCTTGGAAGAAGTTTGTGACCATGAATGAAAGGTCACCTGAAGCCCAGCCTGCTATTTACTGAATTCTTACGCATGCGTATTCGAGCGCACACACACACAAGACGCACGCACGCACCACGCACGCACGCACGCCGCACGCACGCACACACACACACACACACACACCACACACACACACAACACACACACACACACACACACACCATGTTTTACATCATATTTTACACAGTTACTTTCTGCAAACAAAATTGATGAACGGAACATTGATTAACTCATTAAACTCACTTAAAGGCACTCAGATTATCCTGGATACATGTGAATACCCATTTCTGTTACCCGAATTACCTCTGGAATAATGTGGAAGTCTGGATATAATCCACAAGGAAAGAATTGTTATTGATCTTCCAGACCTGCCATTCTACCACGAACAATAAAACTGCCCACCAAAAATTCACAAGGACAGCTGTACTGCCACCAAATTACACATCATCTTGTTCTCCCTGAGAGAACAATGCTCGTGCATTTCGCTTGACACTTGACAAGAAGCAGAAGCAAAAGGACATGTTTAAAAAAAATTTAAAATCAAATGTTTCGCACGCTAATTAATTCGATTGCAAAATCAAAGTGATTTGTGAATATGTGACCTTTCAAAG
Organism: Eptatretus atami; assembly: GCA_035128595.1. Taxonomy (NCBI): domain Eukaryota; kingdom Metazoa; phylum Chordata; class Myxini; order Myxiniformes; family Myxinidae; genus Eptatretus; species Eptatretus atami. The sequence goes on along the minus strand of CM068962.1, from coordinate 82,889,578 downwards.
GTGATTTTATGGCGCTTCCTGGATTGGACTCCAATACCCACTCGCAGGTAAGAGAGTCTTTATACGCTGCGGCCAGCCAGGGAGAAGATGGTGCACACTAGGAGCGGTAAGGTGGCTTCCGCACGAAGCTGGGAAATGGGAGAGAGAATGGAACTGTGCTCTATCACCGCATACCATATGGCACCGGCTGTGTGCGAGTGCCAAACTACATTTGGAACAATTATGATGCAATTATGGCAAAAATTCACCATCCATTAAAAACTGCCAAATCACTTCCTGTTGCAGAGCATTCTGACAGTGAGATCTCGGGATTGAAAATTTTGCAGCGTAATAAAGCTCAATTTTCATGAGGCGGCATGTGGAACGGCACATCTATGGTACGCCTGCGGTGTTACCAAGGCAACGTCCATGGAAAAAGCCCCAAGTGAGATGTATAAACAGCTATCTATTACACAAATATCATTACACATCTTCTCCCTGCCCGTGTAGCATATAAAATGTAAAAAGTAAAAATTCATAATACATGAAATGGCAATTAAATTTCTACAAAATGATTCAACTAAAACCCTCAAAACACAAAGTGCAACTTTCAATATAGATATCATACAAGTGGAAATAAAGAAGAGAGAGCAGAATGTTTGTACACAATGGAACAGGAGGGTGCAGCTTTTTACTTGAGCGACTGTCAAGTTTATAGCAATTGTGAAGTCAAGACAGGTATACAAATCCAACAACAATTGGAACAGTTAAACAGGGGTAACAGGAATCGAAAAGAAAATGCAGGTCATTTGGACAAGGTGAATGCAAACGAGTCACACTTTGAGGGACTGGAAGGAAGAATGTGATCATGGACATAGAGGACATTCTACAGTCAGGAAAAACAAAAGGGACGAAGTAATAGATGTAAGTGGAACAACTGAACTTCGTAATAAGCAAAGAGCGCATACATGAATGAATATGTATCACAGTACTGGACTAAGAAAGGACCGATGTAAACAGATGAGTTTTAGAGACCAATTCAAAACCTATATCCAGGAAACGTAATATGGCAATATGTCTGCTATGGGAAAGGAGCAGGCTTTGTGCCTTAGCTTTTGCCAAGTGTGCTTTGGGCCTTACTTTTTTAATCAAACATGAAGATGTTGCCATAAATTCTTAAAATAACAATTTACTCCTCAACGGACTTCTGTATCATTTGCAACATGCCAGCAAACTGAGTGCATAAGTTGACAACAGCCGTTACCAAATGCATTCACCGTCATTGTTTATTTGAGAAAAATAGGCACTTTTGGATTTTCATTGATGACGTCAACCTTTGTGTTCCACTTTACATAAAAGGAGATCATTTACTTTGCATTGACAATGTTCAACTTTCATTGAAAGACTTTTCATTCGATTGATGGGCTGAATTATGAAGAATCCTCATGAACCCTCCTGTCTGTACTTGTGTTTAGTGAACCATTAGGATGTAACCAATGACATTTTTTTAATGGGGAAGCTAATGATGACATTTAAATGAGAACGGCCACTCGGTAGAGTGCATACCTCTGCCAGGCTGATTAGTTTAACGTTCTGTATCCCAATGATAGGCGGATCTGGATTCGGACTGGAAGTAAAATTTCATTGGCTTGTTCTCACACTCACAACTCATCCACCAAGTTTCGTCCAAATCCCGTCAGAACTTTTTGGATATCGTGCTATATGTCGTTTTAGACCAATCACTCAATGGAAAGAATCACTAAAAAATCCTCAGATCCGGATCCAGAATCGGATATTCCCAAAATCAATAATGTCATCCGGTTACATACAAACTGTCCACCAAATTTGGTCCGAATCCGTCACAACTTTTTGAGATATCCTGTTCACAAACACACAGACAAAGACAGACAGACAGACAGACAGAGGTAAAAACATAACCTCCATCCACCTTCGGTAGCGAGGTAAAAATATATTAATTTCCATTTGTAGTACATATAAACATCTCTTTCAATTCCTGTCAATTTTCATTTCATCTCAGCAGATTAAATTATCATCGCGGGTTCAGTGTGATGCATGATGTTTTTGCGTTGAAAGGCTACCACCGGAATCTTGGCATTTATGTATCGTGTCAACTGTTCTTGTCTTTTGGAAAAGTGCTTGAACCTGTATATAATGAGTACATGAGCATTCTTATCCAGAGGAGTGAACTATTTTGTAACATGATGGCCTTTTTTGGTTACAATTTATAATTATTCAAGCCTTTTCCTTCCTCAAAGTAATTAAATATACATTCAAATGGAAAACTGAAGCATTAGTCATGTCAATCAGTTCAGACTGGTTAGCATGACCTCTTTGCGAGGTGCTATCGGACAATGCAAAAGTGCACCAGATAATAATCACAATTGGCAAGCAAATTAGATCATGCAATTAGTAAGGAATGACAAGGTCAATATAATAAGACTAAATATATTACGATGACAAGCAAATGGTATGGAGATGAAAGGAGGGAATGATATGAGATACACACCCTCGCAGCGCGGCAACGTGGAACTCCAGCGGATGCGACCTTCTTTCTCGATGCACGTGAGGCTCTCAGCACCTTGCGTACGGATGAAGCCATCTTCGCACACAAAGAACACTGATTGCCGAGTTTGAAGCTGTGACCAACCGGCGGCTATTCACGGGTATCCCAGGATCATGGCATTCGTTGAGGCCAAAGGCTGAAACAACAATGGAGGTCAATCTCATGCAGCCATGACAAACAATGAATTTCACTCCATTAATAATTCACAGTCCATTTTATAAATCCAGCAGGATAAGCCAGAATTTTGAAGACTTTTGAATTGATTTTAATCTGAGAAATAATTCGTAAGACAATTATCTAACAGGAAATCAAAAAATTTAAACGATATATTTATAATTTTTAGGCATTCAAGCTACTCTTGAAATGGCAAGCATGAAACAGAACTACGCTATGTTATAAGCGCAGCGTGGTATGAATTGTTGAGTATTGGAAAGACAACAAAGAACTTGGATGTGGAATGCATTCATGTCTGTTGATGTTGTAAAACACAATGGAGGCCACTAATCTGGCACACACTCAATTTTTGTTTGTCCCTACAACGCAGAGCAAGGGCACTAGAAAGCCTTGGCTTTATCGTTGGTTATCAATGAGGAACTCTCATTAATTTACCAGCTGGTAGGATTTAGAGTGGATCGATCCCTGGAATTGAAATCAGATGCAAACCAGACACAACAGTGTTTAATCCATAATCAGATAGCACTGACATTACAAGTCTGGAGAGGAGGAAGATACTGTGTTAGATATCGATGAAAGAACAGAAAACTTTAAATGCATATGAGGTTCTTTACTTGCCATGCAGCAACTGCTGATGCAATGTGTTTTGAGGTAGTAGAAAGATATTTTTTTGAAGTGTGCTCATTATTGAGACAATCCAGCTTTGGTTCCGTTCCTGATCGAGTCAAACCTAAGCGCCCTGTCACACCTTGACGTTTTAGCCACATATGGCAACGTATTAAATGTATGTAAAACGCTGGCGTGCTGAACTATTGATGTTTTTTTCAGTTTTGTGGCGTATTCATAACGAGTTGGACGTTGCATAACGTATTAGTAATGTACACAGAACATTTCGATAACTTATAGATAACTTATACCAACGAATGCTTAGCGTGTTGTCGGCATTCACAACGTATGCCCAACGATAGTCTAACGTATGCATAGCGTGGCAGCGTATCGCCGACGATCAGTGGCATAGCCTATTAATAGGCTGCCGCTCGACTATTTAAATGGACGCTGCCTGCTCGACGATTTTAATCATACCAAGCTACATCGAAGTGTCAACATCCATCGTCATGCCGAAGAAAACTTCGAAGAATGCTGCAAGAAATCTCCCTGGCCGTGGCCGTGGACGCGGACGCAAGGAGGATCCATCATCACCCACACCCTCACCTACTACTACTGACATGGACCTATTACTACTACTACTACACTACTATACTACTGACACGTCCTAACTATTACTACTACTGATACTACTGACATGGACATCTACTCATCATGGAGTCTGAAACATGACGGGTTCCTCCTGTGAAGCCCATTTTATATACCAATTCCCCTAAAGCTGCAATACGCCATTATACGGTAGCTGTAATAGAAATACGTTCAGTAAGTTCTGTGGTCGTCCGGAAGACGTCAATCAATACGTCTCATACGTCAATATGTGTGAGATACGTTACACATAGGTTCAAAGCACGTTACTCATAGGTTATAATAAGTTCGGGTACGCTAAACATACCTCGACGTGTTTCGACTTATGAGTAACTTACAAGTAACGTGTGTCGACGTGTGTCAACGATCGCATAACGTGCCTACAACTTATGGCCAGTGTATGCGGAACGTGTGAGTCATATGCTGGCATATGTCAAAAATTTTGAGCATGTTTTAAAATTGGTCGACGAGCTCGGCGTACTACGACGTATGCCAGCGTGCTTCAGCGTGCTCTTAACGTATACCAACTTACCCATAACGTAATTCGACGTACGCCAGTGTTTTAGAACAAATTTTTCATACGTCGGCATAACGCTGGCTAAAACGTCAAGGGTGTTACAGGCCTTAAACAAAGGACTTGTGTCGTGGAATACAGGGGGGGACTGCATCTCAGAGCATGCCATCCGTACATGCGAAAAAGCTGGTTGTGCTGTCTGCATTTTCAAGTTTGGACGTTAAACTCAACACATCATTTTAGGCCATTTTCAGGAGATATTGGATCAGCACCTGGGAGAAACTTTCTGCTTTGGGTAAATTATGATTAGTACTACTTTGCCATATGTAGAAATGTCGAGAATGAATGTGGCTACAGGAATTATGACCTAATGGCTTATCAATGCACCTAAATTTCAAAATACACTGTTTAATGTGGATTGTGTTGGGGGTGTAAATTTGGCTGACATTACACCCGCAAAAAGGTTTGGGTCATCAAAGCACCAACGACAAATATTTGCTGAGTAGTTGTCATTAATTAACACAAGAGTGCAGTTCCTCAAAGAGCTAAGAATGACAGTGTACACTGAACACGTTAACATTGAATGATGGGGGAACACTTATACAAGGGATCTACAGTCATGAAATCTACAATATGATAAGGAAGCATGGTAGGAAACAAACATTGAATATAGAGAGGAGTAATGAAGCATAACTAAAAGAAATCATGGGTATGTACGAAATATGGCATGGTAGTGAGCTCTTGTCTTGAAAGAGTGTTTCGTACAAGGATTGGGGCAGCTGAAACAACTTGGAAACAGTGAGTGTAGGATTTATAAAACAACAATGGAGCAGAAGAAAACAGGTAAACAATGGATATAACAGAGAGACAGGACCAATGTGAGTAAAGAACTGTTGAAAAACAAAGGATACATCATATTGAGATGAGTAAAGCTTATCAGTATGAATGGAGGATATATAGGTGGCCATCTTGACAAATAGGACCGCATGTCCTGAAGCTCACCTGGATCAGGAGCAACAGTCACTCAAACCCCCCGCAGATGCCCTTAGACCCTGATTATTATTTTAATGCTGTGAACAAACTTTGGTACATCACGGGTGATGAAGGTTGTGGTCATTTTTCATTGAAAGTGTGTGTAGTTTCAGAGAAGAGAGAAAAATACCTATTTTAGGAGTCAAAAAACCCCCATAGACTCCCTTAATGAGCGTAGATTTTGATGTGGTCAATACACTTTGCTACAACATTGGTGATGAATGTTGTGGTCAAGTTTCATCAAAATTGCATATGTAGTTTTGGAAAAAGAAAACAAATAACTATTTTGTGGGGTCAACCTACTTCCCCTTGCCCCCACCCCCGTAGACCCCCTTAATGAAAGCGGATTTTGATGCGGCCAATATACTTTGGTAGAACACAGACAATGAAGGTTGTGGTCAAGTTTCATCGAAATTGTGTGTGTAGTTTTGAAGAAGAAAAACAAATACCTATTTTGGGGGTCAAATCCCCTCACCTCCTGTCAACCCTCTTAATAAGTGCAGATTTTGATGCGGTCGATACACTTTAGTACATTATGTGTGATGAAGGTTTGGTAAGAAGTATCGAAATTGGTGTGTGCAGTTTCAGAGAGAAAGAAACAAATACCTATTTTGGGGGGTGTCAAATCCCCCCTCACCTCCTGTCAACCTCTTAATAAGTGCAGATTTTGATGCGGTCGATACACTTTAGTACATTATGGTGATGAAGGTTGTCGTCAAATTTAATCGAAATTGTGTGTTTAGTTTCGGAGAAGAAAGCAAATATCCATTTTGGGGTGTCAAAAACACCCCGAAGACCCCTAATATGAGCACAGATTTTGATGCAGTCATATATCTTCATTAGGCATCAGCTAAAAATCTTGTGGCCAAGTTTAATTAAAATCGTGTGTTTAGTTCAAGCGATAATGAATGAAGGGCTTCCGGACGGACTCACTCACTCACCTACGGACACTGCTCAATCGCATAAGCTCACCTGACTGAAGTCCCGGTGAGCTAATAATTATTAGAGAATATAGAAGGAATCAATGAGATGATGAGGCCCATTTGGAGCTCAATCGTCCACAGTCAAGACATATTCCAAATTTCCAATCCACCCATTTTTGTTTGGTTTGTTGTTGCCGTCTCTTCGATTTCTATATTTTCATCCATTAACTTGCATTCTCATTAATCTTCCGATTGATGCTCGATTTTGATCTCCACCTTTCCTTAAAGGTTGGAAGTAATCATGTAATAACCATTTAAGTTTTCCATATGAGGACATTAAGCTCAACAAAGCCGTTCTGTCTAGCTCCATCTTTGGCATAGTTAATAAGCAGAGAACCAACACAGGATGGAAGTTATGAGCATGCTGTCAACTCACTCGCATAGCTGATATTGAACCACGTCCAGACATTGAGTTGTCACTCTGGAACTCGAGCCGAAGGACGTGCCCGCTACTGACACATGCGTCGGAGCCTCAGCCCCTGTGAACGTGCCGATGAGTTCAGCATCAGGTTCTTCCCCATCTCGCATGGTCAGGAAGTCAAAGCGTGTCTCAACATCAAAGTCATTGAAGGTGATGTGTACTCGGCTGCCTGGTGCAGTGATGATGAGCCATGCACAGTCGAGGTTCTCCGTAGCCTGCTGGATAATTCGGTGACAACACTGTGCCGGATGGAGCTGTATAGTTAAAGAAGCAGGAGACTGGGGGAAGAAGGCGCATAATACAAAAATGGCAGTCAAAATGGCAAGATTTCCGGGTGACCTGTAATTTCATGTGACATTTATTGCCCATTACAAGTTGCCCTGAGGACATGAGATATCAAATATGCTGTGTGGACTCAAATCTCACATATAAGAGCAGTTCATAAACATGAAACAATGGAATAGCAAAATGCCAATTCTCCGGTGACTAGCCAGATTTCCAGGTTATGATCCAAAGTCTTTATACTCTGCTACATTCAATCAGATTTAAACTCACAACCTCTGACATGCCAGTCTTGTGTCCCACCTCTGGGGTCCTCATCTCTAGGCTAGGATTACAGGATGGCCTAGAGGTATGCACACTCATCTCGAAGCTGTCTAATCTGGCTATGAATAATGACCCAGCTATAAACTGTCATCCCAGTGTTTCACAGGCAGGGTGATTCATCAATGCGTGTGCCGTCCCTTGGATGAACGTTAAACGGGAGTGCCACCTGCCGACATTAGTGTGAACATTAAAGATGCCACGGTGTCCTTCGCGAAGAGTCGACGAGCTATCGGCGTCACCATGAACAAACTGCATCAGCGGCACAGACACTCATGCAGCCAATAATGCTACCCCCGCAACCTTGTGCTGCATACGAAAGAAGAAGATGACTTGGCCACCATCATACAACAGGTCATTCTCCAATAGGAAGGTTTGTGCTTTTGAACAAATTACTGAGAAAAGAATAAAAACTTTTTTGGATTGGCGTCACCTTCACAATGAAGTCCAGGCAGGAACATGAAACATGGCCAAGGAAGCAGTGCATAATGGCCTACTTTCAAGCGAGGGTTATCATGGGATCGTCAATATGTATGAGAGTGAATCCTCGTAATATAAATGAAGAACGATTTAACATCCTCTCAATAAGGACAGTGTATTCTACACGATGCATCGTCATGCCTGCGGAGCACCAGGACGATGATATGATTTTGGAAATCAAAGAAACGGCCTCTACATGCGTTTGATAAATAAATATTTGAAAATCTAGAAGGAGATTGGGAGATTAGGACCATACTCTGTGCAGAGCGTTGGTGCTGCCTAAGCAGTCTCCTTGATTATTGGGCACAATCCTGGACGGGTCACCACTCCGACACGGTATACCAGCATGCTGGCACTCATTTTCCCGACCTCGGAAGGATGACAGGCCGAGTTAACTCCACCTGGTATTAATTCAACCTGAGCAGGATTTGAACTCTCAGGACCCTAGGATCCAAAGCTCACCACCCTAACCATTAAGCCAACACCGGGTATGAAAATCTAGGTAAAGCCACAAAGGTAGAAACAAGTCAAAAGTTAGCACCCCAAAAGTATAATAAATCATAACAACAAATCATGGTTCAACCGAAACACCAACCATCTGAGCTCTTACCACGTTTTTTGCAGTGCAGTGTATTAAATTATTATAGCTCCAAGCAAGTCTTGTTTCTTTTCAGAGCCAAAGTGGCAGCACACATATAAAAATGCCCATTCAAGATTATTAGTTGCATTCGTTCAGCATATTTTCACTGACATAAGGCAAAAACACGATGCATACACTTCCATTTCAGAGGAGAAACAAATAAGCTTGGTAATATCGTACTTTTCCATTTCATAACCTCACATGCATGTCAACGATAGAGGTTTAAAGCGAATTTTGTGCCCAGCACTTCCTGAATACTACAAGAGCAATGGTTGCTCCAAGCTGAAATAATTTTGACACAAGCTGTGGTGGACAAATTGTGACCCACTATTCTAACCGTACTGGAAACCGTATACAAAGATATCAGACAAATTATGAAATTTGGTGTCTGTCTCTGTCTATTTTTGACCGCGATGCATTCGGTCGTTACATATCCAATCTCAACCAAACTTGACATGTGGACTAAGGGTCACATGATGGAGGTTGTAGAGACTTAATTTGCCACCCTCCCCTCCCCAAGGAGGTTTTCCACCTTGTGCGAAATCCATGTTAAAGTGTATATCCGTGTTAAGAGAGCTAATCATAGCATTTTTCAAGGCCACTTCTAAAAAAAGTAATAAAACAAAAGTGCGATCTATAAATAAAAGAGCTCAGGCTTGGTGTGAGTCCATCCGTCCTTCCTTCCTTCTGTCCCTCCGTCCGTCCATCGTCCATCCGTGCAGCAGTATGATTATATGTCCATTATTTACGTACTATTGGAATGTACCTTTTGACACTACGACTGTTGACATCCCTTAGACCTATGAAGATGATCTAAGACCCTGAGGACCCTTAAGATGCAAAAGACCCTGAAGACCCAAATAACTTGAAGACCCAAAAGTCACCAAAAACCCCAAAAGACCCTGAAAACCCCAGCATCCGAAAGACCCTGAAGACCCAGAAAACCCAAAGAACCTGAAGAACCAAAAATACAAAAAAAACCCTGAAGACCCTGAACACCCCAAAGACCCCAAACACCCCCAGACCCCCCAAAGAACCCAAGACTCTGAAGACCCCCCCCCAAAAAACCAAAAAACTGAAGACCCAAACTCCAGAAGACCCCAAACATCCCCAAAGAACCCAAGACTCCAAGACCCCAAAGACCCCAAGCCCACCAAAAAACCCGACTCTGAAGATCCCAAAGGACCCTGAAGACCCGGAACACCCTAAAGACCCTGAAGACCCCCAAATAACCAAAGATGCTGAAGACCCCAAAAGACCCCCCAAGACCCCCACCACCCAAGACCCAGAAAACTATGAAGACCCCCCCAAGACCCCCAAATAACCAGACCCCAAAGACCCCCAACCATGAAGACCCTAAAACTCTGAAGACCCCAAAGACCCCAAATAACCCAAGACCTGAACACGCCCACAGAACCCAAGACTCCGAAGACCCGGAAAGAGCCACAAAGACCCAAAAGACCCACAGAAGATCCCCAAAGACCCACAAAACCCCAAAGACCCTGAAGACCCATAAGTCCCAAAAGACCCTTAAAGCCCCATAAACATTAACACCATTTTGACCCCTTACTCCCTTCAGACAGATGAGACAGCTTAGACCCTTGACCACTTAGACCTTCTTATCTCACAAATGAAATTTCAAATAAATACAATATCAGTAATATTACAAACAAGAAAAAGGTGACGTGCAGAGCACGATACTTGCAACATCCACTCCCATCTCCAGAGGTTGTCATGGATACATCAAATTGTCCATTTCATTGAGATTAAAATTGAAAATCTTAATCAAAGCTCAGGTAAATCGGATGAAAATTGATTATTTTTCAGATTGAAATTGATGATTTAGAATTTTGACTGAGTTGACCTTTGACGTTTTGACATCAAAAACAGTTGGTTTCCAAATTCAGTAATGTATTATGCCATTGCTGCTTAATTTTCAGGTTAATGAGATGAAATTTGACCTTCATTTGACCTTTGACCTTAAAAATAGTTGCTTTCCCAATTAGTGATCGACTCTGCAAATCCTGTTCAACTTTCACGTTACGAGGATGCAAATCGACAATTCTCAGTTGAAAATTTATGATTTTAGACGTTTGACCTTGAGTTGACCTTTGACCTTTTGATCTCAAAAATAGTTGGTTTCCAAATTCAGTGATGCAATATGCAAATCGTGTTCAAATTTCAAGTCAATCGATGAAAAATGACGATTTTAGAAATTTGACCTCAAGATGACATTTACCTTTGACCTCAAAATCAATAGGCTTCTCAGTTGAGACTACCTCTACAACTTGGTAAGGTTAATGATGATTGGTTTAGAATTGTGACCTGTAGGTGATAAACAGACGACAGAGAGAATAACAAAATCGAATGACCAATATAACTTGAAAAATCTTCCATTTTGCAAGTAACACATTTCGAGAAAATAAATGTTTGTATTATGTATGATTGGTGTAAATCATGCCAACTCAGCAAATCTGTGACGTCAATCTCTGCAACGACGTGTGGAGAGGCGATTGTAGGGAGCGGAACCACGCGAGTAGTTGTGACAAGCCGGTAGGCGACATGGGTGGTCGCAGACTAAGGCGAATTTGAAATATGTAGATAAGAGAACACATCAGATGGCATTTTTGCCATTCGTTGTTCCATATAGGAACATGACGAGCAACTGTCCATTCATCGTTTGTGTTCGATTCCCTAACCCTACGTTAGGAATCCAACACGAACATTGGGGTGAAAGCATATAGTAATATAATATCATACTAGTCATACAGTTTTTGACGGATCGGGCTGAAAATTTTGACAAAGAGGTTGATTATAATGCGCATAAAGGCGCGGAAGCCGATTTTTGATTTTTGATTGTTTTTTTTCGGATTTTTTCAAAATTTTCAAAGTCCCATTGCTAGGCAATGTGGTGTCCATAGCAACGGGCTCAAAAGCATACAACTAGATCCTGGTATGAACCTACCAGTCAAGTTTCATAAAAATCTGTTGACTCCTCTGGCCTCAGAGCTGTCCATTACATACCAAACAAACAGAAACAGACAGACATACAGACAGACGGAAAACCTGAGAATAAAGGTAGTCTAGCGACCACCCAATAAAGCAAACGTGTGCACACGGGTAGCCAATCAATGGAGTCCTTCCAGAGAGCCAATAAACGCAGCAGATACTGCAAGGTCCACTCAACTGGAGCCCGTCACCATGACACGATTTGGAGTTTACGCACTTTTCCTTCCAAGCCTTTTCTCATTCTTTCTCACGAGTCACTAAACATGTCAATATTTCGTAGCGAATTTTGTTCGACATCACCAAGATGATTGAGCGAAGTGGATTTTGTTTGTTTGGCTGAACAACCACGAATCATATTAATGTTATCACAAAATAATATTAATACCAATAATATTCCCCCCTTCCCCAAGGGGTTTTTCCACCTTGGACAAACACTGTGTTAATGTGTATAAATAGCTTAACACGGCATTTTGTGAGGCACTCATACCGGAAATAAAAATTATTTTCAACCACAAACACGTGTGATTACCCTTTTAAACAGTCGCTACTGTTGTTTAACACGAAACTGAAAGGGAGAAAACTCGACGATCTTAAGGCCCGATCCTAGATCTACTGTAATCTAATATACAGCAGAAAGGATAATAACATGACCCTTCGTGCAGCTCCTGTTGGGTGTGCGTGCACTCGTACAAATAAAATTAGACACAATAGATAAAATGGCCCGTCAGGCCTGTGCTATATATTAACACCTCATTCAGTTTATCTCGAGACATTCACTTAACAGTGATGTTAACGATACACGATGGCCTACTCTTTTCAAGAGATGCCAAGAGATCGGTATGCGTCGTTGCACAAGATAAACAAATGACTATATCAACTAAAAAGTTGAAAAGAATACGTTTCCTACGATAGGAATCAAGGTCAGCTGACTTTTTAGCATTAGCAAATGCTTTTGCTCTGATGAAGGGCTACAACACTCGAAACATGCACCTCATCATTAGCCATATGACATCATGGTTTGTGATACTTCAGACTATTGAATCTTTCATTGTTCTTGATAGCTTGGGTTAATAGCACCACAAATAATGAAATTAATGTTCACAAAAAAATCTTGCTCTGAGCTTTGACGGGAAGGCAATGATGTACATCGTGATATTCCAGATAGCAGGCAGGCATATTGCTTCAGCTCCATCACTGAAGCATGCATCATATACCATGTAACTGAGGAATATTAGTCAAGAGTCCAAATTATCCATCTTTCTTTCACAAAGAGATGTAATTCAATTTGTACCTAAAAGATGTGTAATTCTTTGCCGGGGTATGGATGTGGATTTACGAGCACATCAAAGCTTATCTTGAAATATGTGAATGAAGAATGAAGTGTTTTTAGCCAGCGTAAGTGATATGACTTTCAGACAGCAATATCTCACAGAAGATTGCTTCTCGAGAAGAGAAGGGATGCCACACTGGAAAAGACAGGGCCTATAAGCTCAGGCCTCCTTTTAACTTATCAGTGTTTCCTCCGCCTGTGATTATCTGTGTGGTCTTACTACCAACCAAGAAAAAGAGTGCTGTCTGTGGCGTGCTTTTGATCACAGTTATTTGAGCTTTTCTGATAAATCAACAATAAAGCAGAACTTGAAGTACGATCTTCTTTGGTGTGTTTAATTGGTGATTCAGAGGATCCACCATGGTCAAGTACAGTAGATATGAGAAAGTCACTTAATGAGAGTAATTGCCATTGCCCCATTTCTTCAAGAAGTAACGAGAAAAGTAATAAAATCATAATTAGCCGGCATTAAGATATTTGTGAGTTATGAGTGGCATTTCCATCATTTTAAACACATTCAATTAAACTGGCTCACTCCACCTGGTGAATAGGAACTGTGGGGCCAAAGGCATGTTGGGAGCTAGGGAAATAAAGCAAAACGATATTATCACGTCAACATAACCGCTGTGATTATCATAACTGCTGCATCACTAGGAACAGTGGATTATAGTTATTATGGCCGAAAGGATGTCATACATGGGAGGTTACAAATGGCACACATGCTGTGAATGAAAAAACAAAGTGCTTACCAAGGACAGGAGAGGCTAAAAGATTTATGTCATCTCGTTGATTGTAAATCCCACTCAAAATAGATTGTTCACCTCATAGAATATCAAAATCACGTGTGATTTACATGTGATTCTGATCTTGAGTGGAATGATGTATGATGTGAGAGATAGAGATAGAGATAGAGATAGAGATCTCGTGATCAACCCCATAGAGAGCGTCGCTGCAAGGACGTTCCTAATGTAGACTGTCCCATTCACACAGTCAAAGGAGGAAGAGAAACTTTTACAGTCATTCTAACAAAACATAAATGAGAGAAATAAGGACATGAGGGAACAATGGAGGATAGTTAAATCCTCCAATGAGAGTGACCACTCATGACCCCGAGCACCGTGGCCGTTCACGGACAGGCTTGGAGTCCACTCTCTTACATCGAAAATCCCCGAGACGTATCTCCTGATACATAAGCGGCCGAAGAAGATTGCTTTCATTGAAACCGAGCAATCGTTGATACTCACAATGAAACTGAAACACCAATCGATTCCTCATGGAAGGAATCTGATGGTGAAAGTCAAGACGACTCCTCAGATTCTAAAGGCTGGAAGCAGACCTTCGGAATGACGAGCTTCAGGACTCTCTTGGGATTCTAACGTAAGAGAAATATTGAACATGAAATCATTTCCGCTGATCTCCGGTGTTATTTAGAAATTAAAGAATTGTTGCGTAACCCCGTCACCCAAAAACTTCAACTGAGGCCTCAGAAACACAGTTAAAAAAAATAATGATCGAGAAAGATCGACAGGAGCTTCTTAAGTGAGGTCCTTATGGTGTGTTTCTCCTTATTTATTTATTTTTCTTCTTTCCCTTTCTAAGCACATGAATTGTCAATTTCGGAAGTCAACATAATGGTGGTGCTACTTAGAACGCAAGATTCAGGTAAAAGACCTGACTCGGCGTTTGCACCCTGGACGTCTTGTTATTGGCAAGACGACGCATGGAGATCTGACTGCCCACAGCCCAATGGAGAAGCTCATGAAGGGCCAGTGGTTCTTCAGTGATATAATCCTTCACTGCCGGGATTGCCTTCTTTTCTCCTCTCTTAACACTCTCGCAGTTCTTTTAATGAAATAATTCCTGGACGTCTGGCTTGTCTTCAGTTCATTGCCCAACAATCAAATCTTTTTTTTGTTAACACTAGCCCAATGAGGAATGCTGAAAAGTATAATTCTTCCTTAACTAAAGGCCTTTCTAAGCACAAATTTGACTTGAACTCTCTGTTTATAATGATGGTGATTCAACTTACCCTTGACCCTGCTTTAGACAGAACAGTTGTGGAGCCACATCCAAAATCTGCCAAACTTGGAAAAAATTTCTAAAACTGTGGGGACTCATGATGTTGGCGTAATCCAACACCCCAGACAACATCAGTCACTGGTTAAATGTGTGTCCCAGAGACACACTCTAGCCCGGTTAGACAGAATTTTATGTCATGCTACAATGCTGATTAAGATATTAAAATCTGATATCGTGCCTTCTCTTTCTCTGTCATCTTGTGACACATTTCCTTTAAGCTTGCTCGCAGCACACTGGCATCCCGTATTGGAAGTTTAACGTCATGTTACTTGAGAATGTTACTTTTTGTGAAGCCTTTGGTGTTTTGGAATATAGCCTCATCGGACGAAAGAATAGTTTAAGTAGCCTAGATTATGGTGGGACATTGGCACAAGGCACAGATTGCCGTCTTTTTTGCCAACAGTTTCAATCATCTCTTCATTTTTTTAGTGTAAAAAGTGAAAGGATGTACTCGAAAAAGAAATACTGACTGAAATTACAATCTGATGCTGCAAACAACCCCAGTACAACAAATAACCATCTGCTACTGGAAAAAGGCCCTTTAAATGATCTTGTAATATCAAGTGAAAGGTGTATGATCCGATTACGGTATGGATCAGTATTTTATTTGGACTCTCCAACAAAATTTTTTCTTTCAATTTGATTAAAAAGACCACCCATCAAAGGCAAAATTGAAACCCTAAGGCTCTCAACTGGGGACATTGTGACGTCACAAGATAGCATAAAAAGGGGAATTTATAACTTCTTCTCAGACGTGTTTATGGCAAACGATGTTGACAATGATGCAATACAATTATTCACGTCTGATCTAACCCACGTTAACTGCTTACTCAAGGAATCAGCTTGAATTCCTTACTTGCCTTGGAAGAACTTACACTCTCGCTGGCTTCTCTGCCGACTGGAAATTCTCCTGGACTAGACGCCTTCGCCCAGTCGAGTTTTACAATCCTTTTGTCCTTACTAGGTCCAAGAGCTTTTGGAGGTTTTTAAAATAGTTCTTTACAATGTGGGCGAATTGCCAATAGCTGTCGAGAGAGTAATTACTTTAATAAACGAAAAGGGACCCTCAGCTCGTTGGCAACTGGCGCCCAATCTCTCTTTTAACTTCTGATATAAAATATTTTCCAAAGCTTTAGCTCGACGCATCTCCCCTTCTAGAATCTTTGATTCAAAGTGATCAGTCCTATTGTATCCCTAACAGACAGATACATGATAACATATTCCTAATAAGAGATCTTTGGGATGTGTGTAAAGGTAAAATATGATAATCTTGATTTGATTGTGCTCGACCAAGAGAAAGCTTTTGACCGTGTTAGTCATTGCATATCTTTTCAAGGTTCTCGAGTGTTTGGACTTGGTCCCAGGTTTACCTCCCTTATAAACTCTTTTATCATGGCATTTCCTCAGTACTCAGAGTAAACTCTGAATTGACTTCACTTGTAAAGGTTGGAAGGGGTATCCATCAAGGATGTCCTTTATCTGGTATTTTGTACTCTCTAACTATTGAGGGCCTCTCCTAATGAAAGTGCGCAGCTTCTAACTGGATTCACAATCTGCAAGTAAACCTGTGAATGTTTCTGCCTATGCGATGATATTTTGTGCCATTGTACGCACAAGCAAGGAGATCAAGAAACTGTGTGGACTGTTTGAACTATTATGGTTTAGCTTCTCAGCTGCAATAAACTGGAAAAGTGCCAGCCTGTGGATCGCCCATGCCAGCTGCCCATGCCTGTTCTCCGGAACACCTCACCTGGTCTTACAACGGAATGAAGTACCTTGGCGTTTTCATCGGTAATGCAGCAACACAAGCAAATAAATGGGAGGGTCTCACTAAGCTCTCGAACAAAAAACTGCTGAATGGAAAGGCTTACTGGCTCTGCTGTCTTATCGAGGCCGGTTCCTGGTCATTAATAACTTAGCAGCATCTCTAATGTGACACAGGATCAAAGCCATACCACCTCCTGAACATTTTTTGTTTGAACATACAGAAAACCTTAACAAACTTTTCTGTAGTGGACAACACTGGCTTCATCCACAGATCCTGAATCTTCCATTGGAGGAGGTGGAAGGGTCTTGTGGACATTGCTGCAGGGCATGGCCTTCGGCGTCGCCTCAATCTGGCAGCTTCTCTACGGTCCATTGGACTGGTCTGGAGGTCCGCCGCCCTTCTCATCCTTCGTCAAGCTGGTATGCTGACTTTTCATCAGGATTATTTTAATGAATATGAAATGTATTGATTTGTCCTTGCTTCCACTTTTAGGTCATCTCTTCGAGCATGACTAATAGTATGGGTGTCGATGTCCTTCGATCCGTCCGTCCGTCCCTCCGTCCGTCCGTTCACAATGAAGTTGAAGCGGGAGATCTGGTCATTAGGATCCTTATAGATGTCGATGAGACATACACGATGGTATGACTTTCAAGGTCACCGAAGGTCAAGGTCAAGGTCACAAGGCCTTTGAAGTTGCGAAAATGACGATCTTCAAATTCTATCTCCTCCGCCATTTCTCAAGCGATCTTGAATTTGATTGTAGCATATGAATCTATAGGACAATATCTAATTTGGTCGGGCCGGATTTTCGATATTCGCTTTCGTGTCACGTGACTTCAAGTTGGCAAAAATGCGAAATGACGATTTTCAAAATCTATCTCCTCCTACATTTCTCAAGCGATCTTGAATTTGATTGTGGCATATGAATGTATGGGACAATATCTAAATTTGGTCAGGACGGATTTTCGAATTTCGCTTTCGTTTTTCGTGTCACGTGACTTCAAAGTTTGCAAAAAACTGCCCTACCTTCAGGAGGCTATATATTCTCTACTGGGCATGGTAAAAAGTTAGTGAATGGTGTCATTGCATAGCAGCTGACCTTGTATATTTATACATTTTCCGCCGAAGGTGCAAAAGTTTCAAAACCCGAAATGTAAACGTCGCTAGCATTTATTTTCAAAATATAATTTCGTGCGCGCGCGCCAAATGCCGAGTCATCTTCAACCAAACTGCGCAGTTCGAGCTGCGCAGTGAACTGCGCAGTAGTCTTTCGTCATAACTGAACATTGAGAACTTGTGGTATTATAGAGATGACCGTCACCCCACACGGGGGTAATTTTATAATAGCATTTTAATGCTTGCGTGTTTTTATAGTCGACCTTGATTATCTTTCCTACACCAAAGATATGTTGAAGGAACCTCTGTTCACATTCTTTTTAAAGAATAAGAACGGAGCGTTCTTTTATCGATCATTTTATTCAGAACGGTGTTCATTGCGTTTCTGATCTAATGATTGACAACACGAGATGGTTGAGTGATGCAGCACTAGCAACCAAGGTTGGCATACGATCCTACGCCAAGTATCTCTTTTATTATGTGAAGTACTTCAGGTGTACCGGAGAGTTTAAGGTACACTGGAGAGATCTCCTCGCACTGGTGATGGCTCAACTATTCGTGAATCAAATCCTCTCTTCCAAATCTCGTACTCACTCCCACTGTCATGATTTCCGGTTCAATTGTAAAATATTTACCAAAAATACATTTTTGGAATCACACCACAATTAGGTCTGAGAAAACGTCACATATACCAGGCCTGTGTGAAGCAATTCGACCTTTCTCAGGAAACTTGGCAGTCAAGGAAATGGCACAACTACTTGCCTCCAGAATACCCCTTCCAACCTAACTGGAAAGCCTTTTACCATGTTCTCATCCCAAGGAAAACTGCTGCCTGTCTTGGGGCTGGCACATTGGGTATTACCGGACCAACAAACTCCTGCATGTTTTCTCCTGAAATACCTGACCAATGTCCCTTCTGTGGAACTCTCGAGACCTTGTCACATGCTTATGTTGAATGTGCACGCTTGATCCCTTTGTTTTGGTTTGCTTGTGAATTGTGCTCCA
>CM068962.1:82863110-82868110 GCA_035128595.1 Eptatretus atami | reverse complement strand
TGGTCGTTTAACCCAGAAGAAGGAGCATTTACAAACGAGGAATCTGTCGGTAATGTTCCTGCAGTTGTGACTGATGTCACTCTACAAGGCCTACCCGGAATGGACCCGGAATGGACCCGGACCCCGGTACCTCGACCAACAAGTTCAGCCTACTTGCGGTGAGGACAGAGACGTCTCCCTTCCAGAGACCGCTTTACCTGTTATTGCAGTGAAGAAAACTGTTTCCACTCGTTAAAACTCTCCTATTGGAAAGTCCATTGACGGTGATTACACAGACCACGAGTGATGATCCTGCTGTCATTTGGTAAATGTTAACCCTGAAATCCTTGTCAGCGGGAAATAGTGAAACAAATGTTAACCCTGTTACTGCTCCCATCTCATCACGTGGTGAAGCTGGAAACGCAGGAAATGTTAAAATGGATGTTTTACGAGAGACCCCCAAAGTACTGTATACCTCCACGCCGTTGAGGTCGATAAACACCGTTACGGTCGAGGGAAGCGATATCGCTACATCCACTGATGGTGTTTCTGTTTCATCAACTCCCCCGATTATTTCCATTACTTCACCAGGAGATGTTCCCACAATGGAAGGCACATAGACCTGGTAACCAGTACAGATCGTGTATCAATACTATTACTGACGACAGTTATCGATATGCAGGACAGTAGAAGCTTGGGTTGACTCGGAAACTAAAACCGACTCTGATGAATCTGACCTGGAGGAAGCAAACAGGAACAGTCAGGTGGAAACGGTGGAGAAGCTCACCAGTCAAAGTCCTACCCCCCCCCCCCCCCGAACAAAATAAGACTCTTCTTACAAAATACATATAGAAACGCAATATAAACCTGACGGAATACTTTCCAGATCTACCGTCCTTCCTTGAGTGTGCTCAGGCTATCATACGTAAGCCGACTTATTTCGGTTTCCACCAGACACACTGTCACCGCTTAAAAAAACGGATTGCCAAGGCGAAAAGGGATCCTAATCAATTATCCGCTTCTGATCTTATTCTTAGAAACTATTATTTTCCTCATGGCCAGTTTCAAGATTGGAACAAAAATGTTTAATGGTGGGGGAGTCCGCTCCGCAAGATCCAAATTAAACAGTTGTAGAGGTCAACGGTCTCGACATAGCTTTGTTACAAGAGACCATTGCTGTCCGATCTGTTCAGGCTCAGTGGCAACTATTTATGGACAAGGAATGTTTCTTCAGTAACAACTCCACGTCGAAGGCAGCATCATGTTTGTCTTGGGGAAACATTTCCATCCGTCTGCTTAAAATTATGAGTATTATTGATGGACACTTGCCTCCGTGACCTTCTCTATCAATCAGATCAAGTTCACAATTCTCAATGTGTACGCTCCAAGCAAAAATGACGAGCGGATCTCCTTTTTTGCCGAACTGAGAAAATCCTGCAAACACTGGATTTGCAGACTTTCTAATTATTGGTGGCGATTTAACTGTACTGTTTATGCTTCATTTGACCGGACGCGGCCGGAACCCCAACCATGTACCGCAAAACTTTTTGCAAACATCATTGCGAAATATAATCTTCATGATATTTGGCGCGTGCAGCACCCTTATGATCGGTCCTTATACATGGTGTCGTTGTTTAAACAAACCACATCTCACTTGCGAGGCTTGATCGCATCTATGTAAATTCTCATTTATTACATGAGTTTATAAATCCGATAACGTGCCTTCTGGTTTCTCTGACCATTCCCTAGCTCGAGTTTTATTCAACTCTCTAAACCATTCCAGGGAGCTCTCATTGGAAATTCAATAACAGTTTACTAGAAAACCTCAACTTCATCAGGCCTTTGAATCCTTATGGACGGCTCTCCTAGAACAGAAGCTAAGCTGTTCCGTTAACCCGTTGATATGGTGGGATTAGTAAAACCCAAATTAAAGGTTCTGTCAACAGTATCGTTTTTTTCTCAACAAGGCTGACCATGAAGTTAAGAAAATATTACAGTTAGAGATTTTACAACTCCAACGAGTCATCGGACAAAAATAATAGTAACTACAAAAACCTTAACTGAGAACAGTCCTTATTAAAGGAAAAACCGAGAGGAATGCACGTGGTGCCTCAGTGTCGGATGAGGGTGCGAACCTGAATGAGGCAGACGTACCAACAAGTACTTCTTTTCCTTAGAGAAACGTCTTCCCAGTAAACAGCTTTCTCAGCTGCGATTAGCAGATTCATCCATTACCTTTACACAATCAGAAATCAAACTTTTCATGAGAGGAATACTTTCAAATATATTCAATGGAACAAATAAATCCTGCAGTGTTGCTCTATCTCCGTAGGCCTGCCAGTGTTTGTGTGAAGATGGGCGTTCCAACTGAAAAGACCCATCACCTTGGATGAACTTGGCACTGCCTGCACCGGCCTTGCCATTGGGAAAGCACCTGGATTGGTGGACTTCAACCGAATTTTACAAGAAGTTTTGGCCACTTATTGGGTCCAGAACTCATTAACACCTTGAACGCAAGCTGACCAGCTTGGAGAGCTACCTCGGAGTTGCCGACGAGCTCTTCTTACCCTCATCCCAAAAAAGGGAGACATGCTGAGTATTGAAATTGGCGTCCTATTCTCCCTGTTAAGTACGGACTATAAGATATTTTCAAAAGCCCTGGCATCGCGAACTTACTCCTTATTTATCCTCGTTGAAAGAAGACCAATGTTACTGTGTCCCAAAACGTTCCATTATGACAACATCTCCCTTGTGAGAGACATCATTGAACTGTGCAAGGAAAAACCCGAAAGATTTAGGACTTCTTCTTCTTGAATCAGGAGAAACCTTTGACCGTGTTGACCATCGGTACCTTTTCGAAGATATTTGAGCGGTTGGACTTGGTTCAACCTTCATCTCTTATTAAATACTATACAATAATATATATAGTGTGCTTAAGATAAACAATGAACTTGTTGCACCTTTGTCTATTAAAAGGGAATTAGACAAGGTTGCCCTCTTTCGGGTTGCTTTTATGCTCTCTCCATCGAACCTCTACTGGTTTCTTTGCGCTGTAGACTAACAGGGGTTAGTTTGTCCCAGCTTGAACGGCCCATTCAAGGTACTGGCATACGCCGATGACGTATGTGTATTCGTACAAGATATCAATGACGTTAACATCGTTCGTTATTGTTTGTCCTTATTTGAAAAAGGCTTCTTCAGCCAAAGTAAATTAACAAAACGAGCGCCCTTTGGCTCGGTCCGTGTGCTATTGGTTGCAAGACTTCCTGCTCACTGTCATGGCCAATGATGGTGTGAAATACCTTGGAGTGTTCTTAGGTAATAATACCACAGTAGCAAAAAATTGGGCTGGTCTGCTTGAGTTTGTTGAGGGTAAACTGCAAAAATGGAAAGTCTGATCACACAACTGTCATTATCGTGGAAGGTCTTGGTCATCAACACACTGGTGGCTCCACCTTATGGCACAGGTTCTTCGTGCTGCATCCTCCAGCGGCGTTGCTTCAACAGCTCCAGAAGTGCTTCGTGTCCTTTTTCTGGGACGGAAAACACTGGCTGCGACCTGGGGTCCTCAGTTTACCACTGACCGATGGAGGACAAGGCCTGGTCGACATAAAAAGCCGGCTAATGGCCTTTCGACTCTCGGTTGCTTTCGCATGCTATACAAGCGACCCTC
The DNA here is from genome assembly GCA_035128595.1 of Eptatretus atami. Lineage (NCBI taxonomy): Eukaryota > Metazoa > Chordata > Myxini > Myxiniformes > Myxinidae > Eptatretus > Eptatretus atami. The sequence goes on along the minus strand of CM068962.1, from coordinate 82,864,458 downwards.
TCCACCATGGGTCAACGTCGCTCGTCACTTTTTGCAACAGGCTGGAGGCTAGCTATGACCACTCTCTTTTCCTGATGGACCTTTCCAAAATCGACACATCCCCCTCTTTGTGTTTCTATCAGAGCATACTAAATGCGTGGCAAGCTCTGACAATAACAAGAGCTACACATTCTTACACGAAACAGATGTTTCTGGTAGAACCTTTGTTCTACAACTCCCTTTTCCATGATATGCCTGCTGATAGGTGTTTTATTCAACGCTTTACCGACAAGGGCGTTAAATCTGTCGCAGATCTTCTCAGCCAAACGGCAGCTGGATCGGAGCTGATGCAATGGCAAGCCTGGTCGGTGTGCGATCCTCTCGAATCGTGGCATGCATATTAGGTAGTGTGCTTTGGACATGCACACAGCTCGCACCTGCTTGGGAGCAAGACCACCAAAGCAATGAACAAAATGCACATTGAATACTTCTCTCTCTACTTTCCTGAACTCGTATTGCTTTTTCTCTGCCAGCCCTCTTCCTTGTCCCCTTTTAACTAGGCTTCAATGGCCTTCCCAAACAAAAAGACCTTTATTTCGGTTGTGTAAAATTTCTTTCGCAACGGCAAATAACACAGCAGAAGGTTCGATGGAGAGACCTCTTACCTCGTTCTCCCCTTATTTTCCTAACTGGAAAGGTTTTTATCACCCTTCTGTACCACCACGACATGGCGACCTCCAATGGAGGACTAGTACACGGATCCTTCCTTCTAATCACTTGTTACACCATTTTTCAAATCTGCTTGTAGATGAATGTCCTTTTTGTAAGAAATCTGAAAACCTTTTTCACATCTATGTTGAATGCCAACGGTTGGCACCTTTATTTATTTTACTTCAGAATTGTTTTGTGAGGTTTGCTCTGTTTTAACACTTGTGTGTTCATCTATGGAATGGATATCCCACATAAAAATTCCAATGCTGTGTTAGCCAATTTCCTGCTTGCTCAGGCAAGATGGCAGTATATAAGTCAAGGAAAAGAAAACTTGATGGTGTTGGAGTAAATGATGAAAGATGCTTTGTTTTTGTTCCACCAAAACCTTGTAATAGGTCGTGTAAATTGGATTTTGCTTTCTTTTCAGTAATGGGAAGATTACCGCAGTTCGAATCAAAATGGTGCATAAAAGAAGTTTATTTGCAAAGTCCGAGGGAATGTTTATCCTTTTGTGAAATGTTTGTATAAATCCACCCGATTCATCCTTTCCTTTCTTCAGAAATTGTTTCTTGGTTTTCCTTCTTTCTCTGAAATGAAAATGTAACTCCCATTTGGGGATTCTTTCTATTTTTATAATAAAAAGATACGAAAGTCTCTA
>CM068962.1:82841887-82862110 GCA_035128595.1 Eptatretus atami | reverse complement strand
GGGAGAGAGATACCATAGTCCAAACACTCGAGAACCTTGAAAGATATGCCATGACTAACACGGTAAAAAGCTTTCTCTTGGTCGAGCATAATCAAACAAGATTATCATTTTTCACTTTACACACATCCAAAATCTTTATTAGGAATATGTTATCATGTATCTGTCTGTTAGGATATATAGGACTGATCACTTTGAATCAAAGATTCTAGAAGGGGGGAGATGCGTCGAGCTAAGCTTTGGAAAATATTTTATAGTCGGAAGTTAAAAGAGAGATTGGGCGCCAGTTGCCAAGAGCTGAGGGTCCCCTTTTTTTGGTAATAAAGTATTACTGCTCTCGACAGCTCATTGGCAATTCCCACATTGTAAAGAACTATTAAAAACCTCCAAAGCTCTGGACCTAGTAAGGACCAAAAGGATTTGTAAAACTCGACTGGGAGGCCGTCTAGTCCAGGAGATTTTCCAGTCGGCAGAGAAGCAAGCGAGAGTGTAGTTCTTCCAAGGAAGGTAAGGAATCAAGCTGATCCCTTTGAGTAGCACTTAACGTGGGTAGATCAGACGTGAAGTATTGATTGCATCTTGTCAACATCGTTTGCCATAAACACGTCTGAGAAGAAGTTATAGAATCTCCTTTTATGCTATCTTGTGAGTCACGATGTCCCCAGTTGAGAGCTTTAGGGTTTCAATTTGCCTTTGATGGTGGTCTTTTTATCAAATGAAAGAAATTTTTGTTGGGAGTCCAAATAATATATCTGATCCATCCGTAATCGGATCATAGCACCTTTCACTTGATAGTCAACAGATCATTTAAAAGGGCCTTTTTTCCCAGTAGCAGATGGTTATATGTTGACTGGGGTTGTTTGCAACATCAGATTGTAATTTCAGTATTTCTTTTTCGAGTACAATCCTTTCTTTTTTTACACTAAAGATGAGAAGTAATTGAACTGTTGGCAAAAGACGGCATTCTGTGCCTTTGCATAGTCCCACCATAATCTCGGTTTTCTTAAACTATTCTTTCGTTGATGAGGCTATTCCAAAACACCCTAAAGGCTTCACAAAAAGTAACATTCTCAGTAACATGACGTTAAACTTCCAATATGGACTGCCATGTTGCTGCAGAGCAAGCTAAAGGAGAATGTTGTCACAGATGATCAGAGAAAAGAGAAGGCACGATATCAGATTTTAATATCTTATCAAGCATTGTAGCATTGACATAAATTCTGTCTAACCGGGCTAGAGTGTGTCTCTGGGACACACATCTTAACCAAGTGAACTGATGTTGTCTGGGGTGTTGGATACGCCAAACATCATGAGTCCCACAGTTTTATATTTTTTTCCAAATTTGGCAGATTTTGGATGTGGCTCCACACTGTTTCTGTCTAAAGCAGGGTCAAGGGTACAGTTGAAGTCACCACTCATATAAACAACAGTTCAAGTAAATTGTGCTTAGAAAGGCCTCTAGTTTAAGGAAGAAGTTATACTTTTCAGCATTCTCGTTGGGGCATAGATGTTACAAAATAAAGATTTGATTGTTGGCAATGAACTGAAGACAAGCCAGACGTCCAGGAATTATTTCATTAAATGAACTTGCGAGAGTGTTAATGAAGGAGAGACAAAGAAGGCAATCCCGGCAGTGAAGAATTTATATCACTGAAGAACCACTGCCCTTCATGAGCCTTCTCCATTGGGCTTGGGCAGTCAGATCTCCATGCGTCTCTTGCAATAACAAGACGTCCAGGTGCAAACGCCGAGTCAGGTCTTTTACCTGAACTTTGCGTTCTAAACTAGAACCACCATTAATGTTTAGACTTCCGAAATTGACATTCATGTGCTTAGAAAGGAAAGAAGAAAAATAAATAAATAGAGAAACACACCATAAGACCTCACTTAAGAAGCTCCTGTCGACTTTCTGGATCATTTTTTTTAACCTGTGTTTCTGAGCCTTGGAAGTTTGGGGTGACGGGTTTACGCACAATTTCTTTCAATTTCGTAAATAACACCGGAAGATCAGGGAAATGATCTTTCAGTTCAATATTTCTCTTACGATAAGAATCCCTCAAGAAGTCCTGAAGCTCGTGATCCGAAGGTCTGCTTTCAGCCTTTAGAATCTGAGAGGAGTCGTCTTGACTTTCACCATCAGATCCCTCACATGGGAATCAATTGGTGTTTCAGTTTCATTGTGAGTATCACATGATTGCTCGGTTTCAATGAAACAATCTTCTTCGGCCCCTTATGTATCAGAGTACGTTCTGGGGATTCTTCGGAATGTAAGAGAGGGACTCCAAGCTTGTCCGTGACGGCCACGGTGCTCGGGTCATGAGTGTCACTCTCTCATTGGAGGATTTAAACTATCCTCCATTGTTCCCTCAGTGTCCTTATTTCTCTCATTTATTGTTTTGTTAGAGAGAGACTGTAAAGTTTCTCTCCCTCCTGTGACTGTTGGATATGGGAGCAGTCTACATTAGGAACGTCCTTGTGCGAGCGGACGCTCTCTGTGGGGTTGGAGACGCTGATTGGCAAGTTCAATACGATTGCTTTATTGATGATGTTTGAACAAGTGGACGTTTCTGGGTTATTTTCTTCTTCCAGAAAGGCAAATCTGTTATTACATGGGATTCCAGTAATTACATTTTCGCTGATTTGCCTTTTACCAGAAGGTGACACACGTGGTGCAAGGGATTTATGTTTTTATTTTGGAGAGGAATGAACCCTCACTTACACTGTCCATTGGCTCGTTGGGAGGGGGTGTGTCCACTTGTTTAGCTGGTTTATCCTGTACGTTCGTTGAAAGGGAAACGTTATAGTGGGGCAACTTAGCTAAATATAGCATAACAATTGTGCATTTTGTGAGGAAAGCACCAAATTTGGCACACTAGTAGCCTATCATATTATGAACAGATTTGGATATTGGGCCATCTCAAAATTCAGCCGCTGATGGCTGTGGCAGCCATTTCATACTGCCATCAAAAAATTTGAGATGGCGCAATATCCAAATCTGTTCATAATATGATAGGCTACTAGTGTGCCAAATTTGGTGCTTTCCTCACAAAATGCACAATTGTTATGCTATATTTAGCTAAGTTGCCCACTATAACATTAATCTGTGGATCGTTATTCGGTTCGGCCGTGGAAGGCTGCGTTTTTTCGAAAAGGGCAAAACTGTTTCATGTGTCCCACGCATCACAACAAAGCACTTTCAGGGTGTCAGTGTTTACATATACTTGGTAGTCGTGACTATTTACAGTGAACTTTAAATGACGTTCAGAGAGGGATAATCCTTGTGAGTACCATAAATACTTTGTCTACGGAAACACATCACGTGACTGGCACGATCAATCTTTACAGCCCAAAGGGAGCATTATTAGAGGGGACACGCAGTGTCTGCATAGCAATGTGACACGCTGCATTAGCAATGCAGCACTTTCAGGATTACATTACTGCTCAGGAATGGCGGTACAGTTGAGATAACCACTTTCTGAGCAGGAGTATCTAAAGGATACGTCATCACAAAGTGTCCAGAGTCGAGGGACAGGCCTTGTTGAACGATGAGAGTAACGTGCTCTTCGTCGGACAAAAACACGATTATTCGTTTATTCATCCGCGACGCGGCACGTACCTCACCAAACCCGATTATGTTCCCGATCGCGAGAACAATCACCTCCACCGAAACGCCCTCCGGTGGGGAGCATGTGATGCCATTCTTGCGTGATAACCGTTCGAATGAGGCATATCGCTGCGAGCGAGCAGCCGCCATGTTTCAACACACGACACTCGACGTCTTCCTCACTCAGGAAGAGGAAGTTACCAATACACTCCAACTTTTCCCGAACCTTGGGAAAAGGGAGCGCTAACTGAACAAAATAAAGAAAGCTAAGCCATAAAAAAGCAAAATAACTAGACAGAACTAGAATGGCACTCGGTAGAACGCATACATCCGCCAGGCTGAACCGTTTACGTTTTCTATCCCACTGAGAGGTCGGATCTGGATTCGGACCTGAACCAAAATCGAATCAGAATGTTCTTGTCACCGAACCATCTCATCCACTTAGTTTTGTCAAAACTCGTCCACAGCTTTTGGAAATATCATGCCATATATCATATTTGCCCTATCTCTCAATGGCGAAGAATCACTTAAAATCATTAAATTCTCATATCAGGACTCGGATCTTCTCCAAAATCGAATCACTTTGTCCTTGACACGTGCCTAACCTGCCAAACAAGTTTCATCCAAATCTGTCCACAACTGTTTGAACTATAGATCAGTATTTTTCTTCATCACTCAATGGTGAAGAATCAATTTAAAACTCTCGGATCCAGATTCAGATCTTCACCAAAATTTAATAATTTTTTCCTTGTCACACGCCCAACCTCTCCACCAAATTTCGTCTGAATCTGTCAACAACTGCATGAAATATCCTGTTCACAGAAAAACAAACAGGCAGACAGACGGGGGTGAAAACACAACCTCTGTCCACCGTCTATGGTGGTGGAGGTAAAGAGGAGAAAAGAAATAGAAAAAGGTTGGGAGAGGAGGTGGGGGAGGGAGAGAGGAAGAAAAAGAAACTTGACTTGACTTTAAGGGCTGTTTTATTTCAAACAATACAAGTGTATATGTATGTATGTACGATTACAGTATACACAAACCAACAATGTCAAAACAAGGGAGAAAACAGAGAAACCAAGGAGGAAACACTTTAAACATTGTTGCAATAATAACGAGAACTGCACTCGATAGGGGGCATACCTCCGCCAGGTTGACCAGTTTAAGTTTTGTATCCCACTGATAGGTCAGATCTACATCTGGAGCTTAACCAAATTTTAATTGGCTTGATCTTGCTACCTACCCAACTCTTCCATCACGTTTTTTCAAAAGCCGTGCACAGCTTTTTTAATATCGTGTTATATATTGTTTATGGCCTCATCTGTCAATGGTGAAGAGTCACATAAAAACATTTCTCGGATCCTGATTCTCACCAAAATTTAATGAATTCATCCTTGTCGCACACCAACCTGTCTACCAAGTTTTATCCGAATCTGTCCACAACTTTTTGAGACATCCTGCTCACAGACAAACAGGTTCAGAGGGGAGTCCCCCAGGAAGCAGTTTTTTCCATTGTGTATCCCCAGGTAGCAATATATATATATATATATACATGGAGCATGATATGTCAAAAAAGCAATGGATGTATTCGGATGAAACTTGGGATATGAGTTGGGTAGGTGACAAGAAAACATGCAGATTCGATTTTAGTTGAGGTCCAGATGAACATCCGACCTATCAGTGAGATACAAAATGTAAACTGCTCAGCCTGATGGAGGTAAGCACTTCACTGAGTGTCGTTCTAGTTTATTCTGAAACCCTTTCAGCAGAAGATCTGGCAGAGAATCTGGTTGATAACTCAACATCTGCTGCAAGCTCCATTGATGAAGAACTCTCGAACTACAAAATATCCGATCAAACAAGGCATTATGATTAACAGACAAAGAACCGAGCACCTCGAGCATGGCGCATACCGGACACAAATGACCACCTGCAGACACTGTACAATGATGCTCTAGTCATGAATTTGATGATTATTAGTAACCATCCACCAACACCGCCTTGTCCTCCAACTACATCACACTTGTCAGGGAGGAACTGGTGAACCACAAAAATTAAAACTTGCAAAATGTCCCTTTGGCTTAAAATCGCAAAATGCCTGCATACAAAAACACTCACTTATATAGGTATTGCAACATGGAATTTGATCACTCTTTAAATATAAAAACATTTCACAACTTTCAAACTACGTCTTCTCAACTTAAAATGTCTTAAAACAATTGAATTTGCATTCAAGCCAAATATTTTTCTTACACTTTATGAAATGAAATATTTTCATATTCATCCCATTTTGGACATAAACATACTATTTCTCTAATACTAAATGAATTTGGTTGAATTTTGACCAGGTTATGTCATAAATAAAGAGCAAAAGTACTTCAAACCACTTACACAGCAATTTAACTATTCAAATACAACATTTTGTAACAAGTATGGAGTCATGAACTCCGAACTTGTTATTCCATACATTTAGAATTTATGAGCACAGAGTGCATGTGGGGATAGGATGATTCTGACTGAGATACGTATTTGTAACTAGTATAACTTGATTGCAAGTAATCCCCATCCGCATTGCACGGAAACTGTATTTGAGGGACTTATCGCTGCCCTATGTGCAACGGCCGACTTTGAAATGCCTGCAGCTCTGAAATGTTGGCAAACAACCCGACTTCTTGGAATATCAGGAAAAAGAGGATTGAAAAATAAAGGCTCATGTGCAAACATTTATAAAACATCAGTATTTGCCTGGCGGCTCACTGAGAGGCTCTGTCAGGCATTTAAAAGGCTATGGTAAAAGAGAGGATATATCCACATTTTGGGGAGAGGAAATATAACCACCTGTTGAAGATGAATTAGAAGCAGTTCAAGACCATATCCGAGTCTATGCACTCACCGCAAGATGAGGCAGGCCAAAAGAAAGCCTGGCAAGCGCTCTGCATATAATCAGATGTTGGATGCAACACAGCCACAAAGCCATTACACGAAATTTCACATCATCAAGGCTCTGACCACCTTCAGCCGAGGGACTAGAATATGACATTGGGTCGTAGCCAGTGATGGTCTCCCCCCAAAAAAGATCTACCACTTTACTATGAATTGCCCTAAGCAGTACTTCCAGTGGTTTCAGGCAGATGTATGCCACAAAAGGGTCATAACCAAATTGTGAACCAACATACGACCTTTACATTAGATATGACCTTAAGCTTTTTTTCCATAGATTCAATCTTTTTCCCACCTGATCAACTGTCCCCAACCAATTTTTTGGACATACTGTAGGGATCCGAAAAATATACCCAAATATTTAATTCTGTCATTTCCCCACTCCAATTCTGCAGCAAGAGGTACCCATAATGTTTTCCTCTTCCTCCAATTACATCTCAAAGAAGAAACCATCGGGACCAAACTCTGCATAGAGGATTGGTGCTGCCAAAGCAGTCTCCTGAGCTATTTGGTACATCCCTGGATAATTCACCACTCCAACACAGGATACTCAAATGGCTAAATCATCCCAGCAAGCTGGTACTCATTTTGCCAACTTTAGAAGGATGACAGGCTGAGTCAACCCCACCTGGTATTAATTCAACAACCAAGCAGGATTTGAACTCAGGACCTTAAGATCACAAGCCCACCACCCTAACCATTAAGCCAATACCACGCGTGCATCATGTTTATCTTTGATGAAAATGCAGACATCATCTGCATCTAGGCAGATAATATCAAGAGAGGACTCCTGGGAGAAAAAACAATTTCAGAAATATTTTTCAAAGAGGCTCTAAATAAGCAAGAGCAAATAATCACCTGGAAATGGGACATCCTTGCTTTACCCCTCTCGAAACATTTATGGGGGAACAAAGCTTGATATGAATTTTTATTCAACTAAATATGTTGGTCAATGCTATCAAAAGCATTTTTGAGATCAAGGAAAAACATTCCAAACCATTTCTTTAACGCATTCTTCTTTTTTAATGGTCTCTGATTAAAAATATGCTATCATAGATAGATCTACCATGAACACAACAACTCTGATTATGTAACACCAGATCACCAATCACCTTTTTCAACCAGTTCGCAAGTACTTTGGAAAAAAGTTTGTAGTCCGTGCAAAGTAAGGAGATCGGTCACCAATTTGTCAAATGTCGGAGATCTCCGGTCTTCGGGAGCAGACACACTACTGCTCTCCTAAAGCTAAGCGGGATTTCTCCAGACAGTAGGGATGCATCCAGATCATTCAGCATCTCTGGACTCAAAAGGACCCAAAACGTCAAAAAAAAATTCAGCCAGTAAGCCATCAATATAATCGGAGTCTTCGCAGAATCTGTCTCAGCAAGAGCACAGGTTAGCTTGGGAAGGATGATTGGTACATCCAGCTCCAAGCTTTGTGCCTCAGTTATGGAGGAGAAGTGAGAGGAGAACAAGGAAGGCTAAAGGCTGGAAGAAACCACAGAATTCCTAATAGGTAAGTTAATGGACAAGCGGTCAAGTTTTGCTGAGGATACCTGACCATTGGCACACCGACATCATGTATATTGGGCTACATCTGATTGGTATAAATCACTAAACATCCAGTAAACTTCCAACTGAAAATAAGTGGGATAGGTCCACATGAGATTCGGGATGAGGTTTGGCCAAATTCCTGTACATACAGTAGATGGCTGGAACAGACAGCTAAAATCACCCCAACGCACACAATGATCAAAATAAACGGAGTTGAAGTGGTGATTCATCATAGAAGTGAAAAAGGACTTTCGCTCTGCACTCCCACTTGGTGCATACACATTCAATATGGTGTAATGAAAGTTGGCATGCACTACTTCAAGAGGGATAAACAGACCTTTTTATCACGTCCTGAAATTACATGATTCAGACACTAGACCTGGTTTTAACAACAACAACAAAAAACTCCAGCAGATGGAGAAGACAAATTACTGAAACAGCATTGTCCTTTACAAAGAGGACACAAATGGTGTTCTACATTGGGTGTAATGTAAGTTTCTTGTTAAGAAAATCACATTCGCCTCTTTGCACTAAAACAATTTTTCACTTGAACCTGGCAGATGTGGCTAGCACCGCCACCATTCACATTTAAAGTTGCGAGAGTGATTTTCTTTCTTTGTCTGTATTCATCTTATAGCTGAAAACATGAAAAGCCTGCTTTTGGAACGAATATACTGAGCCTGTGGTACTGTGATGTCATCAAGTCAAAAACCTCAGGCTTTTTCATTATAAAATTTTCTGTGTGGATTAATGAAACCAAATCATGAAGATGCTGTTTAATAAATATATCACAGTGTCTATATATTCTGTTAAGGAAAGAAACAACAATATGGGGAGGGAGTGGGTACTGTGAATGACCTGTCGATGATAATGACAGCTCAGTTACCTCCACATCATCATCGGATTCTGACAAGTTGGATAATGTCCCGTACCTGGGTCCTGAGAATTACTCTTGATCATCACTACCTTATTTATTGGCACTTGTTGCACAAGTTGTGACTCATTAATATATTCCACTCCAACAGTTTTATTCCCTTCATTGGCAGGGGTACCCAGCGTTGCCGGGCAACGTCGGGTTCCTCTTCCCACCCCACCCCTTCCTCTGCCTCCACCCACCCCACCCCTTGAGAGACAAATTCATCCATATGGTTGAAATAATGATGATATAGATGTTTATCCTCATCACCATGTCATGAATCTGGGGTGTGTTCAGTTATCAAGTTTCTTGTAGAGTGCTTGCCAAGTGGCTTAAGCACTCAAGCAAGCACTCCATGAGAAACTGTTGATAAGGAAAGACTGACTTTGCAAGCGCTCGCTAGCTGTTTGGTAACAACACACCACTGGACATCTCAACAGCATACCTCCACTGGACATCTCAACGTACATACGAAACACTGACAAAAGGACATAAAAAAAAAATTAAAGACTTTAAATATTAATCATGAGTATTTTCGTTGTAATGAAAACGTACCTCGTTCAGACCCAAACATCGACCCACAAACACGAACTCAGCTTTATGTATTAGATTAAGTGACAGTGAGACACCTCGCATGAAACTGCCATACTTGCACGATATTTCCTTCTCTTGTTAATCTATTATTATTATTATTATTATTATTATTCTTCTGCCTCTCATATAGTAATCAATAAATAAACTTTCGATCCTCTATCCTCTATCATATCATTTTTCCATGAGTTTTAGTCTGGAGCCTTTATTATAACATATATCCTCCATCATATCATTTTTCCATGAGTTTTAGTATGTTAAAAAAGGCTCCAATTATTAGTGCATTCCTGCAATTGCAGACATTGCTGTGTGATGACATCATGTGTAGAGACGTCATTTTTCACACTTTGCATGAAAGCAGACACAGGATATTTTTGCTTGTAACAGTCATTGCAAATTCTGGTAAGTGACATGTCACTGTCTCACGGACAGAAAGTAACTGTGTTTGACGTCCCACAATTTTTTTATTTTTTAATGAAATATCACTATTTTATTTTATTTCCTCGACATAATATGAGAATTAATGTACCTTCATTGGGCGGTGTATTTGAGACAGCTGCCACGATTGCTGCGGACAAAACATGTATTACCTCGTTTGAACTGTTATCAAAATGTTACTTTTTTTCCTCGAAACGGTATCTTCATTTAATGATAGAAGATGAGCTGTTCAGTCTTCAAATGTACATGAGGCCTTTAAAACAATCTGAGCTATGTGGAGAGAAAAAGATGCTGGCCATTTATGGATGGCTGGAGGGCGTGGCCTGGAGAATGGGCGGTGCTTACGACCTACAGACAGACAGACAGACACACAGACACGAACTCAGCTTTATATATTAGATTATTATGTGAGGAACCATCAGAGGGACACTCAAACACTTTTGCACCTACAAGTATCTCTGTTCCCAAAAAACCTTCTTTACCGTATTTTAAGGGTTATTAGTCACTGATGCTCTTCATTTTGTGTTACCGCTACAGATTCTTCATTCACTACTTTGCTATGACCTATAGTCCATGGGCCCAGGCCAGAAATTCCACTTGTCGGTACCATCTAAGGAAACCAAATCCTTAGTTATGATTTTGAATTGTGTATATAATATATATATATATATATATATATATTATATATATATATATATTCATATTTTGATGTGATAACCATTGCAGACTGGCAGCTTATTGGTAGTTATCATCTCTGCAATGTACCCACCCTCCGCATAATGAAAGCGAAAAGGCAAACTCAGAAAAATTCACTAATGATGCAATTGCTGTTTCCACATGGGGCTAGAATGAACTGCAAACCACAAATACAGTCTGAAATGCTTTATTTATACCATCCTAATAATCCTTTCTGTCATTCCTGAAGGCAGAATTTTTTTTATGGCAGAAAGGGGCGAACAATAGGGCCTATCAAAATGTTGCTGATTAGTGATTTTCAGTCCATTTTAATTTATATATTTGTCATACAAGTTCCCTGTAGTGCTACTGAACCGCAGTAGCCTATAACATGCACATGTTGTATGAGGAAAACATTTATGAACATTTTACAAGTTTTTACCACAGTTAAAGGAATTGCCCTTCCCCTACCCTAGTTCCAACAAGCGTCCAAAATGTGAAATTTACGGATAACCCAAATTTCACCACGCTACTGTGGCATGTTTATGTACTATGTTTTACTCATGCATATTTGTAGCCATGAATGTCCTTGTGATTGTGCCAAAACATTCACACCATGGATCAGTAGTCTAGTCTTCATCACTGTTATCAGCATCAGAGTCCTTGAGGTCTACACCTCTTCCTCGACATCAGCGGGCTGGTTGCTGCAGGTTCGCAACTTGCACATGTCAGTGCACATTCAGGCTATTGGCAAGGCACGTGCAGTCTGGGAGTTTGCATGACCGTCCACACTTGCAGGAAAGCAGTTGCAACACTGCATCCGGTGCTGGAGAACCCTGCATCCACTCGATGGCCAGCTTCCCGTCATCATCAGTGGTCCATCCACAACCCTTGGGACTTGGAACATAGGGTTGGCATTGCAGACAGCGCCTCCAAATAGCAGCCTGGTAGTTTGCACGGAGGACGTGCATGAAGAGGCAGTCTTCACATGGTGGAAGCTGACTGGACTCTATCTCTCCCCGTCTGGCACAGAAGAGTTGATGTCGGAGTTCATTGACTTTCGTGGTGTTGGTAGACGGCACGTACATGTGGCAGGTGACCTCTTGCAGCTTCTGAAGAGCTCGGTGGATACTTCCCATGAATGACCGAGCTGACTGAAGGCCTCTTGGTAGGTCATATCCGACTTCATTTGCTTCAAGGCGCCCATCTTTCCCCGGCCTGCAAAGGCACTGACTGTATCACAACCGGAGAACACGTGCAGTCCAACCAGGGCATCACAGACACTGTCTCCCATCGATCAAGCAAGCTTGTCAATGTCTAGGAACCGTGTGCGGTTTGCGTACCACACTTCTGATACACGGGGCATGGGATGTCCTTATTGAAGGCAAGACACAGCACGAGGACATCTGTATCTTCGGCAGTGATCACCACAGCCTTGTACCCAGCCTCTGCTGCATGCAGAGCATGCAGAAGCATTCAGGGTCTGCTTCCTCCTGCGTGGACTTCAGCTCTGCCACTTCCTCCCAGTGGTCCTTGGTTTTTGTTTTTGTTTTTTGATTTTCCCCAAAACGTCAATATCTCAGAATGATAAAATGGTAAAAATGCAAAATACATACACTAAGCTGCTCTTCTGGAACGGTTATCACATATTGAAATAATCATATAGTCCCTACCAAAAACTTAATAGCCCTAAAGTTTGGTTTCCTCAGATGGTACCGATATATGCCTGGGCCCATGGACTAGTACCAGCTGAACACCAGCTGAACAAAGGGAACATTTATAGTACCAGCTGAACTGCTGAGTGCCACCTCACTGAATTTGGAAGGCATGGCCAGGGTATTCTTATTTGTCGCTTGTACATGCTGGTAGCTTGCCCTCTGGTAGCTTGTACATGTTGCTACGTTTGAGACTGTGGAGTAACTGTTGAAATCTATCTGTTTGGGTTCTTCCCGACATCGTTGTCCTTTGTTCCTTTCACACTTCTTTCGAATTTTTCACAATTCTCTTTATTCATTCTAATTCTTGCCTTTTCTTCTCATTCATCTCTTTTACTCTATTTCTCTCTTTTGTTATCTATCTTTCTAAGGAGAAGTGAATTATTGTAGAAGGTTTTCTGTGAGGCTCACTTGGCTGCGCCTGGATGGGTTTGAGAGTTGGGGAGTAGCGGCTGAAACCCGAATCCTATCCAGGTTCCTCCTGATGATTCCATCTTTGCTCTTTACTTCTTCGGGTTCCTTCTTGATCTTCTGTTTGATTACAATCAATATTGGTGCGGTCTGATTCACCACATTTTACACAACATCGGTTTTGGGATAAACCCTCAAAACCATGTACAAAAGCCCCACAAAGGAAGCACGTTAGAGTAGCAGATGACGTGTACATATAATATTCATGAATGTTTAAATTTACTTTAAAGGAGTTATTCAAGCCCGTATCATCCCCATGATGTGGGAGCATCATATATAAATGTCACCTGAATCTCATTACTTGCCTCCCGTGCTCATTATGGCACCTGAGGGGAATCATAGAGACTCGAGAAACAACATATTGTTCCATAGAATACTTATTCAGAATACTTATTGAAACAAGACATTTCAGCTTTTGATTTTAAATTAATTTGTAAAAATTTCTAAAAAAAATGTTTTCACTATGTCATTTTGGGGTATTTTGTGTAGATCGGTGACAAAAAATGTAAGTTTAATCCATTTTAAATTCAGGCTTTAACAACAAAATGTGATAAAGTCGAGGGGTGTGAATAATTTCTGAAGTCACTGTACATTAAAATGTTGAGCTCCCAGTGCATTAAAATGTGCAGCTGTTGAACACAAGCAAGCATTTCAGACACATGAAAAATGCATTTCTGAGAATTTTACTGATCTCGCAAATGAGTAACTGTTAAGCGACATCTATATTTAAATTAACCATGTTGAACAAAGTGAAAGACACAAAGTGTTGTGCCAGCATTTAAAAGAAAAAATAAATTAAAGATTCAAAATGTTTCATTCTTGGTTTCTCAAATGAGTGGAACGCCGAAATAGCAACCTACCCATGATGATAACTTTTCAAAGGTAGATCCAAAAAGTGGTCAACTATCTGAATGATTCGAAAATCCAACCCATTTTTATCAGGTTAGCAAATACAAATGCAGAGGCAACATTAAATTTCCAGCCAAATAGTTTTCTGAAAATGTTCCCAGAGGCAGAAACAGCAGGTGGTGCTTGTTTATTCATCAGGATTTCTTCATGGCTCACTTCAATTACAAGTGAATATATAACTCTGTCATATCTACACAGGGACAGCTTATTTTGTGGCAAAAACTAAAAAGTAGATAAATAAATGAATGAACCAATAATGTAGTGCAATTTCGTGAGAAAATTAAATGTAAGCACCGCAACAAATATTTCAACCAACTGGAGACATTAACGTGATCTTTAATCACAGGTGTATCACATCAACTTATTCCCAAACTCAGTGGCTGTGTTTCTCTTGTCAAACAGTCTTGTGTGGTGTCTCGTATGTTTGTCTGTATGTCCATGTGCCGTGTGCGTGCGTGCGTGCGTGCGTGTGTGTGTGGCAATTCCATGACGAGCCTTCAATCATGTATGAAAAAAGCGATAAAGGACAAAAAAAAGCTGTCACGTGAAGTCACCACACGACATGTAACAAAAACAAGTATTTGTCTTCAGAAACAGCATCAACTCTTGTCCAAAAGATCAATTATAACTTACGTGCTGTAAACTGCATAATAATTGAAAAAAAAGAAGTCTGTCTATTCCTTACATTTCACCACACAATTCCTGTGACTAAGCAGTAAACCACCAGGATGCACCTCTCATTGCATTCACAGGTCCATTGAGGTTTGGAGGAGTGGAAGAAGTACAGAGAGATGTTTAGGAGAATTGTAGAAGTTTTGTGTGGAAGGACATAAGGAAAGGGTGCATCGTCTGGGGATAGAAACCGGGTATGGTGGACAGAGAAAGTAACGAAGGAAGTTCATGAAAAGAGGGAGGTTTGGAAGAGGATAGAGAAGATCAAGACAGAGGGGGGCAAAGGGATACAGGGTTGCTGCACTGCATGGGCAAAATAAGAAAGCGCAAGAGAGCTGTGGATAAGGTGAGGAATGATTAGGAAGATGAGGTATACACAAGTTAAGAGGATGGTGGGAAGAAGATGATCTATAAATTGGCTCATGACAGGGATGAGGATAGTAAGGACATAAAGAATGGGGGAGGGGGGATGGTGGTGAATAAGCATGGTGGTGGAAGCTAGTGACAGAGAGGGGGCAGTATTGAAGGTATGGGAATGCTATTTCAAGGAGCCATTGAACCGGAAAGGACGCAGCAGCGAGCTGGAGCTTCTGTGTTATCTCGAGGGGAAATTGGAGTTTGTGGAGATCAGGACGAGGAGGTGTGGACAGCATCAAAGAGTTTGAAGAATAGAAGAGCACCAGGCATTGATGAGATGCATACAGAGATGCTAATTGCAGTGGGAGAAGTTCGAGTCAGTTGGATGAAGAGGCTGTTGAATGCATGAATGTATGAGAGAGGGTTTGATTACAGAGGATTGGAGGAAAGGGCTAGTTGGGCCAATATGGAAGAGGAAGGGAGATACTCTAGATCTGGGAAAGTACAGAGGCATTACGCTCCTTAGTCATGTCATGAAGATACTAGGGAGGATTCTGGATGGGAGGATAAGGAAGAGTGTGGATATGGAGATCAGAGAAGAGCATCAATGGTTTAGAAAGGGTAGGGGGATGACGGATGGGATGTTTGCACTGAGACAGCTGGTGGAAAAGAGGTTGAAGATGCAAGGTGAGATGGCATTGGGATTTGTGGACCTGGAGAAGGCTGATGACACTGTCTTGAAAGAGATGATGATTGTGATAGTGAGATGGATGGGAGTGCCAGAATCAGAAGTTAGGTTGGTGGTAGTGATGTACAAAGGTATGAATGGAATTAGTTGGTCCAACTATGTCAGAGGAGTTTAATGTGAACATCGGATTGAGGCAAGGAAGCTCTTTCAGCCCACTCATGTTTATGATGGCAATGGAGCTGGTAAGCAGGATGGTAAAAACAATTGGTATTCTGGGAATGATGTTGCATGCAGACGATCTGGCTGTTGTGGCAGAGAGTAAGCGGGAGATGCAGGAGGTACTGGTGAGTGGGACGAGGAATTCTGAAAGCATGGACTAAGGATAAGTACGGTGAAGACTGGAGTGATGTGGGTCAGACAGCAGAGAAAATAAATGAATACAAGTCTGGAGACGGCGATGGTTCACGAGCAATGTACACGGTTCGCCTTTTTTATTTTTTGACCTTCGAGGGGACGCCACGGGCAAACTGGCGGGAATCGGGAAAAACGTAAATGATGAAAGTTGTAGTACTCGAAGGGCACTACTTGCATACCAACTTTCATTCGAAACAGTTGAAAACCCTAGGAGCTCGATGCCCAATTTATTGATTTTTTTGACATTTCCTAAGTTCGTGACCTTGTGACCTTGACCTTGGGACGAAAATGAAAAATCGAGCTCCGTGGGGCTATGCAGGTGCCATTGGGCTAACCAAATACCGAAACCCCTGCCAGATTCGACAAACCCCCTCGGAGAAGATGTAACTTGAAACTGGCCACCCCCGAAAAACATGTTTTTTGGGCGTGGCTCCGCCCATAATGGGCGCAGCACGCCCATTCTCAGGAAAACACAACTAGATCATGATACAAACCTCGCACCCTAATTTTATCAAGATCGGATCAAAACCCACGGAGCTATGCTCGGGACAGACAGACAGACAGATACACACCCATAACGAATATAGTGGTCACTTACTGACTCGTGAACCAATAAAGTCAGAGGAGAGGGATATCAGACAGGGAAATGGGTTTGAGCATCTGGGGGGAACAATGACCGGGGATGGTAAGTTGGAGGCAGAATTGTGAAGGAGGATTCATGTGGGTGTGAATGCATGGGTGAGAGTGGAGGGATTGATGGCAGACAGAAAAATATCAAGGAACTTGAAAGGGAATTAGTTCTGGTGTCTTGTGTGATGCGGGTCTACTTTTATGGTCTGGAGAGGGTGGCACTGACAGAGAGGCAACAACAGAGTCTGTAGGTTTGTGAGAACAACTAGGTCAGGATAATTGTGTGAGTGAAGAGGGTGGATAAAAGGAGTATGGATGAGCTAAGCGAGAAGGATGTGCAGATGCGCTAAATGGGGAGATTGGTAAAAAGCCAGCTGAAGTGAGATGGAGACTTGGTGCAGATGGAGGAAGAGAGAATGGCAAAGAGCGGATAGGTTGAGGGAGCAAGCAGGAGGAAAAGGCAGAGACTACGGCTGGGGACTGAGGGAAGTGGAGGAGAATCGTGGCCAAGGCAGGCCAGAAGATCGTTACCAATGGACCTCATTCCTTGTAAAGAGAAGAGGAGAAGAATACTCCTCATACTGGTGTGAGATTGTCTCTTTCTGCATGCAAATATTTATTCCACTTTTCTGATTGTGGTTCAATATGCACCTCTCACTCAGGCCTGAAGTATAAACCCCACATAGCAGATTCACTTAAAAAAAATTAGTTTGTTCATGTAACTCGACTTCAAAAAGCTGCTGACCCATGGTGAGGTGCATCTTTTGCTTGTGTGTCTTCTTTGTTGTTGTTACAGCTAATGGTGAGACTCTATTTATACCATTGCAAGCAAGAACATCACCAGCAGGACAGTACTGATCTTTTACTTGAAGGGATATGTGTTTGCGCACAACCACTCTCTTAGCATGCCTCACCATATCCTGATACAAAGGAGGAACTTGGATGAACCACGATGAGTAATGCTGCAGAACAAATTGGCAGGAAATTTGCATTTGGCCAGGGTGTCCTTGTATGGCCAAAGGCCTACTCATTTCTTCTCATGTCCTTGAATCTTGCCATAACTATGTAGTAAAACTTAACACTTAAGCTCAATTGTGGTTAGATCTTGTACCCCAACAATAGAGAGGTTGTGGAATTGATAATTACAGATAATTTGAAGACCTCTGTTTTCAAAGTTGTTACTTTAAGGGACCAACTTGGTCCTTGAAAGGTAATACTACATCAAACCGGAGGTTGATGCTTTGAGACTTAGGACTATGTTCCCTCTTCTGAAACCCATAAATGGAGATTACAACCGACGGCAGAAATTGTAATACAGAAAAATGCAATTATGCCCGCATCGCTCTCACTGTCTCTTTATCCCAACATTATATATAAATTTATATCTACCTCAATACTCATCCATAATGTTATTATATATCAGCCGAGAAAGAAACAGTAAAACAAAAATGCAAGCTGCAAGTAATGTACATTTTTTGACAAAAGAGTAGGTGGGTTGGTTTATGGGAGTAGCTCAAGGGGAGAGGGGGTGGGAAGGAGGGTGGATGACAACAATTGAGGAGGCACTCACAAGAAAGCAGAACACATGTAATATCTGCCTTCTCTATCAATATTGATAAATTAATTAAGAGAGCACAGAGGGGAGTTGGAAGTGGCAAGGAAATGAAATTCACGTGCGTGTGCACATACGCACACACGCATACACGCATACACTCCAAAATATTGGCATACTTATTCTGCCAACCCATCTCTCGACAAAAGCCTTTGATCTCAAATATAAGGTCTGGGTTGTTAATCTGGAAATTTAACAGGCTTTTTGAAAGATATTGCTGTCAGCTGTGCTTGCCAAGGTTTCTGACAATGGCATTTGTGAGACCCTTACACTCATGGTTGGCTAACTTCCAAAACACTTTACAGTAGCAAGTTGTCTTTTATGGTACACTTTCTTCGCCACTCGTGCTGGCAGCCGGTGTCCAGCAGGGCTGCACATTAAGGTCCGACCATGTCCAGAGTGTTCATCACCAATCTGCCAACCTCTCTGGAAAAGCCTCTGATCGACCATTTTTGGAGTTCTTAATTCCATGTTAGAAGGCTTCAAACTAGTGATCGGAGGTCAACAGCAATGTTACTCCTTTGCTGCTCGTTTGTTACACATTGTTACTCATGTTTGTGTTATTCCCCCTTTCCTCCTGTTATGTGCCTCCTCCCTTCCCACAAAACCATACCCTTTGGTGGTTTGAAATCCTGCTGCCTTTTGTCATTTAGCTCTTCCATTAGCCTACATGCTTATTACACTCATGGTTCCTGTACAATAAAAAAGCAACATGAGTATTGAGAGGTGCATTCTGGCTCATAGGAACATCTTCATATCAATTTTACTCGTCAGAACATCCCCCATTACTAATTTGCACCTCATTCAATACTCCATGAAATTTGCAATCCATTAAAAGCTGGATCTTCAGGACCCTTTATTCACCAACTCACTGAAAAAAGGAGATGACTTAATCATATAACTCACTTAATCAAAAAAGACTACCCAGTCAAAAAGTCATGACAACTTAATCATTCCCATATTTTAAAAAAATTTAAAGACAAAATCATTCATAGATATATATTTTGAAAACAATTTTTTTTTCACATAATATGTATAACAAGATAATGAGGATGAAAGCATTAACGATGGTGAAACGTTTGAACAAGAGAGCAAAATATTACAAGAGAAGGAAATATGAGAACGTGAGAACAACGATGGATAAATACAAGTCTGGAGACGGCGATGGTTCACGAGCAATGTTTTCACTAAAGCATGAGTCACATTTGCTCTACGGCTAGGATACGGCCGTACCCCCTGAATTGACAGAAACGTGCGGGACCGCAGAGTTTCTGAGGTGGCTCAGGGTGGCCCTACGCCGTATGGCTATCTTTTACAGGCCGTAGGGTCTCCGTGGAATTAAAGCGCGGAGTTATAACTTTTTTCATTTCTAGGTTGGCCGTAGCAATTCGAAAAGCCGTAGATGTGTTCCACGTCGACCGTACGTAGGCGTACGGTGGGCTTGCGTTATTCGTGCGGCTGCCGTAGGCTCTTATCAATGAAAGAAATTTTTATCATGAATTTTATCATTTTATCAATGATTCTTATCATGCGCAGTAGCCCAGCCTCTGCCGTTGAGGAACAACCAGCGCCATCTGTATATAACCTGGTCCACAATCTACATGACAGATATGAGATATGATATACATATGAAAAAGAACTGGTATATATACCCACTCGTTACCGTCCGTCTGGCCGCACATTCACCTTAGCCCCCTGCGGTCGCCTTGCGGGCACCTTGAGGCTACCTTGCGTCTGCCTTGAAAATTCTAAGGCCGCCGCAGGGACGCCCTAAGGTCACCGTGCGACATCAAATCAAAGACCGTACGGCACCCCCACGTTTTCGGTCTCCACAATTTCTAAATACCCCGTGCGGCTACCCGAAAATATAAAACATATGTGACTGCTACATTGTGTGACCGTGGAAATACTGCGGCCGCCCTATAATTGCTAGTGGCCGTAGTTTTTTTAGACCCTATGGCCGCCGAGCCAAATGTGACTGAAGCATTACTGACCGTGAACCAATTATGATGCAGCAATCATTAGCTAACATACCAAATCCCG
>CM068962.1:82824738-82841862 GCA_035128595.1 Eptatretus atami | reverse complement strand
TACACGGATCACCTTTTTTATTTTTTGAACCTTCGAGGGGAACGCACGGGGTAACGGCGGTTAAAAGAAACTCGGAACGGAAAAAAGGTAATTGATGAAAGTTGTAGTACTCGGAAGAGCACTACTGCATACCAACTTTCATTCGAAAACAGTTTGAAAACGCCTAGGAGCTCGATTGCCCAATTTATTTATTTTTTTGACATTTTCTAAGTCGTGACCTTGTGACCTTGACCTTGGTGATGAAAATGAAAAATCGAGGCTCCGTGGGGCTTATGCTAGGTGCCATTGGCTAACAAAATGACCAAATACCCCTTGCCAGATTCGACAAACCCCCCGGAGAAGAATGTAACTTGAAATCGGCTACCGCCTAAAACATGTTTTGCTGGGTCCGCAGCGGGGGCGTGCTCGGGGCGGCCTCGTGGGCGCCCAGGCCCGTCGTCAGGCGGGGGGGGGCTGCGCGGTCGCTGTTGGGGCGGCCTGCCGCGCGATCCGCGCCGTCTGGCACCCTGTGGCAGGCGCTTCCCCGCCTCCCACGCACTGAGCCGCCCATAATGGGCGCAGCATGCCCATTCTCAGGAAAACACAACTAGATCATGATATAAACCCCCACCCAAATTTTATCAGGATCGGATCAAAACCCACGGAGCTATGCTCGGGACAGACAGACAGACAGACAAGCCGGTAGGCGGACATGGGTAGTCGACTACCCAATATAACCTGACGCGATGGGCCCGTTTGATGGGGAATGACCTGAGGATTAAGCACAAGAAAATTCATGATTCTAGCTTCAAGGGTTAATGCTGCAGATTGTTTTTTCGTTAAAATACCCCCACATTTAGAGGTTTTTCGCCGTTGCTAGGCAACGGAGGGTCCATAGCAACGGTTCTTTCTCACACATAACTAGGCATACCATGAACCTACCATACCAGTTTCATGTATATCTGACTCATAGTCTCTGAGATATAACGAACTTCGTTTTTTTATTGTTTTCGACCAGGGTTCATTCAAAGTCTATCTTCTCCGACAGTTTTTATAGGATCTGGCTGGAAGTTTTTGACAATATGGCTGAATGTACTGCCCACAGTCGCACGTGGCCCGATTTTTGATTTTCTAAAAAATAAATTTTATGATTTTTCTAAAATTTCAATGTCCCGTTGCTAGGCACACAACTAGGTCATTGTGTGAACCTACCAACCAAGTTTCATCGAAATCGCCATTGTATTAACTGAAATCGGCATTTTAAATACTGATAATAAGGGTAGAAAAAAAAATCTCAAAAAATTTTTTGAGATTTTTTTTTTCGACTACATCGACTACCCAAAAAAATTTTTTGAGATTTTTTTTTCGACTAGATCGACACCCAACAGACAGACAGACACACACCCATAACGAATATAGTGGTCACTAAAGCATGAGTCACATTTGCTCTACGGCTAGGATACGGCCGTACCCCCTGAATTGACAGAAACGTGCGGCGGCCGCAGAGTTTCTGAGGTGGTCTCAGGGTGGCCCTACGCCGTATGGCTATCTTTTACAGGCCGTAGGGGTCTCCGTGGAATTAAAGCGCGGAGTTATATACTTTTTTCATTTCTAGGTTGGCCGTAGCAATTCGAAAAGCGCTAGATGTGTTCCACGTCGACCGTACGTAGGGCGTACGGTGGGCTTGCGTTATTCGTGCGGCTGCCGTAGGCTCTTATCAATGAAAAATGAATTTTTTATCATGAATTTTATCATTTTATCAATGAATCTTATCATGCGCAGGTAGCCCAGCCTCTGCCGTTGAGGAACAACCAGCGCCATCTGTATATAACCTGGTCCACAATCTACATGACAGATATGAGATATGATATACATATGAAAAAGAACTGGTATATATACCCACTCGTTACCGTCCGTCTGGCCGCACATTCACCTTAGGCCCCTCGGGTCGCCTTGCGGGCACCTTGAGGCTACCTTGCGTCTGCTTGAAAATTCTAAGGCCGCCGCAGGGACGCCCTAAGGTCACCGTGCGACATCAAATCAAAGACCGTACGGCACCCCCACGTTTTCGGTCTCCACAATTTCTAAATACCCCGTGCGGCTACACGAAAAATAAAAACATATGTGACTGCTACATTGTGTGACCGTGGAAATACTGCGGCCGCCCTATAATTGCTAGTGGCCGTAGATTTTTTTAGACCCTATGGCCGCCGAGCCAAATGTGACTGAAGCATTACTGACTCGTGAACCAATTATGATGTCAGGAATCAGTTAGCTACACAATACTGAAAATCCAGTTTGATTCAGACAACTTTTAATTTTTACCTATCACTTTTTTCGGCCGTTGCGAATTGCGAAATCCTAAACGTAGTTCGCCTTTTTAATTTTTTACCTTCAGGGGACGCCACGGGCAAACTGGCGGGAATCGGGAAAAACGTAAATGATGAAAGTTGTAGTACTCGAAGAGCACTACTTGCATACCAACTTTCATTCGAAACAGTTGAAAACCCTAGGAGGTCGATGCCAATTTATTGATTTTTTGACATTTTCTAAGTTCGTGACTTGTGACCTTGACCTTGGACGAAAATGAAAAATCGAGCTCCGTGGGCTATGCAGGTGCCATTGGGCTAACCAAATACCGAACCCCTGCCAGATTCGACAAACCCCCTCGGAGAAGATGTAACTTAAACGGCTACCCCCTAAAACACATGTTTTTGGGCGTGGCTCCGCCCATAATGGGCGCAGCACGCCCATTCTCCGGAAAACACAACTAGATCATGATACAAACCTCGCACCCTAATTTATTCAAGATCGGATCAAAACCCACGGAGCTATGCTCGGGACAGACAGACAGACAGACAGACAGACAGACAGACACACACCCATAATGAATATATGGTCACTTACTGACTCGTGAACCAATATTCTTCCCAGTGCATGTAAAAGCATAAAAAACACAAAAAACTTCCTCACCCTCATTATTTATGGCAAAACAAACTACGAGCCAAATAATAGAACATCCCTTCAAATTATCTCCATTACCACGTATGCGATATAAGATAGAAAATCCTTGTCAAAAAAACACTTGTAAAAACAAACTAATTGGGGAACATAAACCTCCTTCAAAACTCTTTAATTGCAACATCTGCAATGTAGAGGTAAAAATAATGTTATTATGAAAACACCTTCTCACTTGTAAACATGAAATACTAACCAGAGAACAGGAACCTCCTTCCAACACAGCACGTTGCAATGTCTGTTTACTGACGTTAAAAAGTGTCCGTTAACAACCATTCAAATTCCATAAACACCAAAGGAATTAATCGAAAGAAAATGATGTTATTACCATTCCTAAAGTAGAAACCAAAACACGATCTCCCTTGAATGGAAAGCTCTTTTCCTCTCTGATGATAAAATATATATTCCATATAATGATAGTGACATGGTTACTTTTTGGTATGAGGAAAAACAGTTTTTCCATGAAAAAACATTTTTCAATAAAATAATTAGATAAATTATCAATTAATTAAACAATTATTTTCAATAACATGGAACGTGAAAAAAGAAATAATGAGAAATTACCCCTTCAAGGATAACATCTTCAAGGACGAAGTCAAGGATAAAATTTTATGCCAAGGGGATATAAAAACACCTCAAAATTGAAAAGCTTGCTCAAAACAAAGAATGAATGAAATAACTTGAAAGACTAGACAGAAGAGAGGTAAGATGTTTTCTTTTTGAAGACCCTTATATTACTTATCCACCTTATTTATTACAAAATATAATCACCTAATAAAACAGAGATAATGTTATTAAACAAAAATTTGCGATATAAATGTAAAAAAAAAAAACAAGTGATATTGTATGATTATAAGAGAAAAATATTATTTCAATACATTGTTGTCTCCAAGTGATTTGTAAGATGCTCCCCTTATATGATGGAGACTGGAGAGGGCATGAAAAAACATACCAAATTAAAATTGACATTTATTTCATAGCATGTGAAAGGATCAATGTATGCAATCACATGAGATTGTCTGGGACCTGTGCCCAGAATCGCACTAAGAGGAATCTGGTGGATAGGTGCGAGCAGTCGCTCGTGGAGAAGAAAAAATCCAGTTTGATTCAGACAACTTTGAAATTTTTACCTATCACTTTTTTCGGCCGTTGCGAATTGCGAAATCCTAAACGTAGTTCGCCTTTTTAATTTTTTTACCTTCGAGGGGACGCCACGGGCAAACTGGCGGGAATCGGGAAAAACGTAAATGATGAAAGTGCTGTGTGTTGTGTGTGTGTGTGTGTGTGCGTGATGCGTGCGTGTCGATGCGTGCGTGCGTGCTTGTTGTGTGGCAATTCCATGGACGAGCTCCCAATCATGTATGAAAAAAAGCTGATAAAGACGACAAAAAAAAGCTGTCCACTGATCAAACACACGCACAGGTTAACCAAAACAAGTATTTTCTTTCAGAAAACAGCACAAACTCTTGTCCAAAGATCAAATTAACTTACGTGCTGTAAACCTGGCAAATAATTGAAAAAAAAGAAGTCGTCTATTCCTTACATTTCACCACCACCAATTCCTGTGACTAAGCAGTAAACACCAGGATGGCACCTCTCATGCATTCACAGGTCATTTGAGGTTTGGGAGGCAGTGGAAGAAGTACAGAGAGAGTTTAGGAGAATTGTAGAAGTTTGTGGTGGAGACATAAGGAAAGGGCTGCCATCCGTTGGGGATTAGAAACCGGTATGGTGGACAGATAATAGTAACGAGAGTGAAGTCATGAAAAAGAGGCGAGGTTTTGAGAGGGATAGAGAAGATCAAGGTCCAGAGGGGGGCAAAGGATACAGGGTTGCTGCAACCCTGCATGGCAAAAATAAGAAAGCAGCAAGGAGAGCTGTGTAAAGGAGAAATAGATATGGAAGATGAGGTATACAGACAGTTTGAAGAGATGGGTGGGAAGAAGAGATCTTAAATGGCTCATGCAGGGATGAGGATAGTAAGACATAAAAGATGGGGGGGGGATGTGTGTGTGAATAAAGCAAATGGTTGTGGAAGCTAGTGACAGAGAGGGGCAGTTTGAAGGTATGGATGCTATTTCAAGGAGCCATTGAACCGGAAAGGACGCAGCAGCGAGCTGGAGCTTCTGTGTTATCTCGAGGGGAAATTGGAGTTTGTGGAGATCAGGCAGGAGGGTTGGACAGCATCAAAGAGTTGAAGAATAGAAGAGCACCAGGCACTTAGATGAGATGCATACAGAGATGCTAATATGCAGTGGGAAGAAGTTTCGAGTCAGTTGGATGAAGAGCTAGTTAATGCATGAACTGTATGAGAGAGGGTTTGATTACCGAGGATTGGAGGAAAGGGTAGTTTGGGCCAATAGGAAGGAAGGAGATACTCTAGATCTGGGAAAGTACGAGGGCATTACGCCTCCTTAGTCATGTCATGAAAGATACTAGGGAGGATTTCTGGATGGTCGTAGGATAAGGGAAGAGTGTGGATATGGAGAATCAGAGAAGAGCATCGAGGTTTGTAGAAAAGGTAGGGGGATGACGGATGGGATGTTTGCCAACTGGAGACAGCTGGTGGAAAAGAGGTTTGAAGATGCAAGGTCAGAATGGCATTGGGATTTGTTGGACTGGAGAAGGCTGATCGACACGTCTTGAAAGAGATGATGATTGTGATAGTGAGTGGATGAGTGCAGAATCAGAAAGTTAGGTTGGTGGTAGTGATGTACAAAGTATGAATGGAATTAGTTGGTCAACTATTCAGAGGAGTTTAATTGAACATCGGATTTGAGCAAGGAAGCCTTTTCAACCCACTCATTTTATGATGCATGGAGCTGTAAGCAGGAGGTAAAAACAATGGATATTCTGGAATGATGTTCGCATCAGACGATCTGGCTGTGTGGCAGAGAGATAGCGGGGAGATTCGCAGGAGGTACTGGTGAGTGGGACGCAGGAATTCTGAAAGCATGGACTAAGTATAAGTACGGTGAAGACTGGAGTGATTGGGTCAAACAGCCAGAGAAAATATAATGAATACAAGTCTGGAGACGGCGATTGGTTCACGAGCGAATGTACACGGTTCGCCTTTTTATTTTTTGACCTTCGAGGGGACGAGCCACGGGCAAACTGGCGGAATCGGGAAAAACGTTAAAATGATGAAAGTTGTAGTACTCGAAGGGACTAACTTGCATACCCTTTCATTCGAAACAGTTGAAACCCTAGAGCTCGATGCCCAATTATGTTTTTGACATTTCCTAAGTTCGTGACCTGTGACTTGACCTTGGCGACGAAAATGAAAAATCGAGCTCCGTGGGGCTATGCAGGTGCCATTCGGGCTAACCAGAATACCGAAACCCTGCCAGATTCGACAAACCCCCCTCGGAGAAGATGGTAACTTGAAACTGGCCACCCCCGAAAAACATGTTTTTTGGGCGTGGCTCCGCCCATAATGGGCGCAGCACCGCCCATTCTCAGGAAAACACAACTAGATCATAGACAAACCTCGCCCTAATTTTATCAAGATCGGATCAAAACCCACGGGAGCTATGCTCGGACAGACAGACAGACAGAGTACACAACCCATTAACCAAATATAGTGGTCCACCTTACTGACTCGTGAACCAATAAAGTTCAGAGGAGAGGATATCCAGACCAGGGAAATGGGTTTAGCATCTGGGGGAACAATGACCGGGATGGTAAGTTGGAGGCCAGAATATGTGAGGAGGGTTCATGTGGTGTGAAGCATGGGTGAGAGTGGAGGGATTGATGGCAGACAGAAAAAATATTCAAGGACAGCTTGAAAGGAATTAGTTCTGGTGTCTGGTGATGCGGGTACTTTTATGGTCTGGGAAGGGTGGCCACTGGACCAGAGAGGGCAACACAGAGCTGTAGGTTTTGAGAAACAAACTAGGTTTTTTTTCCAGGGGATAAATTTGTGTGAGTGAAGAGGGTCGGTAAACAGGATATGGTGAGCTAAGCGAGAAGGATGTTGCGCAGATGCGCTAAAATGGGGAGATTGGTAAAAAGCCAGCGCTGAAGTGAGATGGAGACTTGGTGCAGATGGAGAAGAAGAGAATGGCAAAGAGCGGATAGGTTGAGGAGCAAGCAGGAAGGAAAATGGGGCAGAGACTACGGCTGGGGACTGAGGAGTGGAAGGAGAATCGTGGCCAAGGCCAGGCAAAGATCGTTCCAAAGGACCGTCATTCCTTGTAAAGAGAAGAGGAGAAGAATACTCCTCATACTGGTGTGGAATTGTCTCTTTCTGCATCAAATATTTATTTCCACTTTCTGATTGTGGTTCCAATATGCACCTCTCACTCAGCCTGAAAGTATAAACCCACATAGGCAGATTCACTTAAAAAATTAGTTGTTCAATGTACTCGACTTCAAAAAGCTGCTGACCCATGGTGATGGTGCCCATTTTGCTTGTGTGTCTTCTTTGTTGTTTTACGCTAATGGTGAGACTCTATTTAATCCAATTGCAAGCAAGACATCACCAGCAGGACAGTACTGGATCTTACTTGAAGGGATATTGTTTGCGCACAACCACTCTCTAGCCAGCCCACCATATCCTGATACAAAGGAGGAACTTGGATGAACCACGATGAGTAAATGCTGCCAGAACCAATGGCAGGAAATTGTATTTGGCCAGGGTGTCCTTGTATGGCCAAAGGCCTACTCATTTCTTCTCATGTCCTTGAATCTTGTCATAACTATGTAGTAAAACCTTAACCTAAGCTCAATTGTGGTTAGATCTTGGTACACGCCCAACAATAGAGAGGTTGTGGAATTGATAAATTACAGATATTTGAAGACTCGTTTTCAAAGTTGTTATTTAAGGGACCAACTTGGTCCTTGAAAGGTATACTACATCACACCGGAGGTTGATGCTTTTGAGAACTTAGGACATGTTCCCTCTTCTGAAACCCATAAATGGAAGATTACAACCGACGGCAGAAAGTTAGATACAGGAAAATGCAATTATGCCCATCGCTCTCACTGTCCATTATCCCAACATTATATATAAATTTATATCTACCTCAATACTCATCCATATATGTTATTATATATCAGCGCGAGAAAAAACAGTAAAACAAAAATGCAAGCGGCAAGTAATGTAATTTTTGACAAAAGAGTAGGTGGTTTGGTTTATGGAGTAGCTCAAGGGAGGGAGGGTGGGAAGGAGGGTGGATGACACAATTGAGGAGGCACTACAAGTAAAGCAGAACACATGTAATTCTGCCTTCCTAATCAATATTGATAAATTAATTTAAGAATGACACTAGAGGGAGTTGGAAGTGGCAAGGATAATGAAATTCACTGTGCGTGTGCAACATTACGACGCACACCATACACGCATACAACTCCAAAATATTGGCAACTTTTATTCTGCCAACCCATCTCCTCGACATAAGCCTTGACTCAAATATAAGGTCGGGTTGTTAATCTGGAAATTTAACAGGCTTTTGAAAGATATTGCCTGTCAGCTGTGCTTTGCCAAGGTTTCTTGACAATGGCATTGTGAGAACCTCTTACACTCATGGTTGGCTAACTTTCCAAAAACACTTTACAGTATGCAAGTTGTCTTTTATGGTACACTTTTCTTCGCACTGTGCTGGCAGCCGGTGGCCAGCAGGCTGCACATTAAGGTCCGACCATGTCCAGATGTTCATCACCAATCTGGCCAACCTCTCTGGAAAGCCTCGTGATCGACCATTTTTGGATTTCTTAATTCCATGTTAGAAGGCTTCAAACCTAGTGATCGAGGGTCAACGCAATGGGTTACTCCTTGCTGCTCGTTGTTACACATGTTACTCATGTTTGTGTTATCTCCCTTCCTCCGGTTTATGTTGCCTCCTCCTTCCCACAACCCGATACCCTTTGGTGGTTTGAAATCCTGCTGCCTTTTGTCATTAGCTCTTCCATTAGCCTACATGCTTATTACACTTCATGGTTCCTGTACAATAAATAAAAGAACATGAGTATTGGAAAGGCTGCATTCCGGTCATAGGAACATCTTCATATCAAATTTTCTCTCCGACGGTCACCTCAGAGACCCAGGGGGGCCCCCCCCAGACAGGGAAGAGGAACCAGAAAAAATCTCTCTTCAGGACCAGACACAAACCCAAGACAGAGAAGAAAGAAGGGGAGGACCAGGGACCCTTCTTTCTCATTCAAGAGAAAGGAAATCAACACCACCTCAGACCCCCCAGCCCCAAGAAGACACTCTCCCCCCCTTTCTCTCCTCACAGCCCCCCCCAGGGAGAAGATCCTCCTCCACCCTTTCCAGGTTCAGCTCTCAGGCAACTCCCCTCCCCCACTTCAGTTCCTCCAGCGGGGCCCTTCTCCCATCCTCCCCCAGCCCTCTTCCAGAAGCCGCGGACAAGCCCCGCCCCGTTCAGAGAAGGGGGGGAAGAAGGGAGCATCCCCCACCAGTAATTCAGACTCCTCCCAATCCCCCCCCCCTCCTCTTCGTCCCTCCAGAGGCACAGAAAGCTCTCGCCCCTCCCCAAAGAAAGGGGGGAGACAGAAAGGTCAGAAACCCTCCAGGAAAGGAACCACGGGGACCAGAGCAGGGAAGAACTCCAGAACCAGGAGAAAGCCAAGGGAGGAAGTCCACACCAGCCAGGGGCCGCCCAGGGGGCAGAGAGGAGGACAGAAGGTCAACAGAGGAACCTCCCAGCAAGGGGGCCCAGACCCCCCCCTTCCCCTTCCTATCATTCCAGACAGATCAGACAAGACTCTCCCTCAAGCCATGCACCCATACCCCCAAGAAAGATCATTCTTCACTCTTCTCCCCCACCCCAACCCACATTCCCTTCCCCAAGACCGTCCACCTTAGAAGGGAAGAAAATCAACAGATCAGACCAGGCGCCCAGGACCCCCGACCCAGTCCCTCAGGACCCCTCCCAGGGACCACAGTCTCCCCCCCCCCAAGTCAAGGACCCCTCCCAGAGGGGCCCACTTCTTCTTCCCAGACCCCCACTCCCCCCCTCCTTCCAGGGGATCACTCAGACCACCCCAGGGACACGCCTGCAAAGGAAAGGAGGCAGGAAGGACTAGGGGGACCCAGGGAAGGCGACAGGACAGGAGCAAACAGAGAACCAAGAACAGAAACCCCTCAGACTCCCCCCAACCCCTCCTTCCCAGCCAGCAACCAAAACAGAAGAGGGAAAGAGACACCCTCCCCCAGCCTCCCCCTCCCCATCCCCAGATCCTTCCCCCCCCCCTCTCCCCCCCCCAGACTTTCTCTCCCCAGTCAAGGGGTCAGAACCTCCGGGGGAAGACTCAGAACGTCCCATTCCCCCCCCAGCCTCTTCTTCCATTTTCCCCCATTTCCCCTCCCAGAAAGGACAGAAAACAAGACCAGGGCCTCCCGGAAAGCCAAACAGGGCAGGGAAGACCAGGATCCACCCCCAAGGGAAACCAGACCCTCCTCCAGGAATCCCAGGGACCCCAGGGGGGAACGGAGACAAAGGGACTTCAGGACCCCAGGAAAAAGAAGAAAGGAACAGCACTCCAGACCCAGATCACTCTCCCACAGATCCCACGACACCCCTCTCTCCCCCCTCCCCCCATCCCTCTTCCAGAAACAGAGACCCAGCAGTCACAGGACTCCCCAGAGGAACCAGCAGACCCAGACCACAGAAGACGCCAGGGGACCAGGGAAACCCCAGGAGGGGAAGGAAAAGAGGGACTCCCCCCAGGGACTCAGAATTCCTCCCTCTCATCAGCCCCAGCAGAAGACTCTCACAACCAGGAAGGGACCAGGAGACTCCCCACAGTGGAACCAGGGGGGTCTTCCCCTCCAGGAGATCCCAAGAGCCGAACCCCCCCAGAGATACACCAGGGACCCAGAATCCCACACAGGGCCCAGAACAGGGCCCCCTTCCAGAAAGGGCACCTCACTTCTTTTGTCATCCCAACAGAAACCACCAGGACCCTCCTTCATTCCCCCCTTCCCCTCACCCAGGGAGAGAGGGAACAGAGCCCAAGCGAACAAAGGAACCATCCCCATTCAGACCTCCAGAATATTCCCTGGCCCAGGAGGAAGGGTTCAAGTTTTCAGAAGAGGGTCCAGCAGGCCCCAGCCCCTCCCCAGTCAGATAGGGGAAGACCCCACAAGGAGCCCAGACCCTCCAGCCAGGAAGCCCCAGGGGACCCCTCTTCCTCAGCAGACCCTCTCTCCCCTCTCTCCTTGCCCTCTTCAGGATTTCCTCCCTCAAGCTCTTCCAGAGACTCAGGCAAGGATCAACCTCCAGATCCACCCAGGAAGGACCAGCCAACACCCAGTCCAGCAGCAGGGACACAGGGACAGGAGAGAAGGGGACCTTCCAGCCCCCTTCAGGATCAGACCCCCCCCCTCAGAAGACCCTTCGCCCAGAACAAGCCACCACAGACTCAGAAGGGAACAGAAGGAACAGACTTCTCAGCCCCAGCCCCAGACCCTCACAGGGGAAGGGAAGAGAGACCAGGAAACAGGGACCCAGAATCGAAGAAGAAAGCTTCACCAAGAGCAGATCAGAGAAACAGGAGGAAGAGGGAGCAAGCAAGAGACCAGAACAGAAAGAAAGACTCCCTCATCCAGCAGGACCTCCCCCCCTCCAGGCACCCTCCCCAATTCCCCCCAGACCAACAGAACCTCCCAGACAGAAGCAGCTCCCAACCACCCGGGAAGCCCAAAGGGCAAGGACCAGACAGCAAGATCAGAAAGACAGAAGAGGGAAACCAGGAGAAGGAAATCAGAAGGAAGAAAAAAAAAAGGATCTCCAGAACAGGGGTCACATCCCCACAGCCAGGAGCCTTCCCCCAGAACCTTCTCCCCCAGGAAAAACCTCCTCCACATCTCACCCCCTTTCTCTCCCACTGCTCAGGCTCCCCTTTCTCCAGACAGAGAAGGGGTCCTCCTCCCCAGACCCCCTCACCCAGGTCAGGAGGGAGGACTCCACTCTCCCTCAGGCCCCAATCCCCTCCCCTCCCCAGGACCTCACCCCAGACAAAGAGAGAAACCAGGGGGAAGGACAGACCCCCCCCCCAGAGCAGTCAAGAAGGAGGAGAGGTTCTTTCAGGACCCACTAGAACACAAGCACCCTTCCCCCTCCCATCATCCTCCAAGGAAAGAAGGAAAGGACCCAGGGGGGGAAACAGGGGGATAGCCCAGGTTCTTCAGGGATCCCCAGAATCTCAGGGCCAGAGAAGGGAAACAGAGAAGTGAGAACAGATCAGAGAAGGAACTCAACCTCTCACTCCCAGAGCACAAGATTCAACCCAGGAAGACTCAGAAACCAAGGGCCCCATGATCATCCAGACTCCACCAGACCAGACAGGGAGAGATCTCCAGGCAAGAAGAGGGCAGGGGACCAGATTCATTTCTCCCCCAGAAGGGACAAGGGGGAAACTTCCCCAGGGGGGACTCTCCCCCCCCCATCCAGGAAAGGACCCCCCCCAGGGACAAGAGGAGAAGGACCAGAGGAAGGATCTTCAGATTTCCCAGGGACTCAGACAGAACAGGGACAGGAAAATCCTCCTCAACACAGACCCACCCAAGAACAACCCAGAACAGGACCACTCTCTCAGACCATCCCCCTCTCCTCCACAAAGGGACCCAGGAAAAAAGGCAGGACCTTCAGGGGGGAAGAACAGGGGCCCAGAAACCCAGAGTTCAAGACCCCTCCCGCAGAAAAGAGGACCACTTTCCAGAGAGAGAGGGGGGCAGGGGGAAAGGACAGAAGCCCCAGCCCAGACCCCCAGGGGTCAGGACCAGGGGGGTTTCCCAGGACAGTACCCTCCAAGATCCCCAGACCAGGGAGACCCCAGACCAACCCCAGCCAGGGCAACCCTTCCAAGACCCAGGAAAGGGGGCAGAAAGGACACAGGGGAACCCCAGAGGCCCCCAGAACCCAAGCCTCTCCCCCTCTTCAGCCCTTCTCATCAAAGACAGACAAGGGGACCAGAAGATCCCCCCTCCAAAGGAAGAAGCCCTCTCCAGGACCTCCCCACCTCTTCATCCCCCTCCCAGGTCAAGGGACCCAAAGCCCCCTCCCCAGGGTTCAGAAAGGAGAGAAGGGAAAGAAAGGAGGAGGAAGGGGCCCGCCATCAGAGGGATCCAAGACACAGGTCGCCCAGAGAAACCAAGACTCTCAGAAAACCAGTTCCCAGATCAGAACAGAGGGGACCAGGAAGGAAGCACCCAGAAAAGAATTTCCAGATCCCACCCAGGAACAGAACAGAAAAATCCCCCAGGACCGTTCATCACAGGGAACAGGAACTCAGAGGAAGACTCCCCAGATCCTTCAGAGGGGGGAGACTTTCATCTCAGGGACCCCCCTCACCCTCCACCCCCCATCCAGGGGAACTCCCTCCTCCCCAGAGACCCAGAAACCAGACCTCATCCCCTTCCCCACGGCCCCTTCAGACAGGGGGGAAGGGATTTCAGGATCACAGGATAAGAAGGACAAGTCCTTTCCGCCCAGCCCCCCCCTCCCCCCACTCCCAAAGAGAGGACCAGCCAGGACACCAGAGAACCTCCCCTCAGACTTCTCCTCCTTTCTTCTTCCAGAGAAACATCCCCATTACTAATTTGCACCTCATTCAATACTCCATGAAATTTTGCAATCCATTAAAAAGCTGGATCTCAGGACCCTTATTCACCAACTCACTGAAAAAAGGAGACGACTTAATCATATAACTCACTTAATCAAAAAAGACTACCCAGTCAAAAAGTCATTGACAACTTAATCATTCCCATATTTTAAAAAAACTTTAAAGACAAAATCATCATAGATATATATTTGAAAACAATTTTTTTTTCACATAATTAGTATAACAAGATAATGAGGATGAAAGCTATTAACGATGGTGAACGTTTGAACAAGAGAGCAAAATATTACAAGAGAAGAAATATGAGAACGTGAGAACAACGTGGATAAAATACAAGTTCTGGAAGACGGCGATGGTTCACGAGCAATGTCAACGATCACCTTTTTATTTTTTTACCTTCGAGGGGACGCACGGTAAACTGGCGGAAATCGGAAAAGAAGTAGTGAGTGAAAGTGTTGTAGTACTCGAAGAGCACTACTTTGCATACCAACTTTCATTCGAAACAGTTAAAAAACCCTAGGAGCTCGATGCCCAATTTATTTTATTTTTTTGACATTTCTAAGTTCGTGACCTTGTGACCTTGACCTTGGGATGAAAATGAAAAAATCGAGCTCCGTGGGCTATGCAGGCCATGGGCTAACCAAATACCAAAACCCCTGCCCAGATTCGACAAACCCCTTCGGAGTAAGATGAACTTGAAATCGGCTACCCCTTAAAAACACATGTTTTTTGGGCGTGGCTCCGCCCATAATGGGCGCAGCATGCCATTTCAGGAAAACACAACTAGATCATGATATAAACCTCCCACCAAATTTATCAGGATCGGATCAAAACCCACGGAGCTATGCGCTCGGACAGACAGACAGACAGACAAGCCGGTAGGCGGACATGGTAGTCGATACCCAATAAACCTGACGCGATGGGCCCCTTTGATGGGGAATGACCTGAGGATTAACCACAAGAAAATTCATGATTCTAGCTTCAAGGTTAATGCTGCAGATTTTTTCGTTAAAATACCCCCACATTTAGAGGTTTTTCGGCCGTTGCTAGCAACGGAGGGTCCATGCAACGGTTCTTTCTCACACATAACTAGGACATACCATGAACCTACCATACCAGTTTCATGTATATCTGACTCATAGTCTCTGAGATATAACGAACTTCGTTTTTTTATTGTTTTCGACCAGGGTTCATTCAAAGTCTATCTTCTCGACAGTTTTTATAGGATCTGGCTGGAAATTTTGACAAATATGGCTGAAATGTACTGCCCACAGTCGCACGTGGCCCGATTTTTGATTTTCTAAAAAATAATTTTTTTATGATTTTTTAAAATTTCAATGTCCCCGTTGCTAGGCACACAACTAGGTCATTGTATGTGAACCTACCAACCAGTTCATCGAAATCGCCATTGTATTAACTGAAATCGGCATTTAAAATACAGTACTGATAATAAGGGTAGAAAAAAAATCTCAAAAAATTTTTTTGAGATTTTTTTTTCGACTACATCGACTACCCAAAAAATATTTTTTGAGATTTTTTTTTTCGACTAGATCGAACTACCAACAGACAGACACACACCATAACGAATATAGTGTCACTAAAGCATGAGTCACATTGCTCTACGGCTAGGATACGCCGTACCCCCTGAATTGACAGGAAACGTGCGGCGCCCGCTGATGAGTTTGACTGCATATGCGCGTGACCGACGCGGTGGCGTCAGGGTGTGCCCTACGCCGTATGGCTATCTTTACAGGCCGTAGGGTCTCCGTGGAATTAAAGCGCAGGAGTTATAACTTTTTCATTTCTAGGTTGGCCGTAGGCAATTCGAAAAGCCGTAGATGTGTTCCACGTCGACGTACGTAGGGCGTACGGTGGGCTGCGTTATTCGTGCGGCTGCCGTAGGCTCTTTTCAATGAAAAATGAATTTTTTATCATGAATTTTATCATTTTATCAATGAATTCTTATCATGCGCAGGTAGCCCAGCCTCTGCCGTTGAGGAACAACCAGCGCCATCTGTATATAACCTGGTCCACAATCTACATGACAGATATGAGATATGATTATACATATGAAAAAAACTGGTATATATACCCACTCGTTACCGTCCGTCTGGCCGCACATTCACCTTAGGCCCCCTGCGGTCGCCTTGCGGGCACCTTGAGCTACCTTGCGTCTGCCTTGAAAATTCTAAGGCCGCCGCAGGGACGCCCTAAGGTCACCGTGCGACATCAAATCAAAGACCGTACGGCACCCCCACGTTTTGCGTCTCCACAATTTCTAAATACCCCGTGCGGCTACCCGAAAATAAAAACATTGTGACTGCTACATTGTGTGACCGTGAAATACTGCGGCCCCTATAATTGCTAGTGGCCGTAATTTTTTTAGACCCTATGGCCGCCGAGCAAATGTGACTGAAGCATTACTGACACGTGAACCAATTATGATGTCAGCAATCAGTGTACACAAACCGAAAATCCAGTTTGATTCAACACTTGAAACTTTTTACCATCACTTTTTCGGCCGTTGCGATCGAAATCCTAACGTAGTTCGCCTTTTTAATTTTTTTTTTTTTTTTTTTGTTTTTTTTTTTTTTTTTTTTTTTTTTTTTTTTTTTTTTTTTTTTTTTTTTTATTTTTTTTTTTTTTTTTTTTTTTTTTTTTTTTTTTTTTTTTTTTTATTTTATCTTTTTTTTTTTTTTTTTTTTTTTTTTTATTTTTTTTTTTTTTGGTTTTTTTTTTTATTATTTTTTTTTCCTTTTTTTTTTTTTTTTTTTTTTTTTTTTTTTTTGATTTTTTTTTTTTTTTACTTTTTATTTAATAATTTTTTTTGTTACTTCCTGTTTTTTTTTTTTTTTTCCTTGAATTCATTTAAGTATTGCTTTTTATTTATTTTTTTTTTTTTTACCTTCGAGGGAACGCCCCGGGCAAACTGGCGGAATCGGGAAAAACGTAATGATGAAGTTGTAGTACTCGAAGAGCACTACTTGCTACCAACTTTCATTCGAAACAGTGAAAACCCTAGGAGGTCGATGCCCAATTTTATTGATTTTTTGGACATTTTCTAGTTGTGACCTTGTGACCTTGACACTTGACAAAATGAAAAATCGCAGCTCCGTGGGCTATGCAGGTGCCATCTGGGCTAAACCAAATACCGAACCCCCTGCCAGATTCGAACAAACCCCCTCGGAGAAGATGTAACTTGAAACCGGCTACCCCTAAAAAACACATGTTTTTTGGGCGTTGGCTCGCCCATAATGGCGCAGCACGCCCATTCTCGCAGAAAACACAACTAGATCATGATACAAACCTCCACCCTTAATTTTATCAAGATCGGATCAAACCCACGGAGCTATGCTCAACAGAGACGACAGGACAGACAGACAGACAGACAGACCAGACAGACACAACACACCCTAATGAATATAGTGGTCACTTACTGACCCCTCACCACCACAACGCACAACACCCCCTCGTGAACCAATATTCTTCCCAGTGCATGTAAAAGCATAAAAAACAAAAAAACTTCTCACCCTCATTATT
>CM068962.1:82806390-82817147 GCA_035128595.1 Eptatretus atami | reverse complement strand
TGTGAGACTCAAATGAGATTTGTCACCTGCATAGTCCATGAGTGTGAGCTGCAGCTGTATGGACATGTGTTTATTTTCCAGACGCTGATCCTGCTCACCAGATTCTCTCAGCGAGGGAGCCTTCTTGAGTGGAGGAGGCCAATGGTCTTACCATGTGCCTCGTTGTTGCACCAGGTTGATCAGCATCTCAAGGAGATGGGGATGGGCCAGGGTGTTCAGGTGGAGCCCCTGGAGGACTGTTGGAAGTGGATGGCAGCGACGTGCTGCTCTGGTGCAGGCTCCCATACCTGCCTTGAAGGTTGTGGTCAAGTTTCATCAAAGTGTTGTGTGTGTCGTTTCGGAGGAGAAATCAAATTCCCATTATGGGGGGGGGGGGGGCACTTCATACACCCCTTAAGACCCTACTTTTTTTCAGTGTCATGAACAAACTTTGATACATCATGAGTGATGAAGGTTGGAGTCAGTTTATCAGAAATTTTTGTGTGTAGTTTTCTGAAAGAAAGCAAATACCTCTTTTGGGGGATAGTGGGGGGGGCCACTCCAGCTTAAATTCCCTCCATAAACCCCTCAGATCAATTTTTTTGACATCGTTCAACAAGTTTGTGTATACAAATTTTGGTACATCATGGGTGATGAAGGTGGTGGTCAATTTTTATCAGAATTGCATGTGTAGTTTCTGAGAAGAAAGCAAATCCCTATTTTGGGGGCAATCTCCCATAGACCCTCTCAGGGCCTGACTTTATTATTAATGCCATGAATATACTTTGGTACATGGTTGGTAGTGAAGGTTGTGATCGAGTTTCATCAAAATCATGCGTGCAGTTTGAGAGAAGAATTTATATGTGTTTGTGGATGGACGGATGGGAGGACGGCCAGACAGACTGATGGACTGACGACGTGCCATCACATAAGCTTCCCAGGACTACATTCCAGGTGAGCTAAAAACTAGGCGGGAAAAAATATTATGAATGATTTTTGGGTCCTGAAGTTACATATTTGGGAATTATTAAGTTCTCATCACTATATTAATTTGTATACAGTTTTTTTTTCAGTGAGCTATTTGATTAAGTAGTTTTTAAGACTATTAAGTAACATTGTGGAAAGTAGCCCAGGACTTTTGTCATGATAATTTTATCATTTATGCAAATTAGGGATGGGTTGCAGTAAAATTAACATAAAATCTTCCAATGAGGCAGAACACATTTATATACTACTAGCTTCAATGAATACCAAGCAGGAAATAATCAAAATTGTTATGAAATCTGGTACATGGCATGGAATTGAAACAAGTCTTGTGTTCTAGGTCACTGTGTCTTAAAAACTTCTAAAATCCTCCAATTACTTTTTTTGATCAGCTTCAGGTAAAAGCAATAAATAAGACATTGAGTACTAACTAAGCATTTTCTCATGTGCCAGGCCTTCTCTTTGAAGCCTCATCTAAAGTGCTAAGAGCTTTTCTGTTCTTGAGCTTTCCATCTTGCTGGAAGAGACCACCTCTGGTGAATGTCCCTTTTCAAATTTGCTGTGTTTCTTACGGTTTCCATAATGGGCTATTTTTTTTAATTTAGTGTGTAAATATGGTGGAGTTTTGGACCCACCTACTCTCCCCTCCCCAACCCTGCCTTTTCACTCCTCTTCACTTTGTGCAAGTGAAAATAGATGGCTCATTATTTGAGCATGACATAAAATACTGTTCCTTCCAACACTGTTCCATAAAATAAACATAAATAAAATATTGTACTCCTGCAGCCTGAGAAGCAAACGATGCTTTTCTTCTCGAGAGTTGGCACTTACAAAGAAAGATATTAAACCCAGCATACCTAAACTTTTTGGAAACAGTATTTGAATGATCACCTCAAAATACTTTACAGCCTGCATGTGTAAGACGAAACCTTCAATGTCCTTCGTGTCCTCTAGGAATTTGAATTATTACACTCAACTTTGCTGATTCCTCCCTGGTTAATCTAAACGACCCGTGAAATATTTAAGTGAAATTTTTTTTCATCCCCTGCAGGTTTGTGTAATGGACCTAGGAAAACTGCGTCAGATCTCTGCTTGTTCCTCCTTCAAATGTTTCAGCACAAACACTTCTGTCATGTGGAGAACATCTGTCAGAATTTTTG
The DNA here is from genome assembly GCA_035128595.1 of Eptatretus atami. NCBI lineage: Eukaryota > Metazoa > Chordata > Myxini > Myxiniformes > Myxinidae > Eptatretus > Eptatretus atami. Next base: position 82,815,024 of record CM068962.1, on the reverse strand, counting down.
TGTACGTTTTCTTTTCGGTCTGTGCCATTTTGGCGGTCATCCTTGCAATCAATTGACGTGATCTGCTTGCACCATTTCCTACGCCAAGGAAATATGCCCTACTTGTTTCAGCTTATTTCTACTAATGTACAACCTCATCTTCCTTTCATCCTTCAAGAAAACAGGCAAGTCATGCAAAGGCTCAACAATGAAAGAAGGCATTGGTTTCGTAAACCATATCCAACAATTAATGAGAAAGACCTCTCAAGCATGACGCAAAGGGTTGTGTTGACATGGTAATCCATCTTAATCATGTGAAAATTTTCCCACAAGTGAGCTTTGCACACTTGATGCAACGATCCATTGCTTGTGGTTCCACACATACTGCATATAATATGTGTGTAGACATACAGGCACCTTCTTTGGAAGATTTATAGATGCATAACTATCTGTGTCTATGCTTAGTCACCTATTTGGCATCTATAAGATGAAAATAAATGATAATTTCAAAAGCACCTCTTGAAAATTTAACAATAGAGACCTTCCAAGCAGATGCAAGGAAAACATATGCTTCAGGATTTTGACAGATACCTGCCATATCAAAAACAAGCTCAAATGAGCTAAGATCCTCGTCCTCTTAATGATGACGTCATAAAAACGAATATACGTCATTGTGATGTTATCAGGTTTTGCGAATAATTATCGGTGCAATGAGAGGCTTGAATTCCCGCAACAAAATTCAAACAGCTTGCCTAGTTTCGGAGATAATGGTACAGGCGATTTCCATTCGCGGCGATATTATGACGTGAACTTATTTTCTTGGAAGAATTTCCAAAATCAGAGATGGTTACTGCCTGCGCGTGGGCTTTTTTCATATACATGGCAAGTTTCACGAAGATCCAATGAAAACTCTGGGTTGTGAAACAAAAAACGTCCAAAAATAGGAATGACGTCATAAAAATTGATATGACGTTATAGTGATGTATCATATGTGCGGTAAAATTCATCTCTGCTAATGCCTCTGTTCGATTCCCGCAAACAGAATTCAAAAAGCTTGCCTAAGTTTCGGAGATAATTTTTTCGGCGATTTCCATAGCGAGATATATTGACGTCAATAACTTTTTTCTTTAGGAGGAATTTTCAAAATCGGGACATCGTTACTGTCTGCTAACATGGGGTATTTTTACATATATACGCCAAGTTTCAGGAAGTTTCGATGAAAACTGTAGGCTGTAAACCAAAAAAGTCCTCAAGAACAACAACGTGAGTAAGACATAGAGATCCTCCTTGAGGATCTAAAAAGTCTTCATGATGAGGAAATTGAAGGATCCCAAAAAACAGATCGTCATTGTGAAGATTCAAAACAAAGCTGAAGGCAACTACAACTGTAGTATCGCTACACGGGAGAATACCTTTACCTCTTTTTAATAATGGGGAAGGAACCAACAGAACTAACAAGCAGTTTTTCCAGATATACTCTCCAGGAATATGCAGGAAAAGAAGTATTTTTTTTAAAATAATCACTGTTGTGGAAATCACCTAACTTATCAATATAGAATAATAAATAATGATCATGAGTATGAATATGAATTTGTATTGAGTATGAATTTGTATGAATTTGTATTGAAATTGAATTCACCTTACTTTGCTATAATTTATAACAGTACACCAATTTATGTGGGCAACATTTTTGTACATTCTCAATTTGATGTTTTTGTTTGTTTGTTACCCTCGCCAGAGGAGAAGGTATTGCATTTGGGTCAATTTGTTTTCTGTTTGTTTGTTATCTTGCCAAAACGAAGTTTTTGCAAGATATGTTAGTCAGCTTGTATGTTTTTTTTTTTTGTTTGTTTTTGTTTGTCTGTATCACGTACGATCACTCTGCAGAGCACAGTTATCATTGAAATTTTGTAACTTCGCATATCAGGTCCTATAAGAGTCCCTTTCAGCGCGTAAATTTCCAAGGTTCAAGGTAAAGGTCAAGGTCACTTTGTCGCAAATCAGGGAGTCGACGAACCCTTATTTTTGAGTAATTTTGATCGGATCGTCTTCAAACTTCATGGGAATATAGTTCATGGTCTGGCGCTCAGCTGATATTTTTTGGTGCGATCGGCCTTGAACCTTCATGGTTATCGGGAGGTCGAAAGTTTTTGACGCCCAAGGTCAAATTTGAAATCTATAGATACCATATCGAGTAATACCATCATATGAAAGCGCTTGATAAGTGCTTTCCAGATCTGTCAAAACCGTTTGACGCTATGACGTCATTGATGACGTCCATTGACGAAAAAACGGATTTTTCACATGAAAATTGCTATTTCCTCCAGTTCCAAATCAAATCTCTTATATTTCATGTACAATCGCTGGAGAGATACCATTAACCGATCGAAAAATATAAAGGTCAAGGTCAAAGTCAAGGTCACACAAAAGGTCAAGCATCAAGTGACGAAACCCTTATTTTTTGAGTAACTTTAATCGAATAAATAAGTCACTCATGTTCACATTTTGGCAAGATACTGGTCACCCTGAGGGGTGACATTGGTTTATTTGTTTGTTTGTTTGTCCGCACAGAACTTTAGTGTTTTTCTCCACAACCGCTTGTTGGATTGACATAATTTTCAACGTTGGCGCGAATACTCATGTAGCATGTTTTAGTGATAATGATGACGTCATAGGTCACGTGGTGTGGCAGCCATGTTGAAAAAAAACTGAAAAAATTTGGCCCTCCGTATCTCTGAAACCGCACCAAGGAAAAAAGTGAAACTTGGCAAACGGCAAGTTCTCCTCAAGGGGAATAAGTGTTTTTTTTTTTAATGACATCATAGGTGCCTTCGTTATGTCATAATTTCATATGTAGAACACTACATCCGATCAGTATGAAAAATTTTGAGTCATTTCGGGATAAAATGGTCCACAGAAAAAAAAAATTAGTGACGTCAACGTTCACGTGATTTGGCAGCCAATTTCTTTTTTTTAAAAACCTTCAAAAATCTTTTTCTCTGAAATGGTTGAACATATCAAGGCGAAACTTCACATAAATATTCCCCAACCCTTGGGGATACCAGGGTATTCAGGAATAATTGATAAGTCACATGGTCTGGCATCCATATTGGATTGAGCAAAAATCTTTTTAAAAAATATTTCTCTTGAACCGCTTCAACAATCGACGTGTAACTTCAAAATTATGATCGAGTGTTGATGTGGAATATATGTTTTAAATTTCAACCTGATTAGACACATGGTGTGGCAGCCAGAATTATTTACTTTTTGATTCTGGGTTCTCCTTTATTTTTTATTTTTTGAATAAGGGTCACTTGGCTGTGTCTGGATGGGTTTTAGGGAGAGGAGCAGCTAAAATGTGAATCCTATCCAGGTTCCCCATGATGACTCCATCTTTGCTTTTTGCTTGTCTGGGTTCCTTCTGATTACACCAATGTAGGATTGTACCTATTTGGTCTTCCATTTGATTTGAATTGGAATTTTAATCCCATTCTAAATTCAATGAAAATAACAATAATGTCATTAGTCAGGGTCAGTGTCGAATAAGTGGGTTTGCATCAAAGCGTGACGTCTTGGTACCCGGTCATCACTGCCAGCAGTTTAAAGGAGCAGTTCTAGTTATGTCTCTTATTAATTATGTAACACAATAGTCCACAAATACCACACAAAACTACAACAACACCTCACAAACAAGTCCTGGTGAGGGTCTGCAATCTCTGATTGCTTTTTATTTTTTTTTTTGGTGATTGTTTGATCAAATGTTTTATATTGATATGAAATGTTGAACGTATATGCATTTCTAAATTGGCATACAATCAGCGGAAGCTGCAAAACTGATAATAAAACTGAACTGAACTGAAATGTGTGTGTGTGTGTGTGTGTGTGTGTGTGTGTGTGTGTGTGTGTGTGTGTGTGTGTATGTGTGTATGTAGTGTGTGTGTAGTATGTGTGTGTCCTCCATATACAACTCCAAAACCATGAAACATAGCAGCCCCAAATTTGCACAAATTTGCATGCATAGGTCAACAAAGGGAACTCCAAGGGAGTACATGAATGAAAACTGGGTATTTGGGTAAATTTTAACACTCCTTTGAAGATAATTTCAGTTGTGCTTATCACAAAAGAAATACAAAATAAGCCTGATGAAGATGGCGGTGCACCATCTTGGTCAGCCCTGTGTCAGCTTACTGGGGTCTTAAGCCACCATTTTGTTTGACCTCTTCAACAATGCTTTGAGACTAGCAACAGGCCGCAATGGTTTCTTAACGATAAAGTACTTAATATTTTTTCTTCACTTTCTTCACTCATATCATTGAATGTCTCATCTTCATAACTACGATGCACTGTATACATCGCTTTTGTCGGTGCTATAGTTTTCAAACTAGGAGGTTGGAGTGATTCCATGCATTTTACGATATCATTTTCCACGATGGATTGTTACGGAATAATTAAAGTATATAATCAAAATATGATTTCGCATTTGAGAATCAGATCTCGTGGAATAAATAACGATCAAAATCTGGAGTGAAATCAGAAAATTTAAAGAAATTAGTGATGTTTTAGTTTTGCAGGCATGTCTCATTACAAATCAGCTTGCTAGTGCTTGCCAAGCTAGCTGCTCCTTATCAACCGTTTAGTTGGAGTGCTTGCTTGAGTGCTTAAGCCACTTGGTGAGTGCTCTACAAGTTACTTGGTTGTTTATTTGCAAGGCATGGCGATACATGGCAAAAGTACCTGGACTGTCACTCTGCTAAGCACAACGAAAAATACATCGATTGACGTACAAAATTCAGCCCCCACCCACCTGCATTGGGCCCCACAGCGTCATGTGGTGTCTCGGGTGGTGGCTTGCCAGCTGAAAATGTTGTGCAATTTTGTTTTTACACAACATCGCTTTTTACACCTTGTTGTGTGATCTGCTTTCATTTTACCACCCGTCACTTCAACAAAGATACATAAAAATAACATCCATCGACCTCGTGTTTGGAATTCCGCCATGTTGGTTTGAGCTGTAAAAAGCATAGACCGACATTTGGTTTTCTCTGTTGATTGATATATTTTTGAATTTAATTTCACTAATTTTTCACCTGATTTCCTCTTTCAAAATGGTCTGTTGAAAGATAAACCATTGTGTTTGATGCACTTTGTGTGCTTGTGTGTACATATGCTTGGGGCAATTTCATGAATTATATGATGCAATTTTCAATGATACACTCTCACGGACAAATTAAATTATATCACCCAGATATGATTTTGGCTTTGAGGATCAGATCTCTTAGACTAAATAAGTGTCGAAATCTGGATTGAAATCTGAAAAGGTGAAGAAATTAACAATGTTTTTGTTTTTCCGTGGGTGTCCTGCCATTACCAATCAGCTTGCTATCGATTGCTAAGTCAGCCGTTCCATATCAACCATTTCATTGGAGTGTTTGCTTGAGTGCTTAAGCCACTTGGCGAGCGCTCTACAAGCTTCTTTGTAGTTCGTTTGCAAGCCATTGTGATACATGGCAAAAGTACCCCCCACTGTCACTGAAAAATACAACCAAAAATACATCAATCGACGTCCAAAGTTCAGGCCTCAACTGCCTGTGTTGGACACCGCGGCATTGTGCAGTGCCTCAGGTGAAGCCTTGCCCGTTGAAAATGTTGTGCAATTTTCTGTTATCGGACGTTTCCCCTTTTTGTGTGATCTGTTTTCATTATATGACCGACCACTTTGACATATATGGAAAAATATAGAATAAATTGAACGTTTGGTTTTTATTTTAATTTCTTCAACCATTTCATTAGAGTGCTTGCTTGACGACTTAAGCAACTTGGCAAGTGTTCTACAAGCTTCAATCTCTACAAGCTTCCATGGCAATACAGCAGCTCAGTTCTTCATGGGGACATCCCCAGAGTTAGGAAGGCAAAATAAATTAGAGGATGAGAATGAGTAAAGCAACAGGAAAAGTGAAGTGTGAGTTCACGAGAGAATTGAAAAATGTTTTCAGTGGCTGCAAAACAATGAATCCCCACACCATGGCAGTATGGCTTAGAGGTACACACACTTACTCTAAGCTGTCTAGCCTGGGTTCGACCCTCAACCCAACTACAAACTATCATTCCGGTGTTTCACAGGCAGAGTGATTCATCAATGTGTGTGCATGTTAAACTGAACGTCAAATCTGCCAGAAATTCTTCTGCCCCTCCACCCCCACTGCTGCTCCCTTCCCTCCTCACTCTCACTCTCACTCTTCCCTCTCTTCCCCCTCCTCTGTCTCCTCCCCTCTCTCTCTCCTCTCTCCTCACTTCTCGTCCCCCACCCCCATCCTTGCACCCTCACTCATCTCCCCAACCTCTTCCCTCTTCTTTCCCTCTCTCTCCCCTTCCCTGCTCCTTTCTCTCCCCCCTCCACCATCTCTCTCTATCTCTTCTCTCTCTCTCTCTCTCTCTCTCTCCTCTCTCTCCTCTTCTCTCTCTCTCTCTCTCTCTCTCTCTCTCTCTTTCTCTCTCCACCGCCCCTATTAATATTCCTGTTAGCGAAGCGAGGGGTTGTATTTGCTTGTAACTAAATAAATAAATATATGTTCCCTCACAAGAAGCTTCAACACAGAAGAAGGTCATTCGGCCCATAAAGCCTATGCAATGGTTGCCAACCTATGGCTGTTTGTCCATGCTCTATCCAAAGAAAATGCTGAGTATCAGGCAAGGAAGTAACATGTACAAGTTTTTTTTAAGTCTTTGCTATGACTCGGCGGAGTCAGATTTAAACTGCTGACCTGCTCACAGACTCAGAGCAGATGCTCTAACCATTACACCACTGAGTGTCCATGGTTAAAGAAAACTTCTGAGTATGCAGATTGCTCATTGCTTCATTTGATAGTATAATAAAGAAATTGGACTGTGTTTGCAATTACAAGTTGTATCACCTTACCAACAAGACAATGTGAGATCTACAAGAAGTCTTTGAAAGTGCAAGCAGATACCACAATCAGAGTCACATTTTAAAAACTCAGCATGCTATAGGATGTAAAGCCTTGTTTGTGCAACAAAAAGCATGTTTGATTTAAATTAAAAATGGATAAAAAGCTGACTCTCGTGTCATGGGCAGTGAGCAAAGCATAATTTGCAAAGCAACATCCAATATCAAGCAGTTTCCAGAAGCAACATGATAAACTAGTAAACTCTGAAATGATGGTACTTACAAATGCAGCGGGGGATGTTAGCAGTCCACTGATTGTTACTTTGGCACATAATAATCTTCTCTCCAACCAGCTCGAAAGCATGCTCACATTCGAAGTTCAACTGATCACCATGCATTAAGCTTGAACCTTCACGTTTCCCATATGCAGGAACCCCAGGATCCCCACATGTTCCAGCATCAATTTCTGCAAGGAGACAGAAACAAAAATACAAATTTAACTCCGAATCAAAACAAATGAATTATTAAACACAAAATTGATTATGCTGGGTGCGTTGAAATTGCCTTACCAGATATAATATTATATATAGCAAAGGTACCCGGAGTTGCTGAGCAACGGCCCTGGTCCACCTCATAACAGCCATACTCCTCCACTTACCTCCCTATCATCAACTTCCACCCCCACCCCTACTCCTCCCTCCTCCAACGTTCACCTCCATCATCCACACCTCCCTGCTTCCTCCCTCCATTCTCCCTCCCCCACCACCCTCACCCTTCTTCTCCCATTACTCCCCTCCCTCCTACACCCCACCCAACCTCCATCCATCCCACTCCCTCCCATCCCCCAAGACTCCACTCTTCTCCATGACAGGTAAGATATTAGATAGGCAGACTACCATACCTCTGGGTGTGTCGAATTTGCACATTACTTGCTGAAGAAAGAATAGTCTGTGTTTTGCAAGTAGACTGGAGATGTTTGTGTGGTTAAAAATGTTTTAAAAAGAGGTTGTGTGTGCTTAAAATGTTCTAGATGATCTTAACTTTAAATAGTCTGTTCCAAAAGTAGTTAGGGTCTAAAGGGTTGAAAGGATCTAATCTCTCAAGCATGTAAAAAGGGTCTAAAAAGGTCCTAGTGGTCTAAAGCTCAAAATGGTCAAGGGTTCAAGCTGTCTCATCTGTCTGACGGGTTTAAGGGGTCTGAAGGGTCTTACGGATCTAATGGTTATTTGGGGGGTATTGGGAGTCTAACGGGAATCTTCTTCGGAATCTTTGGGGTGTAAAGGGTCTTTGGGGTCTGAAGGGTCTTTGGGGTTTAAAAGGTCTTCAGGGTCTTCAAAGGTTGAGGTGGTGGATGAAAATACCCTAAGGACAATCCCAAGGTTGGACTGGATATGTGTGCCAAATTTGGTGGTTGTCAGCTCAGCGGCCTTTGCAAAAAATGCGAACATACAGAAAGACGTACAGATGACAAATTCTATTTATTAGATACTAGCAAATATGACCCGTCGCTTCGCTGACAGGAATACTGAGAGAGGTGGGGAGAAAAGGAGGGTGGAGAAAAAGAGGGGTAAGAGAGAGAGTGGAGAGAGTGAGGAGGTGGAGAGCAAAAGAGAAACGAGGAAGGGGAAGCGAGGAGGGGCAAGGGAGCGAGCAGTGAAGTGTAAGGAAGCATAAGGGGAGGAGACAGGAAGGCAGCGTGAGGTGAGGGAAAGGGAAGGAAAGGCAGATGTGTGGTGGAGTGTTAATTACGA
>CM068962.1:82791435-82806380 GCA_035128595.1 Eptatretus atami | reverse complement strand
CTCATCAAAATGATTCTGCATAGAATAACAGTGAATATGGAAACAAAACAATGTCTGAACTCAATTTTCTACCGGACATACTATAAATACCACCCAGAGACAACCACTGCCCCAACACATCCAGAGACAAACGCCACCCAGACGTGTCTGGAGACAACCGCCAACCAGACGAGTCCAGAGACAAACGCCATCTGGACGCATACAGAGAGAAACACCACCTGGACATGTCCCAAGACAAATGCTACCAGGATGCGCCCGGAGACAAACACCATCTGGAGATAAACACCACCCGGACACATCCAGAGAAAAACACCGTCTGGACACGTCTGGAGCAAACACCGCCAAGAGACACATACAGCGTCCGTACACGTCCAGAGAAGACCACCATCTGGAGTATCAAATAAGAAGTGGATACAACTGTCTGGACGTTTAAAAGCATTACAGCTGAAATGCGATAACCTCTCGAATCTGTTCACATCAGCAAAATTTCTAAATTAATAATGAGGGATTGACTTTGGCAGCAGCAGTTTTGATTGCTAAAAAAAGTGTTAATTTGTCCAATATGGACATTGTTTGACACTCCGGTCGTCTCCTGGTGATGCTTGCTTTAATCGATCGCGAATCACTTGCCAGTAGTTACAAAACAATGAATCGCCACATCACGGCAGGATCGCTGAGAGATATGCACACCCACTCTAAGCTGTCTAGCCTGGCATTGAATCCCGACTCAACTATAAACTGTCATTTCAGTGTTCCACAGGCAGGGTGATTCATCAATGTGGTATATCTATCTCTGGATGGAGTAAACTCAGCGTCCATTCTGCCGGAATTCCTCCCTATATCTCCTCCCAACCCCTCCTCATGCGCCTTCCCCCCACTCATGCTGCCATTCCCATCAACCTCATCTTACTCCTCCGCAAACCACCTTCGCCACTCCCCCCTCATTCTCTCTCTCAGCCTACTTTGTCCCACATCTCCCACCCCCACTCTCTCAGAATGTATTATTCGATGTTGTGAGAGTCCCTCTCCCCTGCCTCCTTGCTCTATTCCCTCAGCTCCCCCCTTCATCACCCCTCTGATCTCTCCCACCTCTCCTCGTTCCCCCCCCCACTCACCACCCCTCCTTGCCTTCCCTCCTCTCACTGCACTCTATACTGGATCTGACATGACATGACACCACCCATCCTTCTTCACTCCTCTCCCCTCTGCCGCCTCCTTCCATCTCTCGCTCCTCTCCGACCACTCTCCCTCCCCTCCGACATCTCTCCCTCTTTATTCCACCCCCCGCCCCCACTTAGTCTTCCCATCAGTGAAGCAATGGGTTGTATTTGCGAATATATAATACATTGATTGAATCTTCATTGAATCTTTCAATTTTTTATCTGTCAATTTTCTTCCTTGAATGATCGACCGGGAGTCCTCGCTTAACGCTCAGGATGCGTTCCCACAAAGTTGAGTGTTATGTGAAAAAGTGTAAATTGAAAATGTTTTTTCCCATTGTCATCATGTTCAAAGCTGATTGCGCATTCCAGGGCAGTAATTTTCGGTCATCCTAAGCTAACTCAAGTGAATACTGTACGAAAAACATAAGAACTACATAAATTCAATTTATATAGCATGTAGACTCTTACAATAGTAATTTCCATCATGTACGTTAAGAATTGTGTCTTCCCTGTAGGGGTTATAATGTAATCAAATGTGTTGGGTTGGGAAGCTAGCGCCCCCTCTCAACCCATTGGGATAATAAGAACATCAGCGCAGAATGAAGTGTGCTGTGACTGCCATCATCACATAGAGTGTGTGTTGTTTTACTGCCATGGCTTCTTGGCATGTGCGACTAACACCAGCATTCTGGAACCTTCGTCGAAGTCATGGCTTTAGAAGCACACACAGAGTTCCCAAATTCCCATTTATTGTTTAAATCCCCACCAAGTCCTTGTTTGTCTGTTCGTCTGTATGGACATCTACCATGTACTGTAATTTATTGCCGTCTACCCCTGTACTGTATTTCGTTTCCCTAATCTCTGTCCATTCCCCTCCACCTGAGCATGACCGGTATATGGATCTGGACATGACACAGCCCCCCTGTAATAATTTCCGCATTCCCTGGCTTTGTGCCATGGACATTTTTGGACGTGTGGAGTTCATCCCGGGCACATGGGGGTGGAAGGGATTTCCCATGTTCGGTGCTGAGCTCCATTCCTGGCGACAGCCAGAAGGGCCAATTGAGTGCATATCTTGGTGGGCAGCAGAATGGGTAGGGCTGCGGGGGCATCGCCCAATGGCTGGCACGGGGCGAGCTTGTAACATCTGACATGGCACAATAGCTGGCCCAGGCCACCTCGGAAGATCTGGCATGCAGTTCTTCGGCCCCGCCTGCCCCAGGGACTATAAAGCTGCGTCTGACGCTCTGGTACTCTCACTCTCTCTTCCCTGATCCTGGACGCTTTGGTTCGCGGTTTCAATGGAGCTCGTGGGTCCTTGTTTGTGGAATGCAGTAATGGGGCCATTCCGACGAGTGACAGGGAGAGTGGTATTAAAGTTGGGGAGGGTGACGGTTCCACGTACATTAGGCTGAGGCCACCCTGCCCTTCTCAATTTATCTCCCCGTGTTGTGGTCTGGTGGGTACCTTTGTCATGTTATCCGGTAGGGAAGGAATAGGCTAAGTTAAGTCTGTGATTTGTGCATTTTATTTTTGGAAATACACACAATAATTGCTCTTTGTTGGATTTCCCCTTTTCCTGCCCTGCTTGCCCTTTGACACTATTAAAAGCCATTGAGTTCCCTTCCCTCCTTCCCATACCCCACATTGCTTTTTGCAAATACATTATTCTTATTGAATTATATTTCCAATCATCCATTGTTCCAGCAATGTTCGTAGATAGATTAGCCGGGGGATTAAATTCCCCAACTAATTGGCTCACATCAGTCTGGTGTTGTGCTCGAGGTAAACTTGGCCACCTTATTCAAAATCCAAGAAAGATAAAAGTAACACAACTGCCAAGGGCACAATTCCCCGATAAGGAAACTGCGTGTACCCCAGTTAAACGGTAGTCAGACGGGGGGGCACTGGGTCACGTGGTTAAATTGTTGGTGTTCGCGGTCGATTGGCGACCCTCCGCAACACGTACTTATTTGTGGGCATCGGCCTCAATTCCCGGTGAGTCCCGGGAGAACCAGGGATAACCCCCACTACACCCTCGTAGTACCCCTGAAAACGTGGGCACACAAGTGTGTATGAATAAGTTCATATAATGATAATAACTAAATCAGGAAATGGAGAACATAGATAAATATTAATTTTAATATGAGAATGGCAGGAAGAATCATGTTATTACCCTCTCTGGGGTATATGGGTTACAGTAAATCTGGGCTTGGGACTTGCAGACCTTGGGGGGGGGGGTGTTCAGTTACCAAGTTTCTTGTGGAGTGCAAGCCAAGTGGCTTAAGAATTCAAGCAAGCACTCCATTTGAAAAACAATTGATAAGGAATGGTAGGTAGGCTTGGCAAGCTTGGCAAGTTGGCGAGCTGCTTGATAACTGAACACACCCCAGGTTTTCTCCCCTTTCAGTTTCGTTTGAGCATGTATTCTAATCTCTCAAGCATGTAAAAAAAAGGTCTTATGGTTCTTTGGGGTCTTTATAGGCTGAGGTTGTGGATGAAAATACGCTTCGGCCAACCCCTGGGTCAGATTTTGTCTGTGTGCCAAATGTTGTGGTTGTTGGCTCAGCAGTCTTTGCAAAAAAACGCAAACAGAAAGAGAGACAGACAGAGAGACAGACAGACAGACAGACAGACAGTCATCCGATGAATCTTATTTATTAGATTAGGATGCCATGCCGTGGTTGAAGGACGCTTTTTGCTGCTTTATATACCTTAATATGGCAAGATTTAAAAACATGGGAATTCAAACGGATAATTATTTGTCGTGTAGTTGAGTCTTAAAGGGTCTACAGGATCTACAGTCTTGGAGGTCTTTGGGTCTTTTGGGTCCTCTGGGACTTTACGGTCTTCTGTGTCCTCAGGAACTTTTTGGAACCTTTGTGACCTAGGTAACTTTTGGGTCCTCGGGAACTTTTTGGGACTTTTGGATCCTCAGGAACTTTTTGGGACTTTTGGGTCCTTGGTAACTTTTGGGGCTTTTGGGTCCTTGGGAACTTTTTGTGCCCTCGGGAACTTTTTTGGACTTTTGGATCCTCAGGAACTTTTTGGGACTTTTGGGTCCTCGGTAACTTTTTGTGCCCTCGAGACCTTTTGGGTTCTTGGGACTTTTTGTGCCCTCGGGAACTTTTGGGTCCTCAGGAACTTTTTGGGACTTTTGTCCCTTGGTGACTTTTGGGTCCTTGAGAACTTTTGGGACTTTTGGGGTCCTGCCGATAATGATTTGTGGTCCTCGGGAACTTTTTGAGACTTTTGGGTCCTCGGGAATGTTTTGGGACTTTTTTAGGTCCTCGGGGACATTTTTGAACTTTTTGGGCCTCGGGGACTTTTGGGGACTTTTAGATCCTCAGGGACTTTTTGGAATTTTGGGTGTTCAGGAACTTTTTGGGACCTTTGGGTCCTCGGGTATGTTTCTGGACTTTTTGGTCCTCAGAAACTTTTTGGTACTTTTGGGTGCTCGTGGATGTTGTGGGACTTTTAAGTCTTCGGGTGCATTTTGGGACTTTTTGGTCCTCGGGAACTATTTGGTGCTTTTGGGTCCAAAAACTTTTTATGACTTTTGGATCCTTGGGTACTTTTTGGTCTTCGGGGTCTTTAGTGGTCTTAAGGGTCTTGGGAGTCTTAAAAGGTCTTCAAAGTTCGATAGGTGTCAAAAGTGAAATTTCCCAATCGTATGTAATTAATAGACAAAAGTTGCCACACACACACACACACACACACAACACACACAACCACACAGCACACACACACACACACACACACACACACACCACACACACAACACACACACATCTATCCATTTATAGTGGATACGTCATCAAGGGACGGGCACGGCATGGTGATTGCGAATGGCAACGTGCTGTACACCCACCACTTACCGTAGCAGATAGCTTTGGCTTACCGCAGCATGAAAACGGTGAATGTATTATTTATTTAGTTTGGTTCCAATTGTGTGTGTAGTCAGGCCAGGCGTGCAGTGAGCCAATGGGTGGAAGACACAGCTCGACTAATTAGGTATGCTGGCATTTGGCTGAGTATATGTCACGTGATATCTCTTAACCAATAATATTGCATATAAATGAAAAAGCCAGAAAAGTGATCTTTAAAGGCTCAGGTGGTGGATGAAAATACCCTCAGGACAATCCCAGGATCTGACTTGGGCTGTGTTCCAAATTTGGTGGTTGTCGGTATAGCGGTCCTTGCAAAAAAACGCAGACAGACAGACAGACAGACAGACAGACAGACAGAAATCCGATGAATCTCATTTATTAGATACATACGAAGTGTTTCTGGGATACAGTTCAAACATTCATCCGTACGAAATGGTATGAAATCGTTTAGAAATAAAATGAAGCTTCAGAAAGAAATGTTGCGTTTAATTACCCAAAGTTAATTATGAATTAAATAAAAGACAAAACCAATTCATACAAGTGAAAAAAGAACATACACAAACCTTCAAATGCAATCTTAAAGCCAAGTGAGCCGACAGTTTCATCAGTTTGCAAGTAAATCCACATTTGGTTGGTTATGCTCACGATAAGGTCAGGAACTTCAGCTCCAGTAAGGCTGAAAAGAAAAATGGAGAGAGGATAGAGATGAAAGAAACTGGAACATTAATCATATTACCTTAACATGCACACAATGCATTTGTTTTGCAAGATAGATGTGAGAACAGCTTTCTAAAATGAAAGGCCAGTGAACAATGGGCTTGGTGTGCAAGCCAGGAGAAATAAGGTGCATTGAAGAGAAGGATGCTTGAGGAAACGGGCTACAACGACCCAGGCAGAAGATCAAAAATGGCACACCGCAAACCTTTCAAAATAATGTTCCAAGTAAGCCTCTGCAACAGAACTCATGCCATGTTTTTACTCATCATTTTCCTCTCAAATTTATGTCTAATTAGTACAAGGAATATTTATTTATTTATAGTGTATGAAGACCCATGAAGGAGCTTGAATTGTAAACAACATGCAGGATTAAGATATTAATGGAAATCCGTATGCAGTACTTCATGATTAATTATACAGACAGAAGGGTATGGAAAAATACAGTAAGTATGTGGAATGTGAACCTGCAGTCCCTCCATAACGAGCCCTCGGTTCAGAGAGGATCAATGTCAAACAGGCCAATGTATTTCAACTAAACTACTAAAGAGTCTGAGAGTGTGATTTCCACAACGACATTGGTCATTACATCTCAAAGAACATTCAAAGAGAGATTTCCACAGATCTCATGAGATCCATAATAATAATAATCTATACTAATAAAGTGTGTGTGTGTGTGTGCGTGTGCGTGTGTGTGTGTGTGTCAGTGTGTCTCCTCCATAACTAGAAAACCATAAAACCGAGCAATCTGAAACTTTACATGCATACAAAGAAAACTCCAAGGAAGTGCAAGAGTGAAAATTGGATGATTGTAATAATTAAAACACCACTTTTGAAGATAATTAACGGCCTTATTTAATGATATCCTTCATCAGGTGACCCTCGACTACCTCGCTGTCTGGGGTCTTCAGGCATTTCCTGGGTAACCTCACTGGGGCTGAAGCCACCATGTTTTTTGGTCTGCTCTTGGCCTGCCTTGACTTGGAACAGGCCGCAACGATTTCCGTAAAAGAAATCTTGCGGCCTTTGGTGTGTGTGTGGTGTAAATGGCAAATGCTGTCGTTGCCTGTTTAATCTCTACATGTGGGTGGGTTTCAGGTTGTGAAACAGAGACCTGCCAGTCTAAAAGTGTGTGTGTGTGTGTGTGTTGTGGTGTGTGTGTGTGTGTGTGTGTTGTGGTGTTGTGTCATTGATTGGTATTACATATGTGCGTATTCAGAAATGTGGAATGGAGTCCGTCCCAAGACAGGCTACAAGTATCCACGCTTTATTTTCGTGAGGGTCACGATTCACAGGACCAGCTGTGAAGTCTCTCTGTTCCCCAAAGTTTTTGTGACAAAGGACTCTCTAGGATTATTTACTGAGCCCAGGATCGACTTCCACTGTAGTTCGTTTTGTTGGTAATATTCCAGGGATGGTTTTTAAATATCTCTGTTGAAGTTCTTCACATCATTCCATGAGGTTTTTCATCATCACTGTACAACTTGGGCATTCTTCAGCTTCAGGATCTTTTCACTTCATGCTTGAGGTCTTGGTATTTGTCATTTTCTTGATTTCTGCATCGTTAGTCCAAAATCAATTGGTATTAACACCTCGAATTAGCAATGCCCGCCTTCTCTCTTTTTGTTCCTAAGTATGATAATCTTGTCACAATGCCTTTGTTTCCCCGATTGTTTAACGTCGATGGGATCATAAAGGTCGTATGTGAGCGGTATTTCAATGTTAAAGGCCCAGTCCAACACCTTGACGTTTTAAGCCAGCAATGGCAACGTATGCAAATTATGTAAAGCTGGCTTACGCTGAATTTTTGATGTTTTTTTTAAAGATTGGACGTTATTCATAACGAGTTGGTCGTATGCATAAATATACATTAGTAACGGACAAAAGAAGTTCGTTGTCTTATGATAACTTATACACGAATGCTTAGCCTGTTGCGGCGTTCACTAACCTATGTCACAACAATAGTCGAACTTATGCAAGCGGCTGCACGTATCGCTGAACGATCACGTGGCTGAGCCTACTTAAAAGGCTGCGCACAACTGATCAAAATCAAACCGGCCGGAGAAATGGAAGTGTCAACATCGCAGTCACCCTTGGCGATCTTCCAAACGTATGCGACCTCTGAAAAATCGGTCTAAAACGCTGGCGCACGTGCGATACGGTACTGGGTAAGTTTGTATGACGTGAATAGAACGCTAATGAGCGCTATCATACGTCGTAAGTAAGTGGAGTACGGTCTTGTACTTTTAAAACGTGGTAAACACTTTTGCACATGTACTTGCCCGTATTGCCTGCACAGTTCCCATGCGATGGGAAAATAAGTTTATCACGACGATATGGCGACGTTGGCACACGGTCGACAAAAGTTACTTGTAAGTTACTCATAAGTCGATAACACGTCGAGGTAAATGGTTACGCGTCAGTTGTTCCAGACTCCCTGGTTTTTTTTTTTCTTCCGGTATGACGGTGAGTTTGACACTGTAGAAATTTCTAAGTGCGGTTAAATAATAATATAATTACATAGGGCTGCTGCGCTCAAGCGATTTAAAAATCATAACCGCACTAGAAATCGTAAGTGTCACCATCACCGTCATACCGAAGAAAAAAAACAACAAAACCAGGGAGTCTGGAGCCTGCGCTAACCATTACCTTGACGGTGCTTTGACTTAGAAGTAACTTACAAGTAACGTGTGTGGACGTGTGTCAACGATGGCGTAACGTGCCTACAACACGTTACTCATAGGTTAGAATAGTTTCGGTGTACGCTAAATCATTACCTCGACGTGTTTCGACTTATGATTAACTTACAGTAACGTGAGTCGACGTGTTGTCAACGATCGCAATAAAGTGGCCACAACTTATGGCCAGCGTAGCGGAACTTGTGAGTCAATACGCTGGCATAAGTTCGTGAAAATTCAAGCAAGCCTAAACTGTTGAGGACAACCGCAAAGTACAAGATAAAGCCCAGCGTAACTAACGACGTATGGTAAGTGTTTTTCATCGTGCTCTCAATGATTCCAAAACTTAAACCATAACTATTCGACGTGTGGCCACGTTTTAGACCAATTTTTTCAAAAATCGGCATAAGCTGGCTTAAAACGTCAAGTGTGACTGGGCCTTTACAACAGTGATTGCTCTTTTGGTTTATTTTCGCCACAAATTTCTGTAACTGGAATATCAAGTTTTTGCAGATGTGTCAGCGAAAATTACCTTACAAACATCTGCTATTCGTTGTGTGTGCCACTGTTTCTGATATGTTTTTTGTGTGTGTGTTGTGTTCGTTCGATTATAGCCACAACATATCATTCTCTTGCTAACCCCACCTCCACCCGCCACCTGTCTTTTTTTTTTCATCACCACCCCACCACCCTTCTCCTCCTCTCTGTCCGCCTCCTCACCTCCTAATAAAAATGCAGATCTCTCCCACACACTGTCGCTTTTCGCTGTTGTCTGTGTCTGTGCTGTCTCCTCATGCACCCCTCCCCCCCCACCCAGTGAATAGCAATGTTTGGTGAAGTTTTCGCTGTCCCACCTCCCCCCATTTCTCAACTCTCTCCTCCCTTTTCTAGCCTCCCTTCTTAATCCTCCTGCCTCCCTCCCTCTCTCACCCTACACCTGCCTCTTCTCTCTCTCTCTCCTCTTTCTTCTATCCGTCCCTCCTTTCTCCCCCTCCCCCCCGCTTTTATTGTCCCCGTCAGTGAAGCGACGGTGTATTGTGCTCGTAGTAATAATAATAATAATAATATAAATACCAACAATAAGAACTGCCACTTTTATAACTGCTGACAGTGATTGACCTAGGTACGCAAGACGTCTGCTTTGAGACAACAGTATTGACGAGTTAAGGAGCCGAGTAACATGCTCATTCTAATCTATTTATTTACGTTACGCAGTTAGCCCTTTTTTCCTGGGGACATCGTCAGTAATCTAAATGAATTGGGCATTTACTATACTGAAACAACAAAGTAATAAATGTTTGACACCAATTGGGTCCATATGGCAAACTGGGACTCCGAGTCATATTTAAGCCGCACGTCTCTCTAACGATGGCGGGATTGATGAGCTATGGACGAGAAACATCCCACATTCTATAGATTTATTATGTACACAGTTAGCCCTTTTCCTGAATACGTAGTCAATATCAATATGAAATTGGTGTTTTAAATAACCTGAAGCACGAAGTAATAAATGTTGACACCATGGTCCATCATGGCAAACTGGGAATACGCCTGAGTCATATTAAGCCACAGCATCTCTACGATGCGGGATTGAATGAGCTATGGACCGAGAACATTCCACATTTCTATAGATTTATTATGTACACAACAGTTAGCCCTTTTCCTGAATACATAGTCAATATCATATTGGATTGGGTGTTAAATAACTGAACACGAAGTTAAATGTTGACACCATGGGTTCCACAGGCTAAAACGCGGGATCCCCGCTCCCCCCCCCCCCCTCCCCCCTCCGAGTCTAACGAAGCCTGACACGTCTCTCTATGACACGGGATTTGCAAGTTTATGGACGCGTACGAACAAGCCATTTTCCATATAATTATTATGTATGCATGTTGACCTTTTCCTGGGATCATTGTCGGTATCCATTGAATGAATATTCCTCTACCCTCAAACCATCCAGGCGCAGCAATTGAGAGCCATATTCAAAAAAACACAAGTTCTCAGATTCAAAACAATTAAATAATGCTGCTGCTAGACCATGTTTGGGCTGTAATAGGTTTAAATTAAAACATACATTTCACATTTATACAAGTCATAATTGTGAAGTTTTTATTTTGATTGATGTGGCGGTTCAGAGAAAACATAATTTAATATTGTCCTTCAATACATATGGCTGCAACCATGCGATCTACAGTCAAAAAAGGTAGGGACCTTTGTTCATAATGGATAAGGCGTGTAATGTTTCGTGATACAACGTGTAATGTTTCGGCTTGATCTGTAAGCATTCTGGGGGAGAAGATTTTTTTAAGTTTTCAATTTTCCAATTCTCAAAATATGGCTGTCGAATCCCGCACGTGAAGCGATGGCAATCATAATATTTTTTTCCTCCAGTAAGTTGTTGCAATAGATGACGTACAAGAAATTTTCACTTTTTTTGGATACAGTGTTATCTTCATCAAATTATGAATGTCATATTGTAAGGCACCAATGACATCCAATGGTTACAGCACTTATACCCCTTGCGGAGATCTAAAGAAGCAAGCCATGGTTTCAATTTGCTCCAAGTGAGCATTTCCTAGAGAAGAAGACATCCAAAATATTTTGGTTTATCAAAGATGGAACCTGTAGTGATGTGAACCTATGATGCCATAATTATTACTAAAATTATACGAAAACCCCACAAAAATAAAAAAAGGCCTATGCTATCACTGATGATTCACGCATAGTGAGAAGCTGGTATGGTAGCTGAAGGGGTGTGTAGGCATTGGTTGTGGTTGGTTGGGGGGGGGATTCTCATGTGTGTATTTTGTGTGACGTCTTATAGTTTGTTGATGTGTCGAATGTCTCCATTCACAAGTTTTGGAGGAACTCTGGGAAGGGTCCAAAACAGTCTAGCACTTACCTTGTGTAGGTCTTCTTGGGTTGTTTATGCAGCTTTTCGGCTCAAGACGAGTGTGGAGGGGTCAATTATTTATATTAATCCTAGCTACCTGGGGTTATTTGTTAGGTGAGAGGCTGATTGGCTTCCCTCCATTCCAGGTGAAGAGATGTAGGTGGGTCTTTATATACATATATATGTATAATATATATATATATATATATTATATATATATATATTATAGTATAAATATATATCTTATTCTTTCCGGCTGCTCCCCGTTAGGGTCGCCACAGCGGATCATTCCGTTATGATCCGCAATACTGATTTGGCACAGGTTTTATGCCGGATGCCCTTCCGCTGGACACAGACCCTGGTCGCCTCTTACGACAGGCAGGGATTAGGATTGGGTTTTCGCCATCGAATTCCGGGCTGCCGCTACACCCTCTCATAGCACGGGGCAAGCCGCAGAGCTCCGTCCTGCAAGCGAATTCCTCCAAACCCAAGCATCCGAGTAGCCGGATTATAGGCACACGCCACTACGCCCGGTATATATATATATAATGTTACGGCTGTGGAAATTCGGCAAATAACCACCATGAAGGGCCCGTAGGTGAGATATCTCTAAGGTAGCATGTGTAGTTAGCCCCAACACCGTTGTTTGAGGGAATTTATGTGATTCATTCGGGCTGCGATGCTTTGAGATAGCCGTTTTTCCTGGTTCTATCTTATTTTGAACGCAACCACGTCTCAACCGGCAACCACCTTAACCACCACGACCAAGCCATCGTCACCAACTGGCAAACCACGCTCGCAACCCTCAGACAACAACAACGCCAAACACGCCCAGACCTTTACCGTCACAACTCGCTCACCACATGCATCGCCATCATGCCATTTCCGCAACGGCACCAATGACGCATTCAAAGGCACCACCAAAACCGCTCCACCAGCGCCTCACCTCCTCTTCCTTCTACGGCCATTCGCGCAGCAGCCTGTGAACACTGAAGCGTCGGCTGGTCTTGGCTCGTTCAGCGATACGCACCGAGCCGCGAGTGCAAATAGCGGCCTTTCCGAGGGAGAATTTCGGATCAGGAACGCTACAACGCCACATTTGATCCGTCCAAATTACAAGCGGCGGGGTGGCTTGCCCCGCTCCCAGGCGCGTCTGTGTGAAATCGAGATATGCAAATTCTAGATCAGGGGAAATTCACGCCCCCTTCCTGCTCGACCATGGGCGATGCGTGGCCCGCCCCCGAAGTACCCTGATCCGAAGATTGCATACTGTTTTTCCTCGCTGCCCCGGCCTATAAGAGCGAGCGCAAGGCAGAGAGAGTTTTGGTTGGAGAGTCATCGCGGCGCAGAAGTGTGGGCAGTGGAGTCCGAGTTGGTGGGAATGAAGTGAGTGGAGTTTTTGGTTGGAGAACGGAGTCGAGTCGGGTGGCGAAGGACATGCGAGTGGGGTTCTGCAGTCGGCTGAGGAGAATTGTGGGGAAGAGGCCAGGTAAAGGAGCTCGGTGCCGAGGCAGGGAAGATCGGCGGTCGGCAGACGAGGTCGCGGTGGGATCGCTCGTAATACGCGGGACCGCTAAGCAAGCCAGGCCATTCTCCCTGCCCCCAGGGCATCAAACAATTCCCGCCTTTCCCCGCGCTGAGAATAAGTGCAAAAAAGGGGGCCCGTTCCCACCCCAACTTCCAAGCGGGGCACGAAAACCCGCGAAGGAGCACGAAGTCGCGGCAACCGCCGCGCAGACCACATTTGCGGTCGTCACGAGGACGCGGGTAGGACCCCCCCCCCCCCACCGGTCTCGGCGGGCCTGGCCGCTCTTCAGGTTCACGCGCACATATTGCCTACAGGGCCCGTCTGCCCCCTTGTCTTTGAGGGTGGCCCTTTTCTTTTGGCTTTCGAATGATGTTGTTGGCGCCGTCTGTAAAAGTAGAACTGTATAAGTGTTGCGTGTGTGCGCATAAATCGGTAGTAGATCTGCGGTCATTGTTTCTTTTTGTTTACTGCTATAATGTGCCAATTGCTGAGCTTTTTAGACTGTAAATAATGTGTGCTTTCCGTGGGCCGGGTAATAATGTGCTTTGTGTTGACTGTTTTCCCGTTTCGGCTTCCGTCATTTTCTTTAATTGAATCTCCATCATGCTTCACGTAAAGGGTCGTAGTGGGCTTAATACGCCCGATAATTAAAATCAATACCGTCGAGGCGACGATAACAAACCGCTCGTATACCGATAGTACGGAACGGGCCCTGCCCAAGCGGCTTTGCAGTCCGATCGACCTGCGGCGAGGTGCGATCGCCCGGTTAACCATCGCGCATGGTATTAGGTAGGTCGAGTTTGGCGAATCAACCCTATCCCACGTGGGTGGCCGATTGCTACGATCGTGGTGAGGCCGGAAGGCCCACCCGTGAGCTAGCTCCCGAGCGTTAGTCCGAGAGGGTCACGACAGAATTGTCGCCGTATACCGGTGGGCCGACGTGCCGCGATTCGAGTCACGTGGCCGTTCGCACGCCGGCGGGCACGGAATTCGCAAACAATATATATATATACTATATTTATTATATATATATATTATATATAATATATATATATATATATATATTATATTACAACTTTGACCATATGTATGTACTCGTGGGTGTTGGGTGTACACGCTTGGGTTTCCTTCCCTTTTTGTAATGTTTGTTGTTTGCGTGTAATGCTGAACCACAGCTTGCGTTATCTAATGATTGCAACCGCAGTATTGCCGGCTCACGAGTATGAATTAAAATCAAAAATAAAAAACTCCCCCCCCGTTCCTTCAGCTTACCAATCAAATGGATCGTTGTCAGTTTTGGGTCTGTGGACTGCTTGGGTGATGTTAGTGACGCACATAACAGCATATTATTGAAACTTTATTTTTAAATAAGAGATAGCAAAAGTCCAAATGAGGAAGTTTCACCATTACATTAGCAATGTGCGCACTCGATTCCTGCGTTAAGTTGTTTCCACGACAGTGTCCCTGGTCCCCTGGCCCGGCTTCAACTCGTTGCATGTTTACTTCTACGCTTCTCTGGCGGCTGTCGAACGATCTTGTTCTGGTCGTGCCGTTCTCTCTCGTACACCTGGCGCCGTTCAGGATGATTGAAGAGGCTCCAAAGGAATTCTTTCGCCAGATGCAGCAATCTTAATGAGTTTTAATCAACTGATTATAATCCTACTCCATGCGTTAAGCAACCACTCTGGATATTAATTAACACTCCTCTCACTCAATCAGAGTTAAATCGAGCACAGGGACGATCAAAACACATATTTTGTCAGCATGTCACCTGTCCCTCTCACAACACTCCTTTTGCGGGTTTAATATAAGTAATATGAACAATCCGTGTCTCCCAGCTAATGCAATCTTGTCCATTCTGGAAATTCATCTGAAGAATGGTTCCAGCATCTTCACAAATCCTCACCAAGGCAAGTTGCAGGACAATACTGCAATTTCAGTCAAATTAGGCGTGCATTACTTCAAGCAGTTTATAATACACATTCACCGATTGCATCCTTCCCATTTATAACATGTAACGCGTCAATACTAATCATTAATGCATTGGCATTTACTAATGATTATCCACAAATACTACAA
>CM068962.1:82764379-82783581 GCA_035128595.1 Eptatretus atami | reverse complement strand
GTACCAAGACGTCTGGCTTTGAGACAACAAGGTATTGACGAGTTAAGGACCGAGTAACATGCTGCATTCAATCTATTTATTACGTACGCAGTTAGCCCTTTTTCCTGGGGACATCGTCAGTATCAAATGAATTGGCATTTACCTATACTGAACACAAAGTAATAAATGTTGACACCATGGGTCCATATGGCAAACTGGGACTCCCCCGAGTCATATTAAGCCGCACGTCTCTCTACGATGCGGGATTGATGAGCTATGGACCGAGAAACATCCCACATTCTATAGATTTATTACAACTTTGCTAGATTCCTCCGCTGGTTATCTAAACGATCCCGTGAAATTTAAGTGAATTTTGTCATCCCTCTGCAGGTTTAATGACTAGGAAAAACTGCGTCAGATCTTCTGGCTTGTTCCTTCCTCAAATTGTTCAGCACAAACACTGTCTGTATGTGAGAACATCGTGTTCAATTTTATGGTACGTTTTCTTTTCAGGTCCTTTGTGCCATATTTGCGTCTTCCTTGCAACAATTGACGTCATCTGCTTCACCATTTCCTACCCAAGAAAATATGCTCCTACTTGTTTCGCTATTTCTAGCAAAGGTACAACCTCATCTTCTTCATTCCTCAAGGAAAACATGCAAGTCATGCAAAGCTCAAACAAGAAAGAAGCATTGTTCGTAAACCAATCCAGATCAATTAATGAGAAAGACCTCTCAAGCATGACCAATAAGGTGTTGTGACATGGTATCCATCTTTAATTATGCTGAAATTTTCCCACAAATGAGCTTTGCACACTTGAGTCAAAACATCCATTGCTGTGGTTCCACAAACTGCCAATAAAATGATGTAGACTACAGCACTTCTTGGGAAAATTATAGATGCACAACTTATCTGTTTCATGCTTTATGTCATCCTATTTGCATCCTATAAGATAAAAATAAATGATATTCAAACACCTCTTGAAAAATTTGAACAATAGAGACCTTCTCAAGCAGAGCAAGGAAAATAGGTCAGGATTTGACAATACCGCCATATCAAAAACAATGCTCCAA
Source organism: Eptatretus atami (assembly GCA_035128595.1). Classification (NCBI taxonomy): domain Eukaryota; kingdom Metazoa; phylum Chordata; class Myxini; order Myxiniformes; family Myxinidae; genus Eptatretus; species Eptatretus atami. Next base: position 82,782,529 of record CM068962.1, on the reverse strand, counting down.
AGAGCTAATTCTCGTCCTCTTGAATGATAGCGTCATAAAACGAAATATTGACTGATGTGAGTGGTATCGGTTTCGATAATTATTTGTGCTAATGAAGCTTGTTCCGCAAAACATAAATTCAAACAGCTTGCCTAGTTCGGAATATTTACAGCGATTCTTCCGCCATAATGACTAACTTATTTTCTTGGAAAATGTCAAATAGAGCAGTTACTGCCTGCGCGTGTGGGCTTTTTTCATATACATGCAGTTTACACGGAGATCCAAGAAAACTCTGCGGGTTGTAAACAAAAACTCCAAATAATATGGAAATACGTCATAAGAAATTAGTTATACTATAGGAGTATCTAGTGCGAATTCATCTCTCAATCCTTCATTCCCGCAAACAGAATTCAAAAAGCCTTGCTAGTTTCGAATAATTTTTTCGCGATTTCCATTAGCGAGATATTTTGACGTCAAACTTTTTTTCAGGATGAATTTCAAAATCGGTACATCGATACGTCGCAAGGATTTTTACATTATCGCAAGTTCGGAAGTTTCGATGAAAACTGATAGCGTAAAACCAAAATTCCTCAAGTTAACAACAACGTGAGAAAGACAAGATCCTCCTAGGATCTAAAAAAGTCTTCGATGAGTAGGAAATTGGAAGATCCAAAAAACATATTCATTAGTAAGATTTCAAAACAAAGCTGAGCAAACTACAACCTATAGTATCGCTACCGATCATACCATTTACCTTGTTGTAATAATGGAAGAACCAACAAACTTAACAAGAGTTTTCCAGATATACTCCCATAATAATCAGGAAAGAAGTATTTTTTTAAAATAATCACTGTTTGGAAACACTAAACTTATAATATAGAATAAAAAAGATCATGATTGATATGTAATGTATGAGTATGGAATTTGTATGAATTTTATAAAAGGAATTCACCTTTACTTGGATATAATTATAACAGACACCAATTTATTGTGGCAAATTTTATGTCTTCCATTGGATTTTTGTTTGTTGTTACCTCGCAGAGGAGAAGTAGCATTGGTTCAATTTGTTTTCGTTTGTTGTTATCTTGCCAAAAACGAAGTTTTTGCAAGATATGTTATCAGCTGTAGATTTTTTTTGTTTGTTTTTGTTTGTACTGTAATCACGTATCGATTCACTCTGCAGAGCACAGTTATCATTGGAAATTTTTGTAACTTCGCATTATCAGAGTCCCTATAGATCCCTTTCAGCGCATTAAAATTCCAAGTCAAGCAAAGTCAAGGGTCACTTTTGTCGCAAATCAGGGAGTCTCGAACCCTTATTTTTGATATTACTTGATCGGATCTCTTCAAACTCATGGAATAAGTCCATGGTCTGGCGCTCAGCTGATTATTTTTTGGTGGCGATCGGCCTTGACCTTCTTGTTATCGCTGCGAGGTCGAGTTTTTGACCCCAATCAAATTTTGAAATCTTAATACCATACAGTAATACTCTCATAGAAAGCGCGAAGTGCTTCCAATCTGTTCAAAAGTTTGACCTTATTGACTTATTTGATGACTCATGACAAAAACGGATTTTTCATGAAAATTCTATTCCTCATTCTCATTCAAAATCTCTGATTAATTCATGTACAACTGTCCTGGAGAGAACCATTACCGTACGAATATTAATAAGTGTCTAAGGTCATGAAGGCAAGTCACAAAAAGTCAAGATCTAAGGTCGACGAAACCCTTTATTTTTTGATAGTAACTTTAATCGAATATAATATATCACTCATGTTCACAATTTTGCAGATACGGTCACCTGAGGGTGACATTGGTTTATTTGTTTGTGTGTGTCCGCCAGACTTTAGTTTCTCCACAACCGCTTGTTTGGATGACTAATTTCAAACGTTGGCGGCGAAGAGTCATGTAGCATGTCTTAGTATAATGATGACGTCATAGTTCACTGGTGAGCAGCTTCATGGTGAAAAAAAACTGAAAAAATTTGCCCTCCGTATCTCTGAACGCCCAAGGAAAAAAAGTGAAAACTTGGCAAACGCAAGTTTCCCTCAAGGGGAATAATTGTTTTTTTTTTTTATGACATCATAGGTGGACTTCTATGTCATAATTTCATATGTAAACAACTACATCCGATCAGTATTGAAAAAAATTTGATGGCATTCGGATAAATGGTCCATCAGAAAAAAAAATAGTACGTCAACGCACTATTGGCAGCCAATTTCTTTTTTTAAAACTCAAAATCATTTTCTCTGAGAAGGTTGAACATATCAAAGGCAAACTTCACATAAATATCCCCAACCTTGGGAGATATATGGATAGTCATGAATAATTGATAAGTCACATGTCTGTGCATCCATATTGGAGTGAGCAAATCCTTTTAAAAAAATATTCTCGTGAACCGCTTCAACATATCGACGTAGTGTAACTTCAAATTATTATCCGTAGTGTTGATGTGGAAATATGTTATTAAATTTCAACCTGATTAAGACACATGTTTGGCATCAAACTATTACTTTTTATTCTGTGTTCTCCTTTATTTTTATTTTTTGATAAGGGTCACTTGCTGAGGTTCTGGATGGGTTTTAGGGAGAGGGAGGCAGCCTTAAAAATGTGATCCTATCCAGGTCCCCATTTGTTGACTCCATCTTTGCTTTTTGCTTGTCTGGGTTCCTTCTGATTACACAAGTAAGGATTGTACCTATGTGGTCTCATTTGATTTGAATGAATTTATTTTATCCATTCTAATTATTCAATGAATTAATAACATAATTCATTAGTCTAAGGTCAAGGTGTCGAATCAACATTTTGCATACAAAGCGTTGATCGTCTTTTACCGGTCATCACTTGCCAGCAGCATATAAAGAGCATCGTAGTTATGTCTCTATTAATTATGTACACAATAGTCTCACATAATACCACACAAAACTCACAAACACACCTCACAAAACAATTCCTGTTGAGGGTCTGCAATTCTGATGCTTTTTTTTTTTTTTTGGTGATTGTGTGATCAACAGTTTTATTATTGATATGAAAGGTGAACTATATGCATTTCTAAATGGCAACAAATCACGAAGCTGCAATACTTGATAATAAAACTGAACTAACTGAAATGTTGTGTGTGTGTGTGTGATTGTGTGTTGTGGTGTGTGTGTTGTGTGTGTGTGATGTTGTGTGTATGTATGTGTGTGTCCCCATATACTAACTCCAAACCATGAAACATAGCCAGCCCCAAATTTGCAACAAATTTGTCACAGGTCAACAAAGAACTCCAAGGGAGGACATGAATGAAAACTGGGATTTGGGTAAATTTTAAACACTCTTGAATGATAATTTCAGTTGTTGCTCATCACTAAAAGAAATACAAAATAAGCTGATGAAGAGCGGGATGCACCATCATTGGTCCACCCTGTGTTCAGCTACTGGGTCTATAGCCACCATTTTGTTTGACCTTCTTTCAACAACTTGAGACTAGCAACAGGCCCATATGTTTCTAACTAAAAGTACTAATATTTTTCTTCACTTCTCACTCATATCATTGAAGTCTCATCTTCATAACTACGATGCCTGTTACTACATCGCTTTTGCGTCTATAGTTTTCAAACTAGGAGGTTGAGTGTCCATGCATTTACGATTATCAATTTTCCACGATGGATTGTTACGAATAATTAAAAGATATCTATAATCAAATTATAATTTCGCATTGAGAATTCAGATCTTCTGAGATAAATAACGATCAAAAATTCATGGACTGAAATCAGAAATTTAATAGTAAATACTATGATGTTTAGTTTGCAGCATTCTCAATCAAATTCAGCTTGTAGGCTTTGCAAGCAGCTGCTCCTATCAAACCGTTTAGTGTAAGGCTTTGCTCGAGTCTTAAGCCACTGGTCGAGTCCTCTACAAGACTTCGTTGTGTTTCAAGGATGCATACTGGCAAAAGACTGGACTGCACTCTGCTAAAGCACAACGAAAAATACATCGATTGAAACGTACAAAATTCTAGCCCCACCCACCTTTGCATTGTGGCCCCACAGCTCATCGTCGTGTCTGGGTGGTTGGCTTGCTCAGCTAGGGGTAAAATGTGTGCAATTTTGTTTTTACACAAATCGCTTTTTACACCTTGTTGTTACTGCTTTCATTTTACACCCGTCACTTCTAACAAAGATACAATAAAAATAACATCACATCAACCATCGTTGTTTGGATATCCGCCGCCATGTTGGTCTTAGCCTTTGTATAAAAAGCATAGACCGCATTTGGTTTTTCTCTGTTGATTGATATATTTTGAAATTTAATTTCACTAATTTTTCACCTGATTTCCTCTTTCAAAATGGTCGTGAAAGATAATCATCGTGTTTATGCACTTTTGTGTGCTTGTTGTTACAAATATGCTGGGCAATTTCATGAATGTATATGATTGCGAATTTCATGATACACTCCACGACAAAATACATCTATATCACCCAGTTATTGCTTTGAATCAATCCTTAGACGAACATAAGTTCGAAATCTGATTGAAATCTGAAAATGAAGAATTATTAAACAATGTTTGCTTTGTCGTGGGGTCCTTGCCTATACATCAGCTGCTATCGATGCTAAAGTTCAGCGTCCATAATCAACCCATTTCATTGAGTTGCTTGAAGTGCTTAAGCCACTTGAGCCGATGCTCTACAAGCTTCTTGTAGTTCTTTTTTTGTTTGCAAGCCATTTTGATATCTGGCAAAAGTACCACCACTTCACTAAATAATACAACCATAAATACACAATCGACGCCAAAGTTCAGGCCTCAACTCCTGTGTTGAGACCCGCGCCATTGTTCAGGCCTCAGTGAATAGCCTGCCGTGAAATATGTTGTGCAATTTTCTGTTATTCACGTCCCCTTTTTGTGGAGTCTGTTTTCATTCATATGACGACCCTTTGACATTATATGGAAAATATAAGAATAAATAACGTTGCGTTTTATATTTTAATTTCTTCAACCATTCATTAGAGTGCTTGCTTGACACTTAAGCAACTTTGCAATGTCTACAAGCATTCAATCTCTTACAAGCTTCCTGCAATACAGCAGCTCAGTTTCTATGGACATCCCCAGAGTTATGGAGCTAAAATAAATAGAGGATGAGAATGGAGTTCAAGCAACAGATAGGAAGTGGAGTTCACTTCAGAATTGAAATTTCAGTGCTGCAAAAAACAAGGAATCCCACACCATAGCATATGCTTAGAGGTACACACACTTACTCTAAGCTAGCTTCTCTTGTTTCACCCACCAACTAATCAAACATCATTCCGGTGTTTACAGGCAGAGTGATTCATTTCATGTGTGTGCATGTTAAACTGAACGTCAAATCTGCCAGAAATTCTTTCTGCTCCCCCCCACCCCCACTGCTTGCTCAGCTTCCCTCCTCACTCTCACTCATCACTCTTCCTCTCTTCCCCTCTCCGCTTTTTCCTCCCCTCCTCTCCCTCTCCTTCACTTCTCTGCTCCCCACCCCATCACTGCACCTCACTCATCTCCAACCCTCCTCTTTCTTCTCCCTCTTCCTCTCCCTTCCTGCTCTTTCTCTCCCCCCTCCCCATCTCGTCTCATCCTCGTCTCTCCTCTCTCTCTCTTTTCTCTCGTCCCCGCCATTAATATCCTGTTAGCGAAGCGAGGGTTAGTTTGCTTGTAACTAAATAAATAAATATATTTCCCTCACAAGAAGCTTCATCACAGAAGAGGTATCCGGCTATATAAGCTCTATGCAGGTTTCAACCTATGGCGTTTGTCATGGCTCATATCCAAGAAAATCTGATATCAGCAAGAAATAAACATGTACAAGTTTTTTTTAAGTCTTTGCGAGACTCGCGTAGTTCAATATTAAACTCGACCGCTCACAGACTCAGAGCAGTTGCTCTAACCTATACACCATCTGATGTTCGCATCTTGGTTAAAGTAAACTTCTAGTAGCAGATTGTCTCATGTTTCATTGATATTATAATAAAGAAATACTGTTATTGCAATTACAAGTTGTATCCACCTTACCAACAAGAGACAATTGAGATCTGCACAAGAAGTCTCTTGAAAGGTGCAGCAAATACTCACAATCAGATTCACTTTTAAAAAACTCAGCATGCAAGATTAAAGCCTTTTGGCACAAAAAGCATGTTTGATTAAATTAAAAATGGATTAAAAGTGAACTTCGTGTCGAAATGGCATGAGTTCAAGCATAATTGCCAATAGCAACATTCCAATATCAAGCAGTTTCCAGATTAGCAACATTGATAAACTCATAAACTCTGAAATGATGGTACTTACAAATGCAGCGGGGCGATGTTAGCGTCCACTGATTGTACTTTGGCACATAAAACTTTCTCTCCAACCAGCTCGAAAGCATGCTCACAGTTCGAAGTTCAACTGATGCACCATCATTAAGCTTGAACCTTCACGTTTCCCATATGCAGAACCCCAGGACCCCACATGTTTCCAGCATCAATTTCCAATAACAGAAACAAAATACAAATTTAACTCAATCAAAACAATATGATTATAACACAAAATTGATTAGCTGGGGCGTTGAAATTGCCACTTACCAGATATAATATTTTTACCAAGTACGGAGTTGCTGAGCAACGGCGCTGGTCTACTCATACCACTATAACTCTCCACTTTACCCCTCCATTCCAGATCTCACCCCACCACCACTCCTCCTTGCCACTGTTCACCCTCCATCATCCACACCTCCCCTGCTTCCTCCTCCATTCTCCCTCCCACCCACCCCTCACCTTCCTTCTCACTACTCCCTCCTCCTCACACCCCACCCAACCTCCATCCATCCACTCCCTCCCTCCACCAGACTCCCACCTCTCTCTATACAGTAAGATATTAGATAAGCAGACTACCCATCCCTGATGTGTGTCGTAATTTCACGATACTTGTGATAAATAAGAATAGCTTGTTTTCAAGTAAGGAATTTGTTGGTAAAAATGTTTAAAAAAGAGTTGTGTTGTGCTTAATATTTCTAGATGATCTTAACTTTAAAATGCGGTTCCAAAAGTAGTTCAGTGGTTCTAAAGGGTTGAAGGTCTAATCTCTCAAGATGTAAAAAGGGTCTAAAAATCCCTAGTGTCTAAAGCTCAAATTCAAGGTTCAAGCGTTCTCATCTGTCGACGGGTTTTAAGGGTCTGAAAAAGGTCGTACGATTCTAATGGTTATTTGGGGTATTGGATCTAAGGGTAATCTTCTCGAAGCGTGGTGTAAAGGGGCTTGGTCTGAAGGTCTTGGTTAAAATCTTCAGGTCTTCAAAGTTGAGGTGGGATGAAAAGACCCTAAGGACAATCCCAAGTCGACGGATGTCCAAATTGGTGGTTGTCAGCTCAGCGGCCTTTGCAAAAAATGCGAACATACAAGACGTACAGATGACAAATTCTAGTTTATTAGAACTACAAAATATGACCCGTCGCTTCGCTACAAGGAATACTGAGAAGGGGAAAGGGTGGAGAGAAAAGAGGGTAGAGAAGGTGGAGAGTTAGATGTGAGAGAGCAAAAAAAGGAGGAAGGGAGAAGAGGGGCAAGGTGGAGCGAGCAGTGAGGGACAGAAGCCATAAGGAGGAACAGAAGCAGCGTGATGTTGAGGGAAGGAAGGAACGGCAGATGTGTGGTGGAGTGTTAATACGATTCAATTACGTCTCATCAAAATGATTCTGATTAGAATAACAGTGAATATGGAAACAAACCAATGTGCTGAACTCAATTTTCTACCCGGACATACTATAAATACCACCAGAGACAACCACTGCCCAACACATCATGAGACAACGCCACCCAGATTCGTGTCTGAGTAAACCGCAACCCTACGAGTCCAGAGACAAACGCCATCTGGACGCATAAGAAGAATACACCAACCTGACATGTCCCAAGACAAATGCTACCAGAATGCGCCCGGAGACAAACACCATCTGAGATAAACACCACCCGACACTCCAGAGAAAACACCGTTGGACAGTTGGAGCAAAACCGCCAAGCAGACACATACACGTCCGTACACGTTCCAGGAAGACCACTCTGGAGTATAAATAAGAAGTGGATACAACTTACTGGACGTTTAAAGCTTACAGCGAATCGATAACTCTCGAATCTGTTCACTATCAGCAAATTTCTAATAAGAAGAGAGATTGACTTTGCAGCAGCAGTTTGATTGCTAACAAAAAGTGTTATTTGTCAATATGACATTGTTTGACACTCCGTCGTCTCTGGAGGCTGCTTTAATCAGATCTTGCAATCACTTGCCAGTAGTACAAACAAGAATCGCACATCACCGGCAGGTCCCAGAGATAGCAACCCATCTCATAGCTGCTAGCCTGCGTCATTGAATCCGACTCAACTAAAACTGTCATTTCAGTGTTCCACAGGCAGGTGATTTCAATGTATATATATTCTCGGATGACGTTTAAACCTAGGTCACATCTGCGGTAATCCCCTAAACTCTTCCCAACCCTCATCCATGCGCCTTCCCCTCCACTCATGCTGCTTTCCTCACTCTCATGCTTACTCCTCCAAACCACCTGGCACTGCCCCCTCATCTCTCTCCTCTATCTCTTTGGTCCCCATCTCCACCGCCACCTCTCAGAGTGATAATCGAGGTTGTGGGAGTTGCCCCTCCCACCGCCTTCCTTGCTCTTATTCCCTCCGAGCTCCCCCTTCATCACTCCTCTGAGCTCTCCCTCCGTCTCCCGTTCCCCCTCCTCCACTCACCACCCTTCCCCCCTTGCTCCCCTCCCTCCTTCACTCACTCTATATGGAATCTGGAATGACATTGACACACCCACCTTACTCCTCCCCTCCTCCCTCTCCCCCCTCCTTCATCTCTCGCGCCTCTCGACCACTCTCCCTCCCTTCGACATCTCTCCCTCTGTATATTCCACCCCCGCCCACTAGTTTCCCATCAGGAAGAATGGGTTGGTATTTGCGAATAATAATACATGATTAATCTTCATTGAATCTTTCAATTTTTTATCTGTCAATTTTTTCTTCCCTTATATATCGAACCGGGATCCCGCTTAACGCTCAGATGCTTTCCCACAATTGTTTAGTAAAAAGTTATGCTAATAAAATGTTATTTTCCCATTTCATATGTTTCAAAGCGTATTGGCATCAGGGCAGTAATTTTCGGTCTTCCTAGGCTATCAAGTGAATACTTACGAAAAACATAATAAACTAATAAATTCAATTATATGCATGGAAGGACCACAATATTAATTCCATCATTGACGTTAAGAATTGTGTCTTCCCTGTAGGTTATAATGTAATTCAAATGTGTTGGGGAAGCTAGCCCCCTTCTCAACCATGGGAATAATAAGAACCATCAGCTCAGAATGAAGGTCTTGCGGCCATCATCACTAGAGTGTTTTGTTTACTGCCTCATGGTCTTCGGCATGTGCGACTAACACCAGTTCGATACCTTCGTCGAATCGGCTTTAAGAACACACAGACGTTCCCAAATTCCCATTTATTGTTTAAATTCCCACAATCCTTGTTTGTTCTGTTCGTCTGTATGACATCTACCATGTACTGTAATTTATTTGCGTCGTACCCCTGTACTGTATTTCGTTCCTAATCTTCTGTCCATTCCCCTCCAACCTGAGCATGACCGGTATATGATTCTGACATGACACAGCCCCCTGTTAATTAATTTCCGCATTCCCTGGCTTTGTGCATGACATTTTTGGACGTGTGGAGTTTCATTTCCCTGGGCAATGGGTGAAGATTCCTGTTCTGTGCTAGCTCCATTCCTGCGACAGCCAGAAGCCAATTGAGCTCACTAATCTTGTGTGGCAGCAGAAGGGGTAGGCTGCGGGCATGCCCAATGGCTTGGATCGGGGCGGTTGTACATTCTGACATGGCACAATAGCGGCCCAGGCCACTCGGAAGATCTGCATGCAGTTCTTCGCCCCGCCTGCCCAGACTATAAAGCTGCGTCTGAACGCTTGTACTCTCACTCTCTCTTCCCCTGATCCTGACGCTTGAGGTTCGGCGTTCAATGGCTCTGCGTCCTTGGTTTGTGAATGCAGTAATGGTGGCCATTCCGAATGACGAGTTGACAGGAGATGGTTATTAAAGTTGGGGAGGTGTGACGGTTTCCATGTAGCATTGGCTTGAGCCACCCTGCCTTCTCATATTATCTCCCCTGTTGTGATCGGGTGGTACCTTGTCATGTTATCGGTAGGAAAATAGGCTAAGTTCAAGTCTGTGATTTGTTCATTTTATTTGGAAATACCATCACAATAATGCTCTTTTTGGATTTCCCCTTTCCTGCCCTGCTTGCCTTTGACACTATTAAAAGCATGAGTTCCCTTTCCCCCTTCCCATACCCCACCATTGCTTTTTGCAAAAACGATATTATTCTATTATGAAGTTATATTTCCAATTCATCTTGTTCAGCAATATTTCTAGATAGATTAGCCGGAGGGATAAATTCCCAACTAATGGCTCATCATCATCTTGTTTGTGCGCAGTAAATTGTCACCTTATTCAAAATCCAAGAAAAGATAAAATAAACAACTGCCAAGGGCCACAATGTCCCCATAAGAAACTGCGTTACCCCAGTTAAACGTAGTCAGACAGGCGGGGGGCACTTTGGTCACTCGTGGGTTAATTGTTTGTGTGTTCGCGGGTCGCATGCGACCCTCCGCAACACAGTACTTATTTGTGCATCTGCCCTCAATTTCCTGTGAAGTCCCGGGAGAACCAGGATTAAACCCACTATTGCACCATCTCGTATACCCCTGAAAACGTGGGCACACAAGTGCTGTAGAAAATTCATATATAATGATAATTAACTAAATCGCAGGAAATGGAGAACATAGATAAAATTAATTATATGAGAATGCAGGAAAGAATCATGTTATACCCTCTTCTGGTATATGGGTTGTACTAGTAAATCTTGGCTTGACTTGAGACCTGGAGGGGGGGGTGTTCAGTAATCCAATTGCTTGTGGAGTGCAAGCAAATGGCTTCAAGAGAATTCATGTCAAGCACTACCATTTGAAATAACAATGATAAAAGGAATGTAGGCTGGCAAGCTTGCAAGTGTGGCGAGCTGCTTGATAACTGAAACACCCTCAGGTATTTCCCCTTTCAGTTCGTTTTGCAGCATGTATCAATCTCAAGCATTATAAAAAAAAATGTCTTATGGTTCTTCTGGCGGTCTTTATAGGCTAGTTGTGGATTGAAAATACGCTTCGCCAACCCATGAGTCAGATTTGCTGTGTGCCAAATGTGTGGTGTGGCTCAGCTGTCTTTTGCAAAAAAACGCAAAACAGAAAGAGAGACAACAGAGAGACAGACAAAGAAGACAGACAGTTCATCGATGAATCTTATTTTAATTAGATTTAGGATCCATGCCTGTGGTTGAGACCGCTTTTTCTGCTTATAACCTTTAATATGCAAGATTTTTAAAAACATGGGAATTCAAACGGATCAATTTTTTGTCGTGTAGTTGAGTCTTAAAGAGTCACAGATCATACCAGTCTTGTCGAGGTCTTTGTCTTTGGCCTCTGGGACTTCACGCTTCTGTTCTCAGGAACTTTTGAAACCTTTGTAGACCTAGTAACATGGGTCTCCTCGGGATAACTTTTGGACTTTGGATCCTCAGAACTTTTTGGACTCTTTACGTCTCTTTGGTACTTTTGGGGCCTTTGGGTCCTCTGGACTTTTGTGCTCGGAACTTTTTGGACTTTCGGATCACTCAGGAACTTTTTGGATTTTTGGTGTCCCTCGGTAACTTATTGTTGCCTCATGATCTCTTTGGTCCTCAGGAACCTGTTTTGACTTTTGGAGTCACTCGATGGGTTAACTTTTTGTGCCTCAAGACCTTTTGGTTCCTTGAACTTTTTGTGCCCTCGGGACTTTGGAGTCTCAGGATACTTTGGGACTTTTGTCCCTTGGGACTTTTGGGACCGTTAGAACTTTTTGGGATCTTTTGATTCTCAGAACTTTGTTGTGACTTTGGGGTCCTCCGGTAACTTTGTTGCCCTCAGAGACCTTCTTGTGCTCCTCAGGAACTTTTTGGGACTTTTTGGTCCTCGGTAACTGTTATTATGCCCTCGAACCTTTTGCTGGAACTTTTTGTGCCTCTCGGTAACTTTTGGCCTCAGAAGTTTTTGGACTTTTTGTCCCTTGGTGATCTTTGGGTCCTTGAGAACTTACTTACTTTTGGGTCCCTCATAATGAATTGGGTCCTCGTGTGAAACTTTTTGAAGACTTTGCGTCCTCTGGAATGTTTTGGGACTTTTTAGTCCTCGGGACATTTTGAACTTTTGGGCTCGGGACTTTTGGGCTTTTAGATCCTCAGACTTTGAATTTTGGCTGTCAGAACTTTTGGGACCTTTTGCGGTCCTCGGTATGTTCGACTTTTGATCTCAGAAACTCTTTTGTTACTTATTGGATGCTCTGAGATGTTGTGGGACTTTTAGTTTCGGTTGTTCATTGGACTTTCATATCTTTGTGCCTCCGTCGTTGAGAACTATTTGGTGGCTTTTTGGTCCCAAAAAATCTTTTTATGACTTTTCGGAATCCTTGGGACTTTATTGGTCTGTCGGATCTTTAGTGTCTATAAGGGTCTTGGAGAGTCTATAAAAGGTCTTCAAAGTTCAGAAGGCTGTCACAATCGTGAATTAAACAACTTCCAATCGTAGATTAATAGACAAAAAGTTATGCCACACACACATCACACACACACACACACACACACACACACACACAAACACACCACCACACACACACACACACACACACACACACACACGACACACACATCATCCATTATAGTGGCATACGTCATCAAGGACGCGGACGCTATGGTATTTGCGAATGCAACGTTCTGTACACTCCACCACTTACGCGTAGCAGATATCTTTGCTTACCGCAGCATAAAACGGTTGAATGTATTATTTATTATGTTTGGTTCCAATTGTTGTTGTATCAGCCAGCGCATGCAGTAAGCCATGGTGGAAACACAAGCTGACTTAATTAGGTATTGCTGCATTTTGCTGATTATATGTCACTATATCTCCTTAACCAAAAATATGCATATAAATACAAACCAGAAATGATCTTTAAAGGCTCATGGTGTGGATGAAAATACCTCAGGACCAATCCCAGATCTGATTGGGCTGTGTTCAAATTTGTTGGTTGTCGGTGATTACGGTCCTTGCAAAAAGATAACGCATGACAGACAGACAGACAGACAGACAGACCAGACAGAAAAGCCGATGACAATCTCATTTATAGATACATTTACGAAGTTTTCGGAGAATACAGTCAAACATTCATCCGTACGAAATTTGTATGAAATCGTTTAAATAAAAGAAGCCTTCAGAAGAAAATGTTCGTTTAATTACCCAAAGTTATATTATGAAGTAAATAACAAACAAAAACCCCAACATACAAGTGAAAAAAGACATACACATAATCCTTAATTGCAAGATCTTAAACCAACGTGAGTCCGACAGTTTCATCAGTTTGCAAGTAAATCCACATTTGTTGGTTAATCTCACGATAAAGCGTCACAACTTCGCTCCAGTAAAGTCTGAAAAGAAAAATGAGAGAGGATAGAGATGAAAGAAACTGGAACATTAATCATATTACCTTAACATGCACACAATGCATTTGTTTGCCAAGATAATGTAGAACAGCTTTCTAAGGTAATTAAAGGCCATAACAATTGGCTTGGTGGCAACCCGAGATAAAAGTGCATAAGAAGGATGCTTGATGGAAACGGGCTACTAACGACCCAGCAGAAGACTCAAAATGGCCACGCAAACCATTTCAAAATAATGTTTCCAAGGTCAAGCCTCTAGCAACAGAACTCATGCCATTTTTTACTCATCATTTCCTCTCAAATTTAATGTCCAATTAGTACAAGCATATTATAAATTATTATAGTGTATCAAACCCATGAAGGACTTGAATTGTAAACAACATGCAGGTATTTAAGATATTAATGGAATCCATGCAGTACCTTCATGATTAATATATCAGAACAGAGGTATGAAAAACAGTAAGATTGATATGTGAACCTGCATCCCTCAGTAACAGAGCCCTCTGGTCAAAGAGGGATCAATGTCAAACAGTGCCAATTGTTATTTCCAACATAAACTACTAAAGAGTCCGAGCATGTTGTGATTTCCCACAACGACATGGTCATTACATCTCAACAACATTTCAAAGAGAGATTTCCACACGATCTCATGAGATCCATTAATAATAATAATTCCTATACTAATCAAGTGGTGTGTGTGTCGTGCGTGTGGTGTGTGTGTGGGTCAGTGTGTCTCTCTCCAGAACTCAGAAAACCATAAAACCGAGCAATCGAATACTTACAGCGCCATCACAAAGAAAAACTCCAAGGAAGTGCAGAGTGAAAATGGAATGATTGTAAATAATCTAACACACCACTTATGAAGATAATAACGGCCTTATTTCAATGATATCCTTCATACAGGGCACCCGTTCGACTTACCTCGCTCGTTCTGGGGCGATCCTTCAGGCATTTCCTGGTAATCCCACTGGCTTGACAGCCACCATGGTTTCTTTGGTCTGCTCTTGGCCTGTCCTTGACTTGGAACAGCCCGCAATCGATTTCTAAAAGAAACGTGCTGCCTTTGTGTGTGTTTGACACGCTAAATTTGCTGTCGTTGCCTTTATCTTCTTAATGTGGGGGTTTCAGTTGTAAACAAGATCCTGCCCAGTTCTAAAAGGTGTGTGTGTGTGTGTGTGGTGGGTGTTTGTGTATGTGTTTTGTGTGTGTGTGTGTGTCATTGCATTTGGTATCTACATATGTGCGTTCAGAAATGTGGAATGGAGTCCGCCCCAAGACAGGCTCAAATATCACCTTATTTCTGTGAGGTCACGATCACGGACCAAGCTAGTGATAAGTCTTCTGTCATCAAAGTTTATGACAAGGACTCTTCTCAGATTATATATGAAGCCCAGACGACTTATCAACTGTAGTTCGTTATGTGGTAATTTCCCAGGATGGTTTTTAATATCTCTGTTGAAGTTCTTTCAGCCACGAATTCCCTGAGTTTTCATTCATCACTGGTACAACTTTTTGGCATTCTTCAAGCTTCCAGCGATCTTTTTCAACTTCTATGCTGGTTCTTAGATATTTGGTCATTTCTTGATTTCATGCATCGTTAGCCGAAAATCATGGGGGTATCTAACACCTCAATTAGCAATGCCTCCTTCTCTTCTTTTTTTCCTAAGTAATGATATCTTTCACCAATGCTTTGTTTCTGATGATTTTACGTCTGACTGATCATAGTCGTATGTGACGATATTTCAATGTTGAAGGTCCCAGTCACATCCTTACGTTTAGCCAAGCAATAGCAACGTTATCAAAAGTAGTAATATGCTACGCTTGAACTTTTGATTTTCTTTTAAAGATTCGGACGTATTTCATAACGAGTGGTCGTATGCATAACATATAATTAGTAACGACACAGAACGTTCCTCTGTCCTTATAAGATAACTATTTATACCAACGCAATCTAGCCTGTGGCGGCATCACAACCTATGCCCAACGATCAGTTCTAACTTATGACATATGCGCGCTGCACGAATCGCCGACAATTCACTGTGCGTGCCTATAAAAGGCTGCCGCACAAATGATTTCAACATCATAACCGCCGGACGAAATGGAAGTGTCAACCATCCATCACACCCTTGGCGATCTGCCACCGTATGCCGACCTTCCTGATAAAATGCTTTCTAAAACGCGGCGCCGTCGAATACGTATAGACTGGTAATGAATTTGATATGCCGTGAATAAACGCTAGAAAGTACGCTATTCAATACGTCCCGTAAGTAAGTGAGTTACAGTCTTGTTACTTTTTAAACGTGTATAAAACCTTTTCGACGTACTTTGCCGTTGCCTCACTATCGTCCACCACTGCAGATGGTAAAATATTACAACACGATATGCATTCATGTTGGGCACACCGTCGACAAAAGTTACTTAACGTTACTCATAAGTCGACAACACGTCGATGTAATGCTTAGCATAGGTTCAGACTCCCTGGTTTTTTTTTCTTCGGTATGCGGTTGATGTTGACACTTCGATTTTCCTAGTCGGTAAAAATATAATATAATTAATAGGCTGCCGCCTCAATGATCTAAAATCATAACCGCGACTAGAAATCAAGTGTTCAACATCACCGTATACCGAAGAAAAAAAAACAAAAAAAAACAACAAAAAACCAGAGTTGGAACCTACGTCTAACCATTACCTTGACGTGTTTCGACTTATCTTTGATGTAACTTACAAGTAACGCTGTGTGACGGGTGTCAACATCGCGTAACGTGCCTTACAACACGTTCTCATAGGTTAGAACATTAAGTTCGAGGTACGCTAACATTACCATCGACGTGTTTCGACTTATGAATAACTTAACAAGTCAACGTGCAGTCACGGTGTTCACAGCATCGACATAACCGTGCCTACCACTTATGGCCAGCGTAGCGGAACTTGACGCTCATACGCTGCATAAGTCGTTAAAATTTCACAGCAATGCTAAACATTTAGAGGACAACCGCAAAGTACACAACGATGAAGGCCCAGCTACTACGATTTTATGGTAGTGTTTAATTCGCGTGCTCTCCAATGTAATTCCAAAACTTAGCACATAACAGTATTCGACGCCTGTGCACAGCGTTTTAGACAAATCTTTTTCAAAAATCTGGCACCTAGTCATGGCTAAAACCGTCAAGGGGACTGGCCTAAATAAACTTTAACAGTGACCTGCGTTTCGTATATTTTCCACAAATTTTGCTGGCGTAACTGAATAGTCCAAAATGTTTTGCAGATGGAGTCAGCGATATACCTTACAAAACTCTGCATTATGCTCTGTTGTGTCGTGCAACTGTTCTGATTATGTTTTTGTGTTGTGTCGTGTTCGCGGTCATTAAGCTATCACACTTAGCTTCATTCTCTCTTGCATAGACCCACCCTCCACCCCTCACCTGTCTTTTTTTTTCATCACCACCCCCACCCTTCTCCTCACTCTCTGTCCCCTCCTCACTCCCCCCTCTAATACAATGCAGCATTCCTCTTCCTCCCACACATCTCGTCGCTTTCTCGCGTCTGTCTGCTGTCTGTCGTCTTTCTCTCACTGCACCCCTCCCCCCCCCACCTCACAGTGTAATAGCAAGCCTTTGGTGAGTTTTTCGCTGTCCCCACCTCCCCCATTTTCTCACTCTCTCCTCCCCTTTTCTAGCCTCCTCTTTCATCCTCTCTGACCTCCCCCCCTCTCTCACCCTACAACCTGCCTCTCTCTCTCGCTCTCTCTTTCTTCTATCCCTCCCTCTTCTCACCCCTCCCCCCCGTTATACTGTCCCCGTCAGTGAAGCGACGGTGTATTTGCGTAGTAATAATAATAAATAATAATTAATATAATACCAACAAAGTAACTGGCCACTTTATAACTGCTGACAGTGATGACCAGTACCAGACGTCTCGCGCTTTGAGTACACAAGGTATTGTGCGAGTTAAGGACGAGTAAGCTGCAGTCAATCTATATTATCTACGCTACGTCACAGTTAGCCCTTTTTCCTGGACATCGTCAGATCAATGAGAAAATGGGCATTTACCTATACTGAACACAAACGTAATAAATGATTGACACCAATGTGGTCCATATGCTGCAAACTGGACTCCCCCGAGCATCTATTAAGCCGCACGATCTCCTCATACGATAGCGGGAATTGATGACTAATGATCCGAGAAAACATCCCACATTCTTATGATTTATTACTGTACACAGTTAGCCCTTTTTTCCTGAAATACGTAGCAATATCAATTGTATTGGATGTTTAAAAACCTGAACCACGAAGAATAAAGCTTGACACCATGTGTCCAGTATGGCAAAAAACTGGAATCCCCTAGTCATATATAAGCCACCACTCTCTACTACGAGTCGGGATTGATAGCTAGTGGACACGAGAAACCTCCCACATTCTATAGATTTATATTTACAACAGTAGCCCTTTTCCTGCAATAATAGTCAATATCAAGTTGGAATTGGTGTTTAAATAACCTGAACCACGAAGTAAAAAGTGTGACCACCATGTCCACAGAGCTTAAACCGCGGGATCCCGCTCCCCCCCCCCCCCCCCCCCCCCCCCGTCTACACGAA
>CM068962.1:82725528-82746426 GCA_035128595.1 Eptatretus atami | reverse complement strand
GTATAAAGTATGTGCATTTAGAATGTGAGAACATGTATAAATTATTAGTGGGGTTTGCTTGCATATTGTAAACAATAATGAACCGTGCTTCCCCATTGTCTTGGGTTGCTCACCTGCATTTGGTTTTTTTCATTTATTTATTTTCAATATTTTTTTTCATTTATTTATATTTTCATTTATGGGTGCTTTCCGATGGTTGTGTGATTTTTGCTGGTGTGTCGGCTTTGATGTCCATTGGCACGCAAAATTACTGTGCTTTCCCATTCTCGGGTCACTCCCCTGCATTAATTTTTTCATTTATTTATTTTCATCGATTTATATTTTCATTTACGGATGCTTGTCCAACGGTTCTGTGAATATTTTTTTTCTGGTATATCAGTTTTGTCCATTGGCACACAAAATTACCGTGCTTCCCCATTATCTCGGGTCGCTCACCTGCATTTTTTTTTCATTTTTTTATTTTCATTCAGTTATTATTCATTACTGATGCTTTCCATTGGTTCAGGGATTTTTCCATGTGTGTGGGCTTTGATGTCCATCAGCACACAAAATTACCATGCTTCCCCTGTGTCTTGGGTCGCTCACCTGCATTAATTTTTTTCATTTATTTAAATTTTCATTTACAGAGGCTTTCCAATGGTTCTGTGATTCTTATTCCCCCCCAGTGCATCGGCTTCGATATCCGTTGGCATGCAAATTACCATGCTCCACATTGCTTCGGGTCATTCAATCATCTGCATTTGTTTTTTTTTATTACCTCCACCACCGAAGGTGAAGGAGGTTATGGTTTCACCCTTTTCTGTGTGTTTGTCTGTCTGTTTGTGTTCAGGATATCTCAAAAAGTTGTGAATGGATCCGGATGAAATTTGGTGGGCAGGTTGGGTGTCTGACAAGGACGAATGATTAGATTTTGGGGAAGATCCGGATCCGGATCCGGATAGACCACTAAATTTTTTTAAGTGATTCTTCACCATCGAGAGATAGGGCCAAAAATGATATATAGCACGATAACTCAAAAAGTTGTCGAAGAATTTGGATGAAACTTGGTGGACAGGTTAGGTGTGTGACCACAACTAATTGATTCAATTTCGGTGAAGATCCGAACCAGGATCTGGATACGAGATTTCTTTAATTTTTAAAGTGATTCTTCACCATTGAGAGATCAGGCCAAAAACGATATACAGCATAATATTTCAAAAATGTATTGTGCCAAATATGTTCTCGTGGATCAGGCATTATATGGCGGAGGTATGTGCTCTACCGAGTGCTCTTCTAGTTTTTCATTTTTTATTTTCATTAATTTATATCTTTATTTATGGATGCTTTCCCATGGTTCTGTGATGCTTCCCGGTGTTTCAGCTTCGATGTCCGTCGGCACGCAAAATTTCAGCTTTCTAAATTATACGGAAGGTACCAAATTTTAATATCAGTGAGTCAGTGGTTAGAATGAACTTTATATATTAGATACATATATATCAATGTATTCATTCATGAGGTATTCCTTTTACCAGTGTACCCATAAGGTATCTATGAAACTGCAGAATAGCCCTCTAAAAAAACTAAGAACATAAAAAGATTTTTCAAACATGTTTGCATTCAGTGCAGTCACTATCTTGAAGCAAAACATTCCACCATTTGTTTGTAAAATTAAAAATTTGACAGTAAAGTAATAAGAGGCCATCTTCAAAAGATAAGCAATGTAATTGAAAGCCAAAAGTAATTAAAATGGAGGAATATAAGTGAGAGAAGGAAGGATAGGGGTGTTACACAGGAGAAACAAGATAATGGAAAGAGGTTTGGGAGGAGATCAGAGTAAAGGGAAGGGATATGTAGAGAAAATACATTGGTGTACAATAAAAAGGTAGGATTTGGGGGGGGGGTGTTAATATGCAGCCGCTTTTGTGAGACATGATGTGGTATGCTCTGAATCCTTGTTTTGCTTTGCAAGAGTGAGGATCATGGAAGAGTGAGGTATTGTTGGGAAAAAAAAAACGTAATAAACTGACAATGGGATCGTGGGGCTGGGAATGGATAAAAAAAAACAAGAGCATGAATGAACACAAAGAGATGGAGAGAAAAGCGGAGGAAACACAGTAACCTGCAAGTAAGAGGATCAGAGGGCTGATGGAATTGAGAGAGCTACACCACGTGAGAGGCGGTAAACACATTATAAAATAGTTCTCACACAACGAACTTTCATGATTTACCATTCAAGAAATAAGCATGCCAATGTATGCTCATTAATGCATCCTGACCATATTCTGGTATAGACTGGAAGGACAGATAAACATTATAAGAAATGCTTCACAACAAAAAGCACATTCCAGTTGTAGCTGCACAACAAATTTTAAGTTGCTTCACTGGATGTGTGGTGTTCTCGCCTGAGATTACGTACACTTGCAGGACTGTTTTGGGGTCTCCAGCTTCTCCGCCATCCCCCACGACCAGTGAGTCATAGCCACGTTCAAGGTCAAACTCCTCAAAGTGAATTCGAATAACCTTTGAAAAAAAAATAATGCGTGGTTGGAAAGAAGAGTGATCAGAATAAAACAGGGGGAAAAATCAACTCAGAGACAATGTATGAGAGGTTTGTGAGTTTGTCAGAAAGTCCATGGTGAAGTTGATGTAAGTAGTTATGATGGAAGGAAAGGGTTGGGAGGGGTGTGCATGAGAGAGAAACAAAATTAATGGATAATGCGAGTTAAAATTGTTGAAAAAGGCTTTGCCCCAAAGAATACATTTTTTGGGGTAAAAGTGTCGATGCTCATGGAGAAGCGAGAACACAGAACAGAACATTTATATTATGTAGGTGAACCTTCAAAGAAATTGAGCATTTTAACTTTGTGCTTCCAGCTGTCATTTCTGTGATGCCGCCAACTTCCCATGGGTTGATAAATAAAACCATTATTTTAAGACTGTAGCAGCTGATTGATAAATGTGCTTAATCAACCATATCATACAAATATCGTTAACAAGAAAAGAAAAAAAACTGAACAGGAATTTGGCTGAACACAAAGCAAGAAGAATTGACAACTGAAGGGACAACAAAAACAAAAATTCAACCAAAAGAAGGACAAAAAAAAAACAAAGGAGAACCGAAGTGTCAGTACAGAGAAAAAAAAAGAAAACATTTGCAGGAATACATTCCCTCTGAATTATAGAGAACAGAAAACAATCGAACATGCTGACGAAGCCGAGATGCTGCAGTTGACTTAAACAGGCAAATAAAGTCAAGTATTACACATTAATTATTATCTCAAGCTGTAATCTATACTAATAAATGTCAGTGTGTGTGTGTGTATGTGTATGTGTGTGTGTTTATGTTGTTCATAAAGCATAACATATTCTCCATGCTAACTCCCCTATCCCCACCCCTCCCTCTCTTTGTCCCATCCTCGCTCCACCCCCTCCCACTAAAGTGCAGCACTCTCTGTCTCTGTCTCTCTCTCTCTCTCTCTCTCTCTCTCCTCCTCTCTCTTCTCTCTCTCTCTCTCTCTCTCTCTCTCTCTCTCTTGCTCTCTCTCTTGCTCTGTTGTTCTCTCTCTATTGCTCTCTTGCTCTCTCTCTCTCTCTCTCTCTCTCTCTCTCTCTCTCTCCCCTCCTCCTCTCTCTCTCTCTCTCCCCCTCCCCCTCCATCATCTCCCCCCCCCCTCCTCCATAAAGACAATCCTGGAAATTTGATGAAAAAAATTATTGTATTGGCCGAACACCTAGATTGTCGAGCAGATAGCTTATTGCATCTCTAATCCCCAATCCAACATTTGTTTGACTGACTGATGTATCATAATCTGTTGCAGAGCATTGCTTCCGCCGAAGCAGTTTCTTTGGCAAGGGTCATGCTGGGTGGTTTGCCATCCCACTTCGATCAGTAATAAGGCAGGAATTTGGAATTTGGCCATGACGTCAGAGATCGCTCACATACTCTTCGCAAAGGACACCTTGGGATCGCGAAGGACTGCAACTAATGTCAGGAGATGGGATGCCATTTCAACGTCCATCCAAGGGAGGACACACACATTGAACCCTGACCCAGCCACAGTATAAACTGTCATCCCAGTGTTTCACAGGCAGCGTGATTCATCAAACCCAGGCGAGACGGCTTAGAGGCAAGTGTGCGTACTGTATCTCTCGGCCACCCTCTCAGCCCCACATTTGTCTTTACAATCATAAATATATTTGTTTGTAAAGTGCTTCCACGAAAATATATTTAAACTTAAATACAGGCCAATGCCTTTTTTCAACTAAATGTTGAGAGGGGTAGAGGTTATGATGAAATAAGGTGAAGTTGCACTTCATGCATGCTTCAAAGAGGGGCTCAAACCCAAAACATCACTTCATCTTAATTCCCGGTTAGCGTACATCTCTGAACATTTGATTGAGAAAATGCATTGTTTTGATCGTTCTTCTGACAAAGGCCGACTCGAGTCTTTATAAAATACGAGTTTCTATTGCATTAAAATACCTTTTCCCTATCACTATCAAATGTATTTTATGACTAGTTGAACTGAGCTGATGCAGAGTCGATTTGCTGACAAGTTTCAGAACATCTTTCAGGGCTCTACTTGAGGAAAGCTCTTTCATGCAAGAAGCATCAAGCAAAAGCATGAGTGAACACAAGACCAGCAGGACACATTCAGAGAAAGAAGAACACAAGGAAACCATGCACCATTTTCATATTTTTTGTTACTATGTTGAAGTGTTAACCTCAGTTTGAATGACAAATACTGGAAAAGAAAGTAGGTATAAATTTATGAAATTAAATTAGATTTCCTCAACCCATGGACCATGAATGAAAACAGAAAAAGTGCGGAAGAGTAAAAATCCAAACACGATGAGAAAGTGGAACACATGCGGTTTAGCCAGAACACCAAAATGCCAGGTGGAATAATAAACGGATGAATACTGGGCCAATGGCTAAAAATGCTTCTGCTCATTGGAATAATCAGGAATCTTTAAAGGAAGCAACTTTTTTTGAGGAAGCAGTTGAAAATAAGTCCTGAAAGCTGGAGGACACCATGAAACGCTAGGGTACAAAAACATACAAACTTTTTCATGGCTAAAAAAGAAAGGCCATCAGTGAAAACAAAAACAGGTAAACAGAAAGGAGAGAAAGGGGAAATGAAATGGTTAATTATTTTATTCAGAATCATGGGCTTCAAAAAACAAAACAAAAATTTGCAAGAAAAGAAAAATTACTTAAATATAAATAAAAACACATTATACAATCTCCACCAGAAAAAAGTCCAACATGTAGAATTGAGAATGTATTTGTTGAAGAACTGTTGCAACTTTAATTCCAAGTGCCTTTTTAACATGAACATGAAGTTTGAACGGTGTGCAGACACGAGGGGAGTGTGTGTCGGGGTGGTGCAGAGGTGTCGTCCACCAGACGGCGGTCTCCTTGGGTTAACCTGAGGTGGTCCCTTAGCGCAATGCTGGATTAACCATTAGGCAGACAAGGCATGTGCCTTAGGCCAGCCAAAAATTCAGGCCAAAAATTATTTTCACATTAAATATTTGTCTTTTTTTGAATTCAATATTTTTCTTGAATCAGTTCATCTTTTGTCTGGGGTCCATTTCCATGAGCCCGAGATCTAATTAAAAATTTTCAGGCCATTCTCTAAAATTTCAAAATGTGCCTTAGGGCAGCGCGAGGCTTAATCCGGCACTGCCTTCAGGTGTTGCTTGGAATGTCCCATCACTAAGAGAGGATGATCACCTGTTGTTATCATCTGAGCTCAAGCATTTGAACATCATTGCAGCACTCTCTGAGGTTCGGACACCGGATTGCGGTGAGATTCATGGGGTGGTTACACCGACTATTGTCTGGTCGCTCTGATGGTTACAATGCCCAAGGGTTGCTGTAGCTGTGTCCAAGAAGCTAACTCCAATGGTAATTGAGGTAACACCGGTCAACGAGCATATTATGAGACTAAGGATTCGTCACTCATTGGAGTGTCATTTCCCTGGTCTCTGTTTTATGCTCTGACTGAGGAGAGCGATCTCACCATGAAGGACGCATTCGATGCCACGCTCGAGTATGTGGTTGATCAGTGCCCCAGGCAAGATACTCTTCCAGCCTTGCGGGATTTCAATGCATATAATGGAATTGATAAGGATGGTTATGAGACATGTGTTGTTCCGCATTGGTCTGGACTGTGATCCAGAATAGCACTAGGTTCCTTGACTTTGCAATAAGTCATGGACTTATGGTGAATGGTTCATGATTTCAGAGCCAAAGGCTCATCCTTGGACTTGGTATTAAACGCTGGTGGTGTAGCAAATGAGATTGACCATGTGCTTGTTATTGGTCGCTGGAGGATGATATAGAACTGAAGGGACTACCGGAGTGCTCAGTTCCTCAATACGACCACAGGCTTGTGGAAGCAACTCTGAAGTTGCAGCTTAGGGCCCTGTCACACCTTGACGATTAGCCAGCATATGGCAACGTATCAAAATGTATGTAAAACGCTGGCGTACGCTGAACTATTGATGTTTTTTTTCAGTTTTGGGGTATTCATAACGAGTTGGACGTATGCATAACGTATTAGACGTACACAGAACGTTTCGATAACTTATAGATAACTTAATACCAACGAATGCTTAGCGTGTTGTCGGCGTTTCACAACCTATGCCCAACGATAGTCTAACTTAGAAATAGCGTGCGGCAGCGTATCACCGACGATCTCGTGGCGTAGCCTATTAAAAGGCTGCCGCTCGACGATTCAAATCATAACCGCACTAGAATTGAAGTGTCAACCTCACCGTCATGCCGAAGAAAACTTCGAAGAATGCTGCAAAGAAGTCTCCTGGCCGTGGCCGTGGACGCGACGCAAGGAGGATCCATCATCACCCACACCCTCCCCATCACGCTCACCTACTACTACTGACATGGACCTACTACTACTACTACCACTACTACATACATACTACTACTACTACTACTGACACGCTCACCTACTACTACTTGATACTACTGACATTGACATCTACTAAACATGGAGTCTGGAACACTGACGGGTTCCTCTTGTGAACCCATTTGTATATACCAATTCCCCTAAACGCTGCCAATACGCAATTATACGGTATCTGTAAGTTAGAAACACGTTCAGTAAGTTCTGTGGTCGTCCGGAAGACGTCAAGTATGTCTACATACGTCAATATGCGTTGGAGATACGTTACACATAGGTCAAAGCACGTTACTCATAGGTTAGAAATAAGTTTCGGGTACACTAAACATTACCTCGACGTGGTTTCGACTTATGATTAACTTACAAGTAACGTGTGTCAACGTGTGTCAACGATCGCATAACGTGCCTACAACTTATGGCCAGCGTACTGGCGGAACGTGTGAGTCATACGCTGGCATATGTCTAAAAAATTTGAGCATGCTTAAAATTTGTCGACGAGCTCGGCGTACTACGACGTATGCCAGCGTGCTTCAGCGTGCTCTTAACGTATACAAAACTTACCCATAACGTATTCGACGTGTGCCAGCGTATTCGCCAAATTTTCATACGTCGGCATACGCTGGCTAAAACGTCAAGGTGTGACAGGGCCTTTAAATCTGGGAGAATGTTACCATTCCAGCCTAGGTTGTATGATGGCAAGCTCAAAGATGAGAGGGTAGCCGAGGAGTATGCGAACAGGCTGAGTGGGGAATTGGGGGTCTGGGTGCTTTGGGGAATCCTGACGAGTTGTGAAGTGTCTTCAAGACCACCATCCTTGATGTTGCCGGTGGATGTCTTGGAACTCACTGGAGGGCGAAGAAAATTTTTTTCTCTAGGGACACTGGATACCATTGATAGACCGGAAGCCCGCGGGCTTAGCTCAACAGAAGAGGGGAACAATTGCCGTCCTCATGGTAAGATGCCAGATGATATTCTCACCTCAGAACTCTGCGTCTGCCGGGACACTGCTGCTGGGTTGACATTCTGTGGTCAATATCCGTATCGCATAATCGGCGCTAGCTCAACCTGGCAGCGGAACGGCCCCAGTAGGTTCTGATATTATTCGTATAGCTTGTGACACGGTACAAACAATGACAGACGATTTCGTCACTGGAATACGGTGACAGACGCTAATTATTGGTGTGAATCACGCTAGCTCAACCGAACAGCGGAACGGCTAAAACCAATGCAGAATGCCAGTAAGGTGTCCCTGAGTACAAAAGGAGCACTGACAGACAACTTTGTCGCTGGGCCCCCAGGACAGACGCTCCCTAATTCAGGACCCTTTGGTTGCGCTAGCTCAACCGAACAGCGGAACGGCTAAAACCAACGCAGAATGGTAGTACAGGTTCCCTGAGTACAAAAGGAGCACTGTCAGACAACTTGGCGCTGGGCCCCAGGACAGACGCTCCCTAGTTCGGTTTCCCTTTGGTTGCGCGAGCTCAACCGAACAGCGGAACGGCTAAAACCACGCAGAATGGAGTACCAGTTCCCTGAGTACAAAAGGAGCACTGACAGACAACTTGGTCGCTGCCCCAGGCAGACGCTCCCTAGTTTCGGTTCCCTTTGGTTGCGCGAGCTCAACCGAACAGCGGAACGGCTAAACCAACTCAGAATGGTAGTACCAGGTCCCCTCATTAGGTCGCCCGCAGGCGACCTGAAGTACTCGGTTGAATTCGGTCATACGACGAGTTTTCTACGTCTGTTTTTAGACTACTGTGTCTGCGATTGGTCAGTCGAAGTGACGTCATGGAATCACCACGAGGCGACCAATAGGCCATCCAGGGATGTAGTCGGAACCGAAGACGATTTACGAGTCAGACCGGAAACCGGAAGTGGAAAACGAAATTGAAATAAACGATGAAAAAAATTGTTTTCAGCTATAATTTCTCTTCTCCCCGCCAGGGAGCAGTCTACTGTGTGTGTAAAACATGTCTGGAGTGATTGTAAAACTATAAATCAGCGAAAGTCGCGTCCAAAGCGCACAAATGATCTGGCACCCGACTTCGCTCGTGGAGTCGGGTACCAAGATCAGCATACAAATACTTGACATGTCGGTTTCATTTTCCACTTCCGGTTTCCGGACTGACTCGTAAATCGTCTATTCGCCGCGTATATAGTAGGGCCTAGGCATATAGCATGTAGTTGCTGAAGCATAGTGCTAGTCTACATGCAACTCGCGAACCGAAAAGTTAATCCTGTTGCATGAAGTAATGGATACTTCTCTTGCCGACGATTCGCAAGACACAGAACGGAGTCATCATGTGGAATTGGACCCAGGTTTATTCGTGCTTCTCCCACAAGATGGCGATCGGACTAACACTGTAACTGACATGGATCAGTCAGGATCAGATCGACTGGATGAGTCAGTGGTGAGTACCGGTTACCATTACATTTTGATTTTATTCGATCCATCCAATGACTGTTGGACCTATCGATCATCTATGTATTCAGGGTCGTGGGTGTGAGCGTGAGCATTGAGCCATAGGTGTCGAAAAACCGGGCGCGATGGTCGCTTACCGCGCGAATGAAATCGTCCTTTATTTGTCTCTCTTGTGCCTGCACAGATTACATTTATAGTTTTACAATCACTCCAAACATGTTTTACACACACGTAGACTGCTCCCTGGCGGGGAGAAGAGAAAATTTAGCTGAAAACAAATTTTTTTCATCGTTTATTTCAATTTCGTTTTCCACTTCCGGTTTCCGGTCTGACTCATAAATCGTCTTCGGTTCCGACTACATCCCTGGATGACCTATTGGTCGCCTCGTGGTGATTCCATGACGTCACTTCGACTGACCAATCGCAGACAGTAGTCTAAAAACAGACGTAGAAAACTCGTCGTATGACCAAATTCAACCGAGTACTTCAGGTCGCCTGCTGGAGACTTAATGAGGGGACCTGGTACTACCATTCTGAGTTGGTTTTAGCCGTTCCGCTGTTCGGTTGACTAGCGAACCAAAGTGAACCCGAACTAGGAGCGTTGTCCTGGGGCCCAGCGACCAAGTTGTCTGTCAGTGCTCCTGTTGTACTCCGGGAACTGGTACTACTTCTGCGTTGGTTTAGCCGTTCGCTGTCGGTTGAGCTCGCGCAACCAAAGGAACCCGAACTAGGGAGCGTCCGTACTGGGGCCCAGCGACAGTTGTCTGTCAGTGCTCCTTTTGTACTCAGGGCCCTTACTGCATTCTGCGTTGTTTTAGCCGTTCCGCTTTCGGATTGAGCTCGCAATCCAAAGTGAACCCGAACTAGGAGCGTCTGTCCTGGGGGCCAGCGACCAAGTTGTCTGTCAGTGCTCCTGTTGTACTCCGGGAACCTGGTACTACCATTCTGCGTTGGTTTTAGCCGTTTCGCTGTTCGGTTGAGCTAGCGCAACCAAAGGGTCCCGAATTAGGAGCTCTGTCCTGGGGGCCCAGCGCCAAGTTGTCTGACAGTGCTCCTTTTGTACTCAGGGGACCCTTCCTGCATTCTGCGTTGGTTTTAGCCGTTGCTGTTCGGTTGAGCTGCGTGATTTTCGCGGCATCTAATTAGCGTCTGTCACCGGTATTCCAGCGGCGAAATCGTCTGTCATTGTTTATACCGTGTCACAAGCTATACGAATAATATCAGAAACCTACTTGGGCCGTTCCGCTGCCAGGTTGAGCTAGTGCCGATTATGCGATACGGATATTGACCACAGAATGCAACCCAGCAGCAGTGTCCTGGCAGACGCAGAGTTCTGAGGTGAGAATATCATCTGGCATCTTCCATGAGGACGGCAATTGTTACCCTCTTCGGTTGAGCTAAGCCCCGCGGGCTCCCGGTCTATGACCAGAGTCGCAGGGCCAGGCTTACTGGCAGAGCTGAGCTGTTCAGGGAGCTGAGGCATAAAACTGTACATGCGCTCAGTGTGGACAAGGAGGCCTATGTGCGAGGAATCTGTGAGGGGATAGAGCATCACCAGTGGTCAAGTGATTCTCTTCCTGCTTACAGGGAATTTGCGCATTGCGTTACACCAAGCCCGTCCCTAGATGTCAACTGCAGTTGGAGGGGAGGATGGTGGGCTCTTGACAGATGAGTCCGAAGTGAAGGCCGGCTGGGCCAGTTACTTGAGCAGCTGTACCAGGATGATCCTCCAGCTGTTGAGATGGATGTCAGGGGTGTTACTATCCCTATTGCTGACCCTCCAATCAACTGTGGTCCAACTTCATTTGTGGAAACACAGGCTGCGGTGAACAAGTTGAAATGCGTCTATAGCTCCTGGGATTTGTGGCATCCATGCCAAACTTCTCAAGGCTGGTGAAATGCTGTACTCATGTCGTTGCATGCAGTTTTCTGTTGTGCCTGGAACACAGGCATCATCCCAAATGAATGGAAGGAGGGCCTTGTTGTCCCTCTGGAATGGGAAGTGTGATCGCCAGGACTGCACAACAAATACCGAGGGGTGATTGCTGCTCTCAGTGCCAGACAATGTATTTGTTCAGATAATTATTGATAGGGTTCACCATCACCACCATCTGCTTGAGCTCCAGTGCCCAGAGCAGCAAGGCTTCACACCAAACAGGTCAACGATTGACCATATCCTTGCCCTTCGTGTCCTCACCGAACACAGACGAGAGTTTCAGCAGTGGCTGCTGACAGCAGATGTTGATTTCTGCAAAGTATTCAATTTAGTGAATCTGGATACCCTCTGGAGGATTCTTGGGTCTTCGTGGGGTGCCACCAAAACTGATCAATCGATGTTGAACTACACTCTGTACTGAGAGTGGTGTGAGATGTGGCAATACCATATCTGACATATTTCCAGTTGTTTCGGAGTTTGTCGGGGTATGTACTGGTCCCAACACTTTTCAGCACTTGTGTGTTACTGGATTCTGGGAGGATGTCGGAGCGATCAAGCTGTGGTGTCTCATTTGGGAACGTCAAGATCTCTGACCATGATTTCGCAAATGAGGCAGTATTTTTGCGAAACCCTGCATATCCTTTTGGGGCCCTCGAGGTGCTGAATGAGGAGTCAAAGCCACTGGGATTTGGTTTCCTGGGTCAAAACCAGGATCTAGGCTTCATTGACATCTTGGGTGAGGCTATCTTGTCTGTACCTGTTTGTGGTGAGGATGTTGAGGTCATGGAGATTTATTGCTTTGTCAGTGATATTATATCTCTGCTGGCTGTGAGCCAGAGGTCAATGGACATCTGGTCAGGCCTGGGGAGTCATGGATTCACTGGATCATTGGGTGTGGTGCTGTCGGTACCTGTGCAGGACGAAGTCCGAGTCTTCAGGTCCTTGGTGCTTCCAGACTTGCTCTACGATGTGAGACTTGGACTCTAACCAGGGATCTGAGACGGAGACTTAATTCCTTTGGTACAAGGTCTCTTTGGAGAATCCTTGCTACCGCTGTTCAGACTTTGTGTCCAATGAGTGGTTGCTGAGAGACTCAAATGAGATTTTTTT
This sequence comes from Eptatretus atami, assembly GCA_035128595.1. Taxonomy (NCBI): domain Eukaryota; kingdom Metazoa; phylum Chordata; class Myxini; order Myxiniformes; family Myxinidae; genus Eptatretus; species Eptatretus atami. The sequence continues at coordinate 82,734,047 of CM068962.1, read as the reverse complement.
TACCTGCATAGTCCGTGAGCGTCAGCGCAGCTGTTATGGACCTGTGGCTCATTTTACTGATGCTGATCCTGCTCACCAGATTCTCTCCAATGCGCCTACCATGTGCCTCGTTGATGCAGCAGGTAGATCAGCATCTCAAAGAGATGGGGATGGGCCAGGCATCTGCCTTGGGGATGGACAGATGGAGTCCCATGGAGTACAGGAGGAAAGTGGATGCAGCGACGTGCTGCTCTGGCACATGCTCCCATACTGACCTAACGTGCAGAACACCTGAATGCAAGTTTCCATGTTGCATAATTTCCTCATGCAATAATCACTCAGCACATGCAACACATCACCCTTCGATTTTTAGAAGTGATGCAATGCAATCTGATCAAATTTGAGATATTCTTTCCAAAACAGCAGATTGTGGATAATCTAAAAAAACAAAAAGATTACATTCTTTAACTAGAAGGGTACTCAGTAGAGTGCAAATCTCCACCACATAATGCTGATTCAAGCGAACATTTCGGGCCCATTACATTTGGAATATCATGCGGAAAAATAGTTTTTGGCCCTTTCTCTCAATTGTGAAGAATCACTTAAAAAATTAAATAATTCTCGTAAACAGATTCGGATTCAGATCTTCACCAAAATCTAATTAATTCGTCCTTGTCACACACCCAACATGTCCACCAAGTTTTGTCCGAATCCGTCCAAAACTTTCTGAGATATCATGCTGCATATCGTTTTTGACTCTACCTCTCAAAGGTGAAGAATCACTTAAAATTCTTGTAGTCGGATCCTGATCCGGATCTTCACCAAAATCTAATCATTTCATCCTTGTTACACCCCCATCCTGTCCACAAAATTTCCCGAATCTGTCCGCAACTTTTTGAGATTTCCTGTACACAAACAAACAGACAAACAAGCAGTCATAGACTGGTACTTACGAAATCGTCAACTTGACCTCTGACCTTGTCTAATAAAACTGTCTCTAGAGAAGGTAGCGACGCAAACCAGAAGTTTCTACGATGATTCTGTACCAAACTCAAAAATTGAATGTTTGACCTCACTGTGACCTTGACCTTTGACCGATTTTGACCAAAATCTAATCAGCGCTAGCCATCACCTCCTGAATCACGTGGTGTAATTTGACATTGGTAGCTTCTTCCGTTCTCGAGTTATAACTTTTTTTTGGATGTTTGACCTCACTGTGACCTTGACCTTTGACCGATTTTGACCAAAATCTAATCAGCGCTAGCCATCACCCTCCTGAATCACGTGGTGTAATTTGACATTGGTAGCTTCTTCCGTTCTCGAGTTATAACTTTTTTTTGGATGTTTGACCTCACTGTGACCTTGACCTTTGACCGATTTTGAACCAAAATCTAATTAGCGCTAGCCATCACCCTCCTGAATCACGTGGTGTAATTTGATATTGAGTAGCTTCTTCCGTTCTCGAGTTATTGTGCCTACAACAAAACACACAAACACACACCACAACAAAACAAACACACAAACAAACAAGCAAACACACAAACATAGGACGGAAGTCATCAATTAACTTACGAAATCTTTAGATTTCCGTAAGTAACAAAGAACAAGCAGTCATAGACTGTACTTACGAAATTGTCAACTTGACCTCTGACCTTGTCTATAAAAGCTGTCTCTAGAGAAGGTAGCGACGCAAACCAGAAGTTTCTACGATGATTCTGACCAAACCATCAAAAATCGTAACGTCGACCGAAGCAAATCTCCATTTCTCCACGCAATATTTTATATTATTTTGTTAAAGTCACAAAACCGTAATATTCGGCCATCCACCAACAATTTTACATAATCCGACGGCTTAGCGAGTCAGGCATGCGACGATAACCTTTATTGGGATAAAAATGACTTTTAAACACCATCTTTATCGAAAACACCCTCAGCGCGCACATGCAAAATCTTTACGTGACTCAACGACGCCTCTGCTCGAGCGCACTGCACCACGTGACGAGCCGTGACCGCGGCGAGTGAAATATTTATAACAATCTTAAAACGTCTCCAAAACATCCTATTTTTACCAGAATTTCGACACCGAGTTTTAAGCGTCCTAAGCGATCGCAAAAACCGAAGACAAAATTAAAATCGAAGTTAAAAACAACTCGTAACGTCGAGCGAAGCAAAAATACTCCATTTCTCCACATGAATTACGGAATTATGTTTGACCTCGCTGTGACCTTGACTTTGACCGATTTTGACCAAAATCTAATCAGCACTAGCCATCACCCTCATGAATCACGTGGTGTAATTGGACATTGGTAGCTTCTTCTGTTCTCGAGTTATCGTGCCTACAAACAAACAAACAACATACAAACAAACAAACAAACAAGCAGTATAGACTGGTACTTACGAAATCGTCAACTTGACCTCTGACGTTGTCTAATAAAAGCTGTCTCGAGAGAAGCTAGCGATGCAAACCAGAAGTTTCTACGATGATTCTGTACAAAACCATCAAAAATCGAATGTTTGACCTCACTGTGACCTTGACCTTTGACCGATTTTGACCAAATCTAATCAGCACTAGCCATCCCCTCCTGAATCACGTGGTGTAATTTGACATCGGTAGCTTCTTCCGTTCTCGAGTTATCGTGCCTACAAACAAACAAACAAACAAACATACAAACAAACAAACAAACAAACAGAAACGGAAGTCATCAATATACTTACGAAATCTTTAGATTTCGTAAGTAACAAACAAACAAAAAACAAACAAACCAAACAAGCAGTCATAGACTGGTACTTACAAAATCGTCAACTTGACCTCTGACCTTGTCTAATAAAAGCTGTCTCTGGAGAAGTAGCGACGCAAACCAGAAGTTTCTACGATGATTCTGTACCAAACCATGAAAAATCGAATGTTTGACCTCACCGTGACCTTGACCATTGACCGATTTTGACCAAAAATCTAATCAGCACTAGCCATCACCCTCCTGAATCACGTGATGTAATTTGACATTGTAGCTTCTTCCGTTTCCGAGTTATGTGCCTACAAACCAAAACAACAAACAAACATACAAACAAACAAACAACAAAAACAGAACGGAAGTCATCGCAATATACTTACGAAATCTTTAGATTTCGTAAGTAACAAACAAAACAAACAAAACAAACAGAAACGGTAGTCATCATATACTTACTAAATCTTTAGATTTCGTAATAACAAACAAAACACACAAACAGAGACGGAAAGCCATCAATATACTTACGAAATCTTTAGATTTCGTAAGTAACAAACAAACAGAAAGGAAGTCATCAATATACTTACGAAATTCTTTGATTTCGTAAGTAACAAAACAAACAAACAAAACAGAAACGGTAGTCATCAATATACTTACACAAATCTTTAGATTTCGTAAGTAACAAACAAAACACACAAACAGTGACGGAAGCATCAATATACTTACGAAATCTAAGATTTCGTAAGTAACAAACAAACAAACAAACAACACAAACAGAAACCGTAGTCATCAATATACTTACGAAATCTTTAGATTTGTAAGTAACAACCAAACACACAAACAGAGGACGGAAGTCATCAATATACATACGAAATCTTTAGATTTCGTAAGTAACAACAACAGACAGAAATCGTGAAAACATTCCTCCTTCACCTTCGGTGGCAGAGGTAACAATCCATAACAATGCAATGTCATTCAGAAAATGGGAGGAATCAAATCATTGACACTTTCAAGCAGGATCTTATGTTAGCCATTTTACATGGAGAAGGGGAACAACGGATGATGACCTCAGAAGACATTATGAAGCTATTGGATCAACAAGAGAATTTTCCAGGAAAAACGACTTCTGCTCAGGACCAATACATTTGCAATGACCCGCATTTACGCAATGTTTCAAACTGCCCAGACTACTGCAAACATATTTTACTTATTTGGTCATCACCCAATCCAGAAGGGAAGATCTGCCATTGTCAGAAATCCTGGTGACAAAGTTTACAGATTTAGTTGTAGTTGTGTTTTGAAGATATAAAATGTTGAGGTTGAGGTTTTCCTTAATTTCTGTACAATTCCACATCCCTAACCAATCTCAGCCAAATTTTGCACACTTGCTGAGGGTACCCAGCAACAGGTCATGGGCATAACCCCCTCCCCTCTTGAAAAAAATTCCCCGGTGCCCACGTTACAATGATTAAAATATTTTTTCAGACCGGCATCTGACCTTGACCTTCAACATTTAGGGATGGGAGTGTATATTAATAAATGTGTCCCATCTACCAACACCCATAAAACTCAACATCATGAAAATCGGAGGAAAATTATTGAAGTTATGAGTAAAAAAGTGTTTCTTTGTTAATTAGGTCACAATCCGAAAATGACCTTAAAATTAAGTCAAGGTCAAAAAATTATGCCAACCCCCATTCTTTTTTATTCCCATTATTGATGCCAAATTTCATTCCGAAAGTCCCAGCCAGTACAGTCCACACATTGGCAGAAAAAAGAGAGGAATAGTAATAATAAAAAATACCTAATCAGTGGTTTACTATTCCTAGGGGTCTAGGATTGGGGCAGTAATTGTAGAAACAACTCACAATAGGGTATCCACCTCCCCCTATCCTGTTCGGAGAAGGTTAAATACAGGCAAAGTGCAGCCATTCTCATGTCACTGTGATGGAAGTTGTTGCATCCAATTTTACCAGGTCAACTCAAGACGAAACATCAGGTAAGCAACTTTTAAATCACTCCCAACTCTCACACAAAATCAGGATCTAAGATTTGACTCATTAATATTTGACTTAAAATATCTATTGTAGTTATGGTGCATTTGTTGCTTTGGTCACACTCATAAAGACGTATTCGCAGCATACACCGGTGAGACCAATGGAAGGAAGAAAAGATCAAACAACGTCTTATAGCAGCAGACGGCGGGGACATAGTAATGTCCTCTAGTCGCACTGATCTAACCGCTGTCATAAATTCACCAAGGATACAGCAATGGTTGTAATTATATCCAGCAGGGAAATAGAGTTTTAACTGTATTCAGCACGTTTACTACTCCCTGCTTAGCCATTTTTCAACAGATATGAAAACAATTAATGACAACTCGCTAACTATTTTATGAAAATTTCAAATTAACATTCCAAAATTTTGCACGTGCTGCATTCAAGGAATTCTAATCCAAATTACCTGAAGAGATTGCATTCAAAGTGAAAGATAACACTGAATGTGACAATTTCAGAATACTTTAAAACTTTGGAGTATATTGTGCCTGTTCTGTTTTAATACACTTCTACCATTCTTGCAAGTCTCCTTGCATGAGCATGCCAACTTGAGGGAAACGCCGAGCCAAAATGGGCAATTGTTTTGATTCCACTTTTTTGTAGACTTGAACTCCAAGAAAAGAGTGCTTTAAAAATGATAGATTTCTAAAAGCTCTTGGTTTTATCATGGTGCTGTCTAAAAGCTGTACCCAATGCCAAATTGGTAAGGTCTAGAAAAATTGTAAGGTGAATATCAAACTACCAGAAAGCTGTGACATCATAACAATCAGGTTCATCAGGAAAAACAAAGACATTTTGCTTGTCCAACGGTGATGATTTTAAACTATTAATGCTTTAAAAATGAGCAATTCATCATGACAAGTCTCCTGGAATTGCTTTTTAAGGATGATGCTTAAATGAATTAGTACAACCATACAGCAACTTTTTATATTTGCAACCTTCCAATGGTGTTTCAGTAGATCGTTGCAGGAATAACTCGAAGGGCACTCGGTAGAGCACATACCTCCGTGCCATAATGCCTGATCCATGAAAACATATCGTGCCCGATGCATTTTTGAAAATTCATGCTATACAGTAATCCCCCGCTATATCGCGGTTCACCTATCGCGCCCCGGTTCATCGCGGGTTTTCCCTTGAACCTAACTAATTTTTTCTGCGGATTCCCCAGATATCACGGTAATGATATATAAAATATAAATATTTAAGCAATAAATTATAACGCCAGTCACACAACGCACGAGACAAAAGTTTCGCTGTGAACTTCGAATATTTTATACGTTTTTTCTCCAAGCCCTACGATGCCGCCCAAACGCCTGCACCTTCTAAGGCTTCTGGCAAGGAACCGAAGCGCCAGAGGAAGGTCCTGACGCTCCAGGAGAAGGTTAAGGTGCTCGATATCTTCGGGAAGGAAAAAGGTTTGCCGCGCGTTGGCGAGCACTGCCAAACCGACCAGACCAGACGAGTCGATCTCCGGCACCTCGACCCAATCACTGCAAACCGACAGACCAAATGAGTCGATCTCCGGCACCTCGAACCCGATCACTGCCCAAGGCGACCAGACCAGACGAGTCGATCTCCGGCACCTCGAACCGATCACTGCCAAGCTGACCAACCAGACGATCGATTTTTTTGGGGCATCCATTCATCGCGGATTTCACTTCTCGCGGGGGGGGGGGGTTTGGAACGTAACCCCCGCGATAAACGGGGATGAACAGTATATCGTTTTTGAGTCCATCTCTCAATGGTGAAAAATCACTTTGAAAATTCTTGTTGTCGGATCCAGATTTGGATCTTCACCAATATTGAAACAATTCTTCCTTGTCACACACCTAACATGTCCACCAATTTTCATCGAATCCGTTCACAACTTTTTGAGATATCGTGCTAATATACGTTTAGCCCTATCTCTCATGGTGAAGAATTCTTTTTAAAATTCTAGCAGTCAGATCAGGATACGGATCGTCACCAAAATCTAATCAGTTTGTCCTTGCATACACTGAGCCTGTCCACAAAATTTCATCCAGACCACTACACAACTTTTTGAGAAATCCTGTACACAAAAAAAGAAAACAGACAAAAGGGTGAAAACCATAACCTCCTTCACCTCCGGTGGCGGAGGTCAAAAGGGAGCAAAAAGCATTGTTTCAATTGATACGTCACCAGAACAGGATATTTGAATGATAAACCATGAAGCATCCTTTCTATCTCAAGCAGCATACCCATCAAGCTTTTAATTTTCTTTAAAATTCCTGCCTTTTAAAACCTTCAGCTTTGTTTTTTAACTCTCCTGGTCATCGTTGCTGAATAGAAAATAATGAAGGGGTGACTTGAAACACTGAGCAGAGGTGAGGGTAATTAAAACTGACATGCTATCAGAATGAATTTCAACATGACCGAGCACCTCTCTCTATGCTTAAGGTCTCTGATTGGGTGATTTGAACCATTCACGTAAACAGACCATTCATTGCATTTGATGATGTCCTAAATCTTGCTTTACCTTGCTTGATGATGATGTCGGTTACATTCCTCAAGCATTATTACGGGACCTAGTATCTTCAATTGGATCACATCAACTTGTACCCTTAATGAACATCAACAGCCCTGTAGGAAAATACTTTAAAATTTTATGATTGCATTCTGTGTTTACTCATTTGGTCACCCCTTACGAAAGATAGATTGTGCTCTGTAATTATTATAGGTTCAACATCTAAAAAGAAAAGATATAAATGAAACAGTGATAACATCTCGCCAAAACCCCATTTTCAGTCCAAGCTCTCACGACGCTCTCTGCAAAGACTCGGAAAGTTCCATTATTACCCTTAGCTCTTCCACCTTCGGTTGTGAAGCATTCGTTCTTTAAACTCTTTTTAAGATCAGGTGTTTATTGGGCAGTATTACAATAATTGATCAGTCATTCCCTACGTAACCGAAGGTGGACGGAGGTTTGTGTTTATACACCTGTCTGTCTCTTTTGTTTGTTATTGTGAAATCAAAGATTCGCAAGTATAATTTGGTTTGTTATAGTCTCTCGTCTGTTTGTCCTGTTGACTGCTATGTCATTCGTTACAGTCAGATTTTTACCGATCTCACGAAACGGCACCACCTGCGAGGTAGTTGACAAGCTGGAAACCAATTGTTTTGGAGGCATTAGGTTCAAAAGTTCAAAGGACAAGTCCACATAAATTGTCTATTTTCATTTAAACCTGTGGCTATAGTTAAGATATCTATGTTATGACAACATTGATATCTATGATATAATTCTGTACATAAACTGAAAAAACTACATGGTGGACAGTGAACCCTCGGCAGTCTTGGCCGACCTCTGTAGAGTATTTCAATAATTACATACTTGTTGAACGTGAGTTGGACCGTGAGTTATCTATAAATTAACTTTTATATAATAATTATGGCCTATTAGAAAATACTTTAGACATTTGTAGAGCTTTAGAGTCCTTCCACCTTTTAGAACCCTTAGGACCATTAAAGACCCTGAAGACCATCGAGAACTCCTCATCCCCAAGACCCCAAGCCCCCTTCAGACCCGAAGACTCTCAAGACACCTGAGACCACTTAAGACACCAAATACAGTGAGACCCTTTAAAACCCCAAAGATCCCTAGACCCTTTAGACCCCAATAGACCAAAGACCCTCTTTAAGACTCTTAAGTCCCTATATACCCCCATAAGACCTTCTGTCTTCGGGCTTTTGCAATACCACTTGAGGTTCACCAGTTATAATCAAAAGGCCCCCCTGGTAA
>CM068962.1:82691318-82719037 GCA_035128595.1 Eptatretus atami | reverse complement strand
AGAAACGGTAGTCATCAATATACTTACAAAATCTTTAGATTTCGTAAGTAACAAACAAACACACAAACAGTGGACGGAAGTCATCAATATACTTACGAAATCTAAAGATTTCGTAAGTAACAAACAAACAAACAAACACACAAACAGAAACCGTAGTCATCAATATACTTACGAAATCTTTAGATTTCGTAAGTAACAAACAAACACACAAACAGAGGACGGAAGTCATCAATATACATACGAAATCTTTAGATTTCGTAAGTAACAAACACAGACAGAAATCGGTGAAAACATTACCTCCTTCACCTTCGGTGGCAGAGGTAACAATCCATAACAATGCAATGTCATTCAGAAAATGGGAGGAATCAAATCATTGGACACTTTCAAGCAGGATCTTATGTTAGCCATTTTACATGAGAAGGGGAACAGGATGATGACCTCAGAAGACATTATGAAGCTATTGGATCAACAAGAGATTTCCAAGGAAAACGACTTCTGCTCAGGACCAATACATTTGCATGACCCGCATTTACGCAATTGGTTTCAAACTGCCCAGACTACTGCAAACATATTTTACTTATTTGGTCATCACCCAATCCAGAAGGGAAGATCTGCCATTGTCAGAAATCCTGGTGACAAAGTTTACAGATTTAGTTGTAGTTGTTGTTTTGAAGATATAAAATGTTGAGGTTGAGGTTTTCCTTAATTTCTGTACAATTCCACATCCCTTAACCAATCTCAGCCAAATTTTGCACACTTGCTGAGGGTACCCAGCAACAGGTCATGGGCATAACCCCCTCCCCCTCTGAAAAAAAATTCCCCCGGTGCCCACGTTACAATGATTAAAATATTTTTTCAGACCGGCATCTGACCTTGACCTTCAACATTTAGGGATGGGAGTGTATATTAATAAAATGTGTCCCCATCTACCAACACCCATAAAACTCAACATCATGGAAATCGGAGGAAAATTATTGAAGTTATGAGTAAAAAAGTGTTTCTTTGTTAATTAGGTCACAATCCGAAAATGACCTTAAAATTAAGTCAAGGTCAAAAAATTATGCCAACCCCACATTCTTTTTATTCCCATTATTGATGCCAAATTTCATTCCGAAAGTCCCAGCCAGTACAGTCCACACATTGGCAGAAAAAAGAGAGGAATAGTAATAAATAAAAAATACCTAATCAGTGGTTTACTATTCCTAGGGGTCTAGGATTGGGGGCAGTAATTGTAGAAACAAACTCCACAATAGGTATCCACCTCCCCCTATCCTGTTCGGAGAAGGTTAAATACAGGCAAGTGCAGCCATTCTCATGTCACCTGTGATGGAATGTTGTTGCATCCAATTTTACCAGGTCAACTCAAGACGAAACAATCAGGTAAGCAACTTTTAAATCACGCTCCCAACTCTCACAAAATCAGGATCTAAGATTTGACTCATTAATATTTGACTTTAAGAATATCTATTGTAGTTATGGTGCATTGTTGCTTTGGTCACACTCAAATAAAGACGTATTCGCAGCATACACCGGTGAGACCAATGGAAGGAAGAAAAGATCAAACAACGTCTTATAGCAGCAGACGGCGGGGACATAGTAATGTCTCTAGTCGCACTGATCTACCGCTGTCATTAAATTCACCAAGGATACAGCAATGGTTGTAATTATATCCAGCAGGGAAATAATGGTTTTAACTGTATTCAGCACGTTTACTACTCCCTGCTTAGCCATTTTTCAACAGATATGAAAACAATTAATGACAACTCGCTAACTATTTTATGAAAATTTCAAATTAACATTCCAAAATTTTGCACGTGCTGCATTCAAGGAATTCTAATCCAAATTACCTGAAGAGATTGCATTACAAAGTGAAAGATAACACTGAATGTGGACAATTTCAGAATACTTAAAACTTTGGAGTATATTGTGCCTGTTCTGTTTTAATACACTTCTACCATTCTTGCAAGTCTCCTTGCATGAGCATGCCAACTTGAGGGAAACGCCGAGCCAAAATTGGGCAATTGTTTTGATTCCACTTTTTTGTAGACTTTGAACTCCAAGAAAAGAGTGCTTTAAAAATGATAGATTTCTAAAAGCTCTTGGTTTTTATCATGGTGCTGTCTAAAAGCTGTACCCAATGCCAAATTGGTAAGGTCTAGAAAAATTGTAAGGTGAATATCAAACTACCAGAAAGCTGTGACATCATAACAAATTCAGGTTCATCAGGAAAAACACAAGACATTTTGCTTTGTCCAACGGTGATGATTTTAAACTATTAATGCTTTTAAAAATGAGCAAATTCATCATGACAAGTCTCCCTGGAATTGCTATTTAAGGATGATGCTTAAATGAATTTAGTACAACCATACAGCAACTTTTTATTTTGCAACCTTCCAATGGTGTTTCAGTAGGATCGTTGCAGGAATAACTCGAAGGGCACTCGGTAGAGCACATACCTCCGTGCCATAATGCCTGATCCATGAAAACATATCGTGCCCGATGCATTTTTGAAATATCATGCTATACAGTAATCCCCCGCTATATCGCGGTTCACCTATCGCGCCCCCGGTTCATCGCGGGTTTTCCCTTGGAACCTAACTAATTTTTTCTGCGGATTCCCCCAGTATATCACGGTAATGATATATAAAATATAAATTATTTAAGCAATAAATTATAACGCCAGCTCACGACGACTCGCAAGCACTCGCACAAGACAACAAGTTTCGCTTGTGAACTTCGAATATTTTATACGTTTTTTCTCCAAGCCCTACGATGCCGCCCAAACGCCCTGCACCTTCTAAGGCTTCTGGCAAGGAACCGAAGCGCCAGAGGAAGGTCCTGACGCTCCAGGAGAAGGTTAGTGCTCGATATGCTTCGGGAAGGAAAAAGTTTGCCGCGGTTGGACGAGCACTGCCAAACCGACCAGACCAGACGAGTCGATCTCCGGCACCTCGAACCCAATCACTGCCAAACCGACCAGACCAAATGAGTCGATCTCCGGCACCTCGAACCCGATCACTGCCAAGGCACCAGACCAGACGAGTCGATCTCCGGCACCTCGAACCCGATCACTGCCAAGCTGACCAGACCAGACGAGTCGATTTTTTTGGGAGGCATCCATTCATCGCGGATTTTCACTTCTCGCGGGGGGGGGGGGTTTGGAAACCGTAACCCCCGCGATAAACGGGGGATGACAGTATATCGTTTTTGAGTTCCATCTCTCAATGGTGAAAAATCACTTTGAAAATTCTTGTTGTCGGATCCAGATTTGGATCTTCACCAATATTGAAACAATTCTTCCTTGTCACACACCCAACATGTCCACCAAGTTTCATCCGAATCCGTTCACAACTTTTTGAGATATCGTGCTATATATCGGTTTAGCCCTATCTCTCAATGGTGAAGAATTACTTTTTAAAAATTCTAGCAGTCAGATCAGGATACGGATCGTCACCAAAATCTAATCAGTTTGTCCTTGCCATACACTGAACCTGTCCACAAAATTTCATCCAGACCCATCAACAACTTTTTGAGATATCCTGTACACAAAAAAAGAAAACCAGACAAAAGGGGTGAAAACATAACCTCCTTCACCTCCGGTGGCGGAGGTCAAAAGGGGAGCAAAAAGCATTGTTTCAATTGAATACGTCACCAGAACAGGATATTTGAATGATAAACCATGAAGCATCCTTTCTATCTCAAGCAGCATACCCATCAAGCTTTTTATTTTCTTTAAATTCCTGCTTTTAACCTTCAGCTTTGTTTTTTACTCTCCTGGTCATCGTTGCTGAATAGAAAATAATGAAGGGGTGACTTGAACATCTGAGCAGAGGTGAGGGTAATTAAAACTGACATGCTATCAGAATGAATTCAACATGACCGAGCACCTCTCTCTATGCCTTAAGGTCTCTGATTGGGTGATTTGAACCATTCACGTAAACAGACCATTCATTGCATTTGATGATGTCCTAAATCTTGCTTTACCTTGCTTGATGATGATGTCGGTTACATTCCTCAAAGCATTATTACGGGACCTAGTATCTTCATTGGATCACATCAACTTGTACCCTTAATGAACATCAACAGCCCTGTAGGAAAATACTTTAAAATTTATTGATTGCATTCTGTGTTTACTCATTTGGTCACCCCTTACGAAAGATAGATTGCTGCTCTGTAATTATTATAGGTCAATATCTAAAAAGAAAAGATATAAATGAAACAGTGATAACATGCTCGCCAACCCCATTCAGTTCCAAGCTCTCACGACGTCTCTCTGCAAAGACTCGGAAAGTTTCCATATTACCCTAGCTCTTCCACCTTCGGTGTGAAGCATTCGTTCTTAAACTCTTTTTAAGATCCAGGTTTTATTGGGCAGTACTTACAATAATTGATCAGTCATTCCCTACGTAACCGAAGGTGGACGGAGGTTGTGTTTATACACCTGTCTGTCTCTTTGTTTGTTAATTGTGAAATCAAAGATTCGCAAGTATATTGGTTGTTATAGTCTGCTCGTCTGTTTGTCTGTTTGACTGTATGTCATTCGTTTACAGGTCAGATTTTTACTCCGATCTTCACGAAACGGCACCACCTGCAGAGGTAGTGACAAGCTGGAAACCAATTGTTTTGGAGGTCAATAGGTCAAAAGGTCAAAGGACAAGGTCACATAAATTGTCTATTTTCAATTTAACCTGTGGCTAGTTCAAGATATCTATGTATTGACAACTTGATATCTATGTATATTCTGTACATAAAACTGAAAAAAACTACATGGTGGACAGTGAACCCTCGGCAGTCTTGGCCGACCTCTGTGAGTATTTCAATTAATTACATACTGTTTGAACGTGAGTTGGACCGTGAGTATGTCTATAAATTACTTATATTAATAATTATGGCCTATTAGAAAATACCTTTAAGACATGTAGAGCTTTAGAGTCCTTCCACCTTTTAGAACCCTTAGACCATTAAAGACCCTGAAGACCATCGAGAACCCTAAAATCCCTCAAGACCCCCCAAGCCCCTTTCAGACCCCGAAGACTCTCAAGACACCTGAGACACTTAAGACACCAAATACCAGTGAGACCCTTTAAACCCCAAAGATCCCTAAGACCCTTTAGACCCCAAAGACCAGAAGACCCTCTAAGACTCTTAAGTCCCTATATACCCCCATAAGACCTTCTGTCTTCGGGCCTTTTGCAATACCACTTGAGGTTCACCAGTTATAATCAAAAGGCCCCCCATTGGTAAACCACCTCAGTACCAAGTTAAGAGGGTGCAAAATTGAATTAATTAACCAAGTTAAGAGGGTTGGATATGTGAATTAATTAATTATATTTCTCTTTCATTTTTTTCACATTCTGCTCATCTTGGTTAGTGGCAGAAGGAAAAGTCCCACATGGCATAGAAAAAGTCTGTGACAACAATTACATCCCCATTATAATCAAATGGGATATTTTTGTGATTTTATTATTGTCAAACCTCAGGAATTTTTCAAGATATCAGATTGAAACTTACACAGCTAATTTGTATGCAGTTGTGGTGGATATGTGTATAAAATCTGGTCAAAATTAGTCAGAGGTCAATGCCATCCAAAACATGTAAAACACCTATGAGGTCACAATTAGAAAATGCACAACATTCCATCATGTAAAACACTTGATTGGTCAAATTTTCCAAAGTACCAAATTTCTGTTTCCATGGGAACCATTGTTTATTTGAATTTCGCAAGTATCATGCCATGCGGGACATCTCTCTTGTTTGTTTGTCTGTCTGTGAGCATAATATCTCAATAAGTTATGGACTGATTCGGTCAAAATTTTGTGGACAGGTTGGATATGTGACAAGGACAAAATTATTATATTTTAGTGAAGATCCAGATCTGGATCCAGATACTAGAATTTCTTACATGATTCTTCAACCACTGAGAGATGGGGCCAAAAATTATATCTAGCATGATATCTCAAAAAGTTGTGGCAGTATCCGGACAAAACTTGGTGAACCGGTTGGGTGTGTGAAAAGGACAAATTGTTTCAATTTCAGTGAAGATCCAAATCCGGATAGGAGATTTTTTTTTACATTTTTACAAGTGATTTTTCACTATTGAGAGATGGGGCCAAAAACGATATACCTGTACTGTGCAGCACGATATTTCAAAAAGTTGTGGATGGAGTATGACAAGAACAAGCCAATTCGATTTTGGTTCAGGTATGCATATCCAGCCTATCAGTGACAGTGGGATATAAAACATAAAATGTTCAGCCTGGCGGAGGTATGCGCTCAACCCAGTGCCATTCTAGTTTTCCACTGCGATCATTTACTTTGAGATATAGTGTCAATGGCCTTGTTGTCAAGAAACAAGGTTCATCTTGAACTAGCCACAGGTAATTGTTATTTTCTTGGTATCCCTTCTTGTCATTATAAAAGGAAGCATTGTAATGCCCATCCCTAATTGCCTCGAGGGCATGGAGAGTCAACCACAAAGTGTGAACGAACATCAGATATGGACGAGACCAAGCTGAGCATGCAGAATCCCTCTTCCCCAGATGCAATTATTGAGTTGGCTGAGTTTGTGTCGACAAAAGTGATATGGTCATTGTTCGAAGAAAAAGCTCAGTTTTCAAAATGGTTTGAATCCCAATCCTGACTAATGCTGCCTTCAACTGGATTTAATTTTCTTTACAGACCAGTGTCCAAAATACTTAGGGGTGACTGGCAATTCACCCATAAACCTGGCAAAAATCGCCACCGGAAGAAGAGGAGGGCAGAAATATTTTTTCCGCACCGCCTTTTCTGCAAAATCGACTGCACCGCCAATCATAGTTTTGAAAGGTTCCATTCTTACCAGCAAAAGTCATACAATTAAATATATCCCTAATCTTGTGGTCTCTGAATTCGAGTTACAAAATGAAACCTCAATTCTAAGCTAAGTTTACAATGTCTAACTGTGACAAAAGTACTGTCAGACACCGCCATCCTATTAAAGTTCAGCGTAAACTTCGCACATCCATACGATGGCCAAGTCCTCTCAGCATGGTGCAGCTCATTCGCTTTGGACCTAATTTAGTCCCTCGGTTCTATACTGAACCTTGTATCCGTGACTGTGATGGTCCGGAATGCACCGGCGGTGCATGCATTCTGAGGTGTGATATTAATATTGTTTGCAAGTTTGCACATGTAAACTATGCAAACAAACAGTGCACATAGGCCATTTTTAATGGGGTTGTAGGTTTTGTCAGGTCAGGCCAGATCAGATCAGATCTGTGACTTGCTACAGGTACCATGTAAACCTGCACTAACCTGTTCCATGGTCGGGTTGTCGACGACTAAACCGTCTCCCCCACCAGGTTTCCTGGTGAGGAGGATTGTTAATATGACACCGAGCAGGATTAAAAACAAAACCTGTCAAAGCCTGACGAGTGCCTAACTGTGTCTGCAGACGTCCTCCTGCAGTTGGGTTACTTCTTATTAGGAGGTTGGTGGCAGGATTTGCACTCCGGCCACCGTAAAACCCTTCATTCCGCAAAACATTCTCGAAGCATAAAAAAATCTTAAAACCCACTCCTGGGAGTACCTCTGTGCAGCCTACCTTCGCAGGGCAGCTCACTGTACGACGGGATTGGGGCAAAGCCTTCGGGACCCCAATCTTTGATGATAGGAGGAAAACCACGGAGTAACATTCTCGGGTCAGATTGCGGGAGAGTGTGTCGGAGTGGTGCGGAGGTGTCGTTTACCAGACGGCGGTGTCCTTGGGTTAACATGAGGTGCTCCCTTCGGGTGGGTGCCTGGAATGTCCTATCCTGAAGAGAGGATGATCACCTGTCTCTGTTATCATCTGAGCTCAAGCGTTTGGACATCGGTATTGCAGCACTCGCTGAAGTTCGGAGCCGGATTGTGGCGAGGTCATGGTGGGTGATTACACCTACTATTGGTCTGATCGCTCTGATGGTTACCATCCCAAGGAGTTACTGTGCTGTGTCCATAAGCTGACTCCGATGATAATTGAGGTAACACCGGTCAACGAGCGTATTATGAGATGAAGGATTGTCACTCCTTGGTGTCATTGTCCCTGGTCTCTGTATTTGCTCTGACTGAGGCGAGTGATCTCACCGAGAAGGACGCAATCTATGCCACGCTTGAGTCTGTGGTTGATCGGTGTCCCAGAGGAGATACACTTCTAGTCTTGGGGATTTCAATGCATCGACTGGAACTGATAGGGATGGTTATGAGACGTGTGTTGGTCCCCATGGGTCTGTAACTGTGAACCTGAATAGCACTAAGTTCCTTGACTTTGCAAAAAGTCATGGACTTAGGGTGGCTGGTTCATGGTTTCAGCATCCAGAAGCTAAACACTGGACTTGGGATTCCAACTCTGGCGGGGTAGCAAAGCCAATTGACCATTGTGCTCGTTAATGGCACTGGAGGATGATCCAGAACTGCAGGGTCTATCGCATTGCTCAGTTCGACCAGCTTGGTGTAGCAACTCTTAAGGCCTAAGTCACATTTGCTCTACGGCTAGAATACGGCGGCCGTACCCCCCCCCTGAATTGACAGAAACGTGCGGCGCCGCAGAGTTTCTGAGGTGGCCTCAGGGTGGGCCTACGCCGTATGGCTATCTTTTACAGGCCGTAGGGGTCGCCGTGGAATTATAGCGCAGAGTTATAACTTTTTTCATTTCTACGTTGGCCGTAGCAATTCGACAAGCCAAGCTGTGACATAGATGTGTTACACGTCGACCTACGTAGGGTGTACGGTGGGCTTGCGTTATTCGTGCGCTGCCGTAGGCTCTTATCAATGAAAAATGAAATTTGCCAACCCCCAAAAAATTACGGCGGCCGCACTATTTCCACGGTCGCCGTAGGGTAGTCCTAAGGCGTCCCTGTGTTCACCGTACGGTGGCCTTGCGGTCTGTGTGACTACCTGCAGCAACGCAAGGTCGACGCACGGTTCCCCTACGCCCGCCGTGCGTCCTACGTACGGCCTCCGTGGCAGTCTGCGTCGACCGTGCATCCACCGTGCGCTACCGCTAGAGATCAGAGTATAGGTGTTTGCCTATACTCCGAACTGGTATATTCAGTTATATATATTATAGTTATAGTATATTCAGTTACAGTAGACGCCGCTTATAAATCCACCATGGGACCACGCTGTTTGGATTAATTAACCAGCTGGATTTATTAAGTGGAGAACCTATTTTCAGCTACCTACTGGATAGATAAGACAAAAAGCGAATGTCATTAAACACTGCTTTATGCTACAAAAACATTGATTTATCAAACGGTGACAAGGGGATTGTTCAAAAGAATCTCTCCAAGGTCGCTTGCTTAGGAGGAAGGTTTTGCGCAAATGTTCCTTTATTGAATCCGTCATGTGGCGGAAAATCGGGATGGGCAAAACCTGAGAGCTGCATCCCCTGTCCAATTTGGCGAGTGCAGTCCGCATCTCTGCCGCTGTTGGCATCGGCTCGGGTTCGTCGTCGCTTTCTTCCCTTGGCTATTGGGATTCGGGGTCGGAGGGATTCGAGCAGCGGCGGGATTTGAAGTGCGTCACCAGTTGCTGTTGTGGTTGTTGTTGGTTTTTTTTTCACACTGCGGCAGCGCATACTACATCAAGCTTAGGTTGAGACATCGCACGTGCCAAGCAGGTGGATTTATTATCCGGCGGATTTCTCTTACGTAAAATTCCGTTCCAACTCATTTTGGTCACAATAAGCGCTGGATTTTATAACCGTGGATTTATAAAGCTGCTACTGTATATATACTGGTATATCCGAACTGTTATATTTTTATTTCAGTAAAAAAAGAACTGGTATATATACCCACTCGTTACCGTCCGTCTGGCCGCACGTTCGCCTTAGGGCCCCCTGCGGTCGCCTAGCGGGCACCTTGAGGCTACCTTGCGTCTGCCTTGAAAATTATATGGCCTCCGCAGGGATGCCCTAAGGTCACCGTGCGACATCAAATCAAAGACCTACGGCAACCCACGTTTTCGGTCTCCACGATTTCTAAATACGCCGTGCGGCTCCCCGAAAAATAAAAACATATGTGACTGCTACATTGTGTGACCATGGAAATACTGCGGCCGCCCTATAATTGCTAGTGGCCGTAGATTTTGTAGACCCTACGGCCGCCGTGCCAAATGTGACTTAGGCCTAAGTTGCACCTTAAATCCAGGAGAATGGTAACATCCCAGCTGAGGCTGGATGTTGGCAAGCTCAAGGATGAGAGGTAGCTGAGGAGTTTGTGAACAAGCTGAGTGGAGATTTGGGTGATCAGGGTGCTTTGGGAGATCCTGAAGAGTTGTGGAGTACCTTCAAGACCACCGTCCTTGATGTTGCCGGTGGATGTCTTGGAACTCACCGATGGGCGAAGAAGAATTTTGTCTCTCATGGGACACTGGATACATTGACCAGAGTCATAGGGCCAGGCTGAATGGCAGAGTTGAGATGTTCAGGGAGCTGAGGCATAAAACGGTAAGTGCGCTTGGGGTGGACAAGGAGGCCTATGTGCGAGGAATCTGTGAGGGGGTAGAACATCACCCGTGGTCAAGTGATTCTTGTCCTGCTTACAGGGAATTCGCGCATTGTGTTCATCCAAGCCCATCCCTCAGTGTACTACAGTTCGAGCAGAGGGTGGTATGCTCTTGACAGAGGAGTTGAAGTGAAGGCCCGCTGGGATGGTTACTTTGAGCGGTTGTACCAGGATGATCCACCAGCTGTTGAGTTGGACATCAGGATGTTACTACCCCTATTGCTGACCCTCTAATCAAATGTGTTCCACCTTCGTTTGTGGAAACACGGCTGCGGTGAACCGGTTGAAATGGGGGTAAAGCTCCTGTGATTTGTGGTACCCATTCTGAACTTCTCAATAGTGTAGTAGATCGTAGAAAAATCGTGCAAATTATGATACAAGCATCAAATTTGGCATTTCTGTTCTGCAGGGCTTTCTGATCAAATCTGCCCAATTGGCCATTTGAAAATCCAAGATGGCGCCATTTTTCAAGATGGCCACCAATTTAGCCTCCCAAAAGGAGCCATCCATTTGAAGTGAGCATTTCAGCACTGATGCCTCTGTTGCGAGACCAGGCTCACTCTGTTGCAACGATCAAGCATGTCATGGAGAAGGTCTGTGATACGTGGCTTTCCTGAACCCAGGGCAGACACCTGTCATTGCTGCTGACCAACCGTTGTATGCTCTGGCAAAAAGAAATACAATGGCATGGCCCGAATATGGAGAGGACAAGTTCGTTATCATGTTTGGTGGACTTCATATAGAAATGGCTGCACTGAGATCGATAGGAACACTACTACAGGACAGTGCTGGACCAGTTCCATTGTAGAAGCAGAGTGGCCTCATCTGTACAGCAGTCTTTCCTGTCTGCATCCAGTGTCACCAGGACAAGACAAGCACACCAGATCACTGCATGCAGCTTGTACAAACTGATGAAGGAAGCATACCATGACTACCGCTCTGAAGAGTCTAACAGATCAGATCTAACCTTTGAAGATTGGTGTGAACAAGGGAGGCAAGAGAGCCACAGTTCCAGGTCTGGAGTCTGGTGCTGGACATGGAGCTCACCATATTCACCCTGATCCGCTCATTCAGAGAAGGAGACTTCAACCTGTACCGTGAAGCACTTTCAGAACTGGCGCCTTACTTCTTTGCGAATAACAATGTCAACTATGCCGATGGATCCCAGTTCACCTCCGAGATATGATGTCACTTGAGCAACAACATCCAGATGTGGCCAGGGAGTTTCACAAAGGGAACTTCGTTATCCACAAGTCTAGAAGAGAATTCTCTGCCCTGGCAATCGACCAAGCCCACAGAGCAAAATAATGCAGCATCAAAGGAGGAGAAATTGGGTTGACAGAAGACCCGGCAGCACTTCGTAGGTGGATGGTCGCTGGACCCGAAGTGAGTCGTCTAGTACTAGATACGAGGCCATGTCTGGTATGAAAGATCAACCAACAACAGCAGACACCATGAGCAGACACTGAGTGCCCAGAAATCTTTCTTTGAAAAGGTGAAGCACTCTCTGCAGTAATGCAGGAGATGGGCAACCCATTCAAGAAGAATCAGCCGACCTACTGGTACTAGACATAAGAACATTGCAGACCCAACTCTAGCCGAAAGGGTAGCTCCACATCACCAGCAGGGCAAAGAGCAGTTCCATTCATTCATGGAGGGCTACAGAATGAAGGTGAATGTCCTTTCTTCATCCAATCAAGAAAAACATTGTTTCTTCTTCAAACAAAGCAAGCTGGGGAAGTTCTAAGGGGAAAGTCCTGAAAGACGACTGTCAGCTGTTCTCACGACTGTTCTCTCATGCCAGAACAGGCAGTGTGACTTGCAAGAATTCTTCAAGCATGAGAATCAGTCACACCCTGCATCTCTCAGTGACAGCGCAAGCTTCATACATGTCAGAAGTCACAGCTGGCTGAAATTCTTGAAGCGCAAGTGAACATCCCAGACAGAGAACCAAGGGAGATGCAGTCATCATTGATGGCTCAGCACTTATCAATCCCTACCTCCACGCACTTCAAAGATATTTGATGACTTTGCTAAAGAAACACATATCCCAAAGGTGGAATCCTACGGTGCCAGGTACGAAGGGTGGACGTAGTGTTTGATGTGTACAAGAAGTCAAGTCTGAAGTCCGAGGCAAGGTCGAAAAGGGGGCAAGGAATCAGAAGAAGAGTGACAGGAACCAGTAAGACCCCAAGTAACTGGAGAAGCTTTCTTCGAGATGACAGCAACAAGACTGAGCTGTTTCACTTCCTTGCAGAAAAGATGTGTGAAGCACAGACGACAAGCACAGTCATCGTCACAAAAGGAGAAGATGCCATTAGCAACACAAGGAAGTCACTGGATGCTGTGTCTCCATGTTGTCATGAAGAAGCTGACACTCAATATTTGTACACGCCAGGATGCAATGACGGATGGTAGCAAGTCCATTATCATTAGGCTAATGACACGGACGTACTAGTCATAGCAATATCTGTACTGCCATCCTTACAGGAACTAGGTCTTGAGAACATGTGGATTGCCTTTGGCCAAGGAGCCAAGGTGCGATGGATTCCAGTCCATGAGGTAGTTTCTGCAATAGGGCCTGAGAAAGCTAGAGGGATCCCATACTTCCACGGTTCACTGGATGTGACGTCGTGTCTGCCTTCTGCGGTAAAGGGAAGAAAACTGCATGGCAGACTGGAACGTCTTTGATGATGTTTCTGAAACATTCACCAATCTCAGCCAGCATCCAACTTGATTCGTGATCTTGACCTGCAGAGGCTGGAGAGATTCGTTGTCCTCATGTATGACAGATCAAGCGCAGCCACTGGTGTGACGGAGCAAGACTGGATTCTTTGCCCGCAAGCAGAGGCCGTACAACTCAATTCACCAACACAGGCAGCCCTCAGAGAACATGCAAAGCGTGCGGTCTATCAGGTGGGATCATCTGGGGCCAGGCAACCATCTCCAGTCCAGACACGAGCAGTCCCGCTGAATGGGATGGCACAGAAAGGAGAGACGTGGCAGATATGTTGGACAACACTACCCCCTATTGCAGCCAGCTGTCAGGAACTGACCAAGTGTTCCTGTAAGAAAGGTTGCAACCGGAGATGCAAGTGCTTTCAGTCAGGGCTCCCCTGCACAGCACTCTGCAGCTGCATATGTGGACAGTAGCAGCTGGAGGAACAGTCGCATGGTATGCATAACTTTCACATTTACTAGCCAGGGCCGGTTGCAGAAAGGCCTTAGCTTCATTGACAATCATTAAAGTGGTGCAAAATCAGAAAAAGTGTGTCAGGGGGCTTAAAAACAGGAAAATCCACTCTAGCAGGCTTGAAAACATAGGAATCCACACCTAGATCATGCAAATCGGACAACTACAAATACTTCTAAGCAAAAAGTCAACTTCGGGAGGCTAACTTGGCGGCCATCTTGAAAAATGGTCGCCATCTTGGATTTTCAAATGGCCAATCAGGCAGATTTGATTAGAATCCCCTGGAGAACAAATGTGCCAAATTTGATGCTTGTTATCATCATTTGCACGATTCCTCTCAAAAATTGCTTTATCTGCCCCACTACAAGGCTGGTGGAAATGCTGTACTCATGTCGTTGCATGCAGTTCTGTGCTCTGCCTGAAACACAGGCATCATCCCAACTGACTGGAAAAGGGGCCTTGTTGTCCCTCTCTGGAAAGGGAAGGGTGATCACCAAGACTGCAACAACTTCTGAGGGGTGACACTCAGACTGAAGCAAAGTCATGAAAATGAATGAAAAAGACAGTTTCAAAACAAAAAATGGAGCACAATGGAAGCAGGACTGGCTGGTCTGCGATAAGGGTAATGGGAACCTTCACATCTGCTACCAAGCCTGTCGTGAGTCTTCTGGCATGATCCACGTGCGAGTTGTTGTGCAGATCGACCTTTTCTTGAATGGCACAACTAATATGAAGATGTTTGCCATTGATCGGCATGAAAAAAAATCATGCATCATAAAGCATCATGAAAAAAAAAAGCATGGTAAGTAGCATTGCAAGATTGATGCAGTTGTTTCGACATGAAATTTTCAAGATATATTGACATTTATCTCCGAGGAATTATTCCTGCAGCGTGATTCGGGTGTTGCTCTGCAATCGGCCATCATATATTGTGATTAAACAGTACAAAACAAAAGTTAACAATAAAAATAGCTCCCATCATCCTAAAAGTCCATACAGTAAACAATTTCTCACTGGCTATTATTTTGGGAAAAGACTTCAAAAGCACTCTCCAAAATATTTTCTTTTGAACCCTGTTATAGACACTAAAAAGAAGAAGCATAAGATATCAAAAGGCATAACCTTAATCCAGCCTTACCTTGTCAGAGTTCAAAGCTGTGACAATCCAAACACAGTGGGAATTACTGTCGTACAAGCCAGGAAAGTTGGGAGACAAAATGACTCCTCTTGGCCCTTGCACTTTTGATCCGCAATTCTGAGCTAAAAAGAAAAGAAATGAGACATTCATGTCATGTCTGATTCAAACAAACTAATGCCAAAAAGCTTAAACGTAGGACGTCTGGTTTTATAACCTAGAAATTGCTGTCATTGTTCAGCTTCACTGAGCTTATGTTAACCAAGAATCCAAAAGCATGGATTACATTTTTCTTCTGATGGATATAGGTCTTCAGGAATTTTTGATAGATATAGGTTTGAAAGAGGATATGTTCCCCCTGGTTGGTTGTCAGGTGGCTTAAGCCAATGAAAATCCTTCTCCCTTGCTTCATTTAAACCCTTTCTGAAAGCAATTTGCCAGCAGGTTACACTTTGTGTTCAGAACGGATAGTATGGCAACCTGGACATGAGAAAGTAAAAACGATTAAAAAACCTTTTGCCATCAATATGTCAGATGATGAATGCACAAAGCAAATTGCAAAAGTAACAAAGACCAAAACAGTGGAGGAAGATTGAAGAATTTACCTGTTCTAACAAGGAAGCAAATGCATCCATCCTCTCCACAATTAAATAATGCACAAAAAAGAGAAACAGATGAGTTTCTGCCTTTAATACCTTCCAGAGAAAGTTCTAAGCAATTCCCGAAAGCCACGCTGATTGGGCAACCCAAACACGTGACTTATTCCTGATATCTATTCAAGAACCACCCAAAAATTGGCATTTGCTAGTTTGAGCTCAGAATGATTTGTTATTCAGTGCATACTCTCCACAGCTCCAACAAACAATACGATGTTCATTAATACTGAGACAAGATTGATTTTGTCATTAGGTAGAATACAAGCGTTTGGAAAAGTGTACTGGGACCATTTGTTAAAACTGTGATACAATCTCAAGTGGCTCGCTTCTTGATGTGCAAAAGTTTGTGATTCAGAATACACCAAACTAATCCTCTCTGCCTGCCAGTGGTGAGAAATAAGTTCCACCCAGTAAGGGGCCATCCACAGATTACACACACAATAACGGCAGAATTGTGACACTTGTGTGTCCCTCATTCCCTTCTTTCCGCACCCCTGAACTTTCATTTTCTCCCATACTCATACACAACTCCACTACCATACTTTATCCCCCCTTATCTTTCCAATTGTCTTGTCCAAATTTATTTTATTCAATATATTTACACCACCCCTCCACACGTCCCTTCCAAATATAATATGTATGGTAAAAGAGGACATTTTTTAACAAGAGGAAATTTTCAATGTAATCGCAGGAGTTAAAAACGTGTGAAAATATACAGGTTAACAGGTTACATACGAAAACTGTTTTAGCTGGCAGGTCACCCCAGTGTCATGGTACGAATCCTGGCGGGCTGTGTCAATAGCAGCCGTAATGACTGGCTAGTTCAATGGCCCCAAGCTGGATCATGTGTCTGGCCATGATACCGTGCTAATGGGACCACCGAGTCAGCCATTACATCACGCTAATCTGATACTGTGCACCTGATCTCTGATTAACAGCCGAGCAGAGCTGGTGAGATGCATTGTACGGTGTTATTGTAGGGCGCTGGTCGCCATACACAAATAGTCCTTTAACGGACATGTCTAATTGTCCCGTGTTGAATTTGGGTGGTCATGATTGCTTTTGCAAAGTGTATTTAACAATAAATAAAGGGGATGGGAATATAAAAGAAGCAATATGAAGAGTAATCCAAGAAACCCCTTAACCCCAACCACTATGCGCCCACGGAACTTACAAATGATCGGGAACCTCAGTAATCTCACTTAAAGGCCGTCACTCATTGCACCACAAGAGATAGACCAGATATGTGAGAAGACAGGAAATACCCTCGCTGTGTCAGCAAAACACAGCAGGAACCGATGCAGGGTGTCAGCCCAGGTGCATCCTTGTGGCAGGTCCGTGATCAGCGTGCAGCCCGGGAATTGTGAGGAGGAGGAGAGGCTTGGCTGGTTCGGTGGAGCTGTGCCACAGTACAGCAGCTCGGCAGCCTTGAGATGCAGCTTTTCATAAGGGTCGATCCCGGGCATCTCTCGATTCCCCCTCGCTGCATGCTCATTTACAGTCCTTAGCCCTCACCTCTTGCCGTGACGTACTGCGCCCCTCCCATCTCACTCACCATTGGCCCGATGGTCTGTTTGAGGGGTGGAGGACCACACCCCTGCTACTTGTCAATTTGAGATGATCCTCCCCCTTTCTTGGGCTGGCTGGAGCACAGCTTTCCCACCTAAACTGCAGGCTGATGGCTTACCCAGATGCTTAAAAGAACATAAAAGACAGATTACATAGGGAAGAACATTAAATAAGGTTTTAAAGGGAAGACAGTTAGTTTTTAGACACACATTTGGGAGGGTGGACGATTTCTGTCTGTACACAAAGCAACACATGTCGAATATGATGATGAAATTACCTCATGCTTATTAATTATTAGACATTCAAGAAGGAAATAACTAAACTATGCGAAGCAATGTTACCTCCTAGAAATCATTTTCACAACAATACGTTCGTTATCTCTACGGCTACTTCATGGCCCTAATTATTCTCATCTTCTTGTGGGGTCAGCTCAAGTCTTTCATAAAGCAGCTGGACAAGCCTATGGTTCAACTAAGGGTGGCAGGAATTTGGAATTTGTTCAGAGTATTGGTGATAACTAACCTACTCTGCACCAAAGATGCTGTGGGATTGTTTTTATTTACACTAGCAAATGCGAGTAGATGGGACACCCAGCTTAACCTCTCATCGATGGATGGAGCACTTTGCAATTCAATGCCCTGCCTGTGAAGCACTGATCCAACAGCAGAATAGAACTGAACTATAGAATCACACACAGGCTAGACAGCTTAAAGTTAAATCTGCTACCTCTGCACCATCTTGTGAGATCAATGTACAGGCTGGCCCAAAAGTCAATTTAC
Source organism: Eptatretus atami (assembly GCA_035128595.1). Taxonomy (NCBI): domain Eukaryota; kingdom Metazoa; phylum Chordata; class Myxini; order Myxiniformes; family Myxinidae; genus Eptatretus; species Eptatretus atami. The sequence goes on along the minus strand of CM068962.1, from coordinate 82,701,182 downwards.
CCCTGCTAAATTTCTCACACCTTCGCCCCCCATTCTCTTCCACTCTCCCCTGCCATGGTACACGGCAAAACTGGCTCACTGATGCAGGAGAAAGAACAAAGTTAGACGGCATGGCAGACACAAATTGTTACCGTGTCGAAGAGCGGTTTTGGTTACTTGTGTTTGGGTGCATGAAAAGACACACATAAGGAAAACAATTGTCAGTGCGGAAAGCTTTCACAGAATGCTTTGGAAAACCTTCTCCAGCAAAGTGGACATTGTTAAAGTGAGAAAAGCAGGCTTTTGAAACAGGAGATGCAAAGGACAAGAAGCGCAGAGGAAGACCGGTAACAATAAGAAACATGTGCACTGCTGTGTTGGCATCAGTTGACCGGTCACCGAGAAAGTCAACAAGAAAGACAGCCAGTGAACTTGTCATACCATGGACCACGATGCAAACTAACATAAAAAGGTCTTCAGTTGAAACCCTGATGACCCATCGTTTGTGGATGAACTGAGCGATGCCGACATGGATCGGCACTGTGCTCCATGTGATGTCTTTCTTGACACCTTCCTGACTGCCATGTCTCGAGGAAAAGTGTCGTTTTCAGATGAATGTGCCATCTATTGAAGCTCCTGGTCATGAAATGTGGTGTTCTGATCAAAAGAAAATCCACATTTGACATTGGACTTGGAGCATCATCCTCCACGTGCGATTATATTGGCAGAAATAACATGAAGACATTCGTTTGGTCCATATTTTTTTGATGTACCAGTAAACGGCATAGCTTAAAAGCATATGTGAAGGAACTATCCGGCACCACAACTATCTGGCACCACACCACATAAGAAAGAATAATTGGAAGTATCTGGTTTCAAGAAGATGGTGCACCCATGCATTTTGCATTCCATTTCAATGAAACGTTCCCTTAACAATGGATTCGACGCAGATCAGCATCATTACCAGCTCTACTACCGTGGCCACCACATCGTCCAGATCTAATAACTCCAACCAACTCTTTGTTGGGCTTCAAGGAGAAAGTGTCGATAAACCGGTATCGGACGATTGAAGAATTGCGCACTGCAGTCGTGGCCTCTTCCGCACAGGTGATGCCACCAATGCGACACAACATGTCTAACAGGACTTGGCACACACCAAAATCTAATCAGCTTGTTAAGGTCACCTACCAAAAACCATTCACCAAGGTTTGTTATAATCCATAGACAATGCTTTAAGATATTGTGCAAAACATCGTTTTTGGCCCCATCTCTCAATGGTGACGAATGAATGAATATTAAAAAATTAACCACCAAAATGGATGGAAGTAATTAATCCTAGTAACACACCCAACCTGTCCACCAAGTTTCGTCTGAATCTGTCCTTAAATTTTTAAGCTATCCTGCTCACAGACAGATAGACAAACAGACAAACGGCCAGGGTTACAAAGGTAATGACTGATTAATGATTGTAAGTACTGTACTGCACAATAAAACCTGTATCTCAAAAGAATTTAAAAACGAATGCTTTACTGGGAAAGGGTAAAGTGACTTTCAGGCCACCATGTACACACGTGAAAAATGTTCTGTGTGAAATTGGACGAGAATTAGCATTCTGATAAATTTTCCTCGTACGGACCAATGTTCTCTTACAGTATATGACCTTCAGGATAACAATATACCCAGTTTGGTGTTTGGATTTGACCCAATTCTGAATGCGCATGAACGATGACAATGGCATTTAGTTTAACGCTCCGTCTTTAAAACGGTGTGTTCTGTTTGAAATTGCACCTATCAGTGTACATACAGTATTAAAAATATCATATTCAAGATATCTACATGAAGGTATGAGAGAGAAACAGGAAAGTCTTGAAAACTTGCTTTGATGCGTGTACATCGCGAAAAGTCTGTGTCCACAACTATAAAACTCTTTGGCAAATTAAATTCTTTTCGTAACATATAGATTCCACAAACAAATATTCCAAGCAGGCTGGGATATTATCATAAGATGATGACACCATGATGTAAATATGATGACATTACATACAAGGACAAAGTTGAATGAGTAATGGACCCCCAGCAATGCCTCAAACCATCACTTTAGTTGTTTGGGAACACTTCGACAATTCTCATGATATGCCATGTTCAGCCTACAACTTAAACCAACATGTGAGCCTTTGGAAAACTATTATCTGAAGAAACCATTAACGTTATCCATATAAAGTTTGCACTGCCATGATAAATAGTTTTTATTAGTAAAACATCACTGTGGTCACCAAAAACCTACTCACAAGATTTTTCTTTAATGGTATGCTTCTTCAAAGTGATGTTTTTTTAAAGGAATCCTGAATTCTACCCATGTAGCGAACAAAGCCGAACTCAGTCTGCCTAGAAACCCTGCCAACTGTATCGACTGTTAGCCATATTCAGTGTGGCGTTGTTGATTACCCTGGTGGTGTGCTAAGTGTGTTTTTCACCTTGACATCGAGGAGGCTGGTCACTCCACGCAGAAAACACATCAGCCACCCGCTGGCAGATGATGCTTTTGGAACCCAGGAGTACATAGCCATCATCACAAACAAACTGCATAGTTGCTCCGAGCCTGCAGTGGAAGTAAAAAGACTGTGCCTGTGGATCGTTTCAACATCTTACACGTACCACTCAGTAATTTCGAAAAAAAAAAAATTAAGATGGCAAATGGGTCTGCAGAGAAGGCTCATTGAAAAAGGTGTGCGCATAATATATAAATAAAATGCCGACACACTGATGCACACCGAGCTCCTTCTGCGAAAGTCTCAAAAAACGATCACAACAAACGAAAGAAGCAAACAATCGCACTCCAACTGGAATCCACATGAGTTTGTGAGACGGATGACTCCTTTGAGAACTGCGGGAATAAAGCCGTTTTAATGACGGATCATTTGAGGCATGGAAGAAACTACTTTTCCAAAGAAAATAACTTTGCATACCCAGATAAAAACGAAATCAGGAGCAAATTACCTCAACACAAAATGATTGCCTCAACAATGATGTTCATCTCATGAACGACCAATAATTATCATTGTTACACGATGGACTGCTTATATATAATGGGGCGTGAGAAAAACATTTGTTGGAGATATGTAGCTCCAATGTCACCCTGAACCAGCAATTCCAGGGAAATTACAAAACAAGATTTGCACATTAAGAAAACAAGATAGCTTACCGTTTTGTAATAAGTTTTTATATAGTATATTATATATATAATATATATATATATATATATATTATATATATATATATATAGTACAACACTCACCCCAGGTGCAGGCCATCAGTGTGACAACTCATTTCATAAATGCCAAGGTGAGCCAATGAAAAAGCCAAGAATTCACAAGGTTTCAGAAAGTGATGATAATAGAAAACCTATACGCCAAGAAAACCTATAGAAAACCAAGACGCCAAGGTGAAACGAATAGCCAAGATCTTGTGAAAAAAGCCAAGGAGTGGTCACACTGCAGGCGATGTACAGCGTTCTACTGTAATACCTCTCTGAGTACATGGCCCCCTCTCAAGGCACCTGGTAGGTAATAAGCCTTCTCTATAATTAGTGAAGTCACGAGCCTCGACTATGTATACAAAAAAAAAACTAATGATAAAATAAAATAAAAACACAAACGTTATGCTGCTTTGACCTTCGCAGTATTTCTACATCACCCGTCTCAAAACAAAAACGGCATCTGTGTGGGGCTTCTTTCGGGCATGTTTCCGACAATTTCTTTCAATCTCTAATCCATGTAGTTTTTACATTCTTTAAAGTCCCCCTTTCCTTTAAACATTGGTACCACAATACTTTGCCTCCATGCCCTTGGAATTTCCTCTCTTATCATAACAAATTGAATAGTTTATTCAAGACCTGAATCCCATATTCACCGAGACAGGTCCATTTTTCTGCTGCTATCTCATCAGGTCTCACTGCTTTGCCACTTTTCATTCCTTTCAATGCTGTACTGATTTCTTCCAGATTGATGCTAGTTATCATTACTTGATTTACAACTACCTGTTCTGTCTTTTCTTTCTTGGGTTTTCTTCATTTATAAGCCAAAGTGCTGGTCCCACCTCACTTTAATTTCATCCTCTTTCACAAAAGTTATGTCATCTACCTCTATAATTGTCTGGACGTTTCCCACATCTTTTGTTCATCCATCACTAGCAGTTGCTATTCTAGAGATGTCTTTTTATCCCTCTTTGGTATCAGACTTTCATATATTTCTTCCACGGCCAAGGATCTTTCTCCAGCAATCACTTCCTTTACATTCCTTTTTGTACTGTTCTTTATCTTATTCAAGCACTGACTTTCCACTTCTTTAACAGAACAATATTTTCTCTAACTGCACTCTCCGTGTTTTCATTCCACCACCAAGTTTCCTTTCTAGCCTTCCTCCTCCCTGATGAAAAGTTTCTACACACTTCTTCACCAGGTTTCCCAATCATATCTCCCACCAAGTTACACCAGTCTTCTTCCACTTGTGCCATAGATTCTTTTTTCTTTGCTGTCTATCCAACACCTCTCTATATTTCCCCTTCACTTCTGGTTCATTGAGCTTCCACCACCTGATGTTCTGTCTACCTCTCATCTTCTGTTGTTTTATTTTTTTCCCCATCAGATCTGTCATCATTACTCTGTGTTAGGTGGTCAGTGTCTCACTTGAGAAAACTTTGTAATCCTTTGCTTCATTTACATATTATTTCCTAACCATGATGTAGTCAAACTGTATTTCTATACCACCACTGCTGTAGTTATAAGTTTATGCCGCAGTCGCTACTGGTCAAAAGTTTTGAACACCCCCATTTTTCAGTTTTTATTGAAATTTAAGCAGTTCAAGTCAAGTGAATAACCTGAAATGAACAAAGCTAAGCGGTAAACTGCCAGAGGTTAAAAAAAAAGTTTAGGTTACCAAACCTGAAAATAATGCAAATTTCAGAGTTGTGAAAAAAGGCCCTTTTCAGGGAACAAGTAATGGGTTAGCAACTGCAGCTGTTCTGCAGAAATGGAAGTAAATTAAGCATTGAAAGTTGATGAAAACATTCCTACAGGTGTCCCAACTTTTGTAGATTAGTGACAAACCCTCTGTCTATTAAAGCAGTGTTGGAACAAACTTGGTTGCTCACCCTCTGAAGCATTATTTGGACAATATTGCACTGCAGGAAGTAATATATTGTTATCATAATGGCGAAGAAAAGACAATTAACAAAAGAAGACAGACAGACCATTATAACCTTAAAAGTGTAGGTCTTTCCTTTAGAGAAATTGCAAAGAAGCCAAGGTGTCAGTGAGAAATTCCAACACATCAAAAGGCACTTGGAAACTGGAGGAAACTCTGACAGGAAGAGGTCTAGCAGACCAATGCCACAACATAATCAGAAGATAAGTTTCTGAGCTTCAACAGCTTGCATGATAGCGGCTCACAGACAGCAGCTTCAAGCACGCTTACACTGGTCGAAGTAAGAAAGTCTCAGTTTCAACTGTGAAGAGAAGACTTCGAGCTGCAGGTTTGACATGTCGAGTGGCCAGTAAGAAAGTCATTGCTAAGATGGCAAAATAGAAAAAAAGGCTTGCTGGGCCCTGAAGCTCCACCAGTGGACTACTGAAAACTGGAAGAAGGTCTCATGGACCGATGAATCAAATTTGAAATCTTTGGTTCATCACGCAGGTTTTTGTACGCCGTCGAGTAGGCAAAGGATGGTTCTCAGTGTGTGACACCAACTGTCAAACATGAGAGGGAAGCGTGATGATCTGGTGCTCTTTGGCTGGATCCAGAGTCGGCGACTTGCACTGAGTGACTGCACCCTGAACCAAAAAGGCTGCCACAGCATTTTGCAGCACCAGGCAATGCCACCTGGTCTCTGACTAGTTGTTCAGGGGTTCGTCTCTACAGCAAGATAACGACCCAAAACATACCTCCAGGCTATGTCAGAACTACCTTAGAAGAAAAGAACAAGACGGTAGGCTTCAAACCATGGAATGGCCTCAGTCTCCAGACTCAACCCCATCGAGATGTTTGAGATGAACTGGACAGAAGGGTGAAAGCAAAGCAACCTACAAGTGCAAAACATTTGTGGGAACTTCTGCAAAAGTGTTGGGAAGAACTTCCGAACAATATTTGATTTCCATTGTAGAAAGAATGCCACGAGTATGTTCGGCTGTTATATCTGAAAAAGTGGCTACTTTATGAGTCAAAAATTTAAATAAAATTTCGTTCAACAAAACGATTCCATGATTTATTTTTTATCTGCAATTGTTTATTTGTTCTATGCTTTAATTTCAGAGTACATTGAAACATTAAACTGCTTAAATTTCAGGAAAAACTGAAAAATGGGGGTGCGTCTAAAACCTTTGACCGGTAGGGTATTTGATGTCTCTTAATTTTTTCTCCATTGTGAATTATCTTTTATATGTGTATCAGCTTCCGTAGGATGGCGATTCCACGTATGCAAGCTTCCATGTGATGGTGGGACCGGTGGCATGTAACATCAAGGCTTAACGTATTTAAGTGATCGCAGAAGTGAACACTGAAAGTGCAGTGGGGATAGAGAGTGGAGGGAGAATGCCCAAGGTCGGAGATCACAGTGCAAGGGGGCTCGGAGCAGAACAAGACAGTAGGAGCCTAGTACAAACCAGTGCAAGGCCCGATTTCAGCAGCTAGGACGAGCCGTTACACCCCCTAAACCGACTGGTGCTCTATCGCGCAGAGCTTTCTCATCCCTCAAGGGAAGCCGCCCACCTCTATTTCACCATCTCTCTCTTTTACTCTGTTTTGTATTCCTTGGATGAGTACAGAGTTACATTAATGTAAGGTAAGTGATGAGTCCATTTTGTGTTTAGATAAGAGGTTCCATCAACTGTCATCTTTTCCCCCTCCCCCCCACGCCCCAACCTTTGCTTAAACAATCACATTGATTTATTGTTGTCATTTATTAAATCCATTATTTTTTTAATTTTGTCGCTTTTGTTTTTTAGCCACGGATTTTTCCTCCAGCATAACAAGATTATTATAGAGAAGAACGTGGCCCATAATATTGGTGTACAGACCCAATTGACAAACAACCGAATCACACCGCTTGTGGCGCAGCACATGTGAGTGACCACCACCATGCTCGGGCATTTTGGGAGATTATCTCCAGCAATTTTGGCTCTCCCGTTATGAAGACTGTTGCAAAATATACATCGTATGACTCGGACGTAGAAACCAGTTGAGATTGGTGAATAATACTCCATGCAAAAAAAAATAAATCAATACTCCAAGTCGAGAATTTTTTTTACATAACATCTCGGCTCATGGAAGAGTGAGGTGACAGAGGGTTAAAAACAAACAAAAAAAGGCAATGCACTCACTGAATGTGGCAGCAGAGTTGGATAAACCAAGCCAGGGAAAGAATGACGAAAAAATGAGGACAAAGGTAGAAAAGATCAGGAAGTGGGGTAGGGATGGGGAGGGTTGCACAAGATAGTGGTGCATCACCTGCTTGAATCCCTGAATGGTAGAATCAAGGTGAAAAAGCTTCAGGGGGGTATAAAAAACCAAGCTTCATAAACCTATACTTGTATGGGTTCTTTGTAATGACATCCAATGATGTAACAATGGAATTGATGTCTCAAAAAGTCAATACTGTGTGTAAGCACCATAAGAATGAATGGCTGCTGCAACACTCTTTCTCTTCTCCTGAAGAAGCTGCCGGAGAGAATCCAAAGGGAGTTATTGCTACTCCTGGTGCAAATTAGCCTGGAATTGTGCCAATGTCTGCACAGGAAGGGTCAATTTTCTTAAATCTACATGCAATGATGGCCCAAATGTGCTCTATTGGATTTAAAACATGACACCTTGCTGGTCAGGGCAATGCTGTGATGGCATCCTTCTGCAATGGTTTAGTAATTGCCGAGAATTGTGGGGTCTGGATTGTCATCCACAAATACAGATTTGTTAGAAGTGGATGGTTGTTAAATGTTCACACTAGTACGTGCCCGTAAAAAAAAAAAAATAAATAAATAAATAAATATTCAAACGCGCGCAAGCAAACAACAACCACACAGGCCGTTTCTTTCGCTCTCACGTGCCCATCACGTGCGTGGCCCGGAAGTTCGCATATTATTTCGCAGTTACGATTATTCGCAATTTAGTTTTAATACCCAGTTATTCAATTAGCGCCAACGTATTTTACCTTTTCGGCAATGTCGGTGGCAAGGAAAAACAAAAAGGGAAGAGAAGAGAGAGAAAAAAATTTACTTCTGGTTCGGAGCACACCAGCTCACTCTGAATGTTACCGAAATTTATGCACCGTCTAATATGGAAAAGATCATAACTTGTGGGCATGTGTTTTATCTATAATGCGCATAGAAATGGAGAGAATTATTAGAATACACGAAGTATCAGCTATCCGGAAGTCCGTACGTTGTAACCCGTAATGGGAACGTGGCTGAGCTTCCCTCCCCATTGCGGGCCACGCCACGCAGCAACGTGTCTTGTCATTGGTTTGGTAAATAAATGGCGCATTAACTTGCGGAAGCACTTGGTGCCGATTAATATCAAACCTTGGAAAAGGCAACATGCCACAGGTCCCAGCAGATATACCTGGATAGTTTCAATTAGATCGGACTATGGTTTGTTCGAGAAACAAGCGGACACACGACAGCACACACACGGCAGCACACACACACACACAACACACACACACACACACAGCACAAGCACCACACACAGATTGTGTAAATTCATAGATAAATGAAATACAATCCAAAATATACCTCCTACAGTACCTTACTTTTCACCTATGAGGTCACCGTCTACAGTGACAAGGTCAAGTTTAAAATCGTAACTGCTAGCCCCATGTAATAACAGACACACTACCAAAAGGGATGTACTCCATAATGTTCTTGGGTGTATAGGTTGTGTTTGGGTGCTGCCAAACCTGAGTTCCACCAACAGTTGTGTAAAGGAGAAACCGGTTCTCATAAGAACAATGATTATCCCACAGGATGCAAGATTCTCGTGTTGACATGCCTAGCACCATGCCAAGTGGACAGCTTCTCATTCAGGTCAGGTCAGGTATGGGAGCATGCGCCGGAGCAGTGCATCGCTGCATCCACTTTCCGACAGTCCTCCAGGGGCCTCCACCTGGCCATCCCCCAGGCAGATGCCTGGCCCATCCCCATCTCCTTGAGATGCTGATCAACCTTCTGCAACCACGAGGCATGTGGTCGGCCCATTGGCCTCCCACACTCAAGAGGCTCCCTCATTGAGAGAATCTGGTGAGCAGGATCAGCATCAGGAAAACGAGCCACATGTCCATACAGCTGCAGCTGACGCTCAGGGACTATGCAGGTAACAAATCTCATTTGAGTCTCTCTCAGCAATTGCTCATTGGACACAAAGCCCGACCAGCGACAGCCAAGGATTCTCTGAAGAGACCTGGTACCAAAGGAATTAAGTCTCTGTCTCAGATCCTTGGTCAGAATCCAAGACTCACATCTGTAGAGCAAGACTGGAAGCATGAAGGACCTGAAGATGCAGACTTTCATCCTCCTGCACAGGTACCGACAGCATCAGACCCCATGATCCAGTGAATCTGTGACTCCCCAGGCCCGACCCAGACATCTATTGACCTCTGGCTCACAGCTAGCAGAGATATGAATATCACTGCCAAGGTAATTGAATATCTAAGTGACCTCATCATATTCACCACAAACACATATAGACAAGTTAGCAGCATCCAATATGTCAGTGAAAGTCTGGATCTTAGTTTTGACCCAGCAAACACATAATCCCAGTGGCAACAACTCCTCATTCAGCACCTTGAGGGCCCCCAAAAGGATCTCCAGAGTCTCTGCAAAGATGACGGCATCATCTCAAA
>CM068962.1:82660742-82680011 GCA_035128595.1 Eptatretus atami | reverse complement strand
CCCTATGATTGATTTCTTTTTCCTGTTTCAGTCGTTGCTCTTTCACTTTCTCCTCGTACTCCAACCTATTTTTTTCCTTTTGTCGTTCAGTTTCAAATTCATACTCTTTCAGTTTTCTATTCCACTGTCTTTCTTGTTCCTCATTCTGCAATGTCGTTATTTCTTTCAGTTTGCTGACTTCTTTCCCCTGTCTCAATCTTTGTTCTTTCAGTACTCTTTCTTGTTCCTCATTCTTTAATCTGGCCTTCGCTTCCAGCTGTTCGATCTGTACAGTGTGGTTCCTTAACGTTTCATTCTCCGTTTTCGTTCTTTCTTCTCTCACCATCCTCAACTCGTTTTGCAATTCCATCTCTTTGTTTTGGTATTTCTGTAACTCAAAGCTTCTTTTCTAATTCTTTTCTCATCTCTGCACACTCCAACCTTGCTTTGGCTTCCAACTGTTTGATCTGTACAGTGTGGTTCCTCAACGTTTCATTTTCCGCTCTCGTCCTCTCCTCTTTTAACATCCTTAGTTCGTTTTGTAATCCTCTCTCTTTGGTTTCGTGTTTCAGTATCTCAGAAGCTTTTCCCATAATTCCTCTCTCAATTTGCATGCTTCTTTTCCCATTTCATCTATTCTCTTATCGTATGTCTTCCTCACTCCGACCACTTTCCAATGCTTCATCCTCATTTCGTCATTTCTTCCCGTATTCTCTCTTCTTTCTAGCCATTCCTCTCTCATTTTATCGCCCCTTCCAGGGTTTCTCTTTTAATCTGCCTTTTCTTACCTCTTCCTTCAGTTGTTCCAATTCCCCATCTTGTTTGCGTTTTTCCTTTCTATCTTTGTTTTCCTTTCTCCTTCTCCCTCATTTTTCCTGCAGTTCTCGAACTGTTCTGACATTTCCCGCAATTCCTCCGTCCTTTCCTCCAGATGTTCCTCTCCTCTTTTTACCTCTTCTTCTAGTCTTCTTCTGTCCCGAACGCCTTGTTCTACCTCACGCTCTAGTTGCTTATTTTCCAATCGTGTTCACATTTTCTCTTCCAGCTTTTTTTTCCATTCCTCTTCCAAGTTCTCTCTATCCCGGAATTACCAATTCGCTCCTCCTCCATTCTCTCGCTCATCTCGCTCGTCCCTTGTTCCCACTTATGGATCCTCAAGTCTATTTCCCCTATTTTTCCCTTCAATTCTTCGAATTGTCTTGACTTTTCCAATAGTTCCTTCTTTAATTGTTTTACTTCCAGCTCGTGTTTCTGTTTTTCTTTTCGAGCTCGGTCCTCCATTCTTCCTTTAATTCTTCCCAAAGCCCGCCGATGTCCGCCTGCCTCCCTGCCATGCCCACGTGGTTTGAAACGGCTGTTGGGAGCGCTCGCCTCGTGTCGCGCCATTCGCAGCGCCATAAATAGCCGCTCGCTCCATGCTGCGCTGAAGTGCGATCGCGCCGCCATTATGCGACTCAGCCCGCCGATAAAGTCCGTGCTCAGGATATGGGTTGAGCTTCCCACGGATTAACATTACAAGTACCGTCCCGGATCTGGATTCTACATTTCACACATATACATTTCTACCCCCGGCACCCGCTCGCCTTGAGACTCCATCTTATTTCTCGTAAGAGATTAAATTTAGCTCACTCTAATTTGGAGGAATTTGAATTCGCCTCGCACACCCTGCTCCGTTCCCTGAATTTAGCTTGGAGGGGGGTGGATTTGAATCCACTCCCGGACACCAGTGGTGCGAATTCGCGCCCCGCCGGCGTGCGATCGGCCGCTCGACTCGAATGGCGGCCGCCTCGCCCACCGGAACGGACAATTCAGTCGTGACCCTCTCGGAACAACGCCGGGAGCCAGCCACTGGGGGTTAACCTCACCACGATCGTGCCAATTGCCCACCCGCGCAGGATAGGGTTGCTGCCAAATTCGATCTACCTAAGTACCTGCGCGAGTGGTCGACCGGGCGATCGTACCACGCCACAGGCCGACTCCGGACACGAAACCGCTTAAGCGGTCCGTTCCTGCTACAGTGATAACTGAGTGTGTTATCGTCGGCCTTGACGGTTCCGATTAATTACCGGGCGTTTTAAACCCACTACGAACCCCTTACGTGATGCAAGATGGAAATTCAAACGAAGGAAAGGACGCAGCGAAAAGGGAACAGTTCACACAAGCACGTTTAATTGCACACGCACCAGCACGGAAGGCACGTATTTACAGTCACATAGTCATGTACAATAGAGGAAAAGCAAGATAAAACCGAATACGCGTACACACGGCAACACTTAAAACAATACTACTTTAAGGACAGGCGCCACCCACAGTCATTTACACAAACCCAAAGAAAAGAAAGGACTTCCCTTGGTGCGGCCGTCGAGTCCTCCTCCCAGACCTCCACTCCGAGCTCCGTCTCCTTCGCGTCCTCCACTGCCGACTCGACCAGACTCGACACGACACAGCTCGACTTCAACGAGCTCCTGGGCTCCGCGAGTTCCACGAGCTCCACACCGACGCAGAGACACTTGACCACGAGACACAGCTCGACTTCAACGAGCTCCTCGGCTCCGCGAGCTCCACGAGCTCCACACCGACGCAGGGACACTCGACCACGACGACACAGCTCGGCGAGGACCCAACAACGACTTCAGACGGAGGCGAGTTCACGAGTTAGGGAGAGAGCGAGAGGAAGAGGAGAGAACGCGCCCCGCCGTGTCCGACTTTTATAGCGCGGGGCTCCGCCCTTCACTCCGCCCCGTTTTCGGCTCCACCCTCCTTCGAGAGGGTTCTCGAAAAGGGGCGTTCCCTCACCCCGACCGCCTCACGCTGTCCATCCACCAATCGGCGGCGAGCTGCCCTCCCCCTTCCCTCACACCAAGCGCGCGGGAGAATGGCGGGAAAGCCCACCAGCATCGTTGGCGGTTTTTGTGTGGTTTGAAATAAAGATAGAGAAAGAAAAACGACTAACTGGAGGATCGCAGCCCGAATGGATCACATAAATTCCCTCTATACAACGGTTTGGGCTAACTTCACATGTACCTATCGAGATATCTCACCTGAGGGCCCTTTATGGTGTAATGCGAATTTCCACAGCCGTAACAGTATGTAATGGACAGCTCTGGAGGCCAGAGGAGTCAACCATTTTGATGAAACTTGACTGGTAGGTTCATACCAGGATTAGTTGTATGCTTTGAGCACTGTTGCTATGGACGCCACCGTTGCTAGCAACGGAACTTTGAAATTTTTGAAAAAATCCGAAAAATATTTTTTATGTAATTTTTTTTCGAAAATCAAAAATCTGCTTCTGCGCTTTTATGCGCACTATAATCAACCTCTTTTATTAAATATTATTTTTAACAAACAGTACTATTTTGTAAGCACGCTTAACATTTTTTTCCATGTGTAAATTTATGACAGTGAAACATGTTTGAGGATCAATGGAAGTTTGGTGTTGATGTTATACCCAAAAGTTATGGCTCCAGATGAGGTAAATTATAATTAACAATGCTGCTTTTCTTCAAGGACACAGATTATTGGATGGAAATACTTTTTTCCAGCAAGACAATAACACATGCTTAAAAATTATGCAACAATATATTGATGGGAAAGACACCGAAGGTCCAGATATGAACAATATTGACGCTTAAAGAGAAACTCATGACAAAGTTACACAGTGAGTGCCCTGATAAGATTGTTGCAGAGGTAGCAAACTTCCCTCCCTGCTATTTAATATCGCTATTTAATATAGGAGACTGCTTAAGCAGCACCAACGCTCTGCACAGAGAATAGTCCCAATCTCCTCCTCCTATTTAATATGGGTTAAATTCTCGACTGGACGATAAACTGTCGGATTGGTGCTTACCTAGCAGGAATTACCATCCCTCACTTGGATATTAAGAACTGGGGACCTGTCTACTCATATTAGCTGGTGGGCATTAAAGTTACCATGGTGTCTCTTTGACAAAGAGTCGGCGAGTTATCATCGGTATCCTGGTCAAATTGCAGAATTTCTCACACTAACCAAAAGGGAGACTGCATCAGCTCCCGAACAGTGATGCTAACCTGCATCCTCATGCTGAATTTGATGAAAGAAGAAGAAGAAGAAGAACAAGAAGAAGTGGCAAAGAAGCAGAAGAGGTAAAACTGTGACAAGCAACTTACTTGAATTGTACAGAGGAAAACAGGACATTTAGAATGATATATATTCAATAATTGTCCATTGATAAGCAATTTAGCAGCATGGACAAAGATGTAATTGCTCCTTGTAAATCAAAGGGCTTACATACTGTACAATATACTGTACCAATGTAGTGTACAATGTATTTACTTATCTTTTGTATTTGTGATAATCTATTGTGCAATAAGGCATTCATAATGTCGTTGCGATCACACATTCCTTGTGACTCTTCCATGCACATCACTTCTGTTGCCTTAATTAATTTTCTCACACTGTAGTACACAGAAAACCACATACTTGGTGTGCTTTTGTACTTTACATGTTAATCCCACATGATCGTTCATTTTATAACAAACCTGTTACAAAAGTTACAAACCTGACATCATCACCATTATGACTTCCATGCTGTAACTTTCCCAGGCGAGAGCATGTGTCCGATGCTTGAGCAGGGATACCGCCGCCAGCTGCCAAGGCATGGGAAAAGCCCTTGAGACCTATGCAATGCATTCAAAAGGTCAGCGGGGCAAAACTTGCCAAAGTACATGGACAAGCTGTCGGGGGCAAATCTTCCTGTGAAATGTTCACGAATAAAAACATTAAAAATGCAAGCTGTGCCACAGAATTTAAGCATTTTGCATATTTCATAATAGGGGAATGTGGAACTCAATATGGATAATTTCCCAAAAGCTCTGATAGAGACAGTGTAATCCACAAAAAGAAAATTAGACCTGTAATAATGCCAATGGCTTTGAGAAGTGCAAAAAAGACTTACGGAGAAAGTACTTCGGTGAGCTGTTAGCGTGGTTGGTAAAAACCTTCACTCCACGTGATTTTAAATCAACAGCCGTTTTCACTGCAGAAATAGAAAGCAGAGTGTATGTATGATAAGGGAAGTTAAATTTTCTTTTAAAATAATTAAAAAAAGTTTTCAAAGGTTTAGTTTAATCTTTCATGCCCAGAAAAGCACTATGCAATGAACAAATCCATTCAGGAATATACAGCTGAAATAAAATGTGTGTGTGTGTGTATATGTTATAATTGTATATATATATTATATATATATATATATATATTATATATATATATATAGATATATATATATATATTATATATATACATATTACAAATACAGTATATACATATATATACACATATACAAATACAAGTTACATACACATATACATTATACATTATAATATATATATATATATCATATACAATACAGTATACATATATAATAACAAGATACAATATATATATACACATATACAAATACAGTAACATTACACATATACATTATACATATATATATATACATATACAAATACAGTACATATATATATACACATATACAAATACAGTAATACACATATACATTATTACATATATATATATATATATAATATATATATATATATATATATAATTCCAGCAATCTCTGTGTGTGTGTGTCTGTGTGTGTGTGTGTGTGTCTGTGTGTGTGTGTGTGTGTGTCTGTGACCGCTGTTTCTCGACAACCACTGGTCCGATCTAATTGAAACTTTCCAGATATATTGCTGGGGACCTGAGGATGTGCCTTTTCAAGGTTTGATATTAATCGGACAAGTGCTTCCCAAGTTATGGCCATTTATTTACCAACCAATGACAAGACACGTGTTGCTGGGCGTGGCCGATGTGGGGAAGGGAACCTCAGCCGCTTCCCCATTACGGGTTACAACGTACGGGCTCTCGAGGAGTGATGACTTCGTGTATTCTAATAATTTCTCGATTTCTTATGCGCATTTTAGATAAACACAATGCCCAAGTTATGATCGTTTTCATATTAGACGGTGCATAAATTTCGGTAACATCAGAGTGCTGGTATGCTCCGAACCAGGAAGTAAATTTTTTTCTCTCTCTTCTTCTCTTTTTGTTTTTTCCTTGCCACGACATTGCGAAAAGGTAAAATACGTTGGCGCTAATTGAATATTGGGTATTAAACTAAATAGCGAATAATCGTAACTGCGAATAATATGCGAACTTCCGGGCCACGCACAGTACGGGCACGTAGAGCGAAGAAACGGCCTGTGTGGTTGTTTGTTGTTGCTCGCGGTTTGAATATTTATTTATTATTTTTTTTTTTTTTTTTTTACGGGCACGTACTAGTATATATATAATATATGTTGAAATCTGAATGTGTAAAAAGTCTTCCGTTTGAAATTATACTTCAGATTAATACTGATCAAGTCCTCTTCCGATGCTGCTGCAATTTCATTTTTGCAATTTCATTTTTTCTGTTCATATTTGCCAAACAATTATTCCCATCTTCTTGTGGGGTTGGGTAGGAACGTTTTTGGCTAAGTCTTTGAAGAACCGGTTCGCCAATCCTGATGTGCAACTGAAGGTGACAGTATTTTGTCATTTGTTCAGGGTGTCGATGATAACTCGCTTTCTCTTCTCAAAGGACACTCTGGATGATTTAACGTCCACCGGCTGAGATACCATGAGTTTAACTTCTGTCCGAGGGGGAAAGCTTATAGCTGAGCCGAGATTCAAACCCAGGTTGGACAGCTAGTCCAGAAGTGAGTTTGCATACCTCTCGGCTATCCTGCCAGCCCTCTCTGATGCCAAATTCCTTGCAAATTTTTTTTAACTCCTATTGCCACAACAGAAAATGAGCTGGAAATGTTGTTTTTGATCTTCAAAGGAAAGTTTGTAGTTGGGAGCATCCATAATCACCAATATTGCAAGTTTTATCACCTTGAATCCTCGCTGCAGGTGAATATTGTTAAACACGATTATATTTTTTGTTGACTATGATGACATTTCTTGTTTATGACTGTTTATGTTTATTGCAGGTGTAAGATGTGTTTAGTCATGTTTCCTCCCTGTTGGAGGATCTTAAGAAACTTCCTTCCGAGAAGTTACCGATTCATCATGAGGAATTATAATCCCTTGCGCCCTATAATTGCGCTGAAACATATAGTTTGAACATAGATAAAATAGAGAGTGCATCTCTCTTTTAGCAATATAGATGGTCATGTTAAGTGTTGCAGAATATATTCACCAAAATTGCAAAATTATGACCTCCAACCTTCATCTCAAATCCGACATTATTCTCACACAACCACAACAATTTTACCCTTTAAATTTTCTGTTATACTCCCATGAAAGCCCTATTTTTCTCAAATATATTTAATTACCCACCCCACCCCCTAAAACACCCCCCACCACTTATAACACAATAGATTTTTGGCCTTAATTCTAGTAAAATGGATGAAGAAATTAATATACTTCAACGACTTGACAGCTTTAGGGAAGCATTGTTTGATCCAAGCATCCCAGTAAAGGAAATAAAAATCTTCAGAGCAGGTAGAATATCCACAAATAATGCCTTAACAGTTAGATGGAGAATAAACAAATGGCTGCAGGGTTACATCCCATCAAATACGTGTTTTGTTTTCAATAGCCACAAAGGTCTGCCTCACACATAACCGAAGGTACACCTCACGCAAAAAGCAGCAGCATGAAGATCCTTCTGTATTCAGTAAATTGCATAACATTCAATGCAGAAAAATATCTCAGACAGAGAGTTCAATTTTTTTTTTCCAGGAGCAAGATTTGGCATGGCAGGAAAAGATAGAAATACAAAATGTCTCCCTCATTGTCTGCCGCCTTACTTGTCGCCGGCAGCTTCCGTCTATCAAGTAGTACTGAGAAAGCAGTTCTGTGCTCGGATCTTGGCAGTCCCTCAAATATTTTCAAAACAACAATAAATATTTAACTTCCGGTTCGGGGTTGCTCAACATTTAGATCAAATCCACAGCTCTCCTTCCACCTGAATTAAAGTTTAAGTTTTCTGAACCAGAGCTATTCTGTTTTTTCTGTTATATTTTCATCTCTGTGTGCTGTTTGTATTTTCATCGAAATTTTTCTGTGATAGATCGTAATTGTTGTTGATATTTGTTTGGGCCTTCCCGGATCGAGGCAGGTTAATCGTTTCAGTTTTGAGATGTTTTTTGTGTGCAAGATTTGGTGGAGATCAGGCGAAAATCTAACATCGACCCAACCCCCCCCCCCCCCCCCCCCCACTCCAACACACAGACACACACACACACACACACACACACACCACAAAGGGGTGTTGTAAAGCAATATTCCACAGAATGGTTCACAAATTTTATAGAACACCCATTCTCTACAAAGCTCTATAAATATTTAAAGGAATCTTCTCTAGAATATCAAATGATAAATTTCCAACAACAGACCTCTCCTCAGGGTTCTAAAGAATTACTTTCAGTTCCATAAAAATCACATTTACTTCTGTAGAAATGCTATTGAGTTCTGGAAAAATTTCTATGGAACTTTTTTTTGCAAGGTCACCTCCCCTCTTTCTGCATCCCCCTGCACCCCACCCTCCACCAAGCTTGTTCCTCAACCCACCCTTTCCAAGCTTCCGCCCACACAACACCCTCTCCTAGCTTCCCCCTTGCAGCATGCTTCCTCCTCTGTCCATCACTGTATAGACCTCGAACATCTGAGGAATCTGCTCCTACCTGACATACAGGTAACCCCTGATGATAACTCAGCCTGGAATTCTTCAACAGAAAGCTGCACTCTCTTATGCACAGATTCATCCCGTCTCATGTTCAATTATCCTACCCTTCTTCCTGCCCATGGTACACTGAATCCTGGGGTGAGGCAGTTGCTCTGAAACAACTTGCCTTCTCCACCTTGAAGGCAAATTTGACCAAAGACAATCTCAATGCATTCCAGAAAGTTCCCAAAAGTGTGTATCCACCCTCAGGAGAGCCAGAAAACTACATCTGTCCAACCTCAAGATTGAACTTTCAAACTAAAAACTGATGGCCCTTTTTAAGTCTGTCTCTCCTTACATCCCTTCCCTCACTTCAAATAGTATCATCGTTGACGGCACTCGTGAGAAGGTCGAATGCCTCAATTCTGTGTTTGATTCAAAATCTTGTGTCCCCAATCAATCTGATTATCTCAACATATCGATATATTACTAAAACTCTCATCTTGTATGTATGTATATGTATATGTATATGTATATACAGGGGGCTGCAAAAGTAGGTATACAGTAATGAAAAACAAAACGTATTTTATTGATTATACAAATTACAATAATAACATACCAATAATAAACATATCAATAATAAACATATTAATCCCTCAAATTTTAATGAATAAATGAATTTCTAGTATTAAATGAATCCTAGCACCACTATTATAATACTGGAATACTGGTATAATCCTTACTGTATACCTACTTTTACAGCCCCTGTAATATAATATATTATATATGTATGTTTCCGAAATACAGCCAAAACGGTACACGATAGCGCAAACATTTTAGGGCCTCCTTATTCACCATTCGCCTGCGGTGTGCAGTATCAAGTTTCGTTCAAATCAGGCAACAAAAAAAATTATGAAAAAATCAATTCCCGATTCAGTCAAGTACTCTTCAGGAGTATTTGATCAATGCAAACAACCTCAGCGGTGTAGTTCGCTGAAGCTATCTTAATTTTTTTCTTGAAAATTTTTTTTCATCAACCACACTCACAACGGGAACCCAACGGGTTCACGGGTCATCTTGTAATATATTATATATAATAAATATAATATAAATATAATAAATATAATATAATTATAGACATAAATAAATATAATTAAATATATATATATATATCCCTTTTCTCCAACAGCCTCATCTCAGATCACCAATTTGGAATCGGAAGAGGTCATTCTCGCTTGGAAATACTGCTTCTCCTTACCCAACAATCTCGTGCTTTCGATATAGTCTGGCTTACCGCCTTGTCTCAAACTCTCTGCCAATTGTTTCCAAGGCCAACTCTACACATGGCTTACTGACTTCTTCTACTCTCATAGCCATGCATCGTGTGGTATTCAACAGATTTCCTTTCATCTCCTCTTCCTATCAAGGCTGGAGTGCCCCAAGGCAGTGTTCTGAGCTCCGTCCCCTTGCTGATCTTCATTAATGATCTCTCTACCTCTCGAGAAAATACATTTTATCGACTGTATTTTCTGATGGCTCCATCCTCTGCCGTGACATCCTTCATCCTTCAGAAAGGTAGGCTGTAGCCTCTTCCCTCTCTTTCGACCTTGAAAAAACAAAAATCAAAAGCTGGACAAACACTTAGAATTGGTCTTTCAATGCTGACAAATCTCTCACACACACTCTCTCACCCTTTCTCTCTCTGAAAGGACCATTTGACAACCCTTCCCACCCCCATATACTTTCTGAGCAATCCTCTTGGTTCAGTCACTCAAACTCCTGGGTGTCACGATGAGCCACAATCCTTCTTGCGCAAACCACATTTCAAAGGTGGCCTTCAAAGCTAGTTATTGACAGGGCATCCTAAATCGTCCTTCCTTGGCACACCTTAACTCCGATCCACCTGCAAGGATGGTAATTTTCACCGTAGTGCAGTAATTTTCATCATAATGAAGCAGCACTAACATTGAAGGCACGAAGGACTTTATCTGAAGCTTAATGGAGTACTGCTCTCACTTCTGGGCTGGCTCTCCTGTGTCACACCTTGTTCAGCTTGATGCTGTGGAAACCAAGGCCTTCAAGATCATTGTAATCTCCTGCATTGAAGCCAGGTCTATGGGCCTGTCACTTTCCCATCACAGACAGCTCGATGGTCTCTTTGTGTTCTCGCACCTCCTTTCTTGTCTTCACCCTCTGATATGACCGTGTGTTGTGCCCCTCCTCCCCAAGTTTCTGCAGGGAACACATGGTCCACACTCCCTTCAATCTCATTCTCTCCTCCAGATCTTCAAGACAGCTGTTCACCACCATCTCAGATCACCAATCATCAAAAACCATTATATTTTCTCGCCTCGTCAGCCCCTCATGCCGGTGTAAGGTTAATGTTTAGGGGTGCTAGGCTTGGGATCCTAGGATCCTGAGTTCAAATCCCCCTTCGCTGGTGAATTAATACCAGGTGGTGTTGACTCTGCCTGTCATCCTTCTGAGGTCGGAAAAATGAGTACCAGCTTGCTGGTATCCTGTGTCGGAGTGGCGACCTGTCCAGGATTGTGCCCAATAGCCAAGGAGACTGCCTCGGCAGCCACAATGCTCTGCACAGAGTATGGTCAAAATGGATGGATGGAGGATGGTTAACCACTCCCCCCCCTCTACATAACCCCAAGTCAATCTCATTCCAGGTTTCCAGGTTTTCTTCATGGGATTTTCCTATTGTATCCATTTCCTCCACCCTATGCATCCTTTCCTACCCCCATTCCTCCCCATATCCATAACTGTCCAAGTCCCCCCCCTACCTTCAGCAGAGTGGTGCTCCCCATTTTTTTTTTTTTTTTCTTTTACCCCCCCCCAACCTCCTTCTGTTGTTCCTTTTGTCCTGTTATGTTCAGTGTACTCGCTCTTCTGTGAGCCTCGACTATGTATACAAAAAAAGAAAAGAAAAGAAGGGTACAGACATCAGTGGGGAGAGTTTATTATAGAGCAACAAATATAAAACTGGCTAATTCGAATGGATTCAAAGAAGGCCTCTATTCCCTCCACCGGCACTGAAGCTATACGTTTTGTCCCTCAGCATTTCAGTGGGAAAAATGCCAAAAGGATTTTCATGGCAGATGTCCCTTTCATGTACTCAGGATGTGATCTCCTAAGAATATTTAAAACACACTTAATTTTCCAATTTCAAGGAGAGAAATCCTATTTTCTCATTGGAAATCTCATTGGAAATATTGCATTTTTGATGACCCTGGGCAAACAAAGCTGAGCCTATATTATAAGTCTGTTGTAGCCTTAACTTTTTTAACTGTGGGGTGAAAACAAAAAACACCACTGGCAAAACCTTTTCAAAATGCAAACATCACCGCTATACAATTTGTGTAATATGTATGATAAATCATTAGTATATAAATATTTAAAATAAATTATCAGGTCTGAAAGATAAACAGAAAGTGGTATATAAAAATCAGGATTTAACTACAAGTATTATTCATCCCGATTATACATACATGCACACTTTGTCATGTTATAATAATTGGAATCATTTTTCAAGAAGCAATACCGATGACATTTTGTAACGGTGATAAACCACAAGGGCAGAAAGACATTACCTGATAACACGCCATGATACATCCAGCGAGGAAATAAAATCATCACAGAGAATCGGATTTCTTGTGTATTTGTTATTGCTTGTGTCAAGGGCGGATAAATATGGCAGGTTGGAGTGCAGGGAGCTTGTCCCTTTGGAAATTATAGTCGTGGTTAGTTACAGGAAGCATAGCCAGGAGACACATTTGAGTGCCAACAGCAAAAGAGATTTAGAAACAATCAGAACATCATTCCACATGAGTATCAACCATAATTGCCAGTAGGCAATATTGTCAGATTAAACAGCTGTCCAGGCTTTCATAATCAACACCACTGATTACCACTGTCTTGCTGAGTTTGACATTTCATACCATGGTAAGTATCCTTTGGGTACACCTGTTTAACCTTCAACTCGACTTCCAGAGAACAAACAAACCATAAATAAACTTGAGCAGTTAAGTTGTTGCAATTTTACAGAGTAATGTTCTGTGTTCGATTGGTCTTTGTTGTACCGGCACTCACTGAAAACGAATATTTCTTACATTAAATCGAATTTCAATTAATGAAGGACGTTATCGGAACCGGCACATTATGTCTTTAAACAACTCAAACGTACAAGGCGCAGTCAATAAGTAACCTTAAAATGACGATATAAATTTGAGAATGTAATGTGTGTAGTTGTAGACGACATATGTTATATCTATGGGTAAGAGTCATGTTTTGCCTGTTTTTGATCTGGCAACATTGAGGGTATGACGTCAGTAGAGCAGTTCCAAGAAGGCGGCTCCCTTAGAAGCGTGCACAGGGGAGGAGCAACGTTCTGTCATCCGTTTCTTGGGAAGTTAGGGTGTGAATCCTAGTGAAATCCATCGCAGAATGAAAATGCAATATGGTGACGCATGTTTATCATTGCAGCAGGTGAACGACTGGGACAGGAAGTTTAAAAGTGGAGTTTTCAGTTTGGGTGTGAGTTGTCTCGGAACCCACCTTGCAGACACTTTGCAGAGCTCGAGCATGTTGTGAATGACATGGTGTGTTGAACCATGGCTAATGTTAAATTCGGGGACAACTTCATCCAACGTAATGTGACGGTTTTCCCTTAGCATGTGCTCAACTCCTACAACCATTCCTGGTGTGTCGGCTGTGTGAGGCTGGCCAGAGCGAGCAGCGTCTGCCACACTGGACACTCCACTTTTAAACTACCTGTCCCAGTCATACACCTGCTGCAGTGATACACCCCACCAAACATTCATAACGGCATCACAACTAATTCCCAAGCAGGGAACCCTACCCTCGCTCTTCAGCTCCCTCTCCCTCTTCTCACTGCTCCTCCCACCCTCGCTCTTCTACTTCCCCTCCATCCTCTCACTACTCCCGATTCCCTCGCTTTTCTACTTCCCCTCCCATCTAATACTACTCCCCCTACCCTCGCTCTTCGACTTCAACTCTCTCCTCTCAATACTCACTCCCCCTACCCTCGCTCTTTGACTTCCCCTTCCTACCCTCACTCTTCTACTTATTGTCCATCTTCTCCTTCTCTCACTACTCCCTGTACCCTCGCTCTTCAACTCTCCCTCCTTCCTCTCACTATTTCCCCTGCCCTTGCTCTTCTACGTCCCCACCATCCTCTCACTACTCCTCATACCCTTGCTCTTCTACTCTTCTACTCTCCCTCCTCAAACTACTCCCCCTACCCTCCCTCTTCTACTTCCCCTCCCTCCTATCACTATTTCCCCTATCCTGAAAATGAATACGAAGGTGGGGTGGGAGGGAAGGAAGGGAATGAAATTAATAAATAACTAGCTGGGAGGCGACGATGGTTCGCGATCATTATTGAACAATGCCATGATAGGTACAATTGAGTTAGTGGAAGCTTTTGAGGCAGCCCTACCGTAAAAACCTATCTCTTCCATCAAAATTGACCAAATCAAATCGCATTTTTTATATGTTGTACTTATGGACATTACGCACAGCTTCTAGGTTAAATTGCGAGAAAAAAAATCGAGAAAAAAAGTTCAAGTGGGAGTGGCTCCGCCCACAAGGGGCGTGGGATGCCCCTCATACAAAAAGACACAACTAGACCATGAATCTAGCTTGTGTCCAAGTTTCATCAAGATCGCATCAAACGTCACGGAGCTATGCTCTGGAGTGAGTCACACACAGAAAGACAGACAAACAGACAGACAAGCCGGTAGGCGACGAGGGATTCGCTAGGATCGAAGCGCTGGATACGATGCTTTTCATTTTGACCGATCCACCGACGAAGATTCATTGCCAACACGTATTGGTTCACATACAATTGTTCCTCTGCCTGGCAAGATTTTTCCTATTGCGTATTTTGCCAACTGGCACTCCTCATAAAAAATGATGGTAAATAGACACCCGATTTTTGAAGGACTACCATTTGAAAAATAAAACCTAAATCAAAAATCGGCTCGAGTAAAATTTTCTAAATATCTCTAAGTGTTTAATTCCGAAGTCTCGTTTCTCCACATTCAAAACTGTAGGACAAGTATTGAAAATAGTGAACGTAGGTCGAGAAAAAGTATTTTTCGAATTTTGCCTATTTCAGCCCCAACACCCTTGGTGATCGAATCTGGAAAAATGCTGCGGTTCAATTTTGTAGTAGTTATTAAACTCTATCCATACACCGAATTTGAACGTTCCGCCGTCGACGGTTTCCGAGATCAAGGTCACTTAACATATTCCCTGGTTCACCACCTTTCCGCATTCGGAGGGCTGCCATGCGGAAACTATGAGAGATAGAGGAATGTCGCGATAACTACATGGGGATGCAAGGAATAGGCAGGAGTTGGTCCGGTCGCTCTACCTATCATAGAAGCCGCGCTACGTCAGTTACCGTTTGGGTTCATAAAACGCAGTTTTTCGGCCGCTGCATAGCAACAGGTGGTTGCTTTGCAACGAAACTCAAACGCGCACACTCCCAGCCCATTTGGCACCTGGTCGCCAAGTTTCATCGAAATCGGTTTGCTGGTTTGTGGTGGAGCCTCGCGTTGCAGACACACACACACACACACACACACACACACACACACACAAATACAGACGGAAAATCCGACATTAACGGATATCTAGCGAATCCCAACAGACAGACAGACACACAGACACAACAAAAATAGTGGTCACTGCTGGCGCCCACGAACCAATTATATACAATGAGAATTAAAGAAACCTAAAGAAACAAAGGCGCCTCACGGTGGACTCAATCACAGATGGGAAAAGGACAAAACCGGGGGACTCAGATCTGGTGGTAGTGGGTGGAAGGATGGGTGCTGAACAGCCACTTGCAGGCAATGAGGAGGGATGAGGATGTGATGGGCAGGACGACGAACAGGCAGCAGGCAGACAAACAAGAACAGGGCAAAGGCAGGCAAACACAACTAGCTCCTCCAAGCACTCCTCCCTCCAGTGAGTTGCCCTCAGCCCCTGTTCTCCTCAGACTTTTTCTCCTCAGAACTCTTTCTAAGACTCAACAAACTCTCTCTCTTCAGGATCACCTCAGTCACTCACCCACTGGATTCTTTCTTCACACGTTTTTACCTCAAAACTCTTTCTCCCCAGAACTCCACCCCAGGCAACACTCCGCTGCATGAAGGCGTCGAAAGCTCTGCCCTGGAGGTGTTCATAGCTCCGCCCCTCTCTCTTGCAAAGTCTCCCAGCACCCCCAGTAGAAGTTTACATCAGGGTTATACACACAACTTCCTTAACCGTAACCTCTAATTAATTATTAACATGCACCAGCCCCGAATGGTGTACATTCAAACAATATAACCTTAAGCTGACGTGTCCCTACTTATTATACATCAAGATGTATAATAGTTATAATATAATATTATACATCAAGACACGAGCAATCTGCGGGAAGCAAGTTAGGAACCGCTGATAGAAACGATGGAAAACAAACTGAACCAGGAAGAACAAAGAGAACCAAAGGAAGCTAAAATAACTGAGCAGCACTGATACTTCTGAAAGCTTCACCATCCCTCATGGCCCTTTGCTCTCGTGATATTCTTCTTCTTCCTTTTAAATCCATTTCCTGTCCTCGTATAGGAAAGTACTCGGGGTTGATTGGTTGTTCCTAGTTTTAAACCACGTGCCCTGCTGTCCAGCATTTGCTTGCATAACATCAGCATGTAAAGGTGCGTGTACACTTGAGTTTTAGCCAGCAATGGCAACGTATAAAAATGTATGTAAAACGTTGGCGTACGCTGAAATTTTGATGATTTTTTTTAAAGTTTTGGTCGTATTCATAACGTGTTGGTCGTATGCATAACATATTAGTAACGGGCAAGAACGTTTCGTTGTCTTATAGATAACTTGTACCAACGAATGCTTAGCCTGTTGCGGCGTTCACAACCTATTCCCAACGATAGTTTAACTTAGGCATAGCGCGCTGCATGTATCGCCGACGATCTCGTGGCGTAGCCTGTTAAAACCTGCCGCACGCCATTTAAATCATACACCGCCTGAAAATTGGAAGTGTCAACATCGCAGTCACACCTTGACGATTTAGCCAGCGTATGCCGACCTATGAAAAATGTGTCTAAAACACTGGCAAACGTCGAATACGTTATGGGTAAGTTGTGTATACGTTAAGAGCACGCTGAAAAACGATGAAGTACCTGTCATATTTTCGTGGTAGTCTCGTACGTCGTGAAATTTCAAGCATGCTGAAAATTTTACGACGTACTCGCCGTATGGCTCACACGTTCCGCTACGCTGGGAATAAGTTGTAGGCACGATATGCGATCGTTGACACACTCACAAAGTTCCTTGTAAGTTACTCATAAGTCAGACACGTCGAGGTAATGTTTAGCATACCCGAAACTTATTTTCTCCTCAAGGCACATTTTTTTTTCTCCTTGGTCCGTGAAGGCATGTGACGAAATATCTGAAGTTGTTGTTTGTTGTTGTTTTTTTTGTTGTTTTTTTAGTCCATTACGAATTTTAGAATATGTTAGGACATTTGCTTTTAAGTTTCGACGTCGACGTGACAATATCCTCAAACAGAAAATATTCACAGAGAGGAACTAAGATAAGACATGAGCAAACTGAAGAGGCAATGGACGTGACGTAACGGCACGTGACGAAATATCGAAGTTATTGTTGTTTTTTTGTTGTTTTTTAAACGCTGCCAATACGCCATTATACGGTAGCTGTAAATTCGAAACACGTTCAGTAAGTTCTGTGGTCGTCCGGAAGACGTCAATCAAATACGTCTACATACGTCAATATGCGTTGGAGGTACGTTACACGTAGTTCAAAGACGTTACTCATAGGTTAGAAATAAGTTTTGGGTACTCTAAGCATTACCTCGACGTGTTTCGACTTATGAGTAACTTACAAGTAACGTGTGTCGATGGTGTCAACGATCGCATAACGTGCCTACAACTTATGGCCAGCATAGCGGAACGTGTGAGTCATACGCTGGCATACGTCGTAAAATTTCAAGCATGCTAAAATTTGAGGACAACCGCAAAGTAAAACGATGAAAGCCAGCGTACTACGACGTATGGCAGTGTTTTTCAGCGTGCTCTTAACGTATACAAACTTACCCATAACGTATTCGACGTGTGCTGGCGTTTTAGCCCAATTTTGCATACGTCAGGCATACGTTGGCTGAATCGTCAAGGTGTGACAGCGCCTCTAGGAACAAAGCTTGGTGGATTAATTCTGCCTCCATCGGATGTTCATGAAGAAAATGATGCATGCAAAAAGATAGTCACCACTACAAGTCCCTCATCTACCCTTTCTGCTGTGCACGAACAATGATGCCGGCTGGAAACTTGTCTTTGGGCAGTGTCTTCCTCTTGAACTCGACATATGATGGAAGTTTGCTATGCAAGCTTATTTGAGGTGGGTGGTCCGTTATTGGACTCCAGTTTTTGTGAATAATTCTTTTTTTGATGTCAGACCAGGTGTTCTTCTTCTTGTTTTGTTTTTAATGGCGTTTTCAGAGCCGCGAGGCTCTATATATGCCACAGACCTAAACTACGGGCGTCTCCAGGCGTCTCCGGGCGTTTCTGAGCATGGCATTTAATTTCCGCACACGGTATGAAACTCTGTACAAACTCTTAACCTGAACCGAAAAAATTGCAGTTTATGCACTGGAAAATACAGTGCACACACCGTTTTTTTCTCCCCCTGTTCCCCTTTTACTATGGTACTCCCCTGATGGTGTGTGCACTTTGTTTGCCTTTGGGTGTTGTAATATATATATATTTTATATATATATATAAATATATATATATTGCACAGGCACAGTACCTTTAATCTTATTATATATATATATTATATAATATATATATTATTTATATATAGATGATAATAGATTAGATATACATACAAACACATACCACAATCTAATATATATAGTATATATATACATATAAATTATAATATATACATAGGTCCACACCAATAGTTTTTCTTTTCCTTTTACACACAAACACACACACACACCACAACCACATCACCACACACACACACACAACCGGTGGATTAACTAAGAAAGATCAAGAGTTTGAATGACTGAAATCCACAAGATGATTGTTAAGAAATTAGGGGATGTTTGCCCACATAGGTTCTTGTTAGCCTGGTGTTGGCTCGTGTTTAGGGGGGCGGCTTGGGACCTATTCCAAAACAACACACGTATATTCTAAATCTCTCATGATATAATGGTGAACATCAGCCATGATTATGTGCTCAAACAATGGTAACTCATATCTGCAAAAGAAGTGTGATATACACACAATATATGTGCAGCCGTAGGCAGAATGGTAGTCGATCAAGTCAGATTTTGTCGTTTTTTTCAGCCGTTACTTAGCAACAAAAGCGTCGCATACAAGGTTTCTTTTTTTCTCATCATAACTAGGACATACATGAACCTACATACACGTTTTGTTACTCTGACTCTATCTTCGAGATATAACGAACTTTCGTTATTTTTTTTATTGTTTCGACATGGGAGGTCATGTTCAAGTCTATCTCTCCGAAGTTTTATAGGATCCGCGAG
>CM068962.1:82642629-82653413 GCA_035128595.1 Eptatretus atami | reverse complement strand
TAGAAAATCGACAAATAATTTATTAATATAAAATAATAAATAAAAAGAACTTTTTATTTGCTGAGTAAATAAAGAATGAATTTCAAAGCAAAATCAATCAAAATGCCAGGAAAGAGACAAAGAACAGATGCTTATCGGGGGTTGACTTAGAGCGAAATGCAGACAAGGGTACCCAGCAGATCATTCAGGGGGAGGGGAGGAGAATCTCTCGTCCACCAGAAAGTCGTCCGTGAAGCACAAAACATCCTGAAATGCGTGCGTGCGTGTCACCTCCGTCGCCAGCACCCAGCTTTGCTGTGCACTCTCTCGCGGGCAGCGTTGAACGCCAGTTGAAGTCTGGAGGCACCGAGATCGTCCATCGCGGGTTTAGACCCTGGTATGTTGTTGGTGATCGACCCGTGCCTCACTTGTTGGTGGCGCTGCTCACACCCACACACGCACCACATGCTCGCTTGCCGAAGCACTGGGAAGGGCGAATTGTCTCGTCGGCGCTGGTCAGACACCCGCTTCTTGGTCGCTTATCTCGCCCTTTGCTTTTGCCTCTTCCTTCGCTTTTCCTCTCCTCAGCTTTTCTTTTCAGAACGCTTTTCTCCCTCCTTTCGCTCCTCACTTTTTCTCCTTGGACTTTTTCACTTCTCACTTTTTGTCCTCAGACTTTTTCTCTTCAGACTTTTCTCTCTTCACTTTTTTTCTCCTCAGAATGTACCTCTCGCTCGTTTTTTTTTTTTTTATTTCCGGGCCATCTCCACAGGTGCCGTCCGCCCAAGCTCATCCCCGCCCCACTGGTGCATGGTTACCATGACGACCGTGCGCTCCTCAAAAAAGGCAGGCGTCGGACTCACGAAAGAATTGTGCCTGAGGAAAAATGGGGACGGTCTTCATAGCTCGCTGAAAGAAATGTGTGTAAACGTGTCTGTCGTAAAGAAAAAAGCTTCCAATAAGAGAGGGATCTATCCTTTACCCTTCTCAACGCATCACATTTAAAACCCATTAGACATGGGGATGGGGCTAATCTGAACATGCATTTAAGGAAATAACTGTCTGAGACCTGGATGTGTGGATATGCATTCATCAGACCGGATTCTGAAATCCGTAACATATATATATATATATATATATATATATATATTATATATATATATTATATAATATATATATATATATATATATAATATATATATATATGTTGTGTGTGTAATTTTGTGAATATATTTGTATTTTTAGATCTGGAATTAGTATTTGAAAATAGTCATTTTAAATAAAGCAAATAATGCACAGATAGATTCACAGAGATAATTTTCAACGTCTGGCCATTAATCAAAAAAACAACTCATTCATCAATACCCACTTTGAATTAATTTTCTTCTCCAAGTTCATTTTATCAGCAATTGTAAAACTAGTCGTTTATTATAATGCAATCATCCTACACCTGTATGGTTATTACAGCGTCATGTTGGCATCAGCTTTTCAGCACAAAACATTTGCATATCATATCACATGATCAGTCACTGACACACTGAAATAAAATTAACTTCGTGAAGTCGGTGATATAATTTACTGACATTAACAGCGCATCATGATTTTAAAGGAAGGTAATGAAATTACCCCTATTTTGAGCAGAATCATTTATCCGATGTTTCCACATCACTAAGGCACAGAAAACTTGCTATATTACAACACGTGGAGGATACAATGATTAAGCCTCACAATTGACTTTGTGAAATATACAAATTATTTACATGAAATATGACATTAATCATCAATCTAAATGGAAAAGGTATATTGCCACCACTTAATCTCAAGTGTATGCTTTTTTCTCTTCTTCTACTGCGAATATATTGTTTACTTTTTCCATTACAAATAAAAACGAACAAGTATTAGCATGCTATACAGTATTTAATTAAGCATTGGCCACCTTCGGTGAGCAATTTAAAGTGGTCTTCTTCTTCTGTGTACAAACAAATTACAGCTAACAGATCTAAGTTGGACGGCCAAGTGACCACTACTATCTGGTGTTAGGAAAATTGCCCGAAATACTTCAAAAAATATTCTGTAGGTAACACTCATTCACAATGTGATGAATAGTCTGATCCGAGTGACCAGCACATGCTGGGCTGTCTTTGAAATTCCATTTGTGGAGGTGGTGATGTTGCACGGAGATTGCGGTCCTGTTGAGCACAGACCACTGTTTCCGAGTGGGGAGGTTTAAATCTGGAGGTTCTTCTGTTTCGATCACTCACTAGTTCTTGTTAGCAATGTTGCGTTTGTCCAGACATTGCGCCACTTAGTCCTTTGTGTTAAACCCCACATCACTCAAAACATTTTCAGAGCCCAGAAAGGTTTGCGGAACTTGAGTCACATATTGGGTCGGTTCTGCAGATCTTGATTAATTGAATTGGATTTGCTTTGATGCAGTCAAACTCATGGATTGGATTGGCTTTGATGCAATCAAACTCTCTCAGCATTCTGCCTTCCAGCGAACATCATGGGTGGAATGTTGGACAGGACTGGGAACCACTGCACGAGTGTTGATTTCAGTGTTCCGCTGATTATCTACATCAGTGTTTTCAGGAGTGTCCAAGTGGAGTGTCCAGGAGGTTAAAGAGCCAGACAGACTACTTTCTAGTTCGGAGATTAGATAGTATTGTCTGTCGGTCTCTGTCCTGTATCTCTCAACAAGAACTATGTGCAAACTATCCCCTATATTTCTTAACAATCCTCTGTGGAATTTCAGTCATTCAAACTCCTGGATCTTTCTTAGGTAATCCACATTTCAAAGTTGGCCTTCAAAGCCAGCCGCCGACTGGGCATCCTCAGTCATACAAAGTCCTTCCTTAGCACAAATGAACTCCTGTCCACATACAAGGCCTTCATCCGCAGCATGTTGAAGTACTGCCTCTCCCCTCTGGGCCTGCTCCCCTGCTTCACGCCTTGCTCAGCTGGATGCTGTGGAAACAAAGTCCTTAAAGATTATTGAATCTCCCTGATGAAGCTGATTATATGAGCCCATCACTTTCCCATTGCAGAGAGGTCAGTGATCTCCATCTTTTTCCTCCTCCTTCACGTCTTGCACCTTCTGATCTTCCATGCTTTATCTACATTGGGTTTGCAGGGTGCATGTGGTCCATCCTCAACCCTCTTCTGTTGAAACTCCCAAAATCCAGAATCACTGCTCACCCCCACTCAATTGTTTTTTTTCTTCCTCACCTCTGGTAACTACTTCCACATTTATTCAATCTCACTTTCCCTACAAATCTGACAGCTGCTCAGCACCATTTTTGATCACCTCCATCCATAACCACGACCTTTCCACACCCTTTGCTGCGACTAACCACCTCCCCATCCTCCACTACAAGCCCATCTTCCGAATTTCCACTTTTCCTTCCTGAGAGATTGCTTCTGTATGCATATTGTCCACCCTATGTATCCTCCCCTACCCCCTCACACCCACACCCATTGTTTGTCCAAGCCTCCCTCTATTTTGTCCTACAATTCTGCTGTTGCTATTTACCCCCCTATTTCTACTGTTCCTTTTGTTCTGTTGCATCCTGATCCATTAAGTATTCTAGCTCTGCCAAGAGCCTTGACTCTGCATATAAAAAGTCTTTTAGTTTCTCGCATACGATGATGCAGGAGGTATGACGAAGAGGAAGAGATTCTGCCTCTCCAAAGGTCTGCTCCAACTGCTGCAAACAACATGGCTACGGTCCTCATACACTTATAACCTCATTAGCTGCCCACTGGAACCTCGGCAATCTCATTGGCCGCCCACTAGTGTTGCAGCAACTTCATTCTGACTGCCCCGCCATACCATAAAAAAAGTCATTGACAAAAAAGTCATAAAAAAGTGTTCCACCCTCAGCCAAGCTCTACATCTGAGCAAGCGTCATGTCCCTCAGTGCACTGCCAAACAGTCTAGAATGTTCCCTTTAAACAGACTAGCACTTTCAGGTGCCTTCCTGCCCAAGTCCTCACTGGCCTCAGTCAAAAAGAGGAGTTTTACACAATAAACTTACTCCATACTGTCTTAAAGTTAACAATCAGTGACTCCACAGTCCATGTTTTACAATACAAATTATTCTGACAATTTCCCTGTGCAAGAGTAAGTATACCTACGCAATGACATTGTCCATACTGTGTGTTACAACGAATGAAAGTGACTGGAAGCGTTGCTGCTAAACGTCATACTGGTCGCCCTCACTCCTCTACAGATGGAACCAAAAAAAAAAAAGTCGGTGAAGAAAAATAGTCAAGAAGCAGGAGTAAGCCTTTCTTCCACAGCAACAATTTTAAAGCAAACATCTACCACCCAACCCTTACAAGGTTACCTTTGTTCAAGCTCTCATGGAGATGATGCTCACTGACATGAATTTTGTGAGTAGGTAATGCATCGACTTGATGAAGAACCAACATTATTATCTGACATTCATCTTCAGCGATGAAGCCTCATTCCAATTGTCGAGAAGAGTCAACCGGCATAAATTGCTGATATTGAGCAATGGGAATCATAATTGAAATGATGAAGCTCATGTTCAATATGATCCTAGAATCATGATGGTGGTGTGCTAATCACGGTGACATTTTATTCGGCCCCTACTTTCACAAGACAATGTTTCCAGTGCAAACTACCTCACAATGTTACAAGGTTTTGGTTCCTTATTTGGATAGTATGCCTTTCGCGCATTGAGAAAAGTGTGGTTTCAACAGGATGGAGTCCGCCACAATTATTCCACTATTCTCTGAAACTGACTGGATGAAACAATAGCTTTGAGGTGGAATAGGACGTTCGTGGCACAGAAGAATGGCCCTCACATAGTCCAGATCTGATGCCACGAGACAGATCTCCTATGTGGGGCACCTGAGATCTGTGGTTTATAGCACAGAGACAAAGCAGTATAGCAGAGCTGAATGAAAACATTTGGAAGAATGTGCTGACATCAGTCTTTCCTTTTTAAGAAACATTCAGAGACACATATGTGCAAGAATGTACGTTTATGAAAGTGAATGTGAATAAATTCACATTAATAAACTACAAAGTGCCCATGCCTGCACGGGATATCTAAACAGTAAGATGGAGGAAGTTGCCAAAATGCAAAATGGCATCTTCTGTCATCGAGCCGCAAGCTGGAGCACCAATTGCATTCAGTGCCACATCTGATGCCACTTAAATTGTATAATGGCAGCGAGGTGCTCCATTTGAAACTGTTGTTCGATATATGTAGCTTTTTTGATGCCGAGAGTCCGTAATAAGAATTTGTATTGGTGCAAAGTGTATGACCTGTCTGAAACGAGACTTGAAATATTAAAAAAAGGAGTTAACATGTTACACTGGTGTTAAAGCAAGTTTAGTATTCAAGATGCAATGCAATATGTTTCATGTTTGACAAAGTCTAAATTTGTTTATTAATAAAACATTTTAGCAACTTCACCGAGATTCTTTGCTGTTTTCTTGATACATCCTATTATGCTTACCAAGACATCACGATCGTCATTTCCTGCTGAGAAGATAGATCAGCGACAGTTTTCTTCCATCAGGACAGAGTCCTGAAACAAATTTGCTGGTGCTTTATAGCTGCCAATAGCAAGCAGAACAACCTCTCCAACATCAAGGAGTAATTGATTCGACCAAAATTGTGTTACTGCAATACGGTTTGTTTAACTCTGTCAATTAATCTGAGCACCGTAGCTTGCCATTAAGAATATGTTCATGCTGGTTTCTTTAAACATCACGCTGGTTTGGAGTTATCACGCTGCAATAGGCAGAAAAAAATTCAAACAATGAAAGACAAAAAAAATCATAATAAGTATACAACGTCTGGAGGGTAAAATACAAATACATTGAGATAATCAAATTATTTAACATCAGCGCGCACGATGTATTTTGTTCAACCAGAGCCTATCTATACTAATAAAAGGTAGCGTGTGTGTGCGTGGTCTGTCTGTCAGTGTGTCTCCTACATAACTCCAAAACTATAAAACCGAGCAGCCTGAAACTTTGCATGCACACTAAAAAAGACTCCAAGGAAGTGCAGGAGTGAAAAATTGGGTGTTTGGGTTAATTAAAACACCCCTTTTGAAGATAATTAACGGCCTTATTAATTATATCCTTCATCAGGGTGGGCTCAAAGTATCGACCTTCATACAGAAAGGGACCACATTCACGATCAGGCTGAAGTTTATTTGTACATGAGGTTTCAGGAGGTGGAACGAATCCCTCACAGATCTCAAAGTGTGTGTATGTGTGTATGTGTGTGTCGTTGATTGGTGTCGACATATGGCGGTTCAGAAAGTGGAATGGAGTCCTCCAAGGTGGGATCAAAGAATCCACCTTCATTTGGTAAGGGTTCATGATTCACGGATCAAGCTGTGATGTTTTCTGGTTTCAAAGTTTTATGCCCGAGGGCCTTCTTTAGGACGTTACTGAGCCAGAACGGCTTCCAACTGGATTGCTTTGTTGTAGTGATATTCCCAGGATGGGTATTTAATATCTCTTTGAGTATCTCTTCATCATTCCCTGAGGTTCTCCATCATCACTGGTTCAACTTTGGCATTCCAGCTTCCAGATCTTTTCACTTCGTGCTTGAGATCTGGTATTTGGTCATTTTCTTGATTTCTGCATCGTCAGTCCAAAATCACTAGTATTAAGGTGAGCAGTACTTCAATGTTTTCAGTGATGCTTTTGATTGATTTTTTTTCAATGTGTTCAGTGATTACAAAATGCAACTTCATGTGTGTGTTCGCTTTGCACCAGAAAGTCGTCCGTGAAGCAAAAACATCCTGAAATGCGTGCGTGCGTGTCACCTCCGTCGCCAGCACCCAGCTTTGCTGTGCACTCTCTCGCGGGGCAGCGTTGAACGCCAGTTGAAATCTGGAGGGCACCGAGATCGTCCATCGCGGGTTTAGACCCTGGTATGTTGTTGGTGATCGACCCGTGCCTCACTTGTTGGTGGCGCTGCTCACACCCACACACGCACCACATGCTCGCTTGCCGAAGCACTGGGAAGGGCGAATTGTCTCGTCGGCGCTGGTCAGACACCCGCTTCTTGGTCGCTTATCTCGCCCTTTGCTTTTGCCTCTCTCCTTTCGCTTTTCCTCTCCTCACGCTTTTCTTTTCAGAACGCTTTTCTCCCCTCCTTTCGCTCCTCACTTTTTCTCCTTGGACTTTTTCACTTCTCACTTTTTGTCCTCAGACTTTTTCTCTTCAGACTTTTTCTCTCTTCACTTTTTTTCTCCTCAGAATGTACCTCTCGCTCGTTTTTTTTATTTTTTATTTCCGGGCCATCTCCACAGGGTGCCGTCCGCCCCAAGCTCATCCCGCCCCACTGGTGCATGGTTACCATGCGACCGTGCCCGCTCATCAAAAAAGGCAGGCGTCGGAGCTCACGAAAGAATGTGCTGAGGAAAAATGGGACGGTCTTCAATAGCTCTGAAAGAAATGTGTGTAAACGTGTCTGTCGTAAAGAAAAAAGCTTCCAATAAGAGGGGATCTATCCTTTACCCTTCTCAACGCATCACATTTAAAACCCATTAGACATGGGATGGGGCTAATCTGAACATGCATTTAAGGAAATAACTGTCTGAGACCTGGATGTGTGGATATGCATTCATCAGACCGGATTCTAATCCGTAACAATTATATATATAATATATATTATATATATATATAATTATATATATATATATATATATATATATATATATATATATATATTTTTGTGTAATTTTGGATTATTATTTGTATTTTTAGATCTTGGAATTAGTATTTGAAAATAGTCATTTTAAATAAAGCAAATAATGCACAGATAGATTCACAGGAATAATTTCAACGAGTCTGGCCATTAATCAAAAAAACAACTCATTCATCAATACCCACTTTGAATTAATTTTCTTCTCCAAGTTCATTTTATCAGCATTTGTAAAACTAGTCGTTTAGTTATAAATGCAATCATCCTACACCTGTGATGGTTATTACAGCGTCATGTTGGCATCAGCTTTTCAGCACAAAACATTTGCATATCATATCACGTGATCAGTCACTTGACACACTGAAATAAAATTAACTTCGTGAAGTCGGTGATATAATTTACTGACATTAACAGCGCATCATGATTTTAAAGGAAGGTAATGAAATTACCCCTTTATTTTGAGCAGAATCATTTATCCGATGTTTCCACATCACTAAGGCACAGAAAAACTTGCTATATTACAACACGTGGAGGATACAATGATTAAGCCCTCACAATTGACTTTGTGAAATATACAAATTATTTTTACATGAAATATGACATTAATCATCAATCTAAATGGAAAAGGTAATTGCCACCACTTAATCTCAAGTGTATGCTTTTTTTACTTTCTTCTAATGCGAATATATTTTTACTTTTTCCATTACAAATAAAAACGAACAAGTATTAGCATGCTATACCGTATTTTAATTAATAGCATTGGCCCACCTTCGGTGAACAATTTAAAGTGGTCTTCTTCTTCTTGTGTACAACAAATTACAGCTAACAGATCTAAGTTGGACGGCCAAGTGACACTACTATCTGGTGTTAGGAAAATTGCCCGAAATACTTCAAAAAATATTCTGTATGTAACACTCATTCACAATGTGATGAATAGTCTGATCCGAGTGACCAGTCACATGCTGGGCTGTCTTTGAAATTCCATTTGTGGAGGTGGTGTGATGTTGCACGGAGATTGCGGATCCTGTTGAGCACAGACCACTGTTTCCGAGTGGGGGAGGTTTAAATCTGGAGGTTCTTCTGTTCGATCACTCACTAGTTCTTGGTTAGCAATGTTTCTGTTTGTCCAGACATTGCGCCACTTGTCCTTTGTGTTAAACCCCACATCACTCAAAACATTTTCAGAGCCCCAGAAAGGTTTGCGGGACTTGAGTCACATATTGGGTCGGTTCTGCAGATCTTGATTAATTGGAATTGGATTTGCTTTGATGCAGTCAAACTCATGGATTGGATTGGCTTTGATGCAGTCAAACTCTCTCAGTATTCTTGCCTTCCAGCGAACATCATGGGGTGGAATGTTGGACAGGACTGGGAACCACTGCACGAGTGTTGATTTCAGTGTTCCGCTGATTATCTACATCAGTGTTTTCAGGAGTGTCCAAGTGGAGTGTCCAGGAGGTATAAAGAGCCAGACAGACTACTTTCTAGTTCGGAGATTAGATAGTATTGTCTGTCGGTCTCTGTCTCTGTATCTCTCAACAAGAACTATGTGGCAAACTATCCCCTATATTTTCTTAACAATCCTCTTGTGGAATTTCAGTCATTCAAACTCCTGGATCTTTCTTAGGTAATCCACATTTCAAAGTTGGCCTTCAAAGCCAGCCGCCGACTGGGCATCCTCAGTCATACAAAGTCCTTCCTTAGCACAAATGAACTCCTGTCCACATACAAGGCCTTCATCCGCAGCATGTTGAAGTACTGCTCTCCCCTCTGGGCCTGCTCCCCTGCCTCACGCCTTGCTCAGCTGGATGCTGTGGAAACAAAGTCCTTAAAGATTATTGGAATCTCCCCTGATGAAGCTGATTATATGAGCCCATCACTTTCCCATTGCAGAGAGGTCAGTGATCTCCATCTTTTTCCTCCTCCTTTCACGTCTTGCACCTTCTGATCTTTCCATGCTTTATCTACATTGGGTTTTGCAGGGTGCATGTGGTCCATCCTCAACCCTCTTCTGTTGAAACTCCCAAAATCCAGAATCACTGCTCACCCCCACTCAATTGTTTTTTTTCTTTCCTCACCTCTGGTAACTACTTCCACATTTTA
Organism: Eptatretus atami; assembly: GCA_035128595.1. Lineage (NCBI taxonomy): Eukaryota > Metazoa > Chordata > Myxini > Myxiniformes > Myxinidae > Eptatretus > Eptatretus atami. Next base: position 82,643,625 of record CM068962.1, on the reverse strand, counting down.
TTCGAGTCTCACTTTCCCTACAGCTGCCTCAGCACCATTTTTGATCACCTCCCATCCATAACCACGACCTTTCCTACACCCTTTGCTGCACTAACCACCTCCCCCCTCCACCTACAAGCCCATCTTCGAATTTCACTTTTTCCTTCCTGAGAGATTGCTTCTGTATGCATATTGTCCACCCTATGTATCCTCCCCTACCCCTCATTCCACCCACACCCATTGTTTGTCCAAGCCTCCCTCTATTTTGTCCTACAATTCTGCTGTTGCTATTTACCCCCCCTATTTCTACTGTTCCTTTTGTTCTGTTGCATCCTGATCCATTAAGTATTCTAGCTCTGCCAAGAGCCTTGACTCTGCATATAAAAAAGTCTTCTCTGCATAACGATGATGCAAGGAGGTATGACGAAGAGGATAGAGATTCTGCCTCTCCAAAGGTCTGGCTCCAACTGCTGCAAACAACATGGCTACGGTCCTCATACACTTTATAACCTCATTAGCTGCCCACTGGAACCTCGGCAATCTCATTGGCCGCCCACTAGTGTTGGCAGCAACTTCATTCTGACTGCCCCGCCATACCATAAAAAAAGTCATTGTACAAAAAAGGTCATAAAAAAGTGTTCCACCCTCAGCCAAGGCTCTACATCTGAGCAAGCGTCATGTCCCTCAGTGCACTGGCCAAACAGTCTAGAATGTTCCCTTTAAAAGCACATAGCACTTTCAGGTGCCTTCCTGCCCAAGTCCTTCACTGGCCTCAGTCAAAAAGAGGAGGTTTTACACAATAAACTTACTCCATACTGTCTTAAAGTTAACAATCAGTGACTCCACAGTCCATGTTTTACAATACAAATTATTCTGACAATTTCCCTGTTGCAAGAGTAAGTATAACCTACGCAATGACATGGTCCATACTGTGTGTTACAACGAATGAAAGTGACTGGAAGCGTTGCTGCTAAACGTCATACTGGTCGCCCTCACTCCTCTACAGATGGAACCAAA
>CM068962.1:82625760-82642619 GCA_035128595.1 Eptatretus atami | reverse complement strand
AGAAAAAATAGTCAAGAAGCAGGAGTAAGCCTTTCTTCCACAGCAACAATTTTAAAGCAAACATCTACCACCCAACCCTTACAAGGTTACCTTTGTTCAAGCTCTTCATGGAGATGATGCTCACTGACATGGAATTTTGTGAGTAGGTAATGCATCGACTTGATGAAGAACCAACATTATTATCTGACATCATCTTCAGCGATGAAGCCTCATTCCAATTGTCGAGAAGAGTCAACCAGCATAATTGCTGATATTGGAGCAATGGGAATCATAATTGAAATGATGAAGCTCATGTTCAATATGATCCTAGAATCATGGTGTGGTGTGCTAATCACGGTGACATTTTATTCGGCCCCTACTTTCACAAAGACAATGTTTCCAGTGCAAACTACCTCACAATGTTACAAGAGGTTTTGGTTCCTTATTTGGATAGTATGCCTTTCGCGCAATTGAGAAAAGTGTGGTTTCAACAGGATGGGGTACCGCCACATTATTCCACTATTCTCTGAAACTGACTGGATGAAACAATAGCTTTGAGGTGGATAGGACGTCGTGGCACAGAAGAATGGCCCTCACATAGTCCAGATCTGATGCCACGAGACAGATCTCCTATGGGGGCACCTGAGATCTGTGGTTTATAGCACGAGACAAAGCAGTATAGCAGAGCTGAATGAAAACATTTGGAAGGAATGTGCTGACATCAGTCTTTCCTTTTTAAGAAACATTCAGAGACACATATGTGCAAGAATTGTTACGTTTATGAAAGTGAATGTGAATAAATTTGCACATTTAATAAACTACAAAGTTGCCCATGCCTGCACGGGATTCTAAACAGGGTAAGGATGGAGGAAGTTGCCAAAAATGCAAATGGCATCTTCTGTCATCGAGCCGGCAAGCTGGGAGCACCAATTTGCATTCATTGCCACATCTGATGCACTTAAAATTGTATAATGGCAGCGAGGTGCTCCATTTGAAACTGTTTGTTCGATATATGTAGCTTTTTTGATGCCGAGAGTCCGTAATAAAAATTTGTATTGGTGTCAAAGTGTATGACCTGTCTGAAACGAGACTTGAAATATTAAAAAAAGGAAGTTAACATGTTACACTGGTGTTAAAGCAAGTTTAGTGTTCAAGATGCAATGCAATGATGTTTCATGTTTGACAAAGGTCTAAATTTGTTTATTAATAAAACATTTTTAGCAACTTCACCGAGATTCTTTGCTGTTTTGTTGATACATCCTATTATGCTTTACCAAGGACATCACGATCGTCATTTCCTGCTGAGAAGAGAGATCAGCGACAGTTTTCTTCCATCATGACAGAGTCCTGAAACAAATTTGCTGGTGCTTTTATAGCTGCCAATAGCAGCAGAACAACCTCTCCAACATCAAGGAGTAATTGATTCGACCAAAATTGTGTTACTGCAATACGGTTTGTTTAACTCTGTCAATTAATCTGAGCACCGTAGCTTGCCATTAAAGAATATGTTCATGCTGGTTTCTTTAAACATCACGCTGGTTTGGAGTTATCACGCTGGCAACAGGCCAGAAAAAATTCAAACAATGAAAGACAAAAAAAAATCATAATAAGTTATACAACGTCTGGAGGGTAAAATACAAATACATTGAGATAATCAAATTATTTAACATCAGTGCCGCACGATGTATTTTGTTCAACCAGAGCCTATCTATACTAATAAAAGGTAGCGTGTGTGTGCGTGTGTCTGTCTGTCAGTGTGTCTCCTACATAACTCCAAAACTATAAAACCGAGCAGCCTGAAACTTTGCATGCACACTAAAAAAAACTCCAAGGAAGTGCAGGAGTGAAAAATTGGGTGTTTGGGTTAATTAAACACCCCTTTTGAAGATAATTAACGGCCTTATTCAATTATATCCTTCATCAGGGTGGGCTCAAAGTATCGACCTTCATTACAGAAAGGGGCCACAATTCACGGATCAAGCTGAAGTTTATTTGTATATGCGGGTTTCAGGAGGTGGAACGAATCCCTCACAGATCTCAAAGTGTGTGTATGTGTGTATCGTTGATTGGTGTCGACATATGGGGTTTCAGAAAGTGGAATGGAGTCCTCCACGGGTGGGATCAAAGAATCCACCTTCATTTTGGTAAGGGTTCATGATTCACGGATCAAGCTGTGAAGTTTTCTGTTTTCAAAGTTTTATGCCGAGGGCTCTCTTTAGGATCGTTATTGAGCCCAGAACGGCTTCCAACTGGAGTTCGTTTGTAGTGATATTCCCAGGATGTGTATTTAATATCTCTTTGAGGTATCTCTTCATCATTCCCTTGAGGTTCTTCATCATCACTGGTTCAACTTTGGCATTCTTCAGCTTCCAGGATCTTTTCACTTCGTGCTTGAGATCTTGGTATTTGGTCATTTTCTTGATTTCTGCATCGTCAGTCCAAAATCACTAGTATTAAGGTGAGCAGTACTTCAATGTTTTCAGTGAATTGTTGATATTATTTTTTTTCAATGTGTTCAGTGATTACCAAAATGGAACTTCATGTGTGTGTTCGTTGTTGTTGTTGTTGTTGGTTGTTGTCTCCATATGCAGGTTTCAGAAGGTGCAATGGATCCCTCCAGATCTCGAAGTATCCACCGTGTGTGTGTGTGTGTGTGTGTGTGTGTGTGTGTGTACCTGCAAGTTGTTGTTGCCTGCTATCTCCACATGTGGGTGGGTTTCAGGAGGTGAAACAGAGACCTGCCAGGTCTCAAAGTGTGCTATGTGTTTGTGTTGTTGATTGGCATCTGCATATGTGGTTTTCAGAATGTGGAATGGAGTCCTCCCAGGGTGGGCTCAAAGTATCCACCTTCATTTCGGTGAGGGTCATGATTCATGGACCAAGCTGTGATGTTTATATTCTCAAATTTTGTAACGAGGACTCTCTTCAGGATCGTCACTGAGCCCGGACGGCTTCCAACTGTAGTTCGTTATCGTGATATTCCCAGGGATGGTTTTAAATATCTCTGTGAGGTTCTTCTTCATCATTCCATGAGGTTCTTCGTAATCATTGGTACAACTTTGACATTCTTCAGCTTCCAGGAACTTTTCAGTCATGCTTGAGGTCTGGTATTTGGTCATTTTCTTGATTTTGCATCGTTAGTCCAAAATCACTGATATTAACACCTCAATTAGCAACGCCTACTCTTTTTTGCATCTATGTATGATATGTGGTCGCAATGCAATGTCTCGATGTTCACGCCTGATGGGATCATAAAGGTCGTACGTGAGCGGTACTTGAATGTTTTCAGTGATTGCTTTGTTTCATTTTACCTCAAATTTTCTGGAATTGAAATATCAAAGTTTTTGCAGATGTGCCAGAGTTAATTTACAAACTCTGTTGTGTCTTGTGTGTGCAGCTGTTCTGATACGTATTTTTGTTTTTTTGTGTTCGGTCATTAAGCACACATATCATTCTCTTTGCTAACCCACCGCCACCCCTCACTGTCTTTTTTTTCCTCTTTTCCCCACCATTTTCACACTCTGTCCCTCCTCGCTCCCCTCCTCATTAAATGCAGCACCCCCACCCACACCTCTGTCGCTCTCTCTGGCTCTGTATATATGTATGTGTATATATATATGTATTATTTATATATATTAATATAATATATATATATATATATATAATAAAATATGATATTATGTATGTATGTATGTGTATACATATATATATATATGTATGATGTTATATATATATGTATTATGTATTATATATATATGTATATATAATATATATATATATATATATATTATATATATGTATACATATATTATATATATATATATACACACACATACATGATACATATATATATACACACATACATATACACATACATACATATATATATATATATTATATGTATGATGATATATATATATATATAATATATATATATATATTGTTGTAGATTTCCGCCGCGTTCGGCGGCGACCGTTTCAACCAAATCGCGGTCGCGCGCACCCAAAGGCCGCAATCCAGTAGTGGCTTTCCGGACCAACCCCGGAAACCAGCAAAGATGCCTTAACGCATCATAAACTAGTCAATTTTCTGTCCACGCGCTACAGGGTCAATCGCCGAATTATCGATATACCTAACTATTCACGTGGACAGAAATACCGAGAGTTTATACCTCGACGGGACTTGTACGAAGACGAGCCGCTTAAGCGTGCTCATTCCGTGTGCGAAGCGAGCGTTTTAAATCGCCAAATCCCGTCGGACCAAAGATCATGTTTATCGGCTTTAATAGCCATTAATTCCCGATACGTGCCGGGCAGTCAATACAAGGAAAAGACGCAAACGTGTAACGTTTAAACAATGGATTTATTTCAACACATGCAATCAATGAATGGTGGGATGGGAACAAGACACGAGCAAAAAGCCTACAGCCGAGTTCTATACGATAGTACAAGTACAACAATTCTACTGAGACAAGGCGCCACAGACTTTCATACAAAAACCCAAGGGAAAGAAAACGGGCTCACGAGCCATTATCCAAACTCGGGAGCCTGGTTGACCGAGGGCTCAGAGACCGGGCTGGTTACCTTGCCGCCCCTTGGTGGCGACTCGGTAGTCTTCGTTCCTGGCCCGTTGCCAACGTGGCAGCGGCTTGAATGGTGACTTGGTTGGTCCGGCTGGTGCGCGCCCGACTCTCCGTACTCCACTCTCCGCGAACCGTTGGCTTGGTTGGTCGGTTAGTTGGCGCGCGCAACTCTCCGTACTCCGCTCTCCGCTCGAACCGCCAAGATCTCCCCACCCGACAAACTCTGACAAAACTCTGACCAACAACGACCTCGGCGTCGAAACGCGCTTTTTATAGCCCGAGGGTGATTTCGCTGTAGGTTTGCCACCCGAAGCCGGCGCTTCCCACCTTGAACCTTCACCCCAGGCTGGCTCCGCCCCTTTCACCTCTGATTGGCAGTTCCTTCACGGCAGAGGTCATTTGATCCGAATGGTAATCAGCAGTCGTACGGCTGGTTTGCATACGGACGTTCCGATTGGCCAATTTCTTCCACGGGAAAGCCTTTTATCCATTTATGGTAATCACCGTCTTCATGGCTGGTTTGGCACACGGATGTTCCGATTGGCAATTTCTTCACGGCAAAGCCCGTTTTGATCCGTTTATGCTAATCAGCCACGAAACGGTTGACTTGCACACGGACGCTGAATGTGGTTCTTCCTGTCGCGCCGCGAGTTATATCGACGGCATTTGTCGCTGAGGAGGATGTTATGGTGTTTGTCGAGGAGTCGATGTGTTGTGGAGAGGACTGGTTGTAGAGTTGATGGCGTTGTGGTGGGGATGGCGTGGTTGTAGAGTTGTTGGCGTTGTGGTGGAGGTGGCGTGGTTGTAGAGTCTGTTGTTGAGGAGATGTTGTTTGTTTAAAATAAAAATAGAAAAAGAATAACGGCTAACTCAAAGATGCACAGCCCGCACACGAACAAGACCCGTTATACATCGGTGGGGGAACCTAACCTGAAACACATACTTATCGAAATAACTGATCTCTGGGAGCCTGAATGGTGGTTTGCGAATTTCCACAACCGTATACAATATAAAACATATATATACACAATATTATATAATATATATATAATAATATATATATATGTAATGGGTGCTTCATAATAGGGGGAAAAATAAAGTATGAATATTCATGCTCCCTGGCTTTGTTCCATTTGACAGTAGAAACATACGAAGAGATTGGATGAAGTTTAGGGGTTCCTCAAGTTGGCACAATATTGTTGAAATTTGCCAAATGTAACTGACAACTTGCGTCGATATGCACACCGCAGTACATCACAATTAATATGGTTGTTTGATATTTTCAAAAACCAAGCAGTCATATAGGATGAAAGAATAGTTTTTCCAAGGAGACCTAGATGAGCTTTTTGACATTGCAATGATGTCCAACTTGAGGACCAATAATTCATGGAATTTTGTTCATTTTTGACCTATAAGTTCTTATGGGGTATTGGAACAAAGGCAAAATCAGCAGCAGCAAAAATCAAACTTTCATTTTTGGAACACCCTAATGTTATGTATGTATGTGTATGCTATATATATATAATATATATAATATATATATATATATATATATATATATATAACATATATATATAAATACAACACACACACATATAAACACACACACATATACAGATATATATACATATATATATATACACACATATTATATACACACACACATATACTGACAAATAATATCACATACATAATATATATATATTATATATATATAATATATATATAATATATATATATAATATATAATATATTATATATATACAGTGCTCAGCAGAAATGAGTAAACCCCGACAGATTTGTCAGAAAACTTAGTTTCCTTTCACATTTTCTATGGGATACTATACTACCCACAAAAAATGTGGGCCATTGATTGCAAACAAGATTTATAATTTGCAACCACAAAAAAGGAATTTTCCTAACAAATTCATTAAAGACCATGTTGCAAAAATGAGTACACCCAATGAAAGTCTTAGGAGCAAAGCTAAATTTTAGACTACAAAATTCTAATTAACAATAATTCAACCACAGGTGAATTTAATTATTCATTAAAAGGTCCAGCAGACAGTTGACTATAAAAGGGTGTTACTTAACAAAGAAAACCCTTCCCATTCATGCTGTCAGCAATGGCACCACATGGAAGAGAAATGTCACAAACTGAGAAAGTATCTTTACACAAGAAGGTGAAGGCGACAAGAAGACCAGCAAAGCTTTACTCATCAGTCAGAATAAGCAAAAGTGATACAAAAATTAAACAATATGGAACTGCAACCATCTCACAGAGACGTACAGGCCGTCCACGGAGGTTAACACCTCGACAGGAGCGTCTTCTGATAAGAAGGGCTGAAGAAAATCGAAGAAAAAGAAAAAAATAGAAAATGCTAAAAAAGATGAAGACTACGGGACTCTATACTCTGGAGTGATGAGACCAAAGATAAATGTTTTTTATCATGGCCCTGGCAAATCCTAGCGGCTTTTTTGTGCATGGCTTTAGGAGAGGCTCCTTCGTGGATGACCGCATGCATTCCTCTGCAGTGTACGCCGTATGTGTGGACAGGTCACCGTTTGGCTTTCTACTGCTTTAGCTAAGTGCAGAGACTTGCATGGCGATTTTTCAGCCCTTCTCATCAGAAGACGCTCCTGTCGAGGTGTTAACTTCCGTGGACGGCCTGTACGTCTCTGTGAGATGGTCACGCCATATAAATTTTTGTATCACTTTTGCTTCCATATTCTGACTGATGAGTAAAGCTTTGCTGATCTTCTTGTAGCCTTCACCTTCCTTGTGTAAAAAATTATTTCTTTCTCAGGTCTTGACTTTCTCTTCCATGTGGTGCCATTGCTGGACAGCATGAAATGGGAAGGGGTTTTCTTTGTTAAGTGACATCCTTTTATCGTCAACTGTCTGCTGGACACCTGTTTAATGAATAATTCGACTCACCTGTGGTTGAATTATTGTTAATTAGAATTTTGTAGTCTAAAATTTGCTTTGCCCTAAGACCTCTCATTGGGGTGTACTCATTTTTGCAACATGGTCTTAATGTAGTAAAATTCCTTTTTTGTGTGTGCAAATTAATAAATCTGTTGCAATCAATGGCCACATTGTGGAGTATTTTGTAGTATAATATCCCATAGAAAATGTGGATTCTGAAAGGAAACGAAAGGTTTTCTGACAAATCTGTCGGGGTGTACTCATTTATGCTGAGCTGTAATATAATATATATATATATATAATATATATATATATATATATATATATATATATATATAATTGTTACGGCTGTGGAAATTCGCAACCACCATTAAGGGCCCGTAGGTGAATATCTCTAGTTCAAGTGTAGTTAGCCCAAACCCATTGTATAGAGGGAAAATGTGATCCATTCAGGCTGCGACACTTAGAGTTAGCCATTTTTCTTTCTATCCTTATTTTGAACCAACCACGTCTCACCGCTCACAACAACACCACGCCAGCCATCGTCACCGAACTGCAACACACTCAACCTCAGACAAAGCCAACAGCCACGACCTTTACCTTCACAACTCGCTCCCACATCATCGCATCACCGCCATTCCCAAACGGCACCATAACCATCAAACCACCACCGAAAACCCTCCACCACCCTCACCTCTCTCCTTCTACGGCCATTCCGCACCACCTGTGAACACTGAGCGTCAGGCTGTCTTGGGCTCGTTCAGCGATAAACGCGGCCTTTCGAGGAAAATTCGGATCACAAACGCCACACGCCCACTTCTGCTCTGTCCAATTAGCAAGCGCGGGCGGCTTGGCCCCGCCTCCAGAGCGTCTGTGTGAAATCGATATAGCAAATTCTGGATCAGGGGAGGTTCACGCCCACTTTTCACCGTCCAATTGGCGAGCGTGGCTCCGCCCCGAGGTCATCCTGATCCGGATATTTGCATATTGTTTCTCCTGCTGGCTATAAGACGAGCGCAAGGCGAGCTCCGGAGAGTCATCGTCAGAAGAGAATCAAGTGGAGTCGGTGGCGAAGTCATCGTGTGTCAAAGAGTTGGGTTCTGGAGTCGGCTGAGAAGAGTTGCGGGAAGAGGCAAAGGAGCTCGGGTCCGAGGCGGAAGGACGGCGTCGGCGATGCGGGGTGGATCGCTTGTCGCGGGACCCAAGCCAGCCAGCCATTCTCCTCCCCAGGGCATCAACAATTCCCCCTCCGCGCAGATATGCAAAAAGGGGCCCCGTTCCCACCCCACTCCAAACGTCATGCCAACGAAACCCGCCAAGGAGCACGGAGTCGGGGCACAGCCCGCAGCAACATTTGCGGCTCGTCCGCCAACGCGTCACGACGCGGGTAGGACCCCCCCCCCCGGTCTCGCGGGCCTGGCCGCTCCTCCAGGTCACGCGCACATTTGGCCTACAGGCCTGTCTGCCCCCCTTGTCTTTGAGGTGGCTTCTTTCCTTTGCTTTTGTGTAAATGTGTGTTGGCGCCGTCTGTAAAGTAGAACTGTATAAGTGTTGCCGTGTGTGCGCGTAGTCGGTAGTAACTCTGCGTCGTTGTTGCTTTTGTTTGGTTGCTATATGTGCATTTTGACTGTATGGCTGTATTTGTGTGCTTTCCGTGTGTCGCGAAATAAATGTGCATTGTGTGAACTGTTTCCCGTTCCGCTTCGTCTTTTCTTTCTTGACCCTCCATCCTGCTTCACGTAAAGGGTTCGAGTGGGCTTAATACGCCCAGTAATTAATCGGAACCGTCGAGGCCGACGATAACACCGCTCGGTTATCACTGTAGCACGGAACGGACCGCTTAAGCGGTTCGTGTCCGAAGTCGGCCTGTGGCGTGGTACAGTCGCCCGTCACCATTCGCGCAGGTACTTAGGTAGATCGAATTTGGCGAGCAACCCTATCCTGCGCGGTGGGCAATTGGCACGATCGTGGTGAGGTTAAACCCCCACCCGTGACTAGCTCCGCGGCGTTGGTCCGAGAGGGTCACGACTGAATTGTCTGTCCGGTGGGCGACATGCGATCCGGTGGCGATCCGATGTACGTGGCCGTCCGCACCGCCGCGGGCGTGAATTCGCAACAATATATATATATATATATATATATATATATATATATATATATAATTATATATATATATAATAATATATATATATATGAAGATTGGAGTGGTTAGGATTATACATTTTAACTCGAGTCCTGTCAACATATTTTAATACCAAATTTTACCAAATAGGGTATTTTCGGACTCCAACTCAAAAAACACCTCAATTTCACTAAATCTCGCAAATTCACACTCGATCACGAAACATATTTAATGACAAACTCAACAAAGATGAATAAGGAAACTAAAAATAAATATAAAATCTAAAATTAACCTACCAACTGGGGAGTATTATGACCTCACTCAGAAGCACTAAATTTTATTTAGTCTGCTGAAGTTTCACATCAATGAGGAAGCATCATTATTGGATTGGATGAGGCTTTAGTGATACAATAAACAAACATAAGCATAAAAAACAAAAATTAGAGACTTGCTCAATACAAATATTACATGAAGTACTGTAATCATCGATGGCAAAAATTTAACGAACCAGCTCGGGTATTTTGGACCACATTAAATGATTTGCTTGTAATTCTCTGCAGTAAGATGGGATCTTAAAACATCATATATATTTATTACCGGCACATATAGCAAACAGACTAATAAAACATGAAATCCATTGTTAAATAAAAATACACATCAAAATGTATGCTGGAGTCCAAAAAAGACCTGTTGGTCGGGCTCGGCTTAAAGGAAGCATACGAACATGATATATATATATATATATATATATATAATATTATATATAATATATATATATATAACATACACGTGCACACACACACACACAGACACACACACACACACACACACAACACAGAACACACACACACACACACACACACACACACACACACACACACACACACACACAGTCTATAGTATCGGACAGAAGTAATCACTAGTTCTCTTCCTCAGAGGTGTTGAGAGCGTGTGATGGTCACACTGTTACGTTCTGTTGGGGACAGTTCGCATCATGGATTGGTCCAAGTCCGAGCCAATCACAAGGCTGCCTTGCAATTGAATGACTCTGCTGTTTGTGTTGACATTGCTATTGATTGCGTAATATATAATATATATAAATATTATATTATAATATAATATAATATATATATATATATAATATATATATATATATATTGTTACGGCTGTGGAAATTCGCGATTACACCATTCAGGTCCGTAGGTGAGATATATTTTCTGAAGTACATGTGTAGTTAGCCCAAACCATTGTTTAGAGGAATTAATGTGATTCATTCGGGCTGCGATCCTCAAGAAGCCGTTTTTCTGTCCTTCTTTAATTTGAACAACAACCACCAACCACAACGCCGTTCTCTCACAACCGCGCCACCCCCACCATCCACGCAGCCACATCTTCGCCCCCTCGCCGTTCAACAGGCTCCGTGCGGCTACGATCTCCCAGCGCTAGCAGGAGATGCGCACTTTACGGCCTGTTTTCCCGTCTGGTCCTCCGCGCTTGAGGAGAGAAGCGAGGGGAGGGCAGCTCGCCGCCGATTGGCGGATGAACAGTGTGAGGCGGTCGGGGTGAGGAACGCCCTGTTTCAGAACCCTTCGAAGGAGGTGGAGCCACGAAGGGCGGGGCAGCGGGGCGGGGCGCGGGGGTATAAGTCAGAGGCGCAGGAGGTTCTCTCCTCTGGTTCGGCACTCTTGGCTCTTGGTTCGGCGCTCTTGGGCCTCTTGGTTCGGCGCTCTTCGGGTTCTCTCTCGGTTCGGCGCTCTTCGGGTTCTCTCTGGCGCGTGCTGTTCTCTGGTTCTCTCTGGTTCGGCGTGTGCTCTCTCTCTGTTCGGCGGTGCTCGTCCGTGCGTCGAGGGGCCAGCACGGCAGGCACGAAGCACGCCGGAGGATCGCGCGTCGAGTGGAGCGGAGAGAACTCGCGGACACGGCAGAGGACGGTCGCCAAGGACTTGAACGCAGGGAAGTCGCGACTTCCATTTTCTTTTGGGGTTTTGTGCAAATGTGTGTGTGTGCGCCAGTCCGGCAAGTAGTATGTATAAGTGGTCCGTGTGTCGCGTAATCGGGTTTAACTCTTTCGCTTATATGTGCATTTCTGACTGTTTGCTATACGTGTGCTTGTGTCCGTCTGTGTGAAATAAATATGCGTACTTGTTGAATTCTTCCCCCGTTTCGCTGCGTCCTTCCTTCGTGGGTCTCCATCTTGTTTTACGTAAAGGGTACGTAGTGGGCGCGGGGCGCCCGATAATTAATCAGGAACCGTCGAGGCCGACGATAACACTGCTCGGTTATCCCATAGCATGGAACGGGTCGCTTAAGCGGCCCGTATCAAGTCGACCTGCGGCGAGGTGCGGTCGCCCGTTTACCATCCGCGTGGGTACTTAGGTAGGTCGAGTTTGGCGAACAACCCTATCCCACGCGGGTGGCCGATTGGCACGATCGTGGTGAGGCCGAAAGGCCACCCGGACTGGATCCCGGCGTTAGTCGAGAGGGTCACGACAAGATTGTCCGTCCGGTGGGCGAGGCGGTCGCGATTCGAGTCACGTGGCCGATCGCACGCCGGCGGGCGCGAATTCGCAACAATATATAATATATATATATTATATATATATTATATAATTATATATATATATATATATATATTTATATATATAATATATATATAGTTATCCCTGTGTCGTAAGAGGCGACCAGGGTTGCGTCAGGAAGGGCATCCGGCGTAAAACCTGAGCCAAATCAGTATGCGGATCATACGGATGATCCGCTGTGGCAACCCCTAACGGGAGCAGCCGAAGAAGAAGAAGAGAAGATATATAATATATATATAAATATATATATATGTATATATATGTATATAATATATTATACATATATATATATATATAGTGGATAATAATATTCACATCAATCTGTGCAGCTTCATCAGAAATAATAATATTATCTATTCTATACCAGGGGTCTCCAACCTTTTGGGCAGAGGCCACAAAACAAAGTGGTGAGGGGCGGAGGGCCGCACCCAAAAAAAGGACGCTAAATTCCGGAAAAAAAATATTGTAATAAATATGCAGAAATTTAAACAAAATTTAGTGCTGAAATATTTTTCTGGCCAACGAATATGACAAATGAATAATCGTGTTAAAAACACATGTGTCTAAATGAATCAAAATCATTATAAAAATTACAGAACGCTTTGATCATTGACCCTGACAAATTGGCAGTATCGCGGGCCGCATTGTAATGTAAACTAATATGGCACCGCGGGCCGCATAAATCCGTCTAAGTGTGGCCCGAGGCGCAGGTTGGAGACCCCTGTTCTATACCATGGAATGCATATTTGACAAGCATTCATTCATTAATTCCCACCTGCTAGTTTGTGCTAATCTCGAGGTGTGGCATTGCCCTTGTCATGTTGTGCAATGGCACAATAACTTGGAACTTGGCCCCAGAATAGTCACATAACGGCCTGAGAAATTTCCCAAAAGGCACTGTGAGGTCTTTGCTGTCCAACGTGGAGTCAATGCCAGCAGGCAAACCAGCCAAATCAAGGATCACCTTCAAAGGTTACTCAGTGACGCAGTTCCCTGCCTGCTAAGCATCAAGGAGACAGTTTATAGTCGAGCTGGCAATCAAACCAAGAGCATTCAACTCAACGGTTGGGATACAACCTCTGAACTTTCCTGTCTTCCAAATAAACTCGTGTTTTTGTCAATTCATAATTTTAAGAGAACAAGAGAGGAAAAACAGAGTGGAAGAACGAGTCACAATAAAATTATGGAAAGTAAATATAAACAGGAAAGTATCTGAAAAATAGAGACATGCTGAGGTGAGAATCAAAGGTGTCTCACAACATGACTGCAATGGAAGTAAATCTGTTAAATGGTTTAATGAAAGTGCAAAATACCAGCTACAATTGTTATGCTTTCTCAGTTCATGAGCTGAACCCTCTTCTATCATTTCCCCCATTCCTGCAATCCTGTATTATGCCCTGCAAGTTCATGACAATGAAAAATGAAACATTCCTTTAGCCGTGTCTAATAATATCTCATCAATCCCTCGTTTGATGGGCATGAAATTAGGCCTCAGCAGTGACAGGGTGAGGATAATTTATCAATAGTGTGGCAGAAAGAACTAGCATTGCTGAGATACGAGGCCTGGCTAGGCCGACCATTGGCACTCATTAAAAGGTGAAGGGCTGGTGGACAGCAAAGTTGAGCATCTGGCTAATAGCAAGAGACGCCCTGCCATGTTTGAAAGGTAAATGTTAGCTGCCGCAAATTCAGGATCAAGCATGGTTTGGCATGCAACATGGCTTGTCATGAACAAGCCAACTCATCTGCTACTTTGCCTTTATAGGTGTGAAACACAAGTGCAGTTTGGCACACACTAGGTGCATCATCTTACCTTATAAGGAAATGCAAGGAAATATTGACAATGGAGGAAGCCGTTAGAGCCTTCATTCCTGAGCGACATCCACAACCCCAATCTGTTTCCAATCACCCAATGCATGAGCACATCACCAAATCCATGACACAAACCTAACTCACACCACAAACTCAATCCAATTAGATGTGCACTCAATGGGAAGAGGAAAGCAGAGGGAGGGTGGGGGCAATTAAGTGCAGCAAAGGCAGGATTTCAATGTTGATCACAATATATGAAGATTTTATTACATTTTTGGGGGTGGGATGTGTGTACATTTGGGTGAGTGTTGCAAAAACACAGATGACATCTTGATGCTTAACAACACTCAACTCGGAGAATTAATATCACAAGATACCGGCACACATGCACAACGACATGCACACAACGCCAAGAGATCACCAAACTCAATTCCTGTTTACCTTACATTTATGCCTACATCCCTGCACTCCACTATCAACATTGCTTTTAAGTGGCTTCTCAAATTCGATTTTAAACCTATTTATTGTCCCTGCTGCTGGCACCTTCCCAAGATGACAGATCATTCCATACGTTAATGGCCCACTGTGTGAAACATCCCTGGCTTGCAACTATTTCAATTCTCCTCTGATTTAATCTCAAGTGATGTCCCGTTGCTCTGTTGCTGTTGAACCGGGTAGAAAGGTTTCATTCATATATTTTATCACCCTCCTTCATTATTTTAAATATTTCTGTGACATTTCCAAAGAATCGCCACCTTTTCATCTCCTCAGTCTCCTCTTCCTCAAATACTCCTCATAACTTTATCTATCTGGGCCTGAAATCAACATATGCTGAACCCCGACATTCAACCGCAGTTATGACCAAAACTGAACACAACAAGAAGTGCTACATTCAAAATACACTTATTCCAAATAAATAAATAACAAATCCTGCGTGTGACACTGCCGGTTCTCCTTCGGTACCCATTGATGCCGCCGTGCAGCACATGGAAATGGAATTAGAAGGGAACGGTGTACAATAATTGATTGATTAATTGATTAATTGCATCATTAAAATAAATAAATAGTAATCGTAATATAATTAATTTCTTAATCAATTGGCTAATAGCATACCAAAACCACTACTGTTTCATCCGAATCTGTAACATTTTGAAAATCAAGTAGTTGATCGAAAAATGAAAAATTAATCGATTAATTGATTAATCAATCTATCAAAAACACCATTTATAGACAAAGCACTTCTTAATTGTCATGTCTAAATGTCGGCTTTCTAGCTCAATAGGTGCCTGAGATATTTCCCAGATGAGAAAGATAATAAATAAGTAATAAATAAATCGATAATAATTAAGTAATTAATCAATTAATGGATGAATAAAAAATAAAAAATACAGTTTTTTTTCCAAAGCACATCTTCAATTTTGTCCCTAAATTTCAGCTTCCTCGCTCAAAGGATAGCTGAGATATTGCCCGAACAAACAAACAAACAAGCGGAGTAAAAGTTGAGTACTCCCTTCCTTCGGTGTCCGGCGATGACGTCATGCATTGCCTGGATATGGAATTGGGAAGGAGAGGTGTACATTAATTGAGGTGAGGCCTCACAAAATGTCTGTGAAATGTTACAATCCCAGGCTGATCACCACTCTGACATGGGATGCTCAAATGAGTGTGTGGAAATTTTGAATTTGTTCAGTGTCTGTCATATATGGGCTTGTCTCCTCTTCATGAAGGACACAATGGGATCTTTAACGTCCACCAAATAATGCTGGCAGATATGACGCCCGGCTTAACATCGATCCGAGGGAAGGCACACATTGATGCTTCACCCTGCCTGCGAAACACCATGGTAATACCATTTGCTAGAGCCCGAAGCGGCGAGTGTGTGTACCTCTCGCTAGGCCTTCCTGACAGCCCCTGTAACTCATTGTTGCCTTACACTGCACTGACCGCTTTAGCCTTATATCTACCACCATCACCACCACCACCACCACCAGGTCTTTCTCCAGTGCAGCACTCTTAAAAACTTCCCCTTGCATTTTGAAGTTTCTCTCTATACAAGACCAGAAATGGTGGCATAACGGTTAGACCATCTGCTCCCTGTCTGGGAGGTCCATGTTTCAAACCCTGACAGAGTCATACCAAAGACTTTATGTATTTTTATATATACGTATATATATATATATATATAATATATATATATATAATTATATATATTTAAATGGTACGTGCTGCTTCCTTGTTTGACACACAGCCTGTAAAAAGGAGAGAGCATGGCCCAACAATGCAGGGAAGGCAATGGTAAACCATCCAGCATAGCCCTTGCCAAGAAACTGCTTCTGCAGCATCAACACTCGTGCAAATAGAGTATGGTATAGGCATGTATACAAGGGCAAAAAATGTGAGTGAATACGACTCGTGAATCATGTAAGATGAATGAAACATGAAAACAAAACCTGGAAAGGGAAACATACAAAAACCAATTTAATTAAGTGAGCTCGCTTGAGTGAAATTTCTTTTTGCTAAATCAGGCAAATTAGCTCATGCTGTGGCTCGGTGATGCCAAATTAACCAATGAAATGACCATGTGATATATGCCGTGCTTGTTTATTTTGTTTGTACTGTGTATTTGATGCAAGTACATTTTTTGTGACTGATAAGTGAACAGTCATAATGCCAATTGCAATATGGAATCGACTGATGGCAGGTGATGTACGTTGTGTGTATGTGCTATGAAGTATGTGTGTATATATATATGTAAAAGTGACTGTGTGTATATATATATATATATATGTAAAAATGGATTGTCAATCAGCATTGTCAATCATATGAATGAGTAAGTCAAAGGCATTTTATATGTTG
>CM068962.1:82599439-82625750 GCA_035128595.1 Eptatretus atami | reverse complement strand
AATATCTGCAAGAGGTATGTATAAACAATCCATACATTATGAGCAGATGAGACATTTTATCAGTAACAATACACTACTTTCATATTGATATAATCTGCCCCAGAATGTTTGGCTCACACGTGTAGAAACCCATAGCAACAACAGTTATCAGAGCAGCGAATGTATATCGTGCATGCTAGATAAGGATTGATACCAAAAATAGCTCACGAAGCATCCAAAATAAGCCTAAAATACGTGGAATAGTACCTGTGAGAAAGGGGTGTGCCTCTGCACAACTAAAGATTTGGAGAACTTTCTGATCAACTAGACCAAAAAGTTGATATCTTGCAGCCCAAACTGCAAAAACTCCTGATGATATGGGCATGTGGAGCGACTGTGGACCGGCGTGTTCTACCCCACCTCCCCAAACATCCCTGTCAGTGAGTGGGCTTTGAACCTTGTGGGATTACCGATCACCTCGTGTGAACATGGCAGGCTTGGTGCTTTATTTAATAGAAGTCTGCATTTGAAAAGAAGAGCCATCATTACCAACATTCAGGCAGACTTCAAAGAGGGAGATATAGTGTCTGGTTTCCATCCATCCATTGGGACCAGACTCTATGCAGAGCGATGGTGCTGCCTAAGAAGTCTCCTTGGATATTGGGCACAATCCTGGATGGGTCGCTACTCTGACACAGAATACCAGCATGCTGCACTCATTTTGCCGACCTCAGAAGGATGACAGGCAGAGTCAACCCCACCTGGTAATAATTAAACAGCCCAGTGGGATTTGAACTCAGGATACAAGGATCCCAAGTCCACCACCCTAACCATTAAGCCAACACCAAGCATAAACCATGATATGTAGCACAATATCTCAAAAAGTTGTGGACGGATTATGACAAAACTTGGTGGATGAGTTGAGTAGGTAACAAAAACAAGCCAGTTAGATGTTGGTTCAGGTCCAGATACAGATCCAGCCTATCAATGGAATACAAAAAGTAAACTGTTCAGCCTGATGGAGGTGTGCATTCTACCGAGTACCGCTATAGTTTGCACTTGTATCCTTGTGTTTTACACGTCCACAGACAATGTAAATATGCTTACTTGTATATATAATTAGACACAGGGGAAGGAATTTTGACAAATAAACGAAAAGTTATATATATATATATTCTGAAATTGTCTGCATTATTATCAATAAGCAGTTCATAGACATATCGATATAACTCAGTTCAAAATATAACCACATGCAGTTTCCATTTAATTACATATTGCATGATCCTTTGAACAGTAGATACCAGTGCTGAGTGACCTTAGGTACATCACGAATAAAAAAACGAAATTAGTTATAAGGGACTTGCCTTTAAGGAACATTTTTTAGTGATGTTACATCATTTATGAGGAAACATTGCCTATGAGGAACCATTTTTCACGGCAACAGGGGGTCCTTCTTAATCGAAGTTGACAGCATTTTCATTTAAAAATAACGACGTGAATGAATGTAACCGAATACTAATGGAGATAAAACTATCTGGATATACACCACGATATTACCGCAGCTACAAGAACCGGCTCATAAAATGTGCATGCTGAACTGCTATTGTATTCCCACAATGGAAGAAATCGGATCAGTAGAACGTGAGATCGAGTTTTTGCCTGTAAATGATTGATAAATAATAACGATGGTTTATTTGATTAAAAGACTTTCACAGCCATGGACTGAATTACAGTCAATTTACAAAGATTTACAAACAAGTGAAAAAAAAAACAACAAACTAGAAGGGCACTCGGTAGAGCGCGTACCTCCGCCACGTCATGCCTGATCCAGTGGAACATGTCGGGCCAAATACATTTTTGAAATATCATGCTGTACGGTACTATATCGTTTTTGGCCCTATCTCTCAATGGTGAAGAATCACTTTAAGAATCAAACAATTCTTGTATCCAGATCCAGAATCGGATCTTCACCCAAATGGAATCAATAGTCCTTGCCACACACCCAACCTATCTATCAAGTCTCATCCGAATCCGTCCACAACTTTTTAGATCCTCGTGGAGGATCTCGAAGTCTTACTCACGTTGTTGTTCTTGTGGACTTTTTTGTTTCACAGCCTACAGTTTTCATCGAAACTTCCTGAAACTTGGCGTATATATGTAAAAATACCCTGCGCAGATAGTAACCATCTCCGATTTAGAAAATTCCTCCAAGAAAAAAAAGTTATGATGTCAAAATATCTCCGCTAATGGAAATCGCCTAAAAAATTATCTCAAACTAGGCAAGCTTTTTGAATTCTGTTTGCGGGAATCGAACAGGGCATTAGCAGAGATGAATTACCGCACATACAATACATCACTATGACGTTATATCAATTTTTATGACGTCATTCCTATTTTTTGACATTTTTTGTTTCACAACCCAGAGTTTTCATCAGATCTTTGTGAAACTTGCCATGTATATGCAGAAAGCCCACGCGCAGGCAGTAACCATCTCCGATTTTGGAAATTCTTCCTAGAAAAAAAGTTGACGTCATAATATCGCCGCTAATGGAAATCGCCGATACCATTATCTCCGAAACTAGGCAAGCTGTTTGAATTTTGTTTGCGGGAATCAAGCCGGGCATTATCAAGCACAGAATATTTAAGCACAGGAATTTGTGGGAATCAAGCACAGATAATAATTTATCGCAAACCTGATACATCACAATGACGTCATATTAGTTTTTATGACGTCATCATTAAGAGGACAAGGATCTTAGCTCATTCAAGCTTGTTAAGATAGCGTGCTATTTATTAGTTTAGTCCTATCCCTCAATCGTGAAGAATCACTTAAAAAATGATCAGATCCGGATTTGGATCTTCACCAAAATTGAATCAATTTTTCCTTGTCACACAATGAACCTGTCCACAAAATTTCATCCGGATCCGTCTACAACCTTTTGAGATATCCTGTACACAAACAAACAGACGGAGCGGGGTGAAAACATAACCTCCTTCGCCTTCGGTGGCAGACGTAATAAAGAAAACTAAACATTAAATAGGAGGATTAAATTCGGATAAAATAAGCATAAAACGAAGAAAATATCACAGATATAAT
Organism: Eptatretus atami; assembly: GCA_035128595.1. NCBI lineage: Eukaryota > Metazoa > Chordata > Myxini > Myxiniformes > Myxinidae > Eptatretus > Eptatretus atami. Next base: position 82,622,674 of record CM068962.1, on the reverse strand, counting down.
GCACAAAACAAAACACCCAGCTCATAAACACAAAGACTTCAGCCAAATAGACAGGAGAATAAAATAAAGTGTGTTAAAATAATGTGTGTCGAGTGGAGTTGTCACGAGACAGCCATCAAGAGAACACAAAGGCCACCATGCCCCACAAAAACAACAAAACATGCCAAATAATACAAAACACTCGCAAGACTAGGGCATTTTGTGCTCTCAGACAGTATTTTGTGAAAACTCCATTACTTACTCAGAATGGTGTTAAAAAGGGGGTGGGACTGCTCTCATAGCATTTGATTCGGCATCTAATGCTGGATAACATGTCGGAGTTCGTCAAGTAATTGTTCCTTGGTGGGGGGGGAACCGATCTCTAGGCACATGTTTGATTTTAAAAGTACATTAACAAAATTAAGGGAGAACTGTTCGAGCTTGTCAGAGAGAACAGGAATATTAATTAAGTAACTGACAAATATCTCTATAAGGCAGGGTTCTCGAATAGTCACGAGGCAGAATTATACGAAATGCTTTCCATTGCAATTTCTCTACTTAAGCATTCCCTTTGGACTTTAGTTAAGCCACAGAACCATGCGAGTGCAGCATTTTTCAAAGTGTCGAAAATGCTCTAAATACACTGTTATTAAATCAGAAACAGGGACATTACAACATTACAATTGCCGTGAAAAGTAGAGTTTTTTTGTGGTTGTTGTTGTTATTGTTAAAGGCCTTACACATGGCCTTGACTTGAGTGTCCCATTTCGAGTTTTATTGCACGTGGATACCTAACAGTTCAACACAATATGTTTGGTTAATAGCTGTGTCTCCAATGTGAAAACTAAGCACATATGCCGGGATCTTCAAAATCATGAAATTACGACCTTGATATTTTTTGAGGATGATGCTTTCTTTTGCTTTTTGATGATCATTCTTGAAGGCAGTCAAGTTCCTGCTGTAAATAACTATTTTATTCAATATCACTAAGTACGACGCAAAGTCATGTCATCATCATACTTGTAGTGCGAGACTTCAGGGTTACCAGAAACAGTCTTTGATCATGGATAAGAAAGCCACCGGACCAATTTCTGTGCCTTTGTAAAACCCCAGAATTTGCTGTTTCCCATGTGGAATCTTTCCCATTGTAATGTCGAGCCGAGATGCCGGTGGATACAAAAACTACAGATCCTGGTCTAACACATCAATGAATCAATTTATGAACAACAATATGGTGGCTAACTTGATCAAAAGCTTAAGAAAAGTCAGTAGCAACCAAAACTGAGGATTGTTGATGTTTATAAGTTCCCTTAAAAATATTACAAAGTTGTTGTTCGTCTTTCAGTTGCTCCTGTTAGGGGTCGCCACAGCGGATCATCCGTTATGATCCGCATACTGATTTGGCACAGGTTTTACGCCTGGTCGCCTCTTACGACACAGGGATATGGATTGGGTTTCGCCATGATTCGGGGCTGCCCTACACCCTCTCATAGCACGGCTCAGCGCAGAGCTCCCGTCCTCAAGCGATCCTCCAACCCAAGCCTCCAAGTAGCCAGATTACAGGCGCACGCCACTACGCCCGGTAAAAATATTACAAAGTATTTTAACTAAATAGTGGGTTGGAGACAGACCCTTGAGAGAACCAAACTATTGAATGTCAATAGAATTCCTGATGTCCTTCCTTCCTTCATTCCTTCCTTCTATAAGAGTGCTGCTTCATCAGGATACAGATTACCACACTGCAATTGCAGCAATGGAACAGCACCGATACAACCATTACACAAGTACACTGGTACTCTTTCACCAACCGCAAAAGGATGACAGGCTGAGTCAACCCCACCTGGTGTTAATTCAGGGGAAAACGTGGTTCGAACTCAGGACCCAAAGATCCCAAGCCAGCCACCCGAACCACTAAGCCAACACCATGCTTGTGTCCTCAGATATCCAACTTACAACAAAATTCTCAAAAACTTTGGAACATAAGCATGAGTGAAATTGGAACAAATTATTAAAATTAGGTGGTTGAGATTTAGGAACCGGTATAACATAAACAGATTTCCAAAATTCAGGTAATACACCTTCACGAGGTGAGCAAATGACTCTTTCACTTTGAGGGAAACACAATTCATATGCAAATGAGTCGTGTGATGTCATATACATTTATATACACACACACACAAAATATATATATTATATATATATAATTATATATATATATATATATATATATAAATTTGAGTCAAATTATACACATGTGTTTAACCCAATCATTTGTTGTTTCCCATCTGGAAACATATCAAGACCCAATCACGTCTGTCACCCGTGATTAGAGGGAATAACAAATCAGCTCTCACGACATCAACTACCCCAGGTGGCTCGGATTTCCATAATTAACCCCGATGCTCTTCCAGCCAAAGAAAGCTGCATAAAAGAAAAGCTGCACAAGATAAGCCCGAGTTGCTGTTTCAAACCATACCTGGGTTCCTCTGCACCTGCAGACATTCACAAGTAACACAAACATGGGAATCCCAATGCTACATGCCCCTTCACCCACCAGACGCTTTCATCACTTGTTGGTGAGTCATCAGTATGCAGCTTTCTTTGGCTGGAAGATCATGGGGGTTAATTATGGAAATCCTAGCCACCTGCAGCGATTGATAAGGTGAGTAACTAGGCCGTCCTGAATCCTCTTATGATCTGATACATTTTGCCCATGCTTACGGCTCTACTGAATCCTGAATCAAAAAAACCCCTCCACCACCAAAACCCTTTCTTTTCTCCTAACCTTACCACCAATATTGTTGGCATCTATTGATTTTGAAAGTCTACTCTCTCCCCGACTATCAAAATCTTTGATATGAATAACAAACAACTAGTGTGGCAACTTAGCTAAATATAGCATAACAATTGTACATTTTGTGAGGAAAGCACCAAATTTGGCACACTAGTAGCCTAACATATTATGAACAGATTTGGATATTGGGCCATCTCAAATTCAGCCGCTGATGGCTGTGGCAGCCATTTTCCACTGCCATCAAAAATTTTGAGATGGCCCAATATCCAAATCTGTTCATAATATGATAGGCTACTAGTGTGCCAAATTTGGTGTTTTCCTCACAAAATGTACAATTGTTATGCTAAGTTGCCCCACTAAACAGCAGTCATGTTGTTTTACAAAACACAACAGCAAACAATAGGCGGTCCATACTCCACTACTTACAACTTCCCCATCGGAACATCCTCCCACTGACAACCACCTCCTTGCTTCTTATAAACTAAACCAGTTATTGATCCAGTATGCTATTCTGTCATTGTGTCTGTAACCCTTCACCTTAAACCAAACAACCTCTTGTGTGGTACCTTCTCAAATGCCTATTGAAAGTGTCAGTACATTACATCCACCACACTTCCCTCATCCATCCAATCAGTAAACTCCCTCATATAATTAAAATAATCAATAATGACCCCCCTTTCGTGAAGTCGTGATTGTTTTTATGGCTTTTTATATGCTGGCACTTAACATACAGTAAAACATCCCACCTCAGAGCAAAAGCCCAATTTCCACCGCATTTCAAAACTCATTTTGCCTTTTCTATTATCACTTCTCCACATGTGCTTTAAATTACTTGGTACAAAACGACGAACATGCGTTGTGGTCTTCTATTTGAATGGCTATGATGGGCCATATTCAGGAGTTCTAAATGGGCAATGCGGTGAATCCATTTCTGGGTACACGCCGTGTCGATTACTCTTATAAAAATTGAAGCACGATTTAAGCCAACATGTTTAAACATTAATTCAAACTTTGCTATACAGTATTCACCAATGTGTAAGATACACAGTACATTTTAAGTTCTTTGTCACATTGTTTCAGACTTCATCCTCATTAAACGTTGTACTTTGAGATTGAGTTCCCACGCTGCTGCCACTACAACGTTGGTACCATCTAATTTGATTGAAGGTGTCACCGAGGTTGTACGTGTTAACTTGTTGTGTTTTTATTGCTGGCAAGTCATGTATTTTCATTCACGAGTTGGTGGTGATGCCTCTGCAAGAATCATTGTGGTTTCGTTTAATCATAATGTCTGGGCAGATCTGTGGTGGCTTATTGTACAGTATGTGTCGGATGTGAGAGCATAAACAGGGAGCAGTAGTTTATTACTTATGAAATCTACAGATTTCGTAAGTATATTGATGACTTCCGTCCTCTGTTTGTGTGTTTGTGTGTTTGTTTGTAGGCACGATAACTCGAGAACGGAAGAAGCTACCAATGTCAAATTACACCACGTGATTCAGGAGGGTGGTGGCTAGTGCTGATTAGATTTTGGTCAAAATCGGTCAAAGAGCAAGGTCACAGTGAGGTCAAAAATTCGATTTTTGATGGTTTGGTACAGAATCATCGTAGAAACTTCTGGTTTGCGTCGCTACCTTCTCTAGAGACAGCTTTTATTAGACAATGTCAGAGGTTAAGTTGACGATTTCGTAAGTACCAGTCTATGACTGCTTATTTGTAGTTTGAGAATATAGTTTTGTGTACATCTTCAGAAAATGACCTCAACCCAGGAAACAAAGGAAAGACGCATCAAAATCGGGGAGTATAATGCAAGGAGTCCAAACTCCACTACTTACATAACACACAAATTTTATCGATACATGTCGAACGAAGCCATTTCAATAGAACTTAGCAGATTCTCTTTGAAATGAGTAGTTTTTGAGACTAACTTATATTGCTGTTAAATTGACTGTTTGGTTGAGTGGTTACAGACAAGTTTCTTTCTGCACTGAATGGTGTGGCTTTGATTCCAATGCCTGCGAACTCTCACAAGCCTGCCCTTGTTGAGTGTGTCACGTATGCCAAACACCCTTGATCAACAATTGGAAAAATAGAAGGGCTCTCAGTGGAGCGCATACCTCCACCACACAATACCTGATCCAATAGAACATATCAGGCCCAATAAATATTTTGTTTTTGGCCCAATCAATGGTGAAGAATCACTTTTTAAATTAAATAAATCTCATATTCGGATCCAGATCCAGAGCTTCACCAAAATCGAATCAATTCGCCCTTGTCACACACCCAACATGTCCACCAAGTTTTGTGTGAATCCATCGGCAACTTTTTGAGATATCCTGCACACAAACAAACAAACAAACAAGCAGTCATAGACTGGTACTTACGAAATCGTCAACTTAACCTCTGACCTTGTCTAATAAAAGCTGTCTCTAGAGAAGGTAGCGACGCAAACCAGAAGTTTCTACGATGATTCTGTACCAAACCATCATAAATCGAATTTTTGACCTCACTGTGACCTTGACCTTTGACCGATTTTGACCAAAATCTAATCAGCGCTAGCCATCACCCTCCTGAATCACGTGGTGTAATTTGACATTAGTAGCTTCTTCCGTTCTCGAGTTATCGTGCCTACAAACAAACACACAAACACACACACAAACAAACACACAAACAGAGGACGGAAGTCATCGATATACTTACCAAATCTAGTAACAGATAGACGGGGGTGAAAACATAACCTGCTTCACCTTCGGTAGTGGAGGTATCTAGTCATAATCACAAAGGGTAGTGTCGTTTTGAGGCAGGCCTTCATTCTGGAGTAGATTGAAGTAGGTTAGTTTAAAGCTGTTGTGGCTGTTGTTATCATTATATCATTATTATTATTATTATTGTTATTAATGCAATTATTAAAATTCATCTGAAAGATAATAATAAAGAGAGTCTACAGGGTTCGGATTGAAGTTAGATTATATTATCCATTTGTTCATTATTTTGTCTGATAATATTGTATCTTAGGGAGCAGAATACCACTAAAATGAAACCTCACTCTGGTCTTACAATGACATTAATCCTTGAGGAAATTGCAATTTGACGTTTCATATACGACTGTATGGAAATGTAAGACGACACTGAATCATAAATTTATTTTCTTTTGCAGTCCCTCCCATTACTACACTCGTCTCTGCTCACCTTTTCATCACAAATACTGATTTAATTTTTTTAAAAAAAACTACGGCACTGCATCCACTCCAGTTATCATGAGAACGCAGTGAACAATAAATAAAAATAAAAATAAGCCTTTGTTTCCAACGTGTGATCTGCTTTGAGAAAAACAACAAAATCTTTGGGACTTTCATTATTTCAGAGGATTCCTTTGAGTAAATAAGGAAGGCTCAGGAACGGAGCTCATCAATTTTGCATACCCTGCGCTGAATACAACATTCAGAATGTATTAATGCTTGTAGTACATGCTCAAGAAGAAAGGAAACCACATTACGATATACACCTTTGAGGTTGCAACATAAATTTTGAAGTCATCCAATTCTTAGCGCCAAATGTTTTGACGCTTTCTTTCCACCAAGGGAGAACTGGATGGCTACTGCCAGCACAGTGGGCTTAATCACAACCCAGTGATCAAATGTGGATAAAGGAAATACACTCAGCCCCCCGTGTGGATTAAAGTAGCAGGAAGCCAAAGCAGAACACATTGTTTTTTCATTTTATGAGAGAGACTGAATGTTCTAATCGTTAAAATACTCGATCGCATCGTCATGAAAGTCAAATTAGAAAGGAAGGAAACTAAGCTCACCCAAGGCTTACAAAATCTCTCTTTAGATCTGATGAGAATCTTAACAACTTTCTCCCAAATGTTGCAGGAGGTATTTGTTCTTTCTGTGTATGGCAAACAAGGCCAACTTTACATGTGGCTTACTGTCTTTCCCTACTCTCGTACCAACGTGTGGCTCTCAATGAAATCTTTTCATCTACTCTCCCTCTTCAAACTGGAGTGCCCCAAGGCAGTGTCCTGAGCCCAGTCCTATTCCTAATCTTCATCAACAATCTCTCTGACTTCACAGGAGTGCCAAGGAAGGGTTCTGTGTCTGGAGGATGAGCGATGTCACAGCAGAGGGTGCACTCGTAGGCAAATGCAGCGTGATCAAAAAGTCCCTGTGCACCTGCAAATATGTACCTCTACCACCGAAAGTGGATGGAGGTGATGTTTTCACCCCTGTTTGGCTGTCTGTCTGGTTTGTTTGTTTGTCTGTGAAGAGGATATCAAAAAAAGTTACGGACAGATTCAGACAAAAGTTGGTGGACAGGTTGGGTGCGTGATGATGATAAACTGGTTCGATTTTGGTGAAGATACGGTGACTAGAATGTTTTTAAGTGATTCTTCACCATTGAGAGATAGGGCCAAAAACAATATATATAGTATGATATCTCAAAAAGTTGCCAACAGATTTTGATTGAAACTTAGTGGACTGGTTGGGTGCGTGACAATGAAGAAATGATTAGATTTTGGTGAAGATTCGGATCCAGAATGATTTTATGTCAACTTCGTTGATGGATTCCAGGACCTTGCTGATCATTGGGAAGTAAGCTAATTGTTCTGTAGTAAAGGGGACTGATTTTTTTGCACACAGGGGGAAAGGGATTTTTTTTGCAATGCAGTGACGTTGGCAGATAGAAGATGACCTGGGCACAAATTATAGGGTGAAAAGAGCAGAAAGAGGACGTGCAAGAGCAACAGAGCAGTTTTTAGGACGCGTGAGCTGATTCCGTCTGGTCCAATTGCAGAATCAGTCAAGGGTTACCATCAACTTCTCGACCTTCTCAGGTGCAAACGAGTCCAGGATCAGTTGGGTGCAACTCGTTAAGGCGAGGAAAGAGAATGAGGGGTTGGGGACACAAGATTTTGTAGCAAACACAGAATTAAGGCATTCAGCCTTCTCACGAGTGGAGTCGGCTGTGGTGCAATTTGAAGAAAGGGAAGGGATGGAATCTTTGGGATTCCGGAAACACTTAACAAGGGGCTACCAGGTTTTAGAGGAGGGTGACAAGTTTGAAAGTTAAATCTTTAGGTTGGACAGATGTTGTTTTCTGGCTCTCCTGAGAGTGGACACACACTTGCTGAGGGCTTTTTGGAAAGCACTGAAATTGCTTTCAGTCAGGTTTGCTTTCCAGGAAGAGAAGGCAAGTTGTTTCAGAGCAGCTACCTCATCGCATGATTCAGTTTTCCAAGGGCAGGAAGAAGGGTGAGATAACTGAAGATGAGATGGGATGAATCTGTGCATAAGAGAGAGGAGGTCTCTGCTAGAATTCCCAGACAGAGTTAATACCAGGGGCAATAGATATAGGAGACCACCTCTCAAGTGAGATAGCTGCTTGAAGTCCCTGCAAATCTGCTTGAGTGTGCTGCCAGATTCACCAGCATTGAGGAAGCTCTCTGAGAACAGCAAGAGAGATGTTGACTCTCACAAGCATATGATCAGATGAACCAATTGGAGCAGAGGAAGAGCAGGAGACATTTGCAGGGAATTTTGTAATTACCAATTCCAGAAGGGACGATTTGCCATTGGAAGAAATCCAGGTGGGAAAATTCAAAGATTGAGTCAGTCCCATAGAGTCACAGAGGATGTATTTTGCTGAAGTGCCATGGCTTGTGAGAGAGGAACAAACACCCAGCCAATTCACATGGTGACAATTGAAGTCATCATGTATGAGGAAGAGAAGTTGGGATGAGTGGTCAAAAGTTGGTCCATGTTGTCTGAGGGAGATGTAGATGGAGTAGTTACTGTTGGAGGACAGCACAGCACACAGACAAACAAGAGGTGGGAGCAGAGGGAAAGTCACAGACAGAGGTACTCCGGGGGGGGTTGGGGGATTGGGAGGTGTAGCATCAGTACAAGGGGAGTGAGAAATTTAGTTCCTCATGTAAATTGCAACTCCTCCACTGGGATGGAGTTCAGGCCTATAAATCAAGACGAGAGAGAGAGAGAGAGAGAGAGAGAGAGAGAGAGAGAGAGAGAGAGAGAGAGAGAGAGAGAGAGAGAGAGAGAGAGAGAGAGACAGAGATACAGAGATACAGAGATACAGAGATACAGAGATACAGAGATAACAGAGATACAGAGATACAGAGATACAGAGATACAGAGATACAGAGATACAGAAGAGAGAGAGAGAGAGAGACTAAGGAGTCAGGGACGTCATGTGGGAGGAAGGATTCGGTTAACACAGATGTGATGTCCCGTTTATCATCAGAGGCCTTGATTGAAATATCGGTCAGGTTAGAACAGATACATTGAATATTTGAGGTCCACACAGTTAGAGACAGTGGAGGCGGTGTTGGGAGGTGCAGGACAGAGGGGTGCTTTGCGAGGGCAGAGTGAGAGGGAGGCTTTGAGGGGCGTGGTGAGGGGACGGTTTGAGTGGGTGGGGTACGGGGGAAGGTGTGATTGGTTGGGGTGAGGGGTAGCATTAAGAGGTTGGGTGATGGAGAGGTGCAGAAAGGGCGGCATGAAGCTGTGAGGGGGTGTGGAGGGAAGCAGAAGTTGAGGAATGCTGATTCCTCATGAGAACATGAAGTTGAGGAATGCTGATTCCACATTTCAAATTGGACAAATGGATATAAAGATCATGGGTGGGAGGTAAAAAAAATTGTTGAAGGCACAGAAAAAGGTGATGTTGTAGGAATGGGAGGGGGGTTGGTGAGCCAAGCGCTTCACTGACAGACAGTTTTGGAAAATAATCTTTGTGAAGAAGATGAAGATAAATCGATTGTGGCGAAGAAGGGAAACACGTAGAGTACTCCTGGTGGAGAAATAAGGAAAGTGAAGCATTATAAAATGTCTTAAAATGTATAAAATGTCTTCAAATGTATAAAAATGTCTTCAAATGTATAAAATGTCTTCAAATGCTTTTAAAGAAAGAAGGAAGAATAGATTATATTCAATGAAGATTCAGTTTGGAGATATTAAGAAAATGGGGAAAAAACAATGGTGAACAGGAAGTACAAGCAGAAGGAAATTAAAGTAGAATGAGGTCCACAGAGTTCGAGACGTGTAAAGTGCTGTGGAGTAGAAACCTTTTGTTTGTTTTTATTTTTTGGAGTGAGGAAGGGAATAGGATAACCTTATTCTTCTGCTTCCTCTTTTTCCATGTGCAGCCTGTGGCTGCTGGTTGTATCATTGGTTGATGGCGCGGCTGTGCCGCTGATGCAATGCCCCTATTACCAGTATACTGGTGCTCATTTCTCTGACCTCGGAAGGATGACAGGCTGAGTCAACCCCACCTGCTATTACTTCAATAGGTGAAAAAGAGGGGCTCAAACTCAGGCCCGAAAATCGCAAGCAGCTGCCTTGACCTCTAAGCCAACACCAGGTGAGGATAACGATGAGTAGTACAGTAAAATATATTGGGAAGAAAGAAGCAAAACAAGGAATCCATCCATCCATTGCGACATACTCTGTGCAGAGCGTTGGTGCTGCCCAAACAGCTCCTTGGCTATTGGAGCCAATCCTGGATGGGTCGCCACTCCGACACAGGATACCAGCTATTGGAGTCAATCCTGGATGGTCGCCACTCCGACACAGGATACCAGCTATTGGAGCCAATCCTGGATGGGTCGCCACTCTGACACTGGATACCAGCTATTGGAGTCAATCCTGGATGGTCGCCACTCCGACACAGGTACCAGCTATTGGAGTCAATCCTGGATGGGTCGCCACTCCGACACTGGATACCAGCAAGCTGGCACTCATTTTGCCAACCTCAGAATGGATGACAGGCAGAGTCAACCCCACCTGGTATTAATTCAACAGCTGAGTGGGATTTGAACTCAGGATTCTAGAATCCCAAGCCCACCACCCAAACCATTAAGCCAACACCAGGCATATAATGAGGAATACAGAGACAAAAGGGAAACAGAATTTTCACATTTGCTCTTCGATGAGCAGCCAAAGTAGGCTTTGAACAACACGAAAATTAATTAGACAAATACAACACAAGAAGATACAATTTATCACTCAGACGAGATATAACAGAAAAACACAACTAATTCCGTTCAGAAAACCGAGCTTCAGTGAGTTTTAAGTGGCAGTGGCAGATTATACCAACACGTGGAAAACAAATCCCCGAACCGGAGCTCTCTGGAAAATCCCCTTTATTTGCTGATGAATCTGCCGTGACATCCCTCATCCTTCAGACAGGCAGGCTGAAGCCACTTTCCCTCTCTTCAAACACTGAAAAAGGTCACAAGCTGGTCCAACACTTGGGATATGTCTTCCAATCCTGACAAATCTCACACTGTCACTCACTCTCACTCTCTGCTAAAGAACCGTCTGGCAAGTCCTCCCATCTATTTTCTTAACAACTCTCTTGAGAAAGTTCAATCACTCAAACTTCTGGGTCTCACGATCTTTCTTTCTCACAGTTCTGACATTCTTATGCCGTGATCTTTCTTGGGCAAACCACATTTCAAAATTGGCCTTCAAAGCCAGTCACCGACTGGCCATCCTCCATCATAGTCTTCACTCACAGCTTGATGGAGTTCTGCTCTCCTCCCCCCCCCCACTGGTCTGGCACCCCTGCCTCACACCTTGCTCTGCTTGATGCTATCAAAACATCGGCCTTCAAGATCAATGAAATCTCCCACGATAAAGCAGAGTCCATGGGTCCTTTCATTTTTTTCCCCATCGCAGACAGGTCAGTGGCCTCTCAATCGATTTCCTCTTCATTTCTGGTCTTGCACCCTCTGCCCTCTCTGTGTTTTGTTAACCCCCCCAGTTTTCTGCAGAACACACATGGTCCACCATCAATCCACTTCTAGTGAAACTTCCAAAATCCAGTATCACTGCTCACCTCCACTCATTTATATCGTTTTTTCCCCACCTGTGGAATCAACTTCCTCATTCTCTTCAATCTCATTCTTCCCTCAAGACTTTCAAGACAACTGTTCACTAGCATGTCAGATCATTCTCTATCAAAAACCATGATCTTTTCTCCCTCTCTAAGTCACCTCTCTACCCAACCCCTTCACCCCTGCCCCCAAAAAACCCACATGTTTCCAAATTTCCAGTTTTTCCTTCCCGTGTTTGCTTCTGTATTATTTGTCCGAGTCTCCCTCTATCTTGTCCTTCAACTCTGCTCTGTTGGTGTCCCCCACCCCTCTTTCCCCTGTTTCTTTTGTTCTATTGAGTCCTGATCTGTTCAGCGTTCTCGCTCTTCCAGAAGCCTTGACTTTGTTTGTATACAAAAAGAAGAAAAAGGAATGGTGCACAGGATTCATTTACGAGCTTAAACAAGCCACGCCAAATTAAAAACTCACCTGCATCGCCCTCTTTTGATTCCTTTCTATTCGGTTATGAAGAGTGACATTGGCTGACATCATAGGAATGGAGGAAATTGTGCGACTAAAAATTGTTTCACTCACCGATGTACTGCAAACTGAACCCTTTTCGGCTGTGGCTCCCGTCGGCTGTGAAGTGTAGCCGAAGCCAATGCTTGTTGCTCAGTATGGGTGAGGGAAGGTTTGTTCCTGTTAACCTGCAAACAGCAAGGGGTTTACTCAGGACTCAGGATGTAGGAAAGATTGCGTGCTTCATTAAACAAAGTGACTCTTTCATTACCCTTTAAGTTTTTTGCTCTTTCAAGACAAACTTTGGTTTCGTGAAGATAAAAGTTTTAAACTGTACAGGTGAACTATCTAACACCAGTCAAGAACCTACCCTTGGGTTTGTTAGCTATTGGCTGCACCAGGAGGAACTTGTTAACCCATCTGTTTTTGGGGGTTTTTTTTTTACAGTGATGGTAGGTTTCTGGAAGAGCTTCTAATTATATCAGATGAAGGACAGACATCAGTAGACATCAATGTACTTCAACATGAATTACAAGGACATTAGTGAATAAAAGACAAATGATACGTGGGATTTCAATCTTGCTTCCCTGCACCATGAACCATCGGTTCCGATGGGAACACGAACAGGCCGACCCGAGCCTGTTATGCCTAAACTGGGTGAGAAAGCTACTCCTTCTGATTCCACAATACAACATGGTGTTGAGCAAAAGTGACCTGTAAACTCAGCACGTATATCTTCATTGGAAATCATGCAAACTCTCCACCTAAGGGGATTAGAGAAGCTTGCGTGAGTAAAAATAGACACAAGAGGCCATTTGGCCAATTACACCTGTGTTTTACCAACACCCAATTACGTTAATCCATCAATTGAACTTACCTTCTAGTGACTAACTAGATTGGTAACAAATTCTGTGGAACTAATGATCAATGTGACTCTAAGAACAAGGTTTATAGATTTATTTATTTATTTTTAAAGAGCATGCAAGGAAAAACCCGACAGGATGACACAAGGGCTGTCTCTGGGCTGTTGAATATGAATTTTGTTCTCAACTGAATTATAAACTGTCAGAGTGGTGCTCTGCAAGCACAGGCTTCACATCAATGGATGGCCTGGTTTTTTTGGGTGGGCATTAAGCTGGGGTACCTATTTACTCGCACCTCTTGCAGGTGGATATCAAAGATAGGTGGATATCTATGTCTTTCGAATGTTAGGTGAGTTGTAACCAGCATCGAGGTCAAATTAAAAATACCTGTTCGAACGTATTGTGGCAGCCCTGGGGGACCTAACACAACCACTAGCTCTCGAGGGCAAATCATGACACCAAGGTAAGAGATTTGGCCTACCTTCAGATCAAAGAAGACACAACATGATGATAATACAAGGAAAGGAAGAGGTAGAATTGGAATCAATCAATGTGGATTAAGTAATAAAACACACAAACAACATGTAACATTAAATTAAAAAAAAAAGTGTTTCTAGTTGAGATGAAGAAACACTAACTTTCAAGAAAAAAAGAAAAGAAAAGCACGACAAATAAGAAAATGATTCGGCCAGGGACGAGCGAAGGTCGAGGCCATTTATTCCTGATATGTGAAACACCCTGCAACCCATGCCGCCAGAAAATACTTTTTGGAATGCTTTCTACATTTTCCATCCAATCATCATGTAACTTTGTATCAATCGCTCAAGCAGTTGCGGAGAAAACTAATTTAAAAGCGAATAAAGGTGAAAAGGTAAGGGCGGAAGAAATAAAAAGTGAGGCCTTCGGCCGACGTTCCACAATGTGGTCAAGGATGGTTGTGGATGCCTATTACTAGTTTTTGTCATTTTTATAATCACATTAAATGTCACAAACATATCAGGCCAAAGCAGCCCACACCTCTCTTCCCTTTGTATGCAACAAAAGACTGTGGGGTAGTATCATTGGCACAGCTATGCCGCTGATGCCAATGCCCTCTGCTGGTGAGAGCAATAATTTGGAATTTGTTTATGGTGCTGGAGATATCTCGCCTACTCTTCGTGAAGGACACCATGGGATATTTAATGTCCACCAACCAATGCTGGCAGATGGGACGCCTGTTTAACATCCATCCAAAGGGACGGCACACATATGGATGAATCACCCTGCATGTGAAACACTGGGATGACATTTTGTAGCTGGGTCGCGATTCAAACCCTTGATAGACAGCTCAGAAGCAAATGTGCATACCTCTAGAATCCAGGACATCCTGTGAGCCCCCTTCTCTCTGGTGCTTACACTGAATTATTTTTTAAAGTCCCCTTATATAACACTTGTGTTATGAATGTTACAATAGACATATACCCCTGTTTCATGTTTTCATTATTTGCACAATCAATTGTTTTTTGTTTTTTTTACCAAAAAATGGATAATCTCATCGAAGTGAGCTCCACCAGCTCCAATTACCACTTGAAACTCCCCCCCCCCACCCTTGGATAGAGTAGGAACTGCAGCTGTAGCATTGTTGAGCCCTTTATCGTGGAATATGAAGTGCTTGCAAAATTACAACAATTGAGTGCTGCAGTGTGATTTGGAGAAAACTTCCGCGAAATGACGTCGTCACAGCATTCCATTGTCATTTCACAGGCAGTTCGGACTCCGACTGCAAGGAGGCAGTTTAAGGTCTGAGATTACACATTTATTGACCGTCTCCAGAAGGCATGCAGGGCCAGCAGGTAAGCTACTAGAATTGTCAGGTGGATGGTGATTGTTTTTCAATAAAGGAGGCCAAGATAATGTTCTGTAATAGAATAAGTCCTTGGAAATGTGTGAATTCATCTGGAACATCTCTTGTGGTCACCTACAAACGGACAAGTGACGACTCAAAATTAAGTACGGCATAAAAAATGATAATGTCCTCTGTATAGTGTAGGGAAGCTTACTATTTAAGATGGACATTTATTTGCGGGCCCCATCATGCGTCAGAAGGATGAGGCTCACTGCATGCGAAGAACAAGTCGACAATTATCAGCATTTGTCTCCAATTCCCTTGCTCATGATGCCCCCAGTCGCAAATTATAACGTGTGTTTACATGGCACAGACTCCAACATCGGTCAAGTTTGTGATTGAAGGAAGGTTTTGAACGCTTTCAATTTTATAAATAGATTTTCTGCACTTCAGATAAATTTATTTGCTTTCATTAACTATGAAGCTTAGTGGATTAGCATGAAGGAAACATAAGGTGCGGACCCCTTGGTTTGGCACCCTTGGTGCGGAGGCATAAAATTAAGGGACTTGGACAAAATAGGTCATTTGGCCAATCTTGCCTGTGCTTTATCCACACCACAATAATTCAATACTATTAGTATTGAATTGAGGAGGTGGACTAGTTTGGAGGGGAACGGTTGGGTGGGACATCACCAGAATGTTTGTTTTCTTCTTAAGTGATGAAGATGATTGTCGGGTGAGTGATGAAGAAACACGAACAGCACATTAACTTTTTGACGAGACCTCTTAGAAACATCAGAATCGTCTGAATGAAAGACCACTACCTGACTGTCCTAATTCTCCTCCTCTTATTTACTCCCAGGCTCTGCCCCTTCAGCCCGATCACTGTCCATTCAACAGAAGAAAAAAAAAATGTTCTGGATACCTGAGAGGTACGCACACTCACCTCCGAGCTGTCTAATCTGGGTTTGAATCTCAGCCCAGCTATAAACTGTCACCCAGATATTATGCAATCAAGGCGAGGCATCAATGTATGTGTCGTCTTTCGGAAGCACGTTTGATCCTTAACTTTAGAAATAAGTTTCTTGTTGCAGTTTGTTGCTTCCCATTCATAAAAAAAAAGCAGAAGAGGAAAAAGGCATTCTGCTGTAAGGTCACTTTCAGAATGAACATATCATGGATTACTATCAGACATTAACTTAGTTTTGATTACACCAGAGTAATACTGTCTCGTTGCAGCCATTTAAACAACTGATTTTGACACAACGTAACTTTGCATCAATCTTTGTATTAATTTTCTTTCAATATTTGTTTGCAGTGCACACTTATCCTCAGGCAGTGCTATTAATCGTTGTGGTTTTTTTCTTTGTCTGGTCCACTGCAATATCATGGTTTTGCATCCCTTGATGGATGCAATTTAAACTTTTACATTTTAAGGTGATAGCTCATTGTATAATACAGAAAGAAAACAATTCCAAAGTCGTTTCAAAAAAATTCTGTCATCAAATATGTCGCAACGAAATGCTTATCGTGAACCGTTGTGAAGTTGGTCAGACATATATGAATATTTATGAGTGAATTATATTTCATGAGTTGCCCTTCGTAGCAGAATATGGCCATTCACACACAACATGCGAACAACTTGGGAGTGGAAATTTTGTGTGTTGCGCAGTAGCTGCTGCCCGGACAACAACTGCACTCTGAGACAGCAAACAATGTAACATGGCGTCAAAGGAGTACGAATCTGGTGACAATTTACTTGCTACTTGAAGCCCAGGCAGGAATTTGGAATTTATTTGGAGTGCTGTCAACAACTCGCTTACTCTTCGTGAAAGACACCATGGGATATTGAACATCCACCATCACCCGGAGTATTGGCAGACGGGTCGCCCAACTTAACGTCCATATATTTGACTACATACACACGTAGATGCATCACCCTGCATGCAAAACACCAGGATGACAGTTTACATCTGGGTTGAAACTTGAACCTTGGTTAAACAGCTAAAAGGTGAATGCACATACCTGTAAGTTATGCTGGGGCAACCCTGCTTGTACACAATGCTAAAGTCAAAGTCCAAATCTGAGAAGAAAGGGCCTTCAATATGGCCATAATTATTGACCCTACAAAATGATGAATATAACAATTATTCAGTGGAAATATTTTAAAATGATTCATACAATAAATCATTCATAAGTTTCTCAAGTGAAATTAAAAGTATGATGAACTTCTCAGGTTCAGACTTTGCAAACTTCAAGAGAACAGTAAAAATAAAAGCTTTTCAAGATCCCCAAATTATCGGTTCAAAAAAAAGTCTCCAAGCTCCTGCAATCGTGATATTATGTAAATGTTCATCATTCTATTTGGAAACTACTTGCCAGTTTATGAAATTCACTCAGTGTGCCAGTGATAACTTTCTCACTCTTCAGGAAAAAACACCATGAGATCTTTAACGTCGACCAATACCCAGGGCTGGTAGATGGATGGGTCCTCCGGCTAAAAGGCCCGCCGGCATATGACACACACATTGTGTGAAACGCTAGACTGACAGTTTGTAGTTGGGTCGATATTTGAACCCAGGCTCGATAGCTCAGAGTTGAGTGTGCACACATCTCGGCCGCACCACGAGCCATAAAATGCATTTTGTATTTAATACACTTTAGCAGTTGTCTATTTATGAAAATGGAGTTGTTATCAAATTGGTAAATTCAATATGAAAAAAATATCTCCAAAACCTTCTAATGGGTAATTTAAAAAAAAATAAAAAAACGACACACACAAACCACACAGACGACAAATTTTCACACGAAATTTCCATGCCAGGCAATCCTCATTTTCAAACAAGATTTCCTGTACATCATACACAAAGAAAGGGTTACATCATTTTCATTCAAACGATCAACGCTTGTTTCCACCCCCCTTGTAAATCAGGACCATTATAGTTCCCTGGAGTTGGCAGGCAGCTTTAATCTGAACTAATTCACCAAAGTCAATTTACAAAGATTGGGCCGCATGTTGAGTACCCTGTGGCATGTCAGATATTGGCCATGTTCAATGGCATTTACAACCACAACATAATCACTTGCGTCATTGTGTCAAAAAGGCTGACGTGAAAAAAAAACCTTGCTGATCACAATGCATAGCAATTTTTAAAGCAGCTTGAAACATAGTGATTGTACAACAAACAAATCGCTTCCTGGTACCTATTTATACTGTTTAATGTCCAGGGTGTCGGCAAATGTAAGAAGCCACTTAGAGGACTACAAAACAAGCTTTAGATCCAGAAATATATATATATATAAATTTTCATATTGTGGTGATGCTACACTGGGAATGTTTTGTATCATAAAGACAAAAAAAAATTAAAAATTACCCCCGTGCGGGAGTGACGGTCATCTCTGCGAGAAAATATATAGCCTCCTGAAGGTAGGGCAGTTTTTGCAAACTTTTAAGTCACTGACGCGAAAACGAAAGCGAATATCGAAAATCCGGCCTGACCAAATTTAGATATTGTCCCATAGATTCATATGCCACAATAAAATTCAAGATTGTTTGAGAAATGTAGGAGGAGATAGATTTTGAAAATCGTCATTTTCGCATTTTTTGCAACTTTGAAGTCACGTGACACGAAAACGAAAGCGAATATCGAAAATCCGGCCCGACCAAATTTAGATATTGTCCCATAGATTCATATGCCACAATCAAATTCAAGATTGCTTGAGAAATGGCGGAGGAGATAGATTTGAAAACCGTCATTTCGGCAACGGACGGACGGACGGACGGACGGATCGAAGGACATCTGCACCCATATTATTAGGTCATGCTCGAAGAGATGACCTAAAAAATGATTATGCAGAACCCGGATCAGTGTGAAAAGTAACTGTGAGGAAAGAAAATACACTCAAGTGGTTCTACTTTTGACAAAACCACGGATAACCACTCCCACACAAAATGGCTTTTTCTGCAAAACAACCACACAAAATGAAGGGACACAATTTTTCTATCCAAGGCCGAGGCAATTAGAAGGGCAAGTTGACAGAGGGTTAAAACGCAACGGACAGACAGTGGGGCACTGATGCACAAAACAAATGAACAGCAAAAGAGGAGCGAGAGAAGGAGGGTTTGAAACACGGATCCCCACAAGCAATAAGGCTAGGTTAGGTTGGGTTCACTCTGGGGTAAGGATCACAAGTAGGGATCGTGGATGACATTCGATCGGAGTACACCGCCAACCTGAAACCCTTGAGGGAAGGGTGGGATTCATCAACCTCAGGAAGGCAGTTCCACACATGGAAAAGAAGAGCAACAAAGGAGTCGAGGTGGGCAGTAAGCCTGAGAGTTTAACCAGGAGGAGGCTACTGGAAGAATGTGTGCATCCTCGAGGAGTTGGGGATGGCCAGAGGATTGAGAGAGAGCAGAGGAAGCTCGACAAGAGGAGAGGCGTTAAAAAAAAAGAGAAGCCAACAACCTGTCTGCGATGTGAGAGCAACAGACCTTGTGCTTTGGGTCTTTTTCTACAGATTTGCTGACGATCGAAATAAATCTCTCCTGAGCCAAACCTAATAACACAGGCATCATTTCTACATCATTTTATGGGCAAAGTATGAGATCAAGTATGGATCGAGAAAGACCGTGCCTTGTTCATCATCCTATTTACAAAGATTGGGCAATTTTCAACAACAGCTTGATCTTAACAGCTTAACAACAGGGCAACAGCTTAATCTTCAGATCTCACCGAAGGAGAGGGTATTGCATTTAGGTCCGTTTGTTTGTCTGTCTGTCTGTCTGTCTGTTTGTTTGTTTGTTCGCACAAAAATTTCGTGTTTTTCTCCGCAATCAATTGTCGGATTGAGACGAAATTTTCACCATTGGTGCGACTACTCTTGTAGAATGTTTTAACGATAATTATGACGTCATCGGTCACGTGGTGTGGCAGCCATGTTGGAAAAATGGCAAAACTTTGGACCTATGTATCTGAAACTGCACCAAGGAAAAAATTGAAACTTCGCACAGACCAAATACCCCTCATAGTGGGGCAACTTAGCATAACAATTATGCATTTTGTGAGGAAAGCACCAAATTTGGCACACTAGTAGCCGAACGTATTATGAACAGATTTGGATATTGGGCCATCTCAAATTCAGCCGCTGATGGCTGTGGCAGCCATAACATGGGGAATGAGTTTGATATTCTCATGATGTGATAGGTGCCTTTGTTATGACGTCATAATTGCATATGTAGAACACTACATCCGATCAGTATGAAAATTTTTCAGGGTCATTTAGGGATAAAATGGTCCACAATTTTTTTTGATGATGCCATCGGTCACATGATTCGGCAGCTATATTGTTTTGTTTTTTTAAAACACCTTCAAAAATCTTCTTCTCTGAAATGGCTGAACAGATCGAGGTGAAACTTTACACATATGACCGCCTATCCATGAGGAACATAACGTTCACACATATGACATCATCGGTCACATGGTTTGGCAGCCATATTGGATTTAACCCTAAAATCTATAAAAAATACACCACTCAAAAGAAGTCCTTGTGAGTGTCTGCAATCTCTGATTGCTCTTTTTCTTGTTATGCATTGTGTTTGAGTGAAATAGCAGAGTAACATGTCATTAAAGAGCAGGTAGCTTTCTTTATAATATTTTCTTTTTTTTGTGAAAAATAATGAATCTCAGCTACAGCGACACCACGTCTTGCAGTTCAAATTTCTTGCTGGAGTTGCACCTTTCCTTGCTTTTTCTTTCCTTATGATCTACGTGATGCAGTGGACAGCCCAGGATATATATATATATATGGCTTCATTGCAACAGCAAAGGCGTATGAAATCAGTGATTTGTCCGTGAAAATATATCTGCCTTTGATTAATTGGAAAGGGCACATGGGATTATGGGGGAGAGAGCCATTAATGTCGTCATGATTCTAAATTTGGGAAGAAAAACAAGGTGTAAACTCACCAGAGGGCTGGAAGATCTGCACCCAATACCTCCAGGAAATCATAGCCATCCTCGAGTTGAAAGTCAGTGAAGATGAGTGAGACGGTGTCACCCGGTTCACCGAGAACAAGCCATGTGCAGTCTACGTTGTTGGTGTACTCCCGTGGGAACCCGGGGCTACTTATGACACCACTTGGCCCTCTGACGGTGCTGCCACATGCCCCCCTCGCTGTATACAAAGCATGCAAGTACACCTGAAAATGTATCAGCTGTTCCAACATATAGATGCAATGCCATTTGTTTTAAATCAACAACTTAAATTGAGACCTTGATAAGATCACAATGAATCTCGACAACAAAACTTTATAAACGCTATTGCATATTTATCAAGCAATTTTGAGAAATATATACATATATCTTTCTCTTCCAGAGATAAATTAGTATCGCTTGCCGATGAGGTTTATAATAAGACCAGTATAATGTTTGTTACAACCCAACTTGGAAAATGAGGCAACAACCCCCTTCAACTTCAAACATTGATGCAGACTACCAAAGAATATATTACAGTATTATGATTTTAAAAGGATAAAGGGACAAGTACAGAATGAAACAACACAAACAATCCAAAACAGATTGATATAGTGCAAGATTGGATCTCAATGGATATATCAAATCGTAGAACAATCAAATAATTAAGGCACACAAACAGTAATGGAAACTATTGCTCTGCCTGTCTCTCTGACCAACTACATTGTCACCATCACAAAGTGAGTGCAGGAAAGAAGAAGAAAGCGTCAGACATTTAACCCTTCCCTTTCTCCAACGGCTTGAATCTCAGACAATCAGTTCAGATTAAGAATCGGGTTGCTCTGCCCTGGACATGCTGCTTCTGCTTTCCCAACAATGCGAAGTAGCCCTTAATCTCAGACATAAGAACAGAACGGTCTCTCTGGACATATCTCAAGCATTTGATAGAGTTTGGCACCATGCCTTGATCTCTCAAATGCTTTACCTATGGCATCCAAGGCCACCTGCTCTCATGGATTACCAATTTCGTCCACTCTCATAGTATAGTCAGTGCATTGTTAACTCCGCCACCGAAGGTGGAAGGAGATTAAGTTTTCACCCCTCTCTGTCTGTTTGTTTGTCTCTTTTTGTTTGTGTGCAGGATATCTCAAAAAGTTGTTGATGGATCCGGATGAAATTTTGTGGACAGAATGGGTGTGTGACAACGACGAACTGATTTTATTTTGGTGAAGATCCAGGTCTGGATCCGGTTACTAGAATATTGTAAGTAATTCTTTACCATTGAGAGATCGGGCCAAAAACGATATATAGCATGATATTTCAAAAATGTATTGGACGCCAAATGTTCTCATGGATCAGGTATTGTGTGGCAGAGGTATGCGATCTACTGAGTGTCTTTGTAGTTCTCAATGGGATTCTCTCATCTCTTCTCCCTGTCAAGGATGGAGTTCTCCAAGATAGTGTCTTGGGCTTCAGATTCCACAGAATCCTTTATGAGAGACAGAGGTAATGCAGGGTACCAGATCCTAAGAGAGCAGTACTCCATTAAGAAATAGATAAAAGCCTTGTACACTCTGACGAGTTCAGATTTCTTGAGGCATGAGTTGGAATGATGTAGGACGTCCTGTCTATGGCTAGAATTGGTGGCCAGCTTTGCTATATCGTCAGCCTAGGAGAGGCTGAGTCTGATGGCAAGCCCTGAACTTCAAGACAATCGACCTCTTCGAGTGGCTGACCAATGAAATAGATATGTGGATTAATTTGGCAATTATTCTGGAATGACAAGAGGAGACTGACATTTGCCAGGATGGAAGGAAGCATTGCATTCGTCAGAGCATCATTTAATCAATTCTCAGCAGAGAGCAATACAGCTGCTGTCTGCCTAGCAAAAGTACAATGTCATTTAAGCTTCTGCAAAAAGGAAGAAAGTGTTTTCTAATACATCAGGGAGGTGAAAGAGGAGGAGGTGAGAAGATTCTAGAAAAGACTCCTTCTAAAGAGGAGGTGAAAAGATTCCTTTGATAGCAATATGTTGAGTTACATGATTGGAGGAAGTCAGTTAGCCAGGAATGAAGGCAGCCTTACATGCTGCTAGTAGCGAGTGAGTTTTATGGGAGATTTTCTCACTCAGTGCATGGGTAAATGATGTTCAACAGGTTGTGGTTGTTCAGTTATCCCAGAACGAGATGGGCATCTTACAAGAGCCAGGAAGACTCAATCATACACCAGAATTGCTGTCTTTACACTTTAGAACCATTTAGAATTACCCTTGAGAACCATTTCTCTCAAGTCTCAGCGCATTTATGCGGTTATGCAGGTTTGCTATTATTTCAGAATATTTTCTCTTGGAATTGTGACTGGTTTGTGTGAAGTCGGTGATAGCATGATAGTGGAGCAGAAAGTGTTACATATTTGCTGTTTTGATGTGGGAATGCCCATTTGCT
>CM068962.1:82572307-82599414 GCA_035128595.1 Eptatretus atami | reverse complement strand
GTTTTGCTTTTATGAATGGGAGGAGAGCGAGAGTAAAGATGGGACAACTTTGGAAGGGTGGAGAGGATTGAGGACTTTTGGCGAGGGGAACGTGGGGAGGGGTGTTGAAGGCTTGAGTGTGGGGTAAAGGATCGATGCTTTCGGGTTAGGAGGTCGAGGGTGAGGCCTTGCGGTGGGGTGAGTGGCAAGGTGGGGGGGGAAAGAGCAAAGATGGGACAGAGTTGGTAGGGGGAGCCTGAGGCTTTTTTGTTGAGTTGTCAGAACTGCATGTGTGAGTTTACTCACAATAGAAATGTGTGTGTGTGTCACTGTTGGAGGGTTGGGGGGTGGGGGTGGGGGTTATGCAGTCATCCTACGGGTAATGCGCTCGTATGTTTAAAATGTGCCCGTCATGGTAATTACCCTTTTGACCCGCCCTAGAGGGCGAGTCCAAAAATGATATGCAAATGCTCTTGCACCGTCGTACCATGTGGTGATCATAACTCCCATTTTGGTGAATTTCTGCCTCACCGTTTTGGAGATAGCATGACAGACAGATGGACACAGACAGACTGACAGACAGACAGACAGACGAACAGAGCTGATTACAATATCCCCCCGTTTTTTTTGAAGAAATGTGGAGATAATTATCGTTTCGTTCCCTTAATTACATCATTTCTACCTTCCTACATTTACTCATTTGCCACTATCTCATTATTCTACATCCGAACATCCAACATCTTTGATTAAATGACCGACAGACTAGCATGTGGAGAACTTTTTCTCTTGGGAAAGCCAATAAGTCAAAAGCATAAAATTGGAAGATATGTAATTTCTAAACACCGATGAGGAATGTGTGAAATCAACGTTACATGGAACTGTAAGATCAGCTGTCATTTGTTATTTGACCTTTTTAGAAATAAATTTTTGAATGGGGTGGGCAACATAACAACAAGGGTTCATCACAATGAGCAATTCGAATAATTTTTTTTATTGATACACTCACAAAATGCCAAATAGACCTATTTCAATAATCTGTCTAACTCTAACCTCATCATAATTGTTCAATAAATAAAGAGACAAGCCATCGGTCCGTTTTGGATCAATAAAATTAGCACAATTGTCCGGTCGCTATTTACCATCTCAACCAGGAGGAACTGACCTTTGCAGTGAGGAATGGGAAAATCCCACGTGGAGGTTCCATCCACCAAAGCCATGCACGTCAGATGCCATGGCCTTCAAGAATGAAACCAGGTGTGCAGCTAAAACGCACCACGTCACCCACCTGAAACGCGAGCCATGTAGTAGCATGTGGGGGGTGTCCAGGGTTCCCACATGCACTGCTTTGCACCCTGCACACATTCATTGCATCAATGTCAGTAAACAGAGGTTAAAACAAAGTCAATAAACGGAATATATCTGTGATAATAATAACTTGTTTTAAAGATATATAACTTTTTCTTTTTTTTTGCATTTACATTCGTTGGCAATCCTAAAGCCATCTGCCTTATGCAACCACCTTTTCCAGGTATGGATCATTTTCAAGAGAAAAATCACCTTGCTGACGCAGCTACTTGTCGAACACAGTCAACATTGCACTATTTCATGCCATAGATCATTGTTGTGCATTGAGAGTTCTTCATGGTCCTTCATCACAGGCAGTTAGCTTTGAATGAAAAAAACAATATTTTA
This sequence comes from Eptatretus atami, assembly GCA_035128595.1. Classification (NCBI taxonomy): domain Eukaryota; kingdom Metazoa; phylum Chordata; class Myxini; order Myxiniformes; family Myxinidae; genus Eptatretus; species Eptatretus atami. Next base: position 82,597,743 of record CM068962.1, on the reverse strand, counting down.
TCAGTGGGGCATATCCTCGAGGTAACCTTAATTGGAGTGCTTGCTCTGAGAGAAACCAAGAGTGCAACACAATTAACCTTTTTAAGTCCATGAAAATATTAATTTAAATATTAACTTAAACTTTTCCTGTCACTGGAGATGGGTACTCTTCTCATTTCTATACTAATAAATGTCAGGTTGTTGTGTGTGTGTGTTGTGTTGTGTGTGTGTGGTGTCAGTGCGTATCCCACATAACTCCAAAACCATGAAACCTAGCAGCCTGAAACTTTGCATGCGTACAAAGAAAACTCCAAGGGAATGCAAAAGTGAAAATTGGGTGTTTGGTTCATTAAAACACCCCCTTTTTGAAGATAATTAACGTCTTATTTAATTATATCCTTTATCAGGCACATCCTCAGTCACCTTTCTCCATGGGATCTGAAGGCGTATCCTAGGTAACATATATGGAGTCTGAAGCTGCCATGTTTATTGGCCTGCTCAACCATGTCTTGACTTGGAACAGGCCGCAACAATTTCTTAACGTTAAAGTATTTTTTTTTTCACTTTCCTCACTCATATTATCGAAATAGCCTGTTCATCATAGCTACGAATCGGTGTGTACATCGCTTTTGCAAGTGCTGTAGTTTTCAATTAGGAGCTTGAAGTGATTTATGCATTAATGATGCAATTTTCCATGATCTACCCTCACGGACTAATTAAAGCATATCATCAAAACTTGATTTCGACTTCGAAGATCGGATATGGTCCAGTCTAAATAAGTGTCAAAATCTGGAATGAAATGTGATAAATGTAAGAAATAATGAGTCTTATAACTAAGCCTACATACCTGTTTACTTAAAGCAAACAAGACTATGGTCCTTCCTTCTCCATATATACACAAGAAAATGTGACATTCCCAAATCATTAAACTTATCTTTTTCTCCTGTTTGGAGAATTACATTGTGTGAACAAAAGATTTCGGAACGTGACAAAATTAACAAGATTCAATGAGCTAATATTATTAAGTTATTCAACCATCTGATGTAATTTTGTCTACGTTTTCCTAATACTTTTGATTCAACACAATGTAATCCCAAACAGAGTGGGAGAAAATGATATAGTTTAATGATTTAGGTGAATGGTCACATTCTTTAATAAGAAATAATATAATAGAGATTAGACCTAATCTTAGCTAATAAACATGGTAGCTAGAAAGATCAAAACTACATAACACATTCACTTCTTATTACAATATATGACCCAAACCCCTCCTACTCTACCTCGACTAATCATGATATAAATGAACTTGATCTAATAAATATTAAAATGTATGATATAAATGATATGATATAATAATTTTAATTAATAAATTTTTATGTAAATGATTTTATTATAAATATTTATGCAATATGATGAATTATGTTAAAATTAATTTGATTTATATAATGATATGAATTATTGTTTTATAATATCTATTTGATAAATAATGATGAGATGTATATGTATTTATTTGCTTTATTATTATTATTTATCACTATGTATTGTATGTTTTAATTTGTGATAAATTTGTAATATTTCTTATAATGTATGATGATTATATTTTTTAGTGAATAAAGAAATATTTTCGAAATGTATATGAATGATTTATATGTATGAAATAATTTAATATGATTGCTAAATTTTATGAAATATGTATGTTTATTTGATTAATTAATTTAGTATTTTATTAATGAATTTTATATTTTGAAATTGATGTATGTTATGGCTTATTTAATGATATTATAATTGAATTTATATGTATATATGTAATATTGTTTATGTTGATATAATTATTTAAATTAAATTAATATATTAACTAAATTTTATGTATAATGAATAACATATATATATGATTATCATATATAAAATAATTGTAATAATAATGAATATGATATTATCTTATTATTTATAATATTAAAAATAATAATAAAATATTGATTTATAATTATTAATGTTTATCATGAAATACATATTAATAAAATTATAAAATATATGTTAATTTAATTACTGATTAATAATTTGTAATGATTGTAAAATTAATGTAATGATAATTAATTTAATGTAATATAATTAATTGCTATTTGATATTGATTAATATATTATTGAATTGAATTGTATATAATATTATTGTTAATTTAATGATGATATTTAATGATACTAATTATGTAATTATGAATTATAATAAATGAATTTATATATTTAATTTATGATTATGGATTATATGATTTTAATTGATGTATAAATTTAATTATTAATATTATTTAATTTATGATATTATTTTATATATTATGATAATATGTTGTTTATGTTATGATGAAATGGTATGGTTTATTAATTTATAATATGTTATTAATGATTAATAAAGTATGTAATATTATTGTTATTATGTATGATAATTTTGTATATAAAATAAATTAATTGATATTATATTATGTATAAATTGTTAAAATATCGAGGGTTATGCAGTCATCCTACGGGTAATGCGCTCGTATGTTTAAAAATGTGCCCGTCATGGTAATTACCCTTTTGACCCGCCCTAGAGGGCGAGTCCAAAAATGATATGCAAATGCTCTTGCACCGTCGTACCATGTGGTGATCATAACTCCCATGTTTGGTGAATTTCTGCCTCACCGTTTTGGAGATAGCATGACAGACAGATGGACACAGACAGACTGACAGACAGACAGACAGACGAACAGAGCTGATTACAATATCCCCCCGTTTTTTTTTGAAGAAATGTGGAGATAATTATCGTTTCCGTTCCCTTAATTACATCATTTCTTTACCTCCTACATTTACTCATTTGCACTATCTCATTATTCTACATCCGAACATCCAACATCTTTTGATAATGACCGACAGACTAGCATGTGGAGAACTTTTCTCTTGGGAAAGCCAATAAGTCAAAAGCATAAAATTGGAAGATATGTAATTTCTCAAACACCGATGAGGCAATGTGTGAAATCAACGTTACATGGAACTGTAAGATCAGCTGTCATTTGTTATTTGACCTTTTTAGAAAATAAATTTTTGAATGGGGTGGGCAACATAACAACAAGGGTTCATCACAATGAGCAATTCGAATAATTTTTTTTATTATACACTCACAAAATGCCAAAATAGACCTATTTCAATAATCTGTCTAAACTCTAACCTCATCATAATTGTCAATAAATAAAGAGACAAGCCATCGGTCCGTTTTGGATCAATAAAATTAGCACAATTGTCCGGTCGCTATGTTACCATCTCAACCAGGAGGAACTGACCTTTGCAGTGAGGAATGGGAAAATCCCACGTGGAGGTTCCATCCACCAAAGCCATGCACGTCAGTATGCCATGGCCTTCAAGAATGAAACCAGGTGTGCAGCTAAAACGCACCGCGTCACCCACCTGGAAACGCGAGCCATGTAGTAGCATGTGGGGGGGTGTCCCAGGGTTCCCACATGCACTGCTTTGCACCCCTGCACACATTCATTGCATCAATGTCAGTAAACAGAGGTTAAAACAAAGTCAATAAACGGAATATATCTGTGATAATAATAACTTGTTTTAAAGATATATAACTTTTTCTTTTTTTTTGCATTTACATTCGTTGGCAATCCTAAAGCCATCTGCCTTATGCAACCACCTTTTCCAGGTATGGATCATTTTCAAGAGAAAAATCACCTTGCTGACGCAGCTACTTGTCGAACACAGTCAACATTGCACTATTTCATGCCCATAGATCATTGTTGTGCATTGAGAGTTCTTCATGGTCCTTCATCACAGGCAGTTAGCTTTGAATGAAAAAAACAATATTTTATCAGTGGGGCATATCCTCGAGGTAACCTTAATTGGAGTGCTTGCTCTGAGAGAAACCAAGAGTGCAACACAATTAACCTTTTTAAAGTCCATGAAATAATTTAAATTTAAATATTAACTTAAACTTTTCCTGTCACTGGAGATGGGTACTCTTCCTCATTTCTATACTAATAAATGTCAGGTGTGTGTGTGTGTGTGTGTGTGTGTGTGTGTGTCAGTGCGTATCCCACATAACTCCAAAACCATGAAACCTAGCAGCCTGAAACTTTGCATGCGTACAAAGAAAACTCCAAGGGAATGCAAAAGTGAAAATTGGGTGTTTGGGTTCATTAAAACACCCCCTTTTTGAAGATAATTAACGGTCTTATTTAATTATATCCTTTATCAGGCACATCCTCAGTCACCTTTCTCCATGGGATCTGAAGGCGTATCCTAGGTAACATATATGGAGTCTGAAGCTGCCATGTTTATTGGCCTGCTCAACCATGTCTTGACTTGGAACAGGCCGCAACAATTTCTTAACGTTAAAGTATTTTTTTTTTCACTTTCCTCACTCATATTATCGAAATAGCCTGTTCATCATAGCTACGAATCGGTGTGTACATCGCTTTTGCAAGTGCTGTAGTTTTCAATTAGGAGCTTGAAGTGATTTCATGCATTAATGATGCAATTTTCCATGATCTACCCTCACGGACTAATTAAAGCATATCATCAAAACTTGATTTCGACTTCGAAGATCGGATATGGTCCAGTCTAAATAAGTGTCAAAATCTGGAATGAAATGTGATAAATGTAAAGAAATAATGAGTCTTATAACTAAGCCTACATACCTGTTTACTTAAAGCAAACAAGACTATGGTCCTTCCTTCTCCATATATACACAAGAAAATGTGACATTCCCAAATCATTAAACTTATCTTTTTCTCCTGTTTGGAGAATTACATTGTGTGAACAAAAGATTTCGGAACGTGACAAAATTAACAAGATTCAATGAGCTATATGATATAGTGCATTCACTGCTTGATCTCACCCCGTGTCCCCAAGAGGGACTGCTTAGCCATAGCATCTGCAAGATTTGTGTCAAAATTTTCAGACATTTCGTGAGGTGCTCTACAGGGAATCAATGCAAATCTGGTGAAAAACAGATGTTTTAAAACAAAGTTATAACGTTTGCGCAGACCGCGAACCGATGTACCACGTGACGCGTGCACGGATAAGTAGGCAACGTGTGGATTATCTGCAATGTATATTTCATGGTCGATTAAACTTTACAATGTCTCCAGTGTTGGTCTACGTTAAACAGCAACTCTTTTGTGGACATCATCGTTTGAACAAATCAATTTTGGTTCTTTAACTGCTGTGGGTGCGGTGAATACGACTTTAAAGTTAAAGGGATCCTATATGGTATGCAGCCACAGCCTGGCAAGCTGATCCTCATCATCCATTTAATACGAGTGCTTGCTTGAGTGCTTAAGCCACTTACCGAGCGGCCGTACAGTCGGCAGCAGTACCACACTACATCATTCTGAACGAATCATTCACTCACTGCGGACGCTTCTGCCATGCCACGTCATCCTGAGCGAGTGCTTTGTGCTCAGTCATCCTAAGCAAGTGGTTCGTGCTCCGTCATCCTGAGCGAGTGCTTCATGCTCCATCATTCTGAGCGAGTGTTTCGTGCATCATTTATCCTGAGCGAGTGCTTCGTGCTCCATCATTCTGAGCGAGTGCTTCATGCTCCATCATCCTGAGCGAGTGCTTCAAACTCAGTCATCCTGAGCAAGTGGCTCTTGCTCCATTATCCTAAGTGAGTGGTTCATGCTCTGTCATCCTGAGCAAGTTGTTGTGCAATAACACCCGATTTCCAAGCCGTTTGTCGTATTAACGTGTTTTCTAAATTTTATCGAGCCAATTTATTTTTCCACCCTTTACACGCAGCTGTTTATAAAGATTAATGTTTGTGAAGATATCCCTGAAACATCTCTATAAATGCAGCATGTATTCTTGTTGAAAGCTACACAGGGTTTTGGGGTTGTATACGGTACATAATGTAGTCGGTAATCACACCGGCTCCAACCTGTGGAATCATGAAAAATTGCCGATATAGGCCAAGCACTAATGTGTGTGCATGATTGTGTTTGGGTGTTGTTCATAAAGCATAACATATTCTCTCTGGTAACTCCCTTTCATATATGTATACAGTATGTACATATATATATCCATCCATTGGGACCATACTCTGTGCAGAGCGTTGGTGCTACCTATGCAGTCTCCTTGGCTATTGGACACAATCCTGAACAGTTCGCCACTCTGACACAGTCTACCAGCATGCTGGCACTCATTTTGCTGACCTCGGAAGGATGGCAGGCAGAGTTCATCCCATCTGGTAATAATTAACTGCCGAGTGGGGGTTTGAACTCAGGATCATAGGATCCCAAGCCACAAACCCTAACCATTAAGCCAACACCAGGCATATATATATATATATATATATATATATATATATATATAATATATATATATATATATATATATATAATATTATATACATCTCACATATCTGGACTGTGGTTATGTCCAGGCGGGGTATGGTATTATATCTGAACATGTCCGGAAGGGAGTTTGTCTCTGGGCGTGTCCGAGCAGTGTTTGTCTCTTGGACAGCTTGGCTCTGGACACATCCGGGCGGTGCTTGTCTCCGAACGTGTCTGGGTGGTGTTTATGTCTGGATGCGTCAGGGTGGTGTATGTCTCCAGACAGCTTGGCTCCGGATGAGTCTGTGCGGTGTTTCTCTCTCTGGATGAGTTCGGCAGTGTTTGTCTCTGGACGAGTTAGGGCGGTGTTTGTCTCCGGACGAGTCAGGGCAGTATTTCTCTCCGGACAAGTCTCGGTAGTGTTTGTTTCCGGACGAGTCTGGGCGGTGTTTGTTTTCGGATGAGTCGGGACGGTGTTTGTCTCCGGATGCGTCGGGCCAGTGTTTATCTCTGGACGAGTCAGGGCGGTGTTTGTCTCTGTCTCTGGATGAGTCAGGGCGGTGTTTGTCTCCAGACGAGTCAGTGCAGTATTTCTCTCCGGACAAGTCTTGGCAGTGTTTGTTTCCGGATGAGTCGGGACGGCAGATGAGATGAGTGTTTGTTTTCGGATGAGTCGGGACGGTGTTTGTCTCCGGATGTGTCGGGGCAGTGTTTATCTCTGGACGTGTCTGGGCAGTATTTATGTCCAGACGGGAGTTTGTCTCTGGATGCATCTGGGCGGTATTTATCATGTCACCGGTCGAAAATTGATTTCAGACGTTATTTTGTTTCCATCTTCACTGTTATTTGAAGCAAAAGCATTTTGATGAGACGGTATGAATCGTAATTAACACCCAACCTCACATCTGCTTTCCCTTCCTCTCATCTCACACTGCCTTCCCTTTGCCAACTCCCCTCACTTTCCTTCCCTTCTCGCTCCCCCACCCCTCCTCACTCTCCTTCCCTCCTTGCTCCTCCTCCCTCCTCACTCTATCTCCGCACTCTCCCCCCTGCTCTCTCTTTCCCCCTCTTTCTCTCCCCAAACCCTCTCCATCTCCCCCCTCTTTTTCCCCCACTCTCATTATTTCCGTCAGCGAAGCGACGGGTGGTATTTGCTCATATAATACTCTTTCCCATACAAGGAACTTCAACACATGAAGAGGCCATTAGATCTGGCAAAGCCGGTGCTATTATTACCAACTAATAGCTGTTTGTGTATGCTCTATACTGTGAAATTCTGAGTGTCAATGAAGGAAGCAAAATGCACCATACTTAACCCTTTGGTGTAACTTGGTCGAGGTCTGAACCACTAATCACCCATACTCAGAAGGGACACGCGAACCATTACACCACCGAGGCTGGCTGGCTATGTTTGCTGTTTAAGCACCATATGTTATTCTTCTTCTTAAATTTATTTTACAATCTACATTCATTCTTCTGGACGTGTAAATGGGGGTTGGGGAGGGGGGGTGGGGACACACGTTCCTATCGTTGCCAACACTTCTCAACCTTAGTGGTTAAATGTAAAGGACAAAAAATAGCTTAATGCAGTATAAATGGCTGCGGCACCACAGTGTGTTTATTGGCTACCGTTTGACTGTTAATGATGGATGCTATGCATTTTATCATTCTATTTAATAAACTAAATTATGAGTTATTGTGAAAATACATTACTGCAATAAGGTTGGGAGGCAACAAAGGTTGGTGAATAATTCTGCCGATTCACTGAGAGGTGAAAATATGTCACAAAATGATTGAAATGGTGATTGTGGGTTTTATGTAAAAAAATCTCAGTCCATGGAAGGGCAAGGTGATGGAGTGTAGAGAAGTATTCTGACAATGGGGCAGCGGGGAAACAACCGGAGAAACATGTGAATGGGAATGAATGGGAAAAAGAAGAGAGGACAGAAACAAAGACAGTGGAATGCAAGTGTATAGGATTGGTGGATTAATGGAAATAAAAAAATATCATGGGTAAGGAGGAAATGTGACATGAGATGGTAGTGGACTGCTGAATCTTAAAAGCTTAGAGGGAAGAGTGGAATTCCAATGAATCAGGGACGTAAGTTCCGCAGAGGAGTGGGAAGTCGAGGATTGGTTCAATTTTGGAAGGAGTGGATGTCAAATAATTTATGGAATAAGCACAAGGGTTTATCAGTCACGGATATCATGATGTTTATTATAGTTTGTGAAGGAAACACTGGAGTTTAAAAGACACCAATTTGTGATATAAATTTAACAGAAGAACCATGGATAAGGAAGGCACTGGAGCAGCTGCAGAATAAATGGCAATGAAAATGGAGGCTGAAGTTAAAATTAAATAAAATTAACAGCAAAGTGAGTGATTGAATGAATTAATAGATAAATTAAATGGATGAATATAAACCTGATTTATTGGTGAATATATAATTGAGACATTTGTCAGGGAGTTTCAGTCGTCCCGTTGTTTGCTTCTCCACCAGCTATACAACAACATGGGACGAGATGATTTTGTTTGTTTGTGTGTATTATCTCACGCAATGATTACTTGGCTTGCTGCATCGGCCTAAAAGAGCACACACACTGGCAAACATTTATCCAAGACATAATAACTGTCGAAAACCAAGTTTGAAGCCTGAACATAATTAATGTTTCATCGCAAAGCAACTTGTTGTCACTCACAGCAAGCAACCTGTCCTTGGTTTACACCACCCTCAAGCTTACAATTCAGGATTGACTCTCTTGCTGGCTTCCTCAACACAATGCACCAGCATAACAACTCACCAGCAGTATCCATTATGAATAGCTTGTTGGAAGTTAAGTGGCAGCTCTTGGTGTGCAAGAACATGCTGACTGCACACTCCGGTGGTGTAGAAAAAGCCCAGACTTGGGAAAGTTAACGAGGAGTATTGCGTCAAAGAGCGTTAGGATTTTGGAAAGAATGGCTACTCAAAGATGAATAGGAACATAAATTTTTTGTGAATGTTTTATATATTATGTAGTATTGCATAATACAAGCAAGTTGTCCGTGCCCACAGGGGGGTTCTAAACGGGGTAGGGATGAGGGTGGCAAAAATACAAATGGCATCTTCTGTCATCGAGCTGACAAGCTGGGAGAAACAATTTGCATTTATTGCCACATCTGATGCAATTTAACTACTCTAATAGTCTAATGGCAGTGAGGTGCTCCATTTGAAACTGTTTCCTCAATATATATAGATTTTTGATGTCTTGATTCCATTAAAAACAAAAAATTGGTGTCAAAGCCAGTGACCAATTGCAAATTAATAGTGGGATGCATTGCTGTGCAAAAGTCTTAGACACATTCAAGAGTTACAATATCTGGATTTTATGAGCATCAACAATGTACTTAAAGCCTCCACTAGTACTTTATACAATGATAACAATGTTCACCGTTATTAATACAGCTTAGTTTGGGTGAGAAGAAACCAAGCTTGTCATTTAGCATTCCTTAAATCACATTGATCAGAATCTTCAAAAACCACAACTCAAAGTTATCTCCACATGAGCAGCTAATATGAAGTGTTGTAGTTAGCTAATCGATCATATTTACAAATCAAACCTAATTTATGACTGGCAGGTGTTCTGAATCATGAACATCAGGTGTTCCCTTCTACATTTCCACAAAGCTGAAAGGCCACTCTTCATACTGCAGAAAACAGGTCTATCAGGTTTAACTGTTCGCTTAAAACAAAATGGCTAAAATTGTGTTTCTGCATCTTGAAGGAAAAACTGAATGAAATAGCTCGCATCACTCGACTTTCAAGGTATGGTATCTGAAGCACCATCAACAACAGGGGTGGATCCAGGAATTTGAAGACGAGGGGGTGCACCAGGCCATAGTGTTGAATGGGGGGTGAGGGGGTGGGGGTCGGGGTTTGTGGGTTCTTCCCCAGGAATTGTTGAGAAGTTGATTGTGGGAAACGGCATTCCCTGCGTTCTTGGACGTTTTCTGCTGTTTGTTGCATTCCTCCCTGGCGCAACAGTTCAGCGGATTCGCATTGACTAATGTGCCAAAGTGGCAAACTTGCCCAGCCAATCCTTAGGTTGAAAAGGTCTAGATGCACATCTGTAGTGTGAAATGATGTTGTTGACCGACTGTGTGCTGGGCGAAGCTCCGCACCGCCATGTGCCGAGGTTACGAAGCTTAGGGCAGGGGGTCTTCCCACAAAAGAGATCAGATAGGACGGCAGATGTGAATTATTTTATTCCTCGTAAATGATGTTATTTTGGAAAAGATGGCGCTTGCATTTCCGAATGAAAATTTCACACGCATCATGTGGAGATATGGGGAAGTCATGGTGTATGTTCATGAGGGCCAGACTTTCTCCCATGGAATATCTTAGGTAGGTCTTCAGGTGCCACAGGCAAGAAAATGAGCATTCAGCCTCACAGGAGCCTACAGAGAAGGTGCATCCAAGATGGAGTAGGACTTTGATCGATGGAAATTCGTCTCCATCTTCCACTGCATGAAAACAATCCTGCAGGCCTACCCTGTTGTGCATTTATTTTACAAGCCAATCCACACACGTCATACCTAGTTACTCTACCATGATTGGCACATGCAAAAGATAAACATTCCTGGTTATACTTCAGCTGAAGGGGCCCAAAACATCCGACATCCATAGGTTGTAAGATATGGGAACAGTGCGGAGGAAGAATGAACATCACAATATTGTTTTCCTTGGCCCAGATGATAAGGTCAATATCTACGTGGCTTCTGTGACCATCATACAGGACAAGTATTGTGTCTGAAGCATCCTGACATTGTACATATTTAATGAAATGGTCCTGCATATCGTTTCTAAAAACCTGGGGATTTGACCATCCTGTCTGTGTCAGGATTCCATCAGCACCCATAGTTTGCCCCCTGCATCAAGTCTGGCACCATTCGCTGTCTGGGAAAACCAAAGAAAAGTTGTATCTGATTTTCCCTGTGCATTAACCACTCCACAAATGGTAACAATCTTGCTTCCTTCAGCCATGACAGCTTGTGGTTGACAAATGAGCATCCTTGGTAATACATGAAATGTCAGATTAAGTTTTCAAGTTTTATGAGTAAGAAAAATAGGCAATCGTAAAAAAAAGATTGCATTTATATAATTTATATAAAAAAAATCTACATATTCTACATTTACTCGAAGCATGATTCTCAAAATTAGGTAAAATGTAGTTGATATGTCGGCTTCCTGCTCGCTTCCGCGTTTGCATGTGACGTCACATGAAAGGAAAATTCTTGCACTGGAGCGGAACCTATCGGAAATACATGACTATGGGAAACACATAATGCCACGACTCGTGTTTGGACTGTCGCACTGACAGACGAAAAGAAGTCGGTAACCTTCCTATTTTTTTTTGGACCTTCCATGACATTCAATCGTTCTGTTTTAAAGCAAAGTTAGTGATGCAATGATAAAATCGATACGATTGATGTGTATGGAGACAGCATTGAGCAAGTTCATTGACAATAAGCACTATCGGGTGGATGAGTCCACTAACGCGATCGAGGGGAAGGGTGTTGACAATAGTGCGTATCTCCTGTACCAAGACCATCTATAACCTTTAAAGTGCACACCATGCAAGCATCTATAGTCTTCTCAAAAAATACAGATGATGCTTCTTTTCAGCAAGTAATGCGCAAACTCGACCCACCCAGGGGGTGGGTACTCCGCGAGTCGTTAACAAAGGCGATCTTGTCACGTACTCGAGGCAAAACACTCCAGAACCAGAAATTGTAGTTACATCAATTCAGACACTTAATTAGCTTCAGCAAAGATTGTACTCCACTTCAAATTCGCTCTCTGTACTCACATGACACCCAAAAGGGGGAATGGGAGGAGGGGGAGGGGGGTTAATACAACACAAATCCAAAGATTAAAAAAAAATTCCGTGCAATAACAATGAAATTATCCAGCATGTAAACACGTTCCCCAAAAAAGTAAAGAAACAACTAATAAAAACATTTTTTTTCTAACCAGAGGAGAGGGTGTTGCATTGGGGTCTGTTTGTCTGTTTATTTGTTTGTTTGTTTGTCTGCACAGAACTTGGACAGGTTTTCTCTGCAACCGCTTGTCGGATTGACATAAAATTTTCATCGCAGGAGCGACTCCTCATGTAGTATGTTTTACTGATAATTATGGTGTCGTAGGTCATGTAGTGTGGCAGTGATGTTGGAAAAAACGGAAAAACATTTGGACCTCTATGTCCAAAACTGCACCAGGGAAAAAATTTAAACTTGGCACATGTAAAGTACTACTCATAAGTATGATTTTTGATTGATATCATAGGTGCCTTCATTATGATGTCATAATTGCACATGTAGAATGTTACATTGCGATCAGGTCTGTGATAAATTGCAACATCATCTTGTGATAAATTTGTCCACACACAACTCCAAAAAATTATGACGTGATTGGTCACGTGTTTCAGCAGCCATATATATATATATATTCAGCCATATATGAAAAATGAAGAGACCACTGCAAAATTATCAGTTTTCTGGTTTTACTATTTATAGGTATGTGTTTGAGTAAAATGAACATTTTTGTTTTATTCTATAAACTACTGACAAATTTCTCCCAAATTCCGAATAAAAATATTGTCATTTAGAGCATTTATTTGCAGAAAATGACAACTGGTCAAAATAAACAACAAAGATTCAGTGTTTTCAGACCTCAAATAATACAAACAAAACAAGTTCATATTCATTTTAAACAACACAATACTAATGTTTTAACTTAGGAAGAGTTAAGAAATCAATATTTTGTGGAATAACCCTGATTTTCAATCACGCTTTCATGCGTCTTGGCATGCTCTCCACAGTCTTTCACATTGCTGTTGGGTGACTTTATGCCACTCCTGGCCAAAAATTCAAGCAGCTCGCTTGTTTGATGGCTTGTGACCATCCATCTTCCTCTTGTCACATTCCAGAGTTTTCAATGGGTTCAGGTCTGGAGATTGGGCTGGCCATGACAGGGTCTTGATCTGATGGTCCTCCATCCACACTCTGATTGACCTGGCTGTGTGCATGGAGCATTGTTCTGCTGGAAAAACCAATCCTCAGAGTTGGGGAACATTGTCAGAGCAGAGGAGCAAGTGTTCTTCCAGGACAACCTTGTACGTGGCTTGATTAATGAGTCCTTCACAAAGACAAATCTGCCCGATTCGCCTTGCTGAAGCACCCCCAGATCATCAACGATCCTCCACCAAATTTCACAGTGGGTGCGAGACACTGGGCTTGTAGGCCTCTCCAGGTCCCGTCTAACCATAGACGACCAGGTGTTGGCAAAGCTGAAAATTGGACTCATCAGAGAAGATGACTGTGATGAAGACCCTTCAATCCCAGCCAAGAATTGAGGGGAGTCAACAGAAGATTCTCGAATATGCGGTTTATTGAACGGCACAGCACTTGCAAGTGGAGGTGGCACAGGGACCAACCACAGAGTCAGACCCTGTACCACACTAAAAATCACACCACAAAACTTTCATATATAAAACCCTATTCCTAGGCGGAGAAAAGCAAGGCAAAGCAAGAAACAAAGGTGCAAGTGGCAAGGGGGAAGTGTGTTATATATATATATATATATATATATATATATATATATATAATATATTATATATATATATTATAAAAGCACAAAATTTGGTGCTTTTATGCAAATTTGAACAATTGATCTGAAATATCAGACTACGCTGCTGGACTACAATGGATGGAGGTCGTCATAGCCAGACATGAAATCCGAGCCTATCCCTGGATCATCACGTGCTTTTGACAGTCTGGCACCCTGCCCTGTTCACCAAACTCTCTTCCTATGGTATCCAAGGCCATCTCCACTCATGGCTAAGACTCCTCTCTGTGGCAATTTGTGGTCCGAAATGGAGTTCTTTCATCCCCTCTTCTGTCCAGCTGGAGTTCCTCAAGGGTAGCATTCTGGGCCTTGTTCTTTTTGGTTTTCATCAAAGATCTCTCCGACTCTCTTGAAAATCCTCTTTATATCTTTGCTGATGACGCTCAGCTCTGCCGTACCATCTGTCATCCTTCAGACAGGCAAGCAGCAGCTTCTTCACTCTCTGCACATCTGGGTAAAATCACAAACTGGTCCAACACGTGGAACTATCTTTCAATCCGGACAAATCTCGCACTCTCACTATGTCTCTCTGAAAGGACCATTTGGAACCCTCCCCCCCCACCCCCAATCTACTTTCTCAACAATCCTCTGGAAGAGTCCTTTCTTTCAAGCTTCTGGGTCTCACTATCTGCCATGATCTCTCCTGGGAAAGCCACATTTCAAACCTCGCCTCCAAAGCCAGTCGCCGACTGGGAATCCTCCATTGTGCAAAGTCCTTCCTCGGCCTAACTGAGCTCCTGACCACATACAAAGCTTTCATCCACAGCCTGATGGAGTACTGCTCTTCCCTCTGGGCTGGTGCTCCTGCCTCTCACCTTTCTTGGCTTCACGCATTGGAAACCAAGGCATTTTGGATCATTGGTATCTCCCACGATGAGGCTGAGTCTTTGGGCCTCTCACTCTCTCACCCCAGGCCAGTCAGTGGTCTTTCTGTCTTCTACCATCTCCTCTCCGGTCTCGTCCCCCGCCCCTGCTCTGTCTGCAATTTGTCCACACCGTATTTCCGCAGGGCGCCCAAGGTCCGCCAGAACCCCCTTCTAGTAAAACTACCAAAATCACGAATCACTGCTCACCTTCACTCTTCATTCCTCTTTTTTTCCCGCCTTTGGAATAAACTCCCTCATTCTGTTCAATCCATTCTTCCCTCCAGGCCTTCGAAACAGCTGTTCACCACCACTCTTATCGTCCCTCATCCAAAACCTCGATCTTTTCTACCCCGCTAATCCACCCCAAACCCACCTCCTTCAAATTTCCTGCTTTCCTTCCTGAAAGTCCCTGTAATGTCCATCTTGTATATCCGTGTTCCCCACCCATCCCTCTCCCTTCTACAGATCTCCTCATGTTTCTGTTCCCCACTGTTCTATCCTTCCTATGCCCTCTTATCTCATGCCCCCCTTGCTATGTGTGGTGTTAGCTCTCATTTGAGCCTTGACAAGGTATCCAAAAAAAAAAAGTGTGCCACTGATGTGATACCCCCTATAGATTAGACAGGAATTTGTAAGTTGGCGAACTTGCAAACAATAACGCACACGACTCTTCGCGTGAGACGCCATGGGATCTTGGACATCCACCAACTAATGATGACAGATACGATCCTCAGTTAAACGTTCATCAAAAGAACTCCCTGCCTGCAAACCGTTGATGCCTCTCCCTTCCTACAAAACACCATGAAGGCATCTTTTTGTTCTTTGGCCAAATTTGTACCTGTGAGAGACAGCGGAGGAGAGATGGATGGCGATTGATGGTCTGAATAGATAACACACTTCTGACACCATGTAATGAGTTCACACAGGCTCCCTTGTGCCGCAAGCAAGTGCACGTTTATTTCTGCAATGACATCTTCACGTATGCAATCGACAACTCAAAAATACAACAACAACATTAATAATAATAATAATAATAATAAAACAACAACAACAACAATGATGTAGCCCAATGCATATGTTACAGGAACATAGAAGAAGATAAAAAAAAACATTGGGGTCGACAGGAATTTTTGCAGTAGGTCAGGTGACTGGAACCTCAGGATTAATTTTTTTTGTTTACAACTATCATTATTCACACCACCCGTCCACACAGCTGCCGGAGAATTGAAAAGGCCTTGCTACTTCTTAATCTGAAATAATAAAATCATGATTGGAATGCTGTCAAATGTGGCATCGTTATTTACATCATTTAGTTTTCACCGTAAATGCACTTTCAAAGACTCGTACATGAGTCAGGAAATGTGGCTGAAAGCTCGAGGATTTTACCTCCATCCAATTCCGCTATTGCCTGAGATTTTAAGGAAGCAATCCCGATGTGACTTCTCATTGAGAATTGCAAACGCATATGATATTCCGACAGGAAGCCTGTGGTCGTGGGTAATTAAGCTCGACAGGGGAGCATCTTCATTTGGGGTACAATGAACATTCTTCCAACAGTATTGGTTTTATTGTTCCATGTTTTACCCATATATCACATATTACGCCGAGCACTATAAAATTAGGCTCACGTATTCATATTTCTGTGTTCCGTCATCACACGGAGGATGCCATAATGAGAAGAATCCCACACCTCTCAGAGTTATTTATTCTATTCCATTTTACCTGCATCATTAGTGCCGAATATTTTAATTGATAGAGCTGCACACAATCACGGGTGCCCTCCCATCATAAAAGGAGGCTTTAACAGTAAGATGTGCTTCATCTCCCTTGCCCCTTTTCTTCCTTTGATGTTGGAAGAATGCTAAGCTCGTAAAAATCGAGCACAGAGCCCCGAGGGAGGCACAAATCTTCAACTCTTGTCGTATGTGATCCACAATGGTTTATAAGCAGCCAGAAACCTATTCATAAATTACTAAACCCGTTGCCACCTCCAAGGCCTAGTCTTTGAGGACAGACATGGCGAGACATGTTAATCTTACTCTTAACTGGCGTTGAGTTGGACCGCAAGCTATCCTTGTGATAAAGCAGCACATATGATCAAAATTGTGTGAGCATCGTCAGCTCAAACCAATTCCTCGATTTTGCCCGATGGACAAACCATATATCTTGACACCCAGCACAAACCACCTCCCACACTCTCTTCAATCTCATTATTCCCTCCAGGTCTTCAAGATGGCTGTTCACCACCATCTCGGGTCATCCCTCATCCAAAATCATCATCTTTTTTATAACCCATTACCCTTCCCACCCCCCCCCCCCTTCCAAAATTTTGCTTCCCTATCCATCTTGTTTCACCCTTGCATTCTCCCTTTCCCCTCATTGTTACCTGCATCCCTTGTTTGTCCGTCTCCATCTACCTTCTCCCTGCTGTTGGCGTTTTCCCTTTCTCTTGCTGTTCCTTCATTATGTTGTCCCCTGATCTGTTCTGTGTCCGAGTTCTTCCACGAGCCTTGACAATGTATTTAAATATATATATATATATATATATATATTATTATATATATATATATATATAATATATATATATTGTTCGGTTGTGGAAATTTACAGAGCACTATATAGGTCCTTAGATCAGTTATGTCGATAAGTCTGTTTTCAGATAGATTTCCCCACGATGTCTAAGGGAATTATTCGTGTAACCGGGCTGTGATCTTTGAGTAGCCGTTTTTCTTTTACTATCTTTATTTTGGACCAACCCCCATTACTACCACCACAAAGCGCCACCAACCACAACAACCACGATCACCTCAACCACCAACCACAACAACTACGCCACCTCAGCCACACACCATTTCTACCACCACAAAGCGCCAGCCATGCCACGTTAACCACAACCTTCACAACCACACCACCGCGTTTCCACCTCAGCAATGGTTACCAGAAGCCTGGTTCGTCGAGGGAAAGCAGGCAGACGACCCTTCCCCCCCCCTCCCCCGAACAATGGCGTCTCCGCGGCCAACACGAGAGATTCCACCCTGCGAGTGGAAAAAGACAATACAGCGGCGAGGGAGCGTCCCCGATTTGGCAGGAAAACGCTTCCTTCGAGAAGTTTCCCGCGCGTGCTGGAAGGAGGAGCGGAAGGTAAAAAGGTGTCGGGAGGTGAAAAGGGGGCGGGGCTTGGTGATAAAGAGGTGGAACGCGAGCGCGGGGGAGCTTGTGCTGAGGAGAATCGCGAGAAGGAGAGGGAGCTTTGTGAGCTGAGGCGGAACGAGCACGAGAGGGCTTTTCTGAGCTGAGGCGGATCGAGAGATCGTGAGCGAGGTGGCGCTCCGGACCGACGGTGCTCTGGCTGGGTCATGGTCGTGACGGAGCCACTTTGGATCGTGTGCGAAGCCGGATCGTGGAGAACACGAGCTCGGGGAGCTCACCACACGTCATGTTTTTCCTTTTTATTTCTTTCTGGGTGTTGTGTGTGTGTGTTTGTGGCGCCGTCTATAAGTAAACCGTATAAGTGCATGTGAATAATAAATAGATACGGCTGCAGGTCTTTCGGCTAGTGTGCTGTCGCATCCCCCATTTTCCTTGCATACTGCTTGTATGTTTCTTCATTGCTTGCGTCGTGTGTGGAAATAAATGTGCCTGTCTC
Source organism: Eptatretus atami (assembly GCA_035128595.1). Lineage (NCBI taxonomy): Eukaryota > Metazoa > Chordata > Myxini > Myxiniformes > Myxinidae > Eptatretus > Eptatretus atami. The sequence goes on along the minus strand of CM068962.1, from coordinate 82,579,274 downwards.
AATGTACCTGGTCGTTGCGTCCTTTCCTTAATTGAACTGCCGTATTGCATTCGGAATATAGCTGGCTTTTTAATAGCCGATAAAGTGATCGGGTCCAACGGCTGCGCGATAAATACACCGCTCGGTATCCGCAGAACGGAGCGAGCTGCGTACGTGGCTCGTTTCCAAGCAGCTCCGTTGAGGTACAACCTCTCTTAGCCTTCCCGCACGAATAATTAGGTAAATCGACAATTCGGCGATTGGACCCTGTAGCGTGTGGGTAGAGTACTGACAAGGCTGTGGTGTGCATTAAAAACACACCCGTAGCTGGATTCCGGCATTTGATCCGGAAGGCTGTGACTGCATTGCTCGTCCGGTGGGGTACACGCGCGCGATTCGGCTAAAAGCGGCTGTCCGCACGCCGGCGGGCGGAAATCTACAACAATATATACAGTATATATAAAATATTATATATATATATATATACAAGTTTGCACTTAGAAAATGACTGAAATACCAGCCATAGGAATTAGAAAATTACAGCCTTCGGACCTGTGTGTTATCTGTCCGTCTACGTCATCAGTAGTTTAACCAAACATCTTTTCCCCAATTACTTATCGTATTTACTTAATTGAGTGTTTGGCTCTGTACAGCCATGAGAGCTTCTTCAAAAAGGACAATGGCAAAGGTAACATAAATATGTGTATCGTTCCACATAAATGGAACCAGACAGCAGCCAAAACATCCCTTGGAAGGAAGTCGGTTCCGTGAAGCCATGCCCCCCCCCCTCCCCAAGAATAGCAGTTTTACAGTTGGATTTCTTTATTTTGCGACATTTTAAAGCACATCTCAGAAGAAGACAATTTCCATAGCTGTCTTGTGGTTCAGAAAATAATTTGCTTTTTCATTCTGTCATTGTAAAGGTGACAAAAATGGCCCGCCAAACATCTGCTTCCCAAATCTATAATTATCAAATTGGAAATTGTGGGAAAATGTGACGGACTTTTCATTGCTCAGCATTTGCTTCTGACGGGCTCAGACAAGAGAACTTTCAAAATACATTACAAACATGTCAACACAGCTACAGGGTGCGAAAGAGATAATTAAGCTCTCAGATAATTGTACACTTGCGGTTTTGATTGCATAAACCCCATCTTTAAAGTCAAGAATGTTTGGCATTAAACATGCAAATGGTTATCCATTAACCTTTTATTCTTTTCACACAAGAAAGAAACTTTATGTTCCAGTATAACGTATTATTAGCTACGCCACTGAAGGTGTACGGACGTTGTTTTCATCCATGTCTGTCTGTCTGTCTGTTGGTGAGCAGTATATATATCAAATGGTTGTCGACACATTCGGATGAAACTTGATGGGCAGGTTGGCTGTGTTACAAGGAAGAATTGTTTCGATTATGGAAAAGATCCGATTCTGGATACGATAATCATCTAACTTTTAAGTGATTCTTCATCATTGAGAGATGGGGCCCAAACACGAGAGATGGCATGATATTTCAAACAGTTGTGGACAAGTTATGAAAAACAGGACATTGATCAGTTGGTTAGGTGACAAGTCCAAGCCGATTCGATTTTGGTTCAGGTCCGGATCCAGATCGGGCGTGTCATAACACCAGAATGTTATGTTGTCAAAATCCCCACAGTAAGACAACCTTACCTAGAAGAGCACTCGGTGGAGTGCATACCTCCGCCACGTAATGCCTGATCCGTGAGAACATATCGGGCCCAATACATTTTTGAAATATTATGCCATACAGTACTATAGCGTTTTTGGCCCCATCTCTCAATGGTGAAGAATCACTTTGAGAATTAAATAATTCTCGTATTCAGATCCAGAATCGGATCTTCACCAAGATCGAACCAATTCGTCCTTCCGACACACCCAACCTGTCCACAACTTTTTGAAATATCTTGCACACAAACAGACAAACAGACAGAAAGTGGTGAAAACATAACCTCCTTCACCTTCGGTGGCGGAGGTAAAAAGCAAATACTGCTTTTCATTTTGGGGAAAAATATGCACATGCAACGTAGATAGGGCATCGTTTCAAGTTTCAGTGCTTTATCCCAATACATTTGGAAAAAACATGTGTATATATATATATATATATAACATGTAGAATGGACATATAACTGAACCGAGAACATGCAAAATGTTCTCTCCCCACCTACAGATGCAACGTGTGGAAGACACTAAATGATTCTCAAGGAAAGGCTTTCTGTTGTGAAAGATTTGGAAGGTGGAAATGTGCTCAAGGTGTCAAATTTGGCAAAACAACAGTTTGAGCAAATAAGGGCAGATACAAAAGCTTCGCATGTTAAATGCCATGTTAAATGCCGTGTTAAATGGCCAGGTTGGAAGTGAGAGGTTAACTATCCATCTCTAGATCATAAACCGAAATGGACTTTTGCCACTGGGAACCTGGGACCTGCACCGTTTACATTACTCTGTTTTCCACCACCTTTGGTGCTCATTTATGTCTCTCCTCTTGTGACCCCCCCTCTCTTAGCCTGCCACGAGCTTCTCCCCAACTAATACTGAAACATTTATGTAAATGACCTTCGACGTGTCGAAGTTTCACAAGCACTCCTGTTTTTTTGGACATTGTTCCTTTACAGATCTGATCTGGCCCGTTTTCTGACTCTCGGTCCAAGTGTCACGCGACATGATTAACTGAAACACCTTTTGTGTTTCGCAGCTATGTATGATTCCGTGACATAAAAGTCCAACAGGGCAATGATACTATCTGGTTTACAATCACAATCAATAAACACACCTACAGATGGAAAGTGTAGCTTTGCTATTTAACTTACAGATAGCTGAGATATTAATTATTTATTTTTTTCCATTGATGTAATTGACTCCCTCAATCCATAACCGTATGAATCACAATTAACTACGACAGCGTTTAGACAATGTGGCGTTCTTAATATAATCGTTATAGATGGCCTGGAAAAATCGTGATCGCAACTACTGCGTGTAACCCCAGGTTCAAATCTTGTTAACACATTAACTTTGTCCAACGTGTCTGAACAAGCCTGTCCTTGGTGTAAAATATGTCTGTCAATACAACACCGAGAAATAAGGTCTCCATCAAATCCAGCTGGATTGACACCACATTTTAATCTGCGTAAACACTGGTTGTATGCTCCAGGCCTTTTGCAGGCATAAACAAATGATTGTCATCACCTCATATTATGAGAACTGGTCTTCAAAGGTCATGAACAACATTCACTTTGTCATGATAACTGCACAGACATTTCAGACAAAGGTGAATGCCACATGTTGGCTAAAAAAAACATAAATCGTTGAAAAGTAACCCAACCTCACACGATATTGAACGACTCAACATTGCTCAATCTCTGACGGTGGGGATGACCTGGAGAATATTGCATTGTCTGAAGGTGAGAGGGTAATGTGCTAAAAGCATGGTGCAATGTGTTATAATCAAAAATTATTAATAACGTACAAACTACTAGAAGGGCACTCAGTAGAGCGCATACCTCTGCCACGTAATGCCTGATCCAAGAGAACATATTGAGCACAATACATTTTTAAAATATCATGCTACGCGGTGCTATGTCGTTTTGGGCCCCATCTCTCAATGGTGAAGAATCACTTTAAAAATTAAATAATTATCGTATCCAGATCCGGATGCGGATCTTCACCAAAATCTAAACGGTTCGTCCTTGTCACACTCCAAACCTGTCCTCAAAATTTCATCTGCATCCATCAAAAACATTTTGAAATATCCTGTACACAGACAGACAGACAGAAAAGGGTGAAAACATAAAACCTCCTTGACCTTCGGTGTGGCGGAGGAAATTAGATCGATGCTGTCATTGCCTGCATGCCAGTGAAATGGACAAACTTAGCAATACCTGCTCCATGAGTGAGGTGGTGTTGTCAGGTATTTGATAATAATGTCACAAAATATTGATAACATGCCCTGAACTCCATCAAGTAAAACAAAAACGTGTTCTGTCATTGTCGTCCTTGTAAATAAGGTATAAGCTCCACCATAAGCCTTTATGCCTGGTGTTGGCTTAATGGCTAGAGTGGTGGGCTTGGGATCCTTGGGTCCTGAGTTCCAAATCCTGCTCGGCTGTTGAATTAACACCAGGTGGGGTTGAATCAGCCTGTCATCCTTCCGAGGTCGTCAAAATGAGTACCGGCTTGCTGGTATCCTGTGCCAGAGTGGCGACCTGTCAAGGATTGTGCCCAATAGCCCAGGAAACTGCATTGGCAGCACCAATGCTCTGCACAGAGTATGGTCCCAATGGATGGATGGATGGATGGATGAGTCTTTGATAATGAAGCATATTGCTTAACCCCAGCCACAAGACAAAATATATGTTGGTGCATGGAAACCTCAACAGGATTACATTGTGTTTGATAATGAACAACAGGTGGAAATCACTTGCGCACAAATAAACCCATCCAACAGGATGGCGTGGAGGTGGCGCACCAGTCTTTGAGCTATCTACTCTCATATTGATTCTTCACCAGACTATAAACTGTTGCTCTGACACTTCACCGGTTTGGCGCTACATCTAAAAGTGTGCCGTCCATCGGATGGGACGTTAAGCTGGAGAAGGGTGTGCGCGCATTGACTTCTGGTGGACAATAAAGATCCCAGGTATCTATTGACGAAGTGTAGTCAAGTTACTGCTGGCATCGTGTCAAAATTCCAACATCTTCCCCGAAGCAGCCAAGGGTCCTCATGTCAGTCACCATCTAATGGTGTCCCTCCAGGCACTCTCAGAGTTCCAAAGGACCAGCAACCTATGACGATACGGAATATAATGCAATGTAGCATTGCTCTGCCAATGTCCTTCAATGGACTTTAATAATATAACCATAGACTTAAAAGGTAGGTGAGGTCAAACCAACCACAAGCAGCATTGCGATGTATCACCAGCAATGAGTGAAGGGGGAATTTTGAGCTCATCACGTCTTACACGTGCAGGTTTCATGTAATCACTCAATTCCATGTGGCAGGTAACAGTCTCTATTCTCTTGAAAGCAACTCCAAGCTAATGAGCTTTAAATGCTAAAACTGCAATCCTTGAACAGTTTCTATATTAATGCAAGGAAATAGAGCAAAACTTCGAGACCAAAGGAGGACATTTGGCTCATCATTCCTGTTCCATAAACACACGACAGCTTTCCTACCTAATGCAAGTATAATTAATTATACCCAAAGAGCTAACCCCAAGCAGGGAATGAGGAAGTGGTGCAGACATACTCCAGCATTTATTTCGAAAGATACTGTTGGGACCTTCATATCTGCAACCAAAATAAAGGCAAGCATTAGATCCCCAGGACAAAGGAAGACGTGCTCAGGTGTGCCACGCCTCCTGCTGGCATAACTCAGCTTTAACTGAGCCTTAATTAATCAAGAATCAAATCCAGAGGAGACAGCTCAATCACATCACCGACTGAGACAATATGACATACAAATGAAGAGTGCCTTCTATGTTTTTTTCTTTTTTAATGCATGGTCTAGGCTCCAGCAAGGACACAACATAACGAATGGAACATCAGGAGAAAGGGGAAACGCCAACAGCAGGATGGAGGGAGAAGGTCCACGGAGATGGACAAACAAGGGATGCAGGTAATGATTCGGGTTAGTGGAGGACGCAAAGGGTGGACAAGAAGGATACATAAGCAAAATTTTGGGAAGGTGCGAGGTGGTTTAACGGGAATAGAAAATGTCTTGCCTATGGATGGGGAATGACCTAAGATGGTGGTGAACAGCTGTCTCGAAGACCTGGAGGGAAGAATGAGATTTAAGAGAGTATGGTAGGTGGCTTCACAGGTGGAAAAAAGAGGAATAAATGAGTGGGAGGTGAGCAGTGGTTCTGGATTGAAGCAGTTTCACAAGGAGGGGTTTGCTGGTGGACCGCATGCATTCTGCAGATACTTGGGTGGGGGGGGGGGGGTGGACAAAGCACAGAGAGGGCAGAGGGTGCAAGACCAGAAATGAAGCGGAAGAAGACAGAGAGACCACCGACCTGTCGACTATGAGTACCATGTCAGAGGCACTTCCTGGTAAGAGTAGCAGGAACCACCTATGATGAAAAAAAAAAAAAGGATGAACAATATTTTAACTCAAAGACGCACGTTTCAAAATAAAACTGTCTGCATGCCATGCACTACATGGCCAAAAGTATGCCGACACCACTTCTAATGAGTGGATTGGCTATTTCAGCCACACCCATTGCTGGCAGGTGTATAAATTCAAGCACACAGCCATGCAATTTCCATCGACAAATATTGGCAGTAAAATGGGCTGGACTGAAGAGCTCAGTGACTTTCAACGTGACACCGTCATGGGATGATACCTTTCCAATAAGTCAGTTCATCAAATTTCTGCCCTGCTCGAGCTGCCCCAGTCAACTGTAAGTGCTGTTATTGTGAAGTGGAAACGTTTAGGAGCAACAACAGCTCATCCTTAAAATGGTAGGCCACAAAAGCTCACAGAACGGGACCAACAAGTGCTGAAGCACATAGCTTTGAAAAATAGTCTGTTGTCGGTTGCAACACTCACAAATGAGTTCAAAATTGACTCAAGAAGCAAAGTCAGCACAAGCACCGTTCATCGAGAGCTTCATGAAATGGGTTTCCGTGACCGAACAGCCGCACACGAGCATAAGATCACCATGCGCAATTCCAAGCGTCGGCTGGAGTGGTGTAAAGCTCACCGCCATTGGCCTCTGGAGCAGTGGAAACGCGTTCTCTGGAATGATGAATCATGCTTCACCATTTGGCAGTCCGACGGATGAATCTGAGTTTGGTGGATGCCAGGAGAACACTCCCTGCCTGAATGCATAGTGTCAACGGTAAAGTTTGGTGGAGGAGGAATAATGGTCTGGGAATGTTTTTCATGGTTCAGGCTAGACCCCTTAGTTCCAGCGAAGGGAAATCTTAATGCTTCAGCATACAATGACATTCCAGATGATTCTCT
>CM068962.1:82547526-82561408 GCA_035128595.1 Eptatretus atami | reverse complement strand
CCAGGTGGTTGACTCAGCCTGTTATCCTTCCGAGGTCGGCGAAATGAGTATCAGTGTGTACTGGTGGAGGGGCACTGCATCAGCGACACAGTCACGCTTCCAAGAAATGAGAGCTACCCCAGCAGCTAAGCTGCCGTACGCAAGACGAAGAAGAAGCATAGCTTGCTCTACTCTCTTGCCTTCCAATTATCACCAGCAACTCCAGGATGCATGTGTTCTTACAGTAACCTCCTCCTGGTTAAACTGCCAAAATCCAGGGTAACTGTACACCTCAACTCCTTTCTTTCTCGATTCTCTCATCCGTAGAACTGCATTCCAGAGGCTATTATATTGCACTCTTCCCTCCAAGTCTTCAAAAGCATGTGATGCACTGCCACCTCAAGTCATGCAACATTCCAACTTACGATCTTTTTAGCCTCTGTTGGAGTTAGTCCAAAACGGGGGCTTATGGATTGGGTCTCGTGCTCTCGTCCGTCCGTCCGTATGCGCATCCATCCGCCAGTTAGTGTGTCCGTCTGTCAGCAGCCATACCTTGGATATGTATGGACCAATTTTGTTTAAACTTGGTACAAAGACAATACTTGAGGTTACACATATGTGCATCATTTTGTTTCGCGATTCCATAAAAGATGGCTGACTGGTGACCATTTTAGATGTTAAAAAAGCCTCCCGATGTTGAACATGTCCTCAAACATTTCTCGGACATACATTTACTGATCTTGTTCAAACTTGGCACACGGATAATGAATGATGGCTTACATATGCACGTAAATATGCATGTTATTTTCTTTCAAGATCAAATCTGAGATGACCGGCTGGCGACCATTTTGTTACTTATGCAATCTTGCCCATTCGTACACAATCTTCCATGTCACATGACCACTCAAATCAGTTGCGCATACACATAAATCTTGTAAATATGGGCTAGCCCTTGAACTCCATACAGCAAAATTACTAAAACCACGGGGGCTATGACATTTTGTGTCTTTTCTCCTTGTTTCGTAAACATTAACTTTACCAAACCCAACCCTCTTACTCTTACTGAGTTTCCTCTCTTCCTCTCTCTCTCCTCTGCTTGTTCATTAATTTCCTTGTTTATTGTGTCCAACTATTGCCCCTCTGCCTCACTGTCAGTTCACATCATCTGTCACCTAACTCTTGCTTGAGGCTCAATATTGCAACAACAAAAAAAAACCTAGCAAAACTCAGTTTCACCTTTCCACTCTGGAAGGATTGTCTAATGAACCCACCTCTCCATTTCCACAGTCAGCCATTGATTCGGTCTCTTAAGCTTCTTGACCTGAAAGTCAGCCATCTCTACTGAGCTGACCATACAGCAAAGATGGTCTCCGAAGCTAGCCCCAGACTGTGCATGACACATCATTCCAAGTTGTTCCTTGAAAAATCAGAACTATTCATAGCCTACAAACAAGGCCTATATGTCCATAGCATAATGGAGTTCCGCACTCCATGTTGGTCTCTGCTGAATTCTGTGGAGACTAAAGCTCTCATCACCATTGGAATCTCCCAGAATTATAACAAAATACAACATCTGTTGCTTTCATAATCGCAGACAGGTCGACGGACTGTTTTTTCACCACCTCTCCTACAGTCCATCTGCCTCAATACTCGAAGCCCTCCAACCATCTGGAGCTCATACAGAATGCAAGCATGAGTCCAGGAACTGCCTCCGGGTGAAAGTACCTCCACCCTTCCGCTCCCCTTTTCCTGTTCATTAATTTATTTGCTAATTATGTTCAATTGTGGCTCCACTGCTCCATTGTCAAGTATGTTGCATTTTTATCCTGTCACCTCACTCTTCAACGAGACTGGATTTTGTATATGATAAAAAAAAAGGACGAAGGCTCAGACAATGATGCGAGAATGGATGCCTCAGAGCTCTTATGTTCCACTGCAGACTTGTGTCACTTCACACTAAAATGTTGGGATTTTCGAGCCTTTGACTTTTTTTTTGGAAAACCTGCAGTTGGTTGTGCTTTTGCATTTTCTGCTCTGCCATTCTGACAATTCTAATCATCACAACTCAGTCGTCATTGTAAGCAGAACTAAAGACTGCTAGAGCCATGCAAGTTGTTGTTGTTGCAAAGGATAGCAAACTGATCATTTATTTCTAACATTTACCGATTCAAATATCGATGAAATGAGTGATGCACCTGAATAAATTGCGTACAAAGAAAATTTTTAAGTGCAAATTGTCACCACCTATTGGCCCCTTGTAGTGGGCCTATTTATCATAAAGCTGCCGAGCGGAGTATATGGAATAAATTGACTTTATGTAGATATCTCCAGAGATGCTCGCATGTGTATTTATGCTGTATGGCGTGAAATTATTTGCACAAGTGTTGTTTATTGCAATATTGCTCATGAACAGAATTGAAAGCCGGTGTCACTTTTATCATGTTTTGCGATACGTCATTTATGATTGAATTGTCTTTTTTTTTTTCCTATTCGTGTCATTGGCATTTAATTAATCCTCCTTGATATTAATTTGTCACTTTATTCATGCCGAAAAACCAGTTTTTCTTGATTGTGATGAGATAAAATTCATAAAAATGCTATGATACAGCCTTCCAGGAGAAAACAAAATTTGTCCACAGTACACCATTATGTCCACGGAGAGTTGACATCTCCTGCAGGAAGTAACAGTATGAAAGATGCGTTTAAAACAAGGAAAAAACAATTGTGTCCATCCTTAGGCAAGCAAGAAAATAGAAACTTGCTAATCTCAAGGTTGAACTCTCCAAACAGTCTGCACTGGCCTCGATAGAGATTCTACTCGAGACAAGGAAGAATTTTCTGTTCACCCGAGGTTATCGTCCATCTGCTTGAAAGTCAATCAGCATCACTGCGTTACATAAACATGATGCAAAAACCGATCCTCTTCACTCGAGACCAACCATTAGCAATGTTATGAAATCCATCATTGCAGTACACATCAAATCCTTCCCTTTCTCCAATTCTCCTGATTTCAGACCATCAGTTCGGATTAAGACCTGGTTACTCGACCTTGGACATGCTGCTTCTGCTCTCCCAACAATGGATGGAGGCTCTCAATATCAGAGTCTCCCTAGAGTATAGACATATCTCTAGCATTCAATGGTCTGGCACCCCACATTGCTCTCCAGACACTTTGCCAATGGTATCCAAAGCCACTTCCACATATGGCTTACCGACTTCCTCTTCTCTCATTGCCAACACGTGGCTCTCAACAGGATCCTCTCATCTCCTCTCCCTGTAAAGGCTGGTGTGGCCCAAGGCAGGGTCTTGAGTCCTGTCCTGGTGAACGATTTTTCTGACTCTCTGGAAAATCCTCTTGATCACTTTGTTGAAGACTCCACCCTCTGCTATAATATCCTTCATCCTTCAGATAGGCAGAGGCAGCAGCCTCTTCATTCTCTGCAGACCTTGATAGAATCACGAGCTGCTCCAACACTTGCAATATGTATTTCAATCCTGAAAAATCTCACACCCTCACTCTATCTCTACCTCTCAACAAATACCCTCTGGTGAACCCTCCCATTATTCTCCAACTGGGCAACCTCTTTCACTAAATGGACTTCCTTGGCTAATGTACAAATGAAATGTACATTTCATGACATGTACACGTGAACTCTTATCCACGCACACAGCCTTCATCCACAGCTTGATTGAGTACTGTCCTCCCCTCTAGACTGGCACCCCTGCCTCACACCTTGCTCACCTTGACACCATGGCCTTCAAAATCAATGGAATCTCCAGCGATTACACTGAGTTTCTGCACCTATCACTTTCACATTTCAGAAAGGTCAGTGGTCTCTCTGTCTTCTACCATCAACATTCTGGTCTTATACCCTCTGGCCTTTGCATGCTCTGCCTCCATCCCCCCAGGTTTCTGAAGGGCACACACACACACACACATGGTCTGCCAGCAACACCTTCATGGCAAAACTTCCAAAATCCCAAACTACCACTCACCTTCACTCTTTCATTCATCTTTTTTCCCACTTGTGGAATGAACTTTTACATTCTCTTCAACCTCATTCTTCCCTCCAGGGCTTCGAGACATCTGTTCACCACCATTTCAGGTCATCCCTCATCCATAACCATGAGCTTTTCTACTCCCATTAACCCAACCAAGTCCACCTCTTTCCGAGTTTCCAGTTTTTGTTTAAGTTTTGTGATTGAGAGTTTGCGGCTGTATCCACCTTGTTCACCTCATGTTTTCATTCTTCCCCATGCCCCTTTTTTTCTCCAAGACTCATTCGATTTTGTCCTTCAACCCTGCTGTTGTTGTGTCTCCCCCCTCTCTTTCTGCTGTTGTTTTTGTTCTGTTAAGTCATGATCCATTCTGTCTTCTAGCCCCTTCACAAGCCTTACACTGTAGGCAAAAAAACGTCTCTACTCCATGTTTACCGCAAAATCTTCTGTACCCAACCTATCCAGCTCTGTCCCTATATTACTCCCTTATACGCACTGCCTTACTGGTATCTGTGTTATTCTCACCCACAAGGTAGTGAAGTTCTCAAGCCTCGATTCTGGTTCGGAAATGGGCCTCGGTGGCATCATTGCCCTCGTTATCATATTCTACCAATATTGCTTCTCTTGTTTCTCTCTACTTTTTATCTTCAGCATATACTTCCCTTCTAACCACCTTCCATCCACCCAACAACTCTAACATTCACAAGAAGATTGCAAAAACCGATTCCTCAAACTAAAGACCAGTTAGCTTAGTTTCAATTACAAGAAAAGTTTTGGAATCATTGTCGCTCCAGACATCAAGTATTTATTCTTTCTCAACAGCTTTATTTATGTTTATTTGTTTGGATTCCATCCCAATCACTCAGTTTTGGTTATGCTGCTGTTTCTCTCTCATCAATGGCCAGAACTCATAAATGTCAAACAAGAGGCCAGCATAATCTCTCTCTGGACATACAGGTATCTCAGGAATTTGGCATAATCTGTCATCTTTGCTCTGATAGACAATCTCACTGCCTGCAGCATACAAGGCCACCCACCTTCATACACCTTCCTCCATTCACACACTCAGCACATTGATATATATGAAATCTTTTTTTCTCTTCGTCCAATGGAAATTGAAGCGCCTCAAGGTACCATCTTGGGTGTCATCTTATTACTCATGTCCATGAAGGATCTCTGTGATGCTTTGTAAAACCATTTCTTCCTTTTTGCAGATTACTTCACTCAATGCTGTACAGTACCCCCATGCCACTGGCAAGCAGGTAACAGCTGTGTCACTTTCTGCTGATCTGTAAATTATTAGTTGTTAGTCGAAAAATGGAAGTCTTTCATGGCTGAAAAATCCCTGTCTCACCTTGTCACTCTTGAAGGATAGTCAAACAGATTCAACCATATATTTCTATTGTCAGTCACTGTAAGAGGTCTTCTCGAACTCACTTTCAGCCACAACCTCTCTGAGGTTGACGACAATGCAAAACTGGCCTTAAAAGAGAGCCACAACCTGTAAGCTGGCCTTGAAAGACAGCCGCAACCTGGGCATTCTCTGTCATACTAAATAATTCCTTAAAAGATCATTGAACTATTCACAAATGACAAAGCATTGTCCATAGCTCAAATGAGTGCAACTGTCGTATATAGGCTGGCACCCACTTATTACAGCTGTCTGCCCAGGATTCAGTGCAATATTAAAAAAAAAACTCTAAACACCATTGGCATTTTCTATGATGAAGTGGAAGCACAAGGCCTGTAGATTTCTGATCACTGACAAGGCCTGAATTTTCAAGACTGCTCAGAATAGATCGAACGTGCCATGCCTAACGTTTCTACTGGGTTCTCAAAGCAACAATCATGCAACGATTTCACAAGCAGCTCACTTCTCACTTCTGTAATGCACCTGCTGGTCTCACTTCCGTAATGTGGGTTAACACCAAAGAAGATGGCTGACTGTGCACATGAAAGATGTACCACGAGAATTTCTATAAATTTGAAATCAAATTAAATTACACAGGCAGGAAAGTAGACGACACATTTGACAACAATGAAAAAGGATTCACATTTTAATGGCAAGGAGGCAATTAAGATAAAGAAAAAAAAAGAATCTTGGAATGGAAAAAATGGAATATATATATATATATGGAGCTGCAAAAGTAGGTATACAGAAAGGATTATACCAGTATTACCTGTATTATAATAGTGGTGCTAGGATTCATTTAATACTAGAATTCATTCATTAATACGAGATTAATGTTTATTATTGATATGTTTATGATTGGTGTTTATTATTGGTATGTTATTATTCATATGTTTATTATTGATATGTTATTATTGATATGCTTGTATAATCAATAAAATACATTTTGTGCGCACGTTTTGTTTTTCATTACTGTATACCTACTTTGGCAGCCCCCTGAATATATATATATATATATATATATATAATATATATATATATATATATATATATATATATATATATATATATATAATATATATTGTTGGTGTTCTCGGAACCACATGCATACAACAGATAGGTGTCCCGAGCAGTTATGCATTAATATACGTGCAGATAGACCCCTTCCTTTTGTGTAGTGGGAGGACAAGGGAGTGCGTTGCGATGGGCTGTTAGGATTATTAAATCATTTTTCCCTTTTATTTATTCACACCTTTCTTTTCTGAGGTATATCTGCCTCGCTTGCCCCTCGTCTCGCTTACCACAGCATGACAACCATGGTACCCTCCCCAACGATCACTTCTGAGGCAAAATCACAACTGCACTATGGAGTGACTGGGCTTTGACCTTCCACTGTCTACCGAGGCCAGACATGTGCGGCGTGTTACGTACGCTTTTGCACCCAGGTGGGTGGGCTATACCGGCGTCTGTCCGAACCCGCCCAGGATGGCGGACCACGTGAGGGGTCGGGGCCATTCGAAGCGCCGACTCAGGCGATGACGTTGGATTCGGCATGGCCCTTCCCCCGACCCTCGGGCTCTATAAAACACGGACAAATCCTCCGTGTAGTGGTTGTTGTTGTGTGTGTTGGGTGTGGATGTCTTCACGCGGAGTGTTCCTCTACTTGACTCCGCCCACGTCTCGCCTCGACGGCCCGCCTTCTGTTCCTCGTCTCGCCCACACGACCTCGCTTCCTGCTTCTCGACCAAGCCTCCTGCCTGGTCCGCCTACTGCTCCACCCTCGCCCTCTGGACTCCTCCCTTCTCCACTCAAGCTCCTCCTGTTCGGAACACAATCTCCACACGTGGGCTGTGGCCAGAACAAGCGGCTATTGCGGGTGCCGCACCACGGAGCATCCTCCCCCGAAACGCCCAGTTACCGAAAGCTATACCTCAACCCCCTCCCTCCCTGGTGCAAAAGTCCTTTTTTTCATCGGGGTTTCTTCTTTTTCTGTGTGTGTGTCTGAGTGTGCTGGCACCTGTCTGTTAAGTAACCCTGTAGAAGATCTTTTATTAACAGTAACCCTGTAGATGGGAAGCCTACTGTGAAAATCTCGCGTCAAGTCTGCACTGTGTCTGCTTTGGTAAGTTGCTTGTATAATTGTCACACCCCCCACACCCCTCTCCTCTTTCCCTGCGTTACATACCCAATAAACCTTTGTTGTGCCACATGCTTTTCCTCGCTTGCTGTAAATAAATAATTGTTGAAGAAATGTTCCCAGCTCGCCTTTGTCTTTTCCCTCATTGGTCCAGCATGGTTCAAATCTAAGTTTAGCTGGGTCTTTATTCCCAACGATCCGTTCCTACTTTAGCCGGTACGTCCTTGCAGTGCCGCTCGGCTGCATCTGATCCGGAAAGGTGATCCGATCCGGTAGAGTGATCCGGGTCGGACAAGGCGTACCGAGTGCATGGTTCCCCGGTGGTTAAACCGTGTGGTTAATTAGGTAACCCGATTCTAGACGGGAGGACCCTAGGTCACGAGGTTGAGTGATTGGCGTCCACGGTCGGTTAAGCGACCCGTGACGGCGGAATTATCCGTGAGCGACGGCCTACAATTCCGGGGAGCCTGGTGGGAATCGACGTAGCTTCCCCCACCTAGTGGTCTTCTCACCCGATCGCGCCGGCCCACAACAAAATCAACAATACTTTCAACAATAAAATCTCATAATGAATGGGCACAAAGTGTCATGATCGGAGGTCAAGATTAAATGTCGTGCGGTGATTCCACCACCCCCCCCCCCCCCCCAAAAAAAAAGACACAAACATACACACTCATCCAGATTAATTGGTTTGTCACAGGAAATATATATTGTTGAGCAGCAGAGAAAAAAAAAGTGTTCAATTCTATGAAGTATGTGTGTTTATGTTAAATTTTAATTGTCATTTTTACTTGCTTTCTGCAACTCAAAAATCTTGGAAAAACAAATAAACATACGTCTTGTATAAAAAAAATTGTTGTTGATAGGTTCATTGTAATCTATGCCCTGCAGTACTTGTTGGTAAAATTATATGAATCAGATACTGTGCATCTGTGGAGCACGATTTGTAAGCACCCACCCTGATGTTCCAGAGCGTGTATACTTATCTTTAATTTAGATTGGAAAGATATAAAAGTAATTAATTGATAAGTATTCTATTATGTGCATGGCTAACAAGACTTATGAAATGATGTTTCTTCTTCAATAACCATAAATGATATTATACAAATGTGTGTGTGTGTGGGTGGGTGTCTGTGTTGTGTTTGTTGGCATTTCTTATCTCCATATGCGGGTTTCAGAAGATGGAACAGAGTTCTCCCAGGGCTCGAAGTATCCACCTCCATTTTGTTGAGGGAGGTCACAATTCATCTACCAAGCTTCGAAGTTTTCTTGTTCTAGAGGTTTTGTTCCGAGAACTTTTTTCATGATTCTCAATGAGCCCCAGAGAGCTTTCAACTGTAGCCTATTTTTTAGTAATATTCCCAGCTATGGTTTTTCAAGATCTCCACGAGGTTCTTCTTTATCATCACCAATCCTGCAATTAGCACTGGCACAATTTCGGATCTCTTCAACTTTCGGGGTCTTTTCACTTCATTTTTGAGATCTTGGTATTTGGTCAATTTTTTTATTTCTGCATTGTTTAGGCAAAAATCACTGGGTACTGACACATCAATTAGCAACGACTTTTTTTGAAGCTAAGTACTATGTCCGGTCGCAATGCTTTGTTGTCAATGTTCACGCTCGATGGGATCATCAGGTCATATGTGCGCGTTACTTCCTTGCTTTCAATTATCGTTTTTGGTTCATGTTTCCATAAATTTTCTGGGATTGAGAAATTGAAATTGTTTGCACATGTGCCACTGAATTACTCTACATACGTTGCTGTGCCTCTCTCTATGTACAGCCGTTCTGACATGACATTTAAATCATCACAAAACCATTTTATCGGGTCGGGATGTGAACGGGGCCAAGTTTCCCCAATTCGACATGAATGTTGATGACATCGTTTGAATAAAGTTGTGCTTCCATTGGTAAGAACATTGTTTGCCATTGGGACATGGTGTGTGTGTGTGCTCTGTGCTGTCTGGAGCGTGGACACTCCCTTTAACGTTAGTAGAAAACGATGTGACCTGGTGACCATAAGCGCTGGCACGCTGCCCATGTACAGTACAAGGTATATGTCGTAATTGACCGAACCATGCACGCTGATGACTGAAAAAACGTTTTTAAGTACAGTGGGGTGTTTTCAATTATTGGCAGTTTTGCTTCATGCACGTAACCCAGGTTTTTAATTTTTTTTGCCTATACAGAGCTGTCAGTTGCCTATACACCAGATATTGTATGCCTATATAGACTGCAGATGGGTGCAAACTTGGACAAATAATGGGCATGGGGAGGAATGGGGGGGGGGGGGGGGGTGCAGGTGAGGATACATAGGACTGAATAAAGATCTTCTGCCATGCATTGCTTGTTTTGTTCCCACAACAAGAATGACTTTCCAAGGTCACAAGTTTTGAGCAAGATGGCGAAGAGTGAGCACAGCATTGATGGAGAAGAGCCCTCTGAAGCTTCTTGCGTGCAAATATGCCAATGCTGGTCATCCTCCAGCAGACCAATGAGACAGCAGGCCTCTCTGAAGGTCCAACAGTTCATCCCTTGTACTCTCTTGATGTCCTCAAATGAGGTGGGGCCTTTCTTGTGATGCAACAACTGTAGACAAAGGCATCTGTGCTGCCTAGGATGAACATTGTGCACTCTTCCAAGAGCATTGCTCCTTTTAAAAGTAGTTTTTTCACCATCATGGAAGACATCTTCTCCTACATGGCACTTTTGCCACTTCTTGCTTGATGCATTCCATGTGAAAAACTCTGGCACACTTGCATATAATAAAGGAGGAGGAGGAGATTGGGAACATACCGTGAGCAGAGCGTTGGTGCTGCTAAGCAGTCTCCTTGGCTCTTGGGCACAATCCTGATGGGTCACCACTCCGACACAGTATACCAGCATGCTAGCACTCATTTTGCCGACCTTGGAAGGAATGACAGGCTGACCACCTGGTATTAATTCAACAGCTGAGCGGGATTTGAACTCAGGACCCTAGGATCCAAAGCCCGCCACCAGAACCATTAAGCCAACACCAGGCACATACAATAGATTGTGGACAAAATGCTGATCTGGAGTTTGGACTGGCCCTTGTTCATGTCTGTAAGAATTGCAAAGGTCAAAGAAAGATGTGAGGGTGGTCTTGGGTGGTTCTTGTACTTTCTGTCTGCCACTCTCCTCAGTGAAGTTGACCTGTTGTCCGTTCTC
The DNA here is from genome assembly GCA_035128595.1 of Eptatretus atami. Taxonomy (NCBI): domain Eukaryota; kingdom Metazoa; phylum Chordata; class Myxini; order Myxiniformes; family Myxinidae; genus Eptatretus; species Eptatretus atami. The sequence goes on along the minus strand of CM068962.1, from coordinate 82,550,693 downwards.
CAAGTGAACTTGTCGTGGGATCACTGCAGTCCGTGCTCATGCATTGGAAATTCAAACAACCTCCATCAAGCTTCAGTGGCACCGACGTATTTGGCAGTCTGATACATCTGCACCTCATTTCTTGGCTTATCATATTGGAGTCTGTAGATGGCCATGCCACAACCCTTGTGGACATACTTTAGCACATACTTGATTGACTTAGTGCTGCTGCACACTTCACATTGAGGTGGGAGTTAAATCTCCATGTCAGATACGGGTTGGAAGGCACAATCCATCGATTGTCAATGGGGGTAGGTGTTCCTTTGAACATTTTCTAGATTTCTTGGCCTCTATCTCATGCTTTGCAGCATCTGTAGAGTGGGTACCTATTGTTGCTTGATTGTATGTGCTGAACGAATGGCTTTGGGAAGCCTTTTAAACAGGCTCTATCCTTCATTCAAGGGCTTTGAGGGTTGATGACTCCACTGGGGCCATGTGGATACGGATGCTTGCATGAAGTGTGGCATCCACATATCGATTTTGGAGCTCTGATGATATTGCAGAATTAACATTATCAGGATATATTTTATCTTCATGAGGCAACCATATGAGTATGTGAAGATGAGGAAGACCCCGCTTCTGTTATTCAACAGTCAACACAGTAGAGCCACGCAACCACTGAACCAAACTCCAATTCATTAATGAAACATTCAATCAGCTCTCTTGTCTTAAGGTGGAAAACTCTTACAACTATGTCAGGACTATCCTCAGGCCTGTGGCCAGGAAGCAAGGCATTGACGATTTCTGGCCAGGTGGCGTTGCATGTGAAGGTAAGGAAGAGAGAGGGTCGGCCAAATTTTTTGCACGTAGCAAATGGCATCTTGTTGTTTCTCATGCATGTTCCGTAGTCCACCTGTGAATGATGATGGCAGAACCACTTTCAGGCCTACAGCAGTTGGATCTGCATCACTGACCAGGAGAGGAGGAGAGGAGATTGAGACCATACTCTGTGCAGAGCGTTGATGCTGCTTAAGCAGTCTCCTTTGCTATTGGGCACAATCCTGGATGGGTCGCCACTCCGACACAGTATACCAACATGCTGGCACTCATTTTGCCGACCTCGGAAGGATGACAGGTCGAGTTAACCCCACCTGGTATTAATTCAACAGCTGAGCGGGATTTGAGCTCAGGACCCTCGGATCAAAAATCCGCCACCATAACCATTAAGCCAACACCAGTTATGCTGACCAGGAGTGAATCACGAAGTTGTCCATACTGTTCTGCCCGAAGTCAACAACCGTTCAGCCTCAACTTTTGCATACATATCAACACAAAACTGCTGGAATAGACGTTGCAGCATCGCAAAATGTTGAAGTCACCATTTCATCAAAAGATGAACCAAAAAGAGTAGAACTTCATGGCGGACACCTTGAACTAAGTAGGAGCTGATTGACAATGGAGAGTGTAGCCATCCTCTCCATTTGGAAACAGGAGTGGATATTTGAGAGGATAATAGGACATGTACATTTCACATATTCATTGGAGGAAGTGATGTAAAACAATGTCACGCTTGACAAGCTCCATATCTGTCATCAGAACGGCAACCTCATTGCATGTAGGAGCATTGAAGCACCTCTCATGCTCAGTACCGGGCCGTTGATTGGCATTGATGACGACCTTGTAGTCTCTGTTGCTTGAGTCAGTCATGAAGTCCATTGCCATCTTGAGGCTGTTTACATAGAGATCGCAGTTGTGCAACATCTCCTGTCGGTCACGGATGATGTGCTGCTTCAGACCAGGAATTATTTTGCACTGGTTTTGCACCTTCTCTTCACCAAAGAAGTAAAGTTGCGCAAAGCTCACATCTTCGTTGGGGATTGGACATAAACTTCTGATATGGTGATGAACTTGACCCTGGGTGGTGAGCGTTGGATTCCAGCCAAGTTGAAGGTTAATCTCCTTGCATCCAAATGATGCCGTTTGAAATGCAGTTATATCCTCAAACGTTGGTGAGAAAGTATTTTGAATCTGTTGTTTACCGAGAAACAGCTGGTGGAGAGAGGTTGTGGAGGTGCTTGAAAAAGTGGGACTTGGATTTTGCCACTGAAGCAACAGAGACCAGGTGTTTCACGCATACACTTCAAGGCTGAACAGCTAGCACATTCCTTGTCCATCTCACCCACAAAACTTGTGACTGGGGGGCTGCTACTGTCATAGGTTAGGGCTGCCTTGTAGGTTTTACTTAGTTTGTTGCTTCTTTGTCCTGCTCTTACTCATGTATTTTGTTGTCGATTGGATTCTCTCCTGGTAGAGATAGCCTCTGCTATTCCTGCAGCCTGAGTCCTTGCCATTTGCTCACATGTACATGCAAGTCGCTCATCAGTATCTTCCAGTATCTACTGCAATCGAGCCTGCTTCATGTGTGTGGCAGATGAGGTGCTGCAACCTATATTGGTCATGTTCCTCTGCTACTCTGTACGAACTTCCTTCCGGTATCGGCATTTACACTTTGGCAATTCCTGCATGCATTGTTCGGTACATATGAGATATACATGCAGGGTTATTCAAGGCTGAATGATGAGAAAATATAGAATTTCAAGGCTGAATTATGTGAAAAATCATTATAGTGGACTTTTTTGCGAGTCTATGTGGATTAATGAACGTGTCTGTGAGGCCGGTGTCGATCACACCGTTGGCATGATGCGTCGGCATTTCCACTGCACTGAATTGTTCGGTACATCTGAGATATAAATGCAGGATTATTCAAGGCTGAATGATGAGAAAATATAGAATTTCTCTGCTAGTCTATATAGATTTTTGTGCAGAGTGGGGTGGAGGTGGGATGGTTGTTGTTGGAGAAGCAAGGCATTAGGCAAAACCATCCTGGGAAGAGTGAACACTCTAGAAACCAAGTTTGTGCATCACCTGTCAAAGAGTGTGACTGGTAACTCAGAATAAATACACATAGTAAGGGGGTAATGGGGGTGGAGCTTGGGGCAAGAGCTCGACTGGGGGAGTGGACACTCTTTATGCCAAGTTTGAGTGAGCCACATTGGTGAAAAGGTGTACCCTGCAGATGAAAGCAAACACACATGGTGGGGGAGGGGTTGGTTTGAGTGTGTGTGTGTGTGTGTGTGTGTGTGTGTGTGTGTGTTGTGTGTGTGTGTGGTTCTGATTTGCCGGCCACA
>CM068962.1:82529289-82545513 GCA_035128595.1 Eptatretus atami | reverse complement strand
TCCCTGACAAATTAGTGGCCTTGCTATATATATTTTACGAGGTTTATTTTCATCTTTCCACTCCTGCCTGCTCACTTCTGTACCAAAGCCCTGCTACACCTCTACTCCTCCAGGTCGCAAATGTCCTACCTGAACACTCTCCATATTACCATCCACACTCCAAAAGTTCAAACTGTGTGCGTGTGCGTCGTGCCGTGCGTGCGTGCGTGCCGTGCGTGTGTATAATCCTACGTGGAATGGAATGCAAACAAAAGTTTTTAGGAATCCATACTCCCACTCTTATGATGAGCAGTGCACCAGCAACGTGTCTATGGATTGATTATTTCAACGGGGGGGGGGGGGAGATGGCGGGAAGGGGAATGGTGGATAATCTTGAAAAAAAAGGTTGTAACACCAAGGTAGGGGGACTTTTGCTGCAGATTGCAGTTCAATGGGAAATGGGCAGAGTGGGCTGTTCAATGTTTTTCACAGATTAAACGTTCGGTATGGGAGCATACGCCGGAGCAGCGTGTCACTGTATCCACTCTCTGTCAGTGCTCCAGGTATTTACGAGTATAGTGGGTCATTGTTTATTATTTATGTATTGACTGCTTTTGATATTTGCACATGGTACATGCTTGGGAGCCTCATTGGTATGCATTTCTGTCTGTGCTGTCGCTGATGATTCACCAATAAGCGATGAAACCGGTCTGGCAGCTGAGGGGGTGTATATGTATATACATACATATGTATATATATATATATCCATATATATATATCCATATTATACCTGTACATATATATATATATACATACATGCATATATATACATATTATACATACATATATATATATATATACAGGGGGTACAAAAGTAGGTATACAGTAATGACAAAACAAAACTTATTTTATTGATTATACAAGCATATCAATAATAAAATACCAATAATAAACATATCAATAATAAACATATTAATCCCTCAAATGTTCAAATTAAATGAATTCTAGTATTAAATGAATCCTAGCACCACTATTATAATACTGGTAATACTGGTATAATCCTTACTGTATAGCTACTTTTGCAGCCCCCTGATATATATATATATATATATATATATAATTATATATATATATATATATATATATATAAAATCGACTACTCCCATGCTTTTCAAACCGAAGAAGCTACATAAAGCAACCATGAAAGGCGACACAAGGTAAGCCCTTTGCTGTTTCAAACCCTTCCCAGAGTTCCTACACAGCTGTAAAGGCATTCACACATCATACACACATGATAATACCAAAGCTACACACACCCTCAGCTGCCGGACCAGTTTCATCGCTTGTTGGTGAATAATCAACGACAGTGCAGACAGCAATGCATACCAATGAGGCTCCCAAGCATGTACCATGTGTAAACATCAAAAGCAATCAACATATAAAGGAAAAACGAAGACCCACCCACATCTCTCACCTGTGAATGGAAGGAATAACCAATTAACTCTCACCTAATCAATTAGGTTTGCAATAATTGCTAATTGGTGATTCCCTCCATTCACAGCTTAGAGATGTGGGTGGGTCTTCGTTTTTCATATGTACATATACACACATATATATATAGTGCCTGCAAAAAAACCAAAACATATAGTGCCTACATATCTGCAAAACAGTACCCCCTGGCTTTATTGTGAGAAAAAGCCACAGATTACGTCTCACATGGTAAGAAAAAAACACAGACTCCACAAGCATGCATGCCGCCCAGACCTTCGCTCCTGCTAAAGCAAATCACATAACCAGAAGGCACAGTGCAATGGTTGAAGATACCAAATCAAAATAGGTGGAGCATGACGAGTGCTCCCACAATCTCCAAAAGATGCAAGTTCTGGATGGATGCAACCTCTAATGGATGCAACCTCCGACAGCCTCCGGATCAGAGGTGACGCTATGGTCTGCACAATGCGGGACTTATGTCGATTGGAGATTGGGGATGGGGGGGGGAGGGTTGAGGGGGGCGCTCGTTACGCTCCACATATTTATGCATATATTTAGGCTTCCTAACTTGATGGAGCCGTGATGCATAAATCACATCTCATGCAGCCGAAGCTGCATGATCTGTGAGCAACAATGGTCGTCTGCCACCTTCACGCATTGCTTCTGCCTCACTGCACATAGACAAGGATGTGTGGTTGCGGTCAGGCATAATAATAAACCAAGACAGAGCCCTTCCAACCCGATAAGTGCAACACGGCTTTAAACACCACGTGTGCAAGTGTACCGCTTCGCTTCCGACCCAGATGGCTTCAGCAGAGCATATTCGAGTCTATTTTAAAAACTAAGGATTTAACCATTATATCTTTAATTCTTATAATTTTTGTGACTTTTAAATCCTCGATGTATAAAATAGACTCAAGTCGAGGAAGTCTGTTGGCCTGAGGAAGCTCGCTGGGAAGAGAGCGAAATATCACCTGAGACCAGGTCTCCTCTTGCTTAATACATCAATTAGCAAAGTAATTCTAGTTACTTTTTTGGTTGTATGTGCCGCCTTTCATCTAGATATAAATTTTATATATATAAACATTTGCACGAAGAAAGACATGCACAAAGCAAACGACATACCGTCATTACTGTACTGTACTCACCTTCATAATGTAGACGAAATCCCTGGCCACTGATCGCAAAGTCACTGGTCAGGCGCAAGGTAATAAGGCTTGCTGACGTGGTCAATGGTGCAGGTAGCTGGAACCCTGTCAGCCTGTGAGAGATACATGAACATCCCATTAAATTGAGTTAACAGGTACCATTTTATCACTCTTCTTCCATTTTAACTTGACATCTTCAGCCAACTTACTCCACGAAAGAATATGATCACTGATTACATATCATTGAAAGTAACTTCAGGTAGAGTAAATAAATAATTAAATGGAACATTTTCTCCTCTCAGAAGTCTCTTGGAGAGCTCTTCATAAGTTCACAGTTTGGTCTCCGGTCTTCATGAAACAAATATGCTTAACTGCAAACATGCTGCACCAATACATACTTGGAGTTGGAGTGCACAATTATGTCACAGTACAAGTATTCAATTGCAAATGAAAGTGTAATGTAAAAACAAAAAGAGTAAATCACTTTCATACACTCTGACCGAGTTAAGTTTGAGTGAGAACGTATTTCATTAAGTTGTCATTGCAATCTATGGCATTATGTTTCTTCCGTGACAAACTTTCCAGAAATGAAGTGTCTCTTGACAATTCCTGGCAGACATCATCCAACGAGTATAGTAAGACTATGGATAAATAATTGATTACTTACCCTCCAGCTCTGCCACTGGGAAGGGAATCAATCCATGGACATGCTTATTTCTGGCTCACTGCCATCATCAGTGGAGAGCAGAACACATGCACGCACACACAGGTCAGGTCAGGTGTGGGAGCATGTGCTGTAGCAGCGTGTTGCTGCGTCCTTTTTCCACCGGTATTCCAGTGTAATCCATCTGGCCAACCACAGACAGATGCCTGACACATCCCCGTCTCCTTGAGATGCTGAGAAACCTGCTGCAACCACGAGGTACGTGGTCAGCCCATTGGCCTCCTCCACTCACGAGGCTCCCTCGCTGAGATAATCTGGTGAGCAGGATTAGCGTCAGGAAAATGAGCCACATGTCTATACAGCCGCAGCTGACACTCACAGAATATGTAGGTTAAAAATGTCATTTGAGTCTCTCTCAGAAAACGCTCATGAGACACAAAGTCCGACCAGCGATAGCCAAGGATTCTCCGAGGAAACCTGGTACCAACGGAATTAAGTCTCCATCTCAGATCCCTGGTCAGAGTCCAAGTCTCACATCCATAAAGCAAGACTGGAAGCAGTGAGGACCTGAAGACTCGGACTTTCGTCCTCCTGCACAGGTACCGACAGCACCAGACACCCCATGATCCAGTGAATCCATGACTCCCCAGGCCCGACCCAGACATATCTTGACCTCTGGCTCACAGCCAGCAGAGACATGAATATCACTGCCAAGGGAAGCAAATCTCTCCGTGACCTCAAATCCTCACCACAAACAAGTACAGACAAGATAGCAGCATCCAAGATGTCATTGACAGCTTGGATCTTAGTTTTGACCCAGAAAACCCATAATCCCAACAGCTCCAATTCGTCATTCGGCACCTCGAGGGCCCCCAAAAGGACCTCCAGAGTCTCTGCAAAGATGACTGCATCATCTGCGAAATCAAACTTGGTGATCTTGACATTCCAAAATGATGCACTGCAACTTGATCTCTCTGACATCCTCCATATAATCTCTTCCATACAAGTGCTGAAAAGTGTGGGGGCCAGTACACACCCCTGAAGAACTCCAGTAATAACTGGAAATAAGTTGGAGATGGCATCACCACATCTCACAGCAATCTGAGAACAAGAGTATAGTTCAGACAACAGATTGATCAGTTTTGGTGGCACTCCATGAAGACCAAGAATCCTCCAGAGGGCATCCCGATTCACCGAATCGAACGCTTATCAGAGATCAACATAGGCTGCAAGCAGCCCTGCCAAAACATTTATCTGTGTTCGATGAGGACCCAAAGGGCAAGAATACGGTCAATTGGTGCAAAGCCTGACTGCTCTGGGAGCTGGTGCTCAAGCAGATGGTGGGGAACCTTATCAACAATTATCACATCAAAGACCTTGCCTGGCACTGAGAGCAGCGTCACCCCTCAGTAGTTGTTGCAGTCCTGGCGATCACCCTTCCCTTTCCAAAGAGGGACAACAAGGCCCCTCTGCCAATCAGTTGGGGTGATGCCTGTGTTCCACAGAGCACAGAACTGCATGCATCGACATGAGTACAGCATTTCCACCAGTCTTGAGAAGCTCAGCATGGATGCCACAGATCTCAGAAGCTTTACCCCATTTCCTTGTCCACCCTCAGCACACGTACAATTTTACACCTTAACTCCCTGAACAGCTCAGCTCTGCCATGAAGCCTGGCACTGTGACTCTGGACAATGGTATCCTGTGTTCCTTGAGAAAGAAAATTCTTCTCCACCCCCCGGTGAGTTCCAAGACATCCACCGGCAACATCAAGGATCGTCATCTTGAAGGCACTCCACAACTCTTCAGGATTCCCAAAAGCACACAACACCCCCCCCCCCCCCCAAAAAAAAATCCCCATGCAGCCTGCCTCGCAAACTCCTCAGCTGCCCTTTCGACCTTGAGCTTGCCATCATCCAGCCAAGACTGGGATGCTACCATTCTCCTAGATTTAAGCTGCAACTTCAGAGTTGCTACAAGAAGCCTGTGGTCGGTATTGAGGAAATGAGCACTCTGGTAGACCCTGCAGTTCTGGATCATCCTCCAGTGACCATCAACGAGCATGTGTTCAATCTCCTTTGCCACACCACCAGCTGGAATACCAAGTCCAGCCATGAGCCTGTGGGAACTGAAACCATGAACCAGTCACCCTAATTCCATGACTTCTTGCAAAGTCATGGAACTGCGTGCTATTCTGGTTCACAGTTCCAGACCCATGGGGACCAACACAGGTCTCATAACCATCCCTATCAGTTCCAGTCGATGCATTGACATCCCCCAAGACTAGAAGAGTATCTCGCCTAGGGCACTGATCAACCACATAAACGAGAGAAGCATGGAATGCGTCCTTCATGGTGAGATCATGAGCCTCAGTCGGAGCATATACAGAGACCAGGGAAATGACACCAAAGGAGTGACGAATCCTTAGTCTCATAAAACACTCATTGATCGATGCAAGCTCAATTACCATTGGAATCAGCTTATTGGACCACAACCACAGCAACTCGTTGGGCATAGTAACCTTCAGAGCGTCCAGACCAAAAGTAGGTGTAACCACCCGCCATGATCTCACCACTATCCGGTTTCTTAACCTCAGAGAGTGCTGCAATACTGACGTTAAAATGATTGAGCCCAGATGATAACCGAGACAGGTAATCATCCTCTCTTCGGGATTTGACATTCCAGGCACCCACCCGAAGGGACCACCTCAGGTTAACCAAAGGAGACCACGATCTGGTGGACGACACCTCAACCCCACCCCGACACACACTACCACAATCAGGCCTGGGAAGATTACCCCATGATTTCCTTCCTATCATCAAATTGTGGGGATCACGGAGGATTTGTCCCAATACACTCATCCGGTGAGCTGCCCTGTGAAGGGCATCTGCACAGGATGTACTCTCATTGAGTGGGTTTTCAATTTTATTGATGGTTTTCTTGTGTTTTGTGGAGTGAAGGGTTTTACGGTAGCCGGTGTGCAAATCCTGCCAGCACCATCCTAAAAATTTTTATGGTGGCCGGCCTGACCTGGCAATAAGAGGCCCTTTTTGGCATCCACAAAAATCCCTTTTTGAGTGACTCAACAGGAATCTGAGGGGCAAAGCCTGCTTTTCTACCAGCATAGAGAAGTTGGTGGCCCAGAAATTTTATATTTCCTAATTTCTGGTCTTGTCCCAACTGCCTTCTCAGCTATCTTTCACTGAACCATACTCAATAGGCCACACTTGCTGAGCCAGAACCAAAACATTATTTCCTTCCGCAAATCCAAGCAAACTGCTGGACCTTCAATCTTTTGTATCCTCCTCTCTTGAGTATGAAATCACTTTCTTGAATTAAGCCAATCATGGTCTTTTCATCATCCTTTCAAAACGTTTTAAACTGAACAATCACCAACTCACAGTTCCGATTCCAATTCCTGAACTTTTTCATTCTCACCAATTGTACCTTCCAGCATATATATACGCCTACATAGTTATGGTGTTTGTCAGGTTTTCCTGTCTGCTTAAATGTTTGTTGTCTACTCAGCCTTTTAACTCCCTTTTCCTTTCTGTTTTCCTACTTATCATGCCGCTTGCGTATTTCTTCCCCTCTCCATTTCTTCATACTGCTGTGTATGCCAACTCCCTGTGCTCCTTCACTGTGTCGACATCACCCCTGCGTCATTCAGCTTTCTCATCAGCCAATTTCTCCATTTTCAATAAAACTATTGAACAAGATTTTATAGATGCATCAAATCACAAGTAGAATTGTCGGTGAAAGATGGGAACAGGCTCTCAGTTTGAAAAAGACAGCATTTGAAGGAAAACAAAACAAAACGAATATACCTATCAGTTTGTTAGGGTATTAAATCATATTGTCAAGGTTGATGTTTAAGTTGTTTGGAACTTCCAAAAATTGACCAGGTAACCATACCCATTTTTTTGCTAGGGTGGGATATATATATATATATATATATATATATATATATATATATAATATAGTATGTTGTTCGTCTTTCGGCTGCTCCCGTTAGGGGTCGCCACAGCGGATCATCCGTTATGATCCGCATACTGATTTGGCATAGGTTTTACGCCGGATGCCCTTCCTGACACAACCCTGGTCGCCTCTTACGACACAGGGATAAGGATTGGGTTTCGCCATGATTCCAAGCTGCCCTACACCCTCTCATAGCGCGGCCCAGTGCAGAGCTCCGTCCTCAAGCGATCCTCCAACCCAAACCTCCTAGTAGCCGCACGCCACTACGTCCGGTATATAATATATATATATATATATATATATATATATATATATACATATATATATATATATATTACATATATATATATATATATATATATATATTATATATTCATATGCAGCCTATAGTTGCTTGGCTGCATCATTTCCTGGGGACACAGCTGCGTTGTTGAAGAAATGCCAACCTCATTTTGTGCTGCTGATGCAATGCCAACCTCATTTTGCCAACCTCAGAAGGATCACAGGCTGAATCACCCACCTGGTGTTAATTCAACAGCTGAGAGGGGCTTGAATTCAATATCCTAAGATCTGAAGTCAGCCACCTTAACCATTAACCCAACACCAGGCTTTGCTCAAGTGGGTGATGTCTGGTTAGACAAGGAGAGCTCAATAAATACTATATTCAGATCAAATTAGCACTAAAGCAACAACGAAATAATACTTTCAATAAAACAAAACCTGTTCAGTTTCAAATCACACACAAAAAAATGGAATTCAAATTGCAGGTAATTCACAAAGTTCCACATTTTCCAGAAAACAACTTTTTGTTGTGCCTGCTTGTCAGATTCGATTTGACAGGAAGAGCACGTGTTGTTTTTTTTGTTTTTGTTTTTTTACAGGAGGAAGGTCCATGGAAAGCAAGGTAGAGCCGACAGTGAGACACACATCAAGGGAATGAATGAATAGGAAAAGAGGAGAGGGAGGGGGGAGGAAACACTGAAACTAGCAAGTAAGGTGGTTGGGTTAGGAAAGGTTAATGGGGGTAATATAGATAATGGGTCAGAATTGTGGATGGTAAGGGATGTTGGTGCAGTGGTTGGTGAAGCCCTGGAGGGAAGAGTGAGACAGCACAGCCTCTGGAAGGTGGTTCCATAGACAAGAGATGTGAGGAATAAAAAGGGTCTGTGGAACAAACTCCCACACTCTCTTCAATCCCATTCTTCCCTCCAAGTCTTCAAAACAGCTGTTCACCACCATCTCTTATCCTCCCCCATCCAAAACCATGATCTTTTCTACCCTCATTAATCCACACCAAACCCTCCTTCATATTCCCTACTTTCCTTCCTGAAAGTCCCTGTAGTGTCCATCTTGTTTACCCCGTGTACCCCGCCCCATCACTCTCCCTTCCACAGATCTCCTCATGTGTCGATTCCCCACTGTTTTGTGCTTCCCTCTCCTGTCACTCTTGTCTCCTGCTCTCCTTTTTATACGTTCTGTGTGTTAGCTCTTTTACAAGCCTTGACATTGTATGTTTTATAAAAAAATAAAGTTGAGATATGCAGTCTGCCTGGATTTTGGAAGTTTAATCACGAAGGGGTTACTGGAAGAATGCATACATCCTATAATAGGTAGAGAGAGAGAGAGAGAGAGAGAGAGAGAGAGAGAGAGAGGAGAAGAGAGAGAGAGAGAGCAAAGGAGAGAGCAATAAGAGGAGAAGCAACAGAGCAAGAGAGAGAAGGAGCGAGAGAGAGAGAGAGCAAGAGAGAAGAGAGAGAGAGAGAAGAGAGAAGAGGCAAAGAGAGAGAGAGAACAGAGCAAGAGAGAGAGAAGAAGCGGAAGAGAGAGAGAGAGAGCAGGCAGAGAGCAAAGAGAGAGAGCAAGAGAGAGAGAGCAGAGAGCAGAGAGAGAGAGAAGAGAGAGGAGAGAGCAAAGAGAGAGAGAGAGGGAGAGAGCAAGAGAGAAGAGAAGAGGAGAGAGCAAAGAGAGAGAGAGAGAGAGAGAGAGACGAGAGCAAGAAGAGAGAGAGCAAGAGAGAGAAGAGAGAGAGAGCAAGAGAGAGCAGAGAGAGCAAGAGAGAGAAAGAGAGAGAGAGAGCAGAGCAAGAGAGAGAACAGAGAAGGAGAGAGGAGAGAAGAGGCAATAGAGAGAGAGCAAGAGAGAGAGCAAAGAGCAATAAGGAGAGCAACAGAGCAAGAGAGGAGCAAATGAGAGAGAGAGGAGCATAGAGAGCAAGAGAGAGAGAGAAGAGAGAGCAAGAGAGAGAGAGAGAGAGAGAGGAGAGAGAGAGAGAGAGAGAGAGGAGAGAGAGAGAGAGAGAGAGAGAAGAGAGAGAGAGGAGAGCAGGAGAGAGAGAGAGAGAGAGAGCAAGAGAGCAATAAGAGAGAGAACAGAGCAAGAGAGAGAGAGAGCAAGAGAGGAGAGCAAGAAGAAAGGAGGAGCAATAGAGGGAACAAGGAGAGCAAGGAGAGAGAGAGAGAGAGAGAAGAGAGAGAGAGAGAGAGAGAGAAAGAGAGAGCAAGGGAAGAGAGGAGAGCAAGAGAAGAGAGCAAGAGAAGAGCAAGAGACGAGAAGAAAGAGCAAGAGAGAGATGAGCGAGAGAGCGAGAGAGAGCAAAGAGAGAGAGAGAGAGCAGAGAGAGAGAGAGAGCAAGAGAGAGAGAGCAAGAGAGAGAGAGAAGCAGAGAGACGAGAGAGAGAGAGAGACGAGAGCAAGAGAGAGAGGGCAATAAGAGAAAAGCAACAGAAGCAAGAGAGAAGAGAGCAAGAGAGAGAGAGCAAGGAGAGCAAGAGAGGAGCAAGAGAGAGAGAGAGAGAGAGAGAGAGAGAGAGAGAGAGAGAGAGAGAGAAGAGGGAGCAATATCAAAGAATCGATTGTAAAACACAAAGAGACCACTGACCATCCTGTGATGTTGGAACAACAAACAATGTGCTTCGGCCTCATCATAGGAAATTACAACAATTTTGATAGCTTTAGATTGAGAGATCTAGGAGAGATAATTGTGATGCTGGCGTGCCAGCCCATAATGGAGAGCAGGACTCAATTGAGTTACATACAAAGGCTTTGTAGACTGTGAGTACCTCTGATTTTCTGAGGAAAGACTTGGATCAACGGAGGATGCACAATCTGCAGTGAGCTTTGGAGGCCAGCTTTGCGATGTGGTTAGCCCAGGAAAGGTCATGACTGACTGAAGGGAAGGCCAAGAAGTTCAAGAGACTGACACCTTTTCCAGTGGATGACCAAATAAATATAAAGGCGGGTCCATTTGACGATCTGACACTTTTTTTCTTCCATTCTTCCAAAGCAATAGGGTGAGACTGAGGATTCCCAGTACTATATTGAAGGACATTCTATTTATCAGACCAGTCTCATCATTTCCAGATCAGCAGAGTGAGTGACGCAGTTGTTGTCTGGTTGTATTTTTTGGAAAAAAAAAATGGATTTTTATTTTTCAGCAGACGGCAGACAAAAAAATAATGTATAATCAGGAATAATGTATTTTGCACATTGCTATGTCTCGTCACATTTTTTCACACTTTTGTTTCATTCAAAATAGGGGACCCAAATGGAACGAAATCTAATAAAAATTGAAAGAAAACTATCTTTTCTCTTGATTGCAACAAAGCAATCAAACAATGACTCCCATACTCCCCAGGAAAAATAAAAATTTTACTTTGATCCTTCCTTTCTTCCTTTCCCTTCCTTCCTTTCCTCGCTCTTCAAAAACTCATCCAGAGATATTCCCTCATTTAACTCCCTAATGATCCTCAATACGTTTATTGCTTCAGCCCTACACACGACATCAACATACACTAAATGTGACAGCAAAGAAAACTTTAAAATTCCAGCAACAAATAGCCAAGGAAAGTTGGGCAAAGACTGTTCTTAGTGACTGCTGAGTCAGCGAGAAAAAGGAGATACCATTGAAGTAACTAACGCAAAGCTACCAGGGAGTTCTGATCCTTCCTCTATCTCAATGGTCTTCCTTAAACTGGCATTCACTGATAGGCATGTCTTTGCATCTCGAATTAAAGTTTTATCATTTAAAAATAAATTGCCAAGGCAAAGGGAGGAGGGAGGGGGGGTTACCCGCACAGATGTGAGAGCCGAAGAAAACATTTTTGACAGCCTAAAAATGTTTAATTGCAAGCAATATAGTCAAAAGGAATTTTTTTAAGATGGCGAAGCATCAGTTCACTGCATCTTGAAGGGCAGTGAAAACACTCCAAAAATTTTAAACTCTCCTTTGTACAAAATCGGAAATAGTTATCGATTTTATCAACTAAAAATTGATTGATAAGCAAAAGTTTTTGCCTCCGCCGAAGAAGTAATGCTTGAAGCATCTGCCAAAACTTGATTCCCACAATGGAAAGCAGACTGTTACCAGGATTGAAGAGAGGGTACATATACAGTAAGGCTTGTGATGTTATATGTGTATTAAAATGTCTTACATCCATAGCTATCATACTGGCCACTTTTGAACTGTTCAGATGCTTCAACCTCAACTTTCTGCTGGAGGGTGGGCTTCCTTTTTGCCAGGCTGCAAGGACAGATAGGGGAGAGATACTTAAGGGGGAAGCGACGAGTTTCCATAGTTTTCTCCTCTTGGTTATACCAGCCCCTCCCTATGACCCCATCCATGCAGCAGAAAGTGACCAATGAAGTTGAACTTTGCCCAAGACAAGGGTTGAAGAATGGAAGACTTAAAATTGGACCTGGATAGAAGAAGAAAAAAAACTGGAGAGAAAAAAGCCATTGTAGAACACCACAGAAAGCTTGCTTTTTGTCTGCTGATTGCAAGGCCACTGAGGTATATGGGAATCTGTACCTTCTATTTGTGAGCAACTCCTGGGATTAAAGGCCGACTTGACGATCTGCTTGCATGTGGGAGCATTCCTTCTCTACTAGGAATTCAACAGGCTCCCCAGCACAAGGCCGGGCATCTCCTCCTTCTTTCGTATGCAGCACATGGCTGCAGTTTGCCATCATTTGCAGGAGTGCAGCTGTGCAGCTGATGCAAAGCATCAGCAATAGCTTTCATACTCTGCCAACAACACTGAATAATTTTTAACACCAACAACTAATCCCGGGAGATGGGACGCACAGGTTAACATCAATCCGAAGGATGGCAGACACATTCATGAAGTACACGATATGCAAAGCACCAAGATGATAGTTTAGGAAAAATGGCTGCACTCTTTTTGTTGTCTCTGCATTTATATACAGTAATTATCTATTGTCCTGCATTTTTATAGTCCCAGTAATTATTTATTGTCCCTGGATTTTTACAGACTACAAACACCCACTCAAGTCGGGATCAGGTAGGGAGAAGGGGGAGTAGGGTCATGTGTATGTGCATACCATGTGTAGTGTGTACGGTGGTGTGTTGATGTTATAAGTGTACTGAAGGAACCCCATTGTTTTTGTTTTGTTCACTTGTTTTTTTCTGCCGCCACACTTTTCAGGTTTATTCACTTTTAAGGGATCGACGTGAAACTTTCAACATAGGAGCATCTGCCTACCCATGGGAAAAAAAAAATAATGACAACTATAACATCATACATCATGTGGTATGGCAGCCATGTTGGAAAAAAGGAAAAACTTTGGACATCTTTCCAGAAACTGCCGAACGAAAAAAATTGAAACTTGCCACAGGTCAGGAACGCACTGTGGGGAATAACATTTGATAACTATGATGCTTTCATGATGATGTCAAAATCGGATGCATTGAATGCTTTATCCGATCAATACAAAACTTTCTGAGGGGGATCTACAAAGAAACCAGTGAATTAAATTGATGACATGGTTTGGCAGGCATATTGGATTTTCGCAAAAACCTTGAAAGATCCTCTTCTCGTGCAAGCTGTGCCATGAGATACATGAATGATCGATAAAATATAATTGGTCACATGGTCTGGCAGCCATATTGGAATGAAGGAAAAAACATTAAAAACTAGAGTAATTCGACTGCGTGCAATCGACGGGTATGCCTCCGCTCTTCCCATACAAACACTTGAGTATTCACATATTTGACCCTTGACCTTTATCATATCTGCTCAAAATCTAATCAGTTAATTGCCCTGTCTAACTTTACCTTTTACCAAGTTTGATGAAATTCTGTCCAATATTTCTTGAGTTAGGGCGTAAACAGGAAAATTTCAGAGTTTGACCTTGACCTTTGACCCTTGACCTTTATCACATCTGGCCCAAAATCTAATCACTTAATTGCCCTGTCTTACTTTACCTTTTTACCAAGTTGATGAAATTCTACAATTTGCTTCTCGAGTTATCGCGTAAACGAAAATCCGGACGGACGAACGGACGGATGGACGGACAACCCGGAAACATAATGCCTCCGGCACCCTTGGTGCGGAGGCATAGTTATTTCTCCGAAACTGGTGAACACATCAAAACTGCTTAACCTGGCACACAGAAAATGATTGACGGCTTAACAAGCAATCATTCATTATCTGTGCCAAGTTTGAACACATCGGTAAATGCATGTCCGAGAATGGTTGAGGACGTGTTCAACATCGGGTTGTTTTTTTTTTTCAAAGAAAATGGCTGCCAGTCTACCAGTCCGCCATCTTTGATCAGATCACAAAATAAAGTTAGGTGCAAGTGTATGCCATGGTTTGCTGTGCTTTTGCAAAGTTTGAATAAAATCAGACAATGCATGTCTGAGAAATTGTTGAGAATGTGGACAACATCGGGATTTTACAAATAAAATGGCCACAAGTCGGCCATATTAGATCTGATGTCGAAAAAAATTGACCTGCTTATTTACACCATCATGTGTTGTCTTTTGCGAATACGAATAATCGGTCCAGACATGCTGGATATGGTTGCGGACGCATGTAATGACCTTATTGGCTTGGAGGGGGGGGGTGGCTTGGGATCCAAGGATCCTTAGTTCAAATCCCACTTTTCTGTTGAATTAATACCAGGTGGGGTTAACTCTGCTGTCATCCTTCCGAGGTCGGCAAAATGAGTGCCAGCTTGCTTATCCTGTGTCGAGAGTGGACGACCCGTCCAGGATTGTGCCCAATATCTAAGGAGATTGCTTTGGCAGCACCAATGCTTTCCACAGAGTATGCTCCGAATGGATGGATGGGCGCATGCATGCACAGACACAAAAATCTAGACTAAATCCATAAGCCCCCATTTCTGACTAAGTCCAACAGGGGCTAATAATATTGTGAGACAACAGAAACAAATACATCACATCAAACTATATCTTTGGACCAGTGTTAATGGACAATTGATGATAAAGTTATTGCTATGGGGATTGACAACATGTCTCATAATAACCAGTCCCAATCTGTTATACACTTCACCGGTAAGTTTGCTGGATCTCTGAACCTTACAAAGTGATTCCAAAATGTGAGGTGAGTGAAGGAATTGGCGAATTAATTAATAACGCAGATAGGTACAAGATATGGACAATACTGGGAATGTCAGAGTAAAATAGTCAGTTTTATTGTCTACTTTAGAATCATGATTCTACACTTAATATTCGTTGAATCATGTGTAAGTGTAAAATGCTATTCCATCCATTATATTTTTTGCTTGCAGTGACTTTGTTCCAGGAAAAAAAATACGCAACATTTAGCACAAAGTGCAGTTGCCATTATTGTCACCGTGCCACTTGCCGTCATCATATTGCAGAATGCGCTTGGAAACACATTCTGCAATAAGACTGCAAGTGGCACAATGTGACAATAACGTCAACTATACTTCGTGCAAAATGCTGTTTTGTTCATTACTTTCTTCATCCAACCCAAATAACCATTTAGCACATCACACCAGTTTCAAGCACATCCCACTTATTTAGCAATTAACGTAGCATTGGCATGATAAAAATCCATTGGCAGGGTCAATGCCATCATAGATGTGGCTAACATTTCCAAACTATTCCACATTACATGTTTTGGCAGATCTTTCCCATACATTCACATGATTACAAAAATGTATAGATGCCTAAAAGTTGTTTTATTAATCGATGGTAGGCTTCAGGAAGTAGTACTTTTTGCTGGTGCACAAGAGTGGCAGGATATTGCAATTTAATCTCTGCTGTGAATTGAATGAGATAATCACATAGGCAAAGAATATCTAGATGTGATCTTATAAAGCCTAACCATCAATGGAGTTTCAATGCATCACCACGAGTGTTATTAAAAAAAAACAAAAAGTCGTAAAAGCACAAATCATCAACCCAATGATCCACCAAATCAGAAAATTTAAACTTTTACATGAGGAGCATGAATAATTAAACAAGGAAATGAGGCCATTTTACCCATCATTGCTGTATTTCATTCCCAAGTGAATTATTGCTACAGCTGGAAACAAAAATTTTGTCCATGTTTTACTGAAGTATAAATAACCCGCATCTCAGGTGTAGGAAAACTTAATAAAAAAAATCAATGGGATGCTCACAAAGAGAAGTACAAGCAAACACTGAAACACCAACACCATTGAAAGTTCCTCATGGAAATTGGTTAATCGGAAGAGGATTCATTTTCCAACAAGATCATGATCCAAAACACATTTCCAACATTGTAAAACTGTGCAGTATATGGAGAATAAGGTTACAGCTGGTGTGCTCCAAGTGTTCGAATGGCCACCCCAAAGTTTGGCAATGATTCCCATCGAGGCCACATGGGATGACCTGGAAACAAAAGAAAGTGACGAACCCAACTAACCTCACACATATGTGGAATGTACTACAGGATATTTGGCACAAGAGTGCTTCATTTTTATACAGGAAGGATGGGTAAAAGGGTGATGGCACTCAAGAAGGCAAAGGGCAGCCACACAAGGGATTGACTTGTACTCTAAAATGAGACTGTTCTTGTTATTTACTGGAGCAGTATTTTTTCACACATATTTTATAAAGGCTGTTAATTCACAATAATAAACACATATGATTTATCTTTTATATATATATATATATATATATATATATATATATATATATATATATAT
>CM068962.1:82485496-82499997 GCA_035128595.1 Eptatretus atami | reverse complement strand
AACACACACTGTACACCATCATCCCTCTTCTGGCAAAACTACCTAAATCCAGGATCATTGCTCACATCCACTCATTTGTTCATCTTTTTCCCGACCGGTGGGACCAACTTCCACGTCCTTTTCAATCTCATTCTTCCCTCCAGTTCTTCAAGACAGCTATTCAACCCACCTCTTAGATCTCATCAATCCAAAACCAAGGATCTTTTCATACCTTTTGTTAACACCACGCCTCCTCACCGCGCTTCAATCACTCCTCCTTTCAAATTTCCAGTTTTCCCTCCTGAGAGTTTCCTCTTCTGTATCCATGTTGTCTGCCCCATGCATCTTCTCCACCCCCCCCCCCCCCATTCCTCCCCACACCAATTGTTTGTCCAAGTCTGCCTCTTCTATCTTGGCTTTAAACTCTGCTGTTGGTTTCCTCCCTCTCGCTAGGTTCCATCCTGATCCATTGAGTGTACTAGTACTAGCTCTTCCATGAGCCTCGACTACGTATACCAAAATAAAAAAAATATTCAAAAACACCTGTCTGCTGGTTGCATCATTTTGGGGGCAGTGGTTAAGATATGATGTAGTCCCATTTTGAAAAGGTACCGTGCAGCGAATGTTGGCAGATGAGACAGCCAGTCGAATGATCCCTACAAAGGATGCACTCACTGATGTGACACCCAACCTGAAAAGCACCAGGATGACCATTTGTAGGAGGGCAGGGTCGGACTAAACTGTCCGTGGGCCCCAGGCCCAAGATCTTTTGACCCCCTCCGTTGTGTCTTGCTGATGGAGAATTATTTGACAATGTTATCAAATGACAGGGATAAATGTGTTCTCAATTACAAGTAAACTAATGGCATTCAGTCTTTTCTGGCCCATTGTTGATCGCAGATGATTCTTCACCCGTTTCAGAACGTTTTTTTCTCCAAATTAAGCACCAAGGATGTTGCGAGCCTGCGGCTACCATTAATTGGTCAATGTAAAACTGGTATGGCATTCTGAGATGGAGTTCTTAGAATTAGTTTGGATGATACCATTATTTTATTTGCATGATTTATTTTTCTGATTGTTAATATTTCCCATTTGGTGAACATATATTTATTTGTTGTGCAAGTGTAGCATGTATGTATCAATGAAATCTTTTTTTTTAAAAAAGCCAAAAAAAAATTATATATAAATTCCCCCCCCCCTCCTTCCCCATAATTCCCCCCACCACCTCTCCCCAGGAGTTTGGGTCCTCGAGCTCAGGCTGAGCTGGCGATGCGGTAATCTGGCCCAGGAGTAGGGTTGTGATTTAATTCCATGACTATCTGGCTCAAAGATGAGTATGTACCTCTGAGCCATCACGAGAAAGAAACAGAACACCTTTACCTAACCAGCGCAACACCCATATAATTCCCCACCTCCCCTCTCCCCTGGAAGTTTGGGCCCTAGGCCCAGGCTGAGCTGGCCGATGCGGTAATCCAGCGCAGAGTAGGGTCATTATTTAATCCACGACTATCTGGCTCAAAGATGAGTATGGTACTCTGACCATCAACGAAGAAGCGGAAACACCTTTACCTAACCAGCGCAACACCCATAATTCCCCACCTCCCCTCTCCCCTGGAATTTGGGCCCTAGGCCCAGGCTTAGCTGGCCGATGCGGGTAATCCAGCGCAGAGTAGGGTCATTATTTAAATCCCACGACTATCTGGCTTCAAGATGAGTATGGTACCTCTGAGCCATCAACGAAGAAGCGGAAACACCTTTACCTAACCAGCGCAACACATTGAGCCAGGCACAATGAAAGAAAAACGGTTTTACAATGACCATTGGAAAAGAAAATTCCTTTTCAGCTGCTCCAAAGCCCATATGTTTGTTTTATTCTTTATAAATCCAAAAATAAAGAGATAAACTTGTCGAGAGTCAAACAAAGGAATCTAGACACTTAAACGTAGTATTTAAAAATGATATTAAGTTAACACAAAGCTTTGATAATTGATCAGAGCAAAGTGAGCAAGACAGAAAAGACTCCCATGATGCCTAATCGCAAGGTTCATTTGTGAGAATTTACAAATGCAACATGCTGCTTCTAGACATGTTACAACATCTGTCTTTTCTAAAACACCTATTCTGAAGATCAACTTAAAGATTATTTTTGCAGAAACTAGAGCTCGCTTACGTGTCATGACATGGAGGACAAGGACATAATGAGACATCAGTTTGCTTTTACACTAATCACAATATTTACAAAGAAATGAAGAATAAAAAAATCCAGTAAATGGAATTTAAACCTGGGAATCACAGGATGCACTCTCAACTCAGACGGGAATGACAAACAACTCTCGATTACTACTTCTTGAACGACCCCAATTAATCCCATATTCTGGTCGGGGCACGGAGGGGAAATTTGGCCCAAGTCTTTCAGAAACCAGCTGGTTCGGTCTAACGTTCGACTGTGGTCAATTTGTGACATATCCTTTCCTGGCAATTACTTGCAAAAAGCCATATGCCTGAAGCAATTCCTCCAGGTGAATCCCCAGGTGATTATTCTCATCGAGTTAATGTGATCTTAACCAAAGGGACCAACAAATACTAGCGATATCAAACAATCCCAGGAACTTCACAAAATAATATCAAATGTATTTGCATCATATTTCTGTGTTGAACATCTGATTTTAAAATATATATTAATAATGTACAGCTTTTTCGTTTGATAATTCAAAAGTGGTCAACTGGACAAACCATCACACTCATCCTGATGCAAGGAGCTGTCCACTGTGCAGAAACGGTCATTTATTTCTCTTGAGAAAGGTCAAGGCTCATGGAAAGTTCTAATTAAAGAGTGGCATAGCATCAAAAGACTGACAGTGCGAGAGGTGGAGGAGAAGAGGTGGGCAAAAATGTTAAGTGCACTGCAGTGTGTGAACTGGATTGGCAGGTGGCTAAAGGGGTACATCTCAGCACATGTAACAAAGCTCAGGGGTAGCTAGGTATGAGATACCATGACGTAGCATTCAGCAGTAGTCTTGAAGCAGTCAAGGAAAGAGAACGAAATGACAGACAAAAGGAGTGGGTTTCAAACATGAGAAAAAAAGTGAGATGAAGGAAAGAAGATGAGGAGCCAACTTAGGGCCCTGTCACACCTTGACGTTTTAACTAGCAATGGCAACGTATAAAAATGTATGTAAAACGTGGGCGTACGCTGAAATTTTGATGTTTTTTTTAAGTTTTGGGCGTATTTATAACGTGTGGTCGTATGCATAACATATTAGTAACGGGCACAGAACGTTTCGTTGTGTTATTGATAACTTTTACCAACGAATGCTTAGCCTGTTGTCGGCGTTCACAACCTATGCCCAACGATAGTTTAACTACGCATAGGCGCTAAACGTATCGCCGGCGAACTCGTGGCGTAGCCTGTTAAGAACCTGCGACGCGCATTAAATCATAACCGCCTGAGAATTTGAAGTGTTCAACATCGCAGTCACACCTTGACGATTTTGCCAGCGTATGCCGGCCTATGAGAAAATGTGTCTAAAACGCTAGGCGCACGTCAAATACGGTATAAGGTAAGTTGTGTATACGTTAAGAGTAGGCTGGAAAACAATGAAGTACGCTGTCATATAGCGTGGTACGTGTAATACGTCGTGAAATTTCAAGCATGCTGAAAAATTTTACGACGTACTCGGGGATGGCTAACACGTTCCGCATGCGTTGTCAATTGTTCCTGGCACGCTCCGCGATGTTTACACACGACGGACACACGTTACTTGTAGGTTACTCATAAGTCGAAACACGTCAAAGTAATATTTAACATACCCGCAACCTAATTTTCAACCAATGGGAACTGCCTTGAACCAATGACTTAGCGTGCTATGAACCTATGAGTAACGTGCGCTTAACCTATGTGTAGCATGCTTTGAACCTAAGTATAACCTAAGTATAACCTTTGAGTAACATGCGATGAACCTATGTGTAACGTATCTCAAACGCACATTGTCGTATGTAGACGAATAAAATGGACGTCTTCTCTCGACAACCCACAGAACCTCTGAAAGTGTTCTACGAACTACGAGTCTACGTGTACTGACGTATTTGCCCAGCGTTTAGGGGAATTCAGGGTTAAAAATAACATAATGGCTCACCAAGGATGAAACATCCACCCCAAACTCATTGTTCCAACTCCTATCCGATCTGATGACAAGATTCAATGTCCCCACAAGTAATTATCGAGTTTAATCAAGTGCCAATCCTTGTTTGCCAGATATTGTTCTGTGCTGCCGTGAAACTAGATAGGTAATTGAGTATCTTTGCATGAGTAGGTAGGCTTGGTTTGAATTTTTAGCATGGGTTTCGCTGAGTATGAATGTTACATCAGTATAGTAGTGAAATTGTCTATTCAGTAGTAGTAGTAGTAGTCTATTGTCCAGTATAGAGTAGTAGTAGTAGTAGTATGTCTATGTCAGTAGTAGTAGTAGTAGTAGTATGTCTATGTCAGTACTAGTAGTAGTAGTATTAGTATGTCCATGTCAGTAGTAGTAGGTGAGCGTGATGGGGAGGGTGTGGGTGATGATGGATCCCGATACATGCCTTGTAGTCTTTTCTAATCCTGTCTGTGTGCAGTTGACTTCACTCCTCTTAACAACATGTCTCACTCAGCTGCAGAACTATTAAATCATACTCTTCACTTTCTAACTTTGGTTCAAGCTCTTCATTTAATTATTTTAAACTTCTGCAACTTGGTATATTATATATTGTAA
Source organism: Eptatretus atami (assembly GCA_035128595.1). Lineage (NCBI taxonomy): Eukaryota > Metazoa > Chordata > Myxini > Myxiniformes > Myxinidae > Eptatretus > Eptatretus atami. Next base: position 82,495,267 of record CM068962.1, on the reverse strand, counting down.
CTTTTCACTTCCTTTGTAAATAGTCCTCCTGTTGTTGTTGAGTCCTTTTGAGATGTCCCATGCGAGCAACGAAGACGAGCTTCAGCTGTGGGCATATCCCATCATGTCTATTAATACTCGACTGCAGTTGAGAAACATTCACAGTTCCTGATAGGTCTTGGTGTGATTTCGCTTGAGACCGCGTCCTCGACAGCTGATTCATCCTTTCTGGCTAATATTGGAAGCGGCCAACCGGGCATTGCCCTTTATGGTTGCCGTAATTTCACATCTTGTGTTTTTGAAAAAGTCTTGGAACACAGGTGGTCAGCAGCAACGTGTAATATGCCTCGTTGAATAACTCGCCATTGATGAATTCATGGGTTTCTTGAAGCGTTTCACCAGCAGATGGCTAATGTATGTTTGCGAAGAAGATGTCTTGGTGCTAGCCTTGCCTTTGTGCACGGGTTGGCTGAGTGAAAAGAGTGGATCGTTGAGCTTTCAATATTCGCCTTAACCCCCCCCTCAACTTTCTTTGGTCTGAATTGTCGCGTGTATTAAATGGAGTTCATTTATTGACAGAATTTAGTTTGGCATGAATGTGTTCTTGCTGATGCTGTTATTTTAGTTTCAGTTTTCTTTTCAAATTAGCTTCTTTTACGTCAAGGATACACTCTGGTGCAATGAGACAGATGATCTTATCTTGATATCTCTCTGTAAAAGGAAATTCACTTTCCCATTCTGGGTGGAAATTGTTGGTTTTTCCCCTCGTTCTTGGATGACCGCTGGCTCTCGGCTCGTCATTTTGGCTTTCAGGAAATTAATCTTGTATAACAAGGAAAATAAAAAATGGAAAGCCTAGCTTATTTTCCATGTTCCATGGTTAGACAAACAGGCAATGACAACTGCCAACTGTAACGGTGGCGCTGCATCAAGCTGCAGTGACTGCGTCATAGATGGATTGATTGGTGTCGTTTAAAATGCGGCATTTCAAGATTGGCCCTGTGCACCAACATTTAGCTTGCATTTGCAACTATCACGCACCAAGCAGTTTTAAATTAAACCACAATGAAGAATCTCAAGCTTTTCCCTACTCTTTTTTTTTTAAAAGAAAATAATTATGTAACGATGTGATTTTATTTTAAATATATTTTGAAAAAAATATCTGATCAGTTCAAGACTCATGGGATCGACTTGTCCGAGTGCGCGACTTGGACTGGTTTGAAGACCACTGCCAAAGACTCAGCTTCACCGTCGGGAACATCAAGCATCAAGCTGGAGCAAGAATGTGACGTCGGGTGGAGCCAGCCCAGAGAGGAGAGCAGTACTACCATCAAGCCTGCTGGATGAAGGTCTTGTAGCGTGGACAGAACTCTTCAGACCTTTTTTTAAACCTTTTGACTTTTTTCACACCTTTTGCAGAAATATTTTAATACCATTGAGACACTTTAGACACCTTTATAGACAATTCACATCCTTTAAATCCTAAAATAATATCCTTTATACACTTTTAAGACCCTTTCTACACTTTTGATGCTTGAACCTGTTCATACTTTTAAACCATTTTCCAATACGTTTCGAACCTTTGCACCTTTCGCTTATTTCGAACTTTCCACCACTTGTGGAAGGCATCTGGACCTATTCATTTGTTCAAATCAAATGCCATCTCATTGAGTAAATTTCCTTTCATGTATTGCCACACAAAATGCACCACATAAAAACAAGTCCTGGTGAGGGGTCTCCCAATCTCTTTTTCTCTTTCTAGTTACTTCTGCGTTTTGAACATGACAGATTTTAAAAATTGTAAAAAAGAAGACACAGGCTTCAGATTTTTGTCTTATAGATCCTCTGGGCAAATCGCCGAAGAAAGCTGGATGTCAAACATCAAAGCAATTTATACAATCTCAAAACGTGGTTGAATGATTGGTAATACAATCATTGATTGGTCGAGCCTCACGTGACTACCCCGCAATCATGAATTGGACTGGCATGGTTACTTGCAGCAAGATCTTCCATGAATTTTTTGATTTGCTGCCAAACAACTCATTCATGCACTTGTAAAAACAGATGTATGACTTAAATATTGACAGCAACATTGCAACTCGTGTGCAGGTCCAAGATCAGGGTATGGGAGGCATGCAACCAGAGCAGCACGTCGCTGCATCCACTTTCCGCCAGTACTCCAGGGGCTCATCTGGCCATACCCGCCAGGCCCGATGCCTGTCCATCCCCATCTCCTTTGAGATGGTGCCGATCAACCTGCTGAACCCACGAGGAACATCATCCGGCCCATTTGGCGCTCCTCCACTCAGCGAGACTGCCCTTGCTGAGAGAATAGGTGAAGCAAGGATCAGCATCAGGAGATGAGCCACATGTCATACGACAGCCCGCAGCTGATGCTCAATAGGACTATGCCAGGTAACAAGAATCTATTTGAGTCTCTCTCTCTCAGCAACGCCCTGCGTTGGACACAAGTCCGACCAGTGGACAGCCAGGACTGCTCTGAAGAGACCTGGTTTCAAAGGAATTAAGTCTCCATCTCAGATCTTGGTCAGAGTCCAAGTCTCACATCCCAGAGCTAGATGGAAGCACCAAGGAAACCTGAAGATTGACTTTTGTCCTCCCGCACAGGTACTTGGCAGGGGCCAACAAAGACCCATGATCAGTCATCCATGCGACTCCCCATGTCTGACACAGACGTCTATTGACCTCTGACTCCAGCCAGCAGAGACATTAATATCCCTGCAAGGTAAGTGAAACTCTCCAGCAGACCTACATCTCACACACATAACAATACAGACAAGATAGCAGAATGCAAGATGTCATAGAAATCCCTGGGTCTTAGTTTTGACCCAGGAAACCCGTAATCCCAGTGGTTCTGACTTCCGTCATTCAGCACCTCGAGGACCCGCCATAAGGATATTTAAGAGTCTCCGCAAAGATTGACTGGGCATCATCCTGACGAAATCAAAGTCAAAGATCATGCCATTCCCAATGAGGCAGACACACTTGATCTCTTCGACAAATCCTCCCCAGATTCCTAGTCCAAACAAGTGCTGAAAAGTTAAGGGGGGCTAGAACACTCCCCTGAGAACTCCAGTAACACTGGAAATACAGTCAGAGATGGTACACCACATCTCACAGCACCTCTCAGCACCAGAATAGAGTTCAGACATCCAGATCGATCATTTTTGGTGACAACGCACGAAGACGCAAGAATGCTCCAGAGGGCAATCCCGATTCACTGAAATCAAATGCTTTACAGATATCAATATAGGCTGCCCAAGCAGCCCCTGCCGAAACTCTCATTTGCATTTCGTGAGGACCCGGAGAGCAAGGATACGGTCCAATGTTGATACTCTTTGGTGTAAACCTGACTGCTTCTGGACGTTGCTGGTGCTCAAGCAGATGGTGGTGAACCCTATCAGCGAATTATCTGAAGCAACAGACCTTTCCCGTCACTGAGAGCAGCGTACCCTGCGGTAGTTGGTGCACTCATTGGGCAATCACCCTTCGCCTTTCCTAGAAGAGGCCAACAAGGCCCGTATTCCAGTCAGTCGGGATGATGCCTGGTTTCCAGGCAGCGACAGAACTGCATGCAACGACACGAGTGCAGTCAATTTCAACCTGCCTTGAGAAGTTCAGCATGGATGCCACAGATCCCTGGAGTTTTACCTCATTTCAATAAGTTAACCGCAGCTGTGTTTTCCACAAACGAAGGTTGGCCACAGTTGATTGAGGGTCAGCAACAGTGATTGGTGACACCCTCCTGACGTACAACTCGACAGCTGGTGGATCAGCCTGGTACAATACCGCTCAAAGTAACGGCCCAGCGGCCTTCACTTTCGGACTTCCTCTGTGAAGAGCCTCCCTCACCGCTCTAGCTCTAACTTTGCAAGTGCACCGAGGGATGGGCTTTGGGATGACGCAATGCACCAGAATTCCCATATAAGCAGGAGCGAGACTCAACTTGACCAACAGATGATGGCTCTACCCCCCTCAAAAGATTTCTCTCAACATAGCCTCCTTGTCCAGCCTTAGCGCACGTACAGTTTTAACGCTCAGCTCCCCTGAAGAGCTTGCAGCTCTGCCATCAGGCCTGGCCCTGCGACTCTGGTCAATGGTATCCAGTGTCCCTGAAGACAAAATTTCTCTTCACCTACGGTTGAGTTCCAAGATACATCACATGGCAACCATAAGGATCGGTGGTCTTGAAGGCACCACCCACAATCTCTCAGGATCTACCAAAGCACCAGACCCACAAATCTTTCACATTGAAGCTGGTTTGCAAAATCCTCAGTCTAGCCCTCTCATCCTTGGCTGTGCGAATATACTTAGCCAGGCTGGGGATGATAGGCTCACCATTCACTCTGGATTTAAGTGCATAATTAAGAGTTGCTCAACACGGCAAGCAAGTGGTACAGTATGTGAGAACGTGAGACCACGTTGCCTGGTAGACCCCTGCAGTTCTGGATCAATCTTCCAGCGACCAATCAATCGAGCATGATGTTCTAATCTCGCTTTGCGTACAGCGCAGCATTCGGGAATACTGAAACCATGAATCCGCCCACAGCCTAAGTCCATGACTTTTAGCAAAGTCAAGGAACTTAGTGCTATTCAGGTTCAATGTTCCAAACACGACATGGGGACCAACACACGTCTCATAACCATCCTAAAATGCTTGTTTTCCGCATTCGATGCATTGAAATCCCCAAGTACAAGGCCGTGGCGCCGCCACGGACAACGTTTGTGAGACTGCTGACAAGGTGTGGGCAGCTACAGACAAGGAGTGGAACGGCTTATTGACAATCCTTGGCGTGGCCGTGGACAAGGTGTTTGCAAAGCCGCAGACTAAGGTGTGGGCACTCCGGCTAAGGTAATGGGCAGCTACAGACAAGAGTGGACAGTCTGCGGAACAAGGTTTTGGTGGCCACGGACAAGGTGTGGGTGGCCGCGGAACAATGTTTGGGAGCCCGGCGGAACAAGGTGTTGGTGGACAGGGAGATAGGTGTGGACGACCGTTGGACAAAGGGTGAAGTGGCCAGACAAGGGCGTGGCGCTGCGGACAAGGAATGAGAGGTCATGCAAACAGCTCCTTGAGGGGAGCGTCCACCAGAATGTTGCGAGTTGAAGAGGCTTGTTTTTCACCTCATAAATGGTCGATTTGGTCCAAGTCTGGAAATGTGGTTTGGGTTTTACAGCATGAACCATATCGTGTAAATCTTTTTGGAACTGGAGCTTCAGGCTTATTCCTACCTCAAGGCATGATCAGTCTTGAAACATGCAACATTCCTGTCATGTAAGTGCTGAGTCATTAAAACTCAAGATGCAAATATTGTATTCACTCCATGTTGCACAGTTACCTCATCCGGACAAAACTCCAGAACAAAAACAACACAGTGAACATCTCCATCAGCGTTTGCTACCGATGGCCTGAGCGGCCTCTTATGCGCAATCAACCACCCTTGAGGTCTAGGTTTATACTGTTTGTGTTTTGAGTTTTCCTATTTGCTGAACCATCAAACCAAGCCAAGTGATTTCGGTGTATTTTGTCATTTCCATTCTAACTCTGTTACCCTCCAAAATCATGAAATCTTTACCTCCCCGCCGCCCCCTTCCCCCCACCTACTTTAACTCCCAACCCCTTCCTGAAAGTTTTGCATCTGTAATCTATTTTGTACACACTTTGTGTCCTCACTGCACACCTTCGATTCTTACCACATCCTTGATTTGTCCATCTACTTCTATTTTGTCCTCAATCCCTGCTGGTGCTGTTTTCCCCTCTCCAGGGTTATTTTAACGGGCAAGTAGACCCGTATCTTGGTGCAGTTTCTAAATAATTTAGTGCAGGTTCTATATCCATTTTGGTTGGCAGTATAAAAATTTTTTAATAAAAACTGAGTTATATTTATAATAAATTTATAATGAGAGATTTGAGTAGTTGTAGGCAAGGCTGTTCCAAATTTCTGCGTGTTTTGAATGCACTGTGGATATTTACGGTTATACTTTTAGCCTAATGATATAAATTTTATAGACTTTCCACTGAGGCATCCTGTGTTGGGTACCTTGTAAAGGATTACAAAGGAACTGTAAAATCGATAAATGTGTTAAAAAAAATTGCCATTACAAACTGCTTCTCAGAACTCAGAGATATCTCAAACACTTAGCCCATGCACCTGCTAAAGAGATTTGGCAGTTCTAAAATTCCTTAAAATAAACCGCTGCCCCCCACCGAATCTGCTTCTGCCTGTTCATATTTTTTATGCCTTCGCCTGACGAAGTCACCAGGCAATTGTTTTGAGGTTGTCCGTTGTCTGGTGATAGAGGTTGTTCGGTCACGTGATAACTTAAGAACAGGCCTGAGGGTATCTCAGTCAAACTTGGTACAGTTAATGTCATATATGATTGCAAAGATTAAACTGAAAAGATTTTTTGGGTCAAGATGTCAAAGGTCAGCGGTCAAGTCAGTGTAAAAATGTGTATTTGAAAGAACATCTAAAAGGGTTCAAATCAAACTTGGGATGGCAAGTATTATAATGATGTAATAATGTGGGCGGTCGGCATATCTGTTGGCGTCGTAGACGTTGAAGAGAGTCGTTCTCTGTTTTTTTTTTTACTTGCATCCTGATCCGTTTCTTGTTCTAGTCTTCCACGAGCGCTTGACTTTTGTTTTTTAAAAAGAAAACAACCCCCCGCCCTTAAGGGAAATTTTCCCATTGGGCCTGGGTAAATTTTTTCCAAAAGCAATGTTGATTCATTCTGGAATCATAGAGGCACCTGGAGGAGTATTTGTGGTGTTTTGCTCGTGAGCTTCACATGGTACTGTGAACTGCACACAATATTAACAATGAGTTTTACCACTGGGAGGAAAATGGCCTGTATTATCACGCAGCAATTTCATACCCCGCTGGTTCCTCACCTCGCTGCCCTGCGGGTCATTGCTACAGACTTCAAAATGCTCAAAAATATACTGAAGGAATTACAACAGAACTATATAGAATAAAAGGTATGGACAGCAATGTTCAAATCCTCAACCGAGCAAATTCTATATTCTCTGTATCATTCACCATGTTCATTCAGCACTCAACTTTCATTGCACTGCTTTTGGCAGTTAAAACCCTTTGTGCAATGAAATTGTAGACATCTGATAGAACATTGTTCCTTTTCTTTGTGACAATGATTAATTATTGGGTCTTACAGTTTCCTTTGGTGGAATGTAGTTTGGCAAACTCCGCTAGTTTGAAAATTAAATATTTGTTTCATGGGTTTTGAAACCATACAGTATAACGAGTATACGCCTTCCTGTTTGGTGCAGATGCAATGTGTTGTCCTGTTTTGAGTGTTCTCTGAGCAATTGGTTCAGGATGATGGATCTCAAGTTCAATTCATACACGATGTTTATTTTTACATTTACATCTCTACCAATGTTTTGTAATCATGTAAACTTCTAAACAATGTCTCCCAAAATGTAAGAGTTCAAGCATAATAATGTGTTGTATAGAGTGAAAGCCTCCTGCCGCGAGTGCTGACCCTAAAAAACTTTATAATGTAGTTTTAATCTTTAATTCATCCAATTTAAGATGTGTGCACTGGCCTGATATTGCCATCCTTGGAAGCAATCCCAAGAAGTTATCCAGTTACTGCTATACCTTGTACAAAACGCCATGTACCCGTACATGTTCTCCATTCCACAGTATTTTGACATCAACGTACGAGGAGCAGGTTTACGGATTTTACCTGGAGGAACAGTCCTGTTGCCTATGTACACTCCGGTGTGAACCAAGCAGGTCGGAATCGGTGTCCCCAACTGGAGAGTGGTTCATGAACGAAGTGCAACATCCGTATTATCCTCATGATACTTCTATTCCTCCTCTTTGAGTTCAACAATCGTTTCAAAATTTAATAAAACCAGAATGAAATACCAACTGTTCTTTTAACAATCACAAACCTGATCAAAACCGACAATGGGACTTATTACTTCACGTTAAAGGAACCGAGACAACAATCATGGGATCTGGAATACGAGTGGAAGTTTATGGTGAGTACATGGAAAAGAGTTGAGGTCATTTAACAACCTGTTTATAATTACATTATTATATACAACGGGAAATATAAAACCTGTGATAAATTACATTATTTATATACAACGTGAATATAAACCTGTTATAATTAACTTTATTACAATACAACGAGACATACCTGTTATAATTACATTAATTATAGTACAACGGGAATATAAACAAACCTGTGATAATATACATTTTATATACAACGTTGAATATAACACCTGTTATAGATTACTTTATTACATACAGCGAGAAATAACCTTGTTATAATTACATTATTATATAACAAACGTGAATAAAACAACCTGTAATAGTTACTTAATTATATACAACGGGAACTGTAAAGCTGTAATAATTACTGTTATTATAATCAACGTGAAATTAAATACTAACCTGTTTATAATTACTTTATTATATACATACGGGAAATATATTGAACCTGTTACTAATTACATTATTATATACAACGGGAATATGGAGACCAAACTACAAACTAATAATAGGGTGTGTGGCGTGTTGTGTGTGTTGTGTGTGTGTGTGTGTGTGTGTGTGTGGGGTTTTTTTTGGGGGTGTGTGTGTGTGTGTCCTCTGTAATCCAAACCATGAAACCCAATCAGCCTGAACTTTGCATGCATACTAAGAAAACTCCAAAGAAGTGCAGGATGAAAATTGAGTGTTTGGTTAAATTTAAAACCTCTTTTGAAAACATATTTAACGGCCTTATTTAATTATATCCTTCATCAGGGATCCTCGCCACCTCACTCTCTGGGGTCTTAAGGCGTTTCCTGGGGTAACCTCGCTAGGGTCTTGGGAGCGCCATGTTTTTTGGGCCTGCTCAGCCCTTGCTTGAGCTTGAAACAGCCGGCAAGCAATTTCTTAATGATAAAGTTTTTTTTCACTTTTCCTCCTCATATTGAATTCCTGTTCATCATGCTACGAATGGCTTGTATACATCGCTTTTGTAAGGGGCTGTCACAGCCTTGAACGATTTAGCAAGCGTATGCCGTTTTTTAGCAAATTTGTCCGAAACGCTGGCACACAACGTCGAATACGTTATGGTAAGTTTGTTGTTACGAAGAACACCTGCTGAAAAAACAACTGCCATAGTCGTTTACCTGCGTTTAACGTTTACTTTGTTGTTCCTTTTTTCGAAATGCTTAAATTTTACGCAGTACTCGGCGTTTGGCTCACACGTTCCGCTACGCGGCATAAGTTGTAGGCACGTTATGCGATCGTTGACACACGTTATTGTATGCTACTCATAAGTCGAAACACGTAGAGGTAACATTTGCGTACCCGAAACTTTATTTCTAACCTATGAGTAACGTTTTGTAAGCACGCTACACGAACGTTGTTCACACTTCGCACACGCTACTTGAAAGTTCCTCATACGTCGAAACACATCAAAGTAATGTTTAGGGTACCCGTGACTTATTTAAACCTATGAATAACGTGCTTGGGAATTATTACGCTATGCATACGCTGGACTATCGTTGGGCATAGTTGTGGACGCCTAAAACACGATAAACAATCGTTGGTAATAACTTATGTATAAGTATCGAAGCGTTCTGTGTTCATTACTAGTACATTATGCATTTGTCAAAGTCGTTTTTAATACTTTAAAAAGTAAAACAAAGAAATATTTATCGTGGGAATGAGGAAAAAAAATTGCCGAAAAGAACATCGAACAATGGTGCAAAGTAGTCTCCTATTCGTGGAGATAAGAGGA
>CM068962.1:82473185-82485471 GCA_035128595.1 Eptatretus atami | reverse complement strand
ACCACGCTGGCACACGTCGAATACTTATGGGTACGTTTTGTGTACGTTAAAGACACGCTGAAAAACACTACCATAGGTCGTATTATGCTGGTTAAAACTTGTACTTTTTGGTTGTCCAAAAAATTTTGAATGCTTAAATTTTACACATACTCGGCGTTTGGCTCACACGTTCCGCTACGCTGCCATAAGTTGTAGGCACGTTATGCGATCGTTACACACTGATTGTATGCTACTCATAAGTCGAACACCGTAGAGGTAACATTTGCGTACCCGAAACTTATTTCAACCTATGAGTAACGTTTTGTAAGCACGCTACACGAACGTTGTTCACACTTCGCAACACGCTACTTGAAAGTTCCTCATACGTCGAAACACATCAAAGTAATGTTTAGGGTACCCTGACTTATTTAAACCTATGAATAACGTGCTTGGGAATTATTACGCTATTCATACGCTAGACTATCGTTGGCATAGTTGTGGAGCCTAAAACACGATAAACAATCGTTGTATAACTTATGTAAATTATCGAAGCGTTCTGTTTTCATACTAGTACATTATGCATTTGTCAAAGACGCGTTTATATATTAGACAAATTTTTCATAAATCGGCATACGCTGGCTAAATCGTCAAGGTGTGACAGCCCCTTTATAGACGAAGGAAGGGTAACTAGGTAAGAGTTCCTGGAGAAATGCGTGTGGCCTGGTTGGGGGCACTGGGTTGTCTGGGGATGGATGAAAGTAAGAGGCTGCAGATGGAGCAGCATCTGAAATTGAGGACAAACACCGCAATGCCACAGAATTGCTCAGACAGGGGAGTAAATCAGAGAGCTCTGGGAGCTTGTAGAAACTGTGAAAAAACAAGGAATGTGACAACAATGGCAGTTGGTAAATAGCAGGTGATTTACTCCATGAGTCGAGTGCAGTATGTTTTGCTCACACCAATTGTGAGGCTATAGCGGGTGACTCAAATTATTAAAGGCTGAATCCCACGAAGCATATACCCCATTGTAAGGGTAGCTAATTGTGGACGTGCCTTCCCGAGGCTGATCTCTAAGGTTTCAAGTGTGCAGTACATCAGCATCTGATGTCACCCCCCCCCCCCCATTGCTACATTCATCCTTTCTACCCCCATTTATCCTGACTTACCCAGACACCAGACTGGGTGTGTAAAATGGTTAGAGCATCTTCTCCAAGTTTGGGAAATCAGCGGTTTGAACCCCAGTTGAGACATACATTGATATTGATGGAATGTTGAATGACGTTTTGTCTGGTTGTGGGCAGCGAACATTGGTGGTTGTGCATGCATCTCAGCTAACAATGTGGGGAGGGTCTACTCTGAACCTTTAAAGAAGAGGAATCAATATTTAGTGGAGCATTTTCAGGATTTGAGGTGTGGGGTTATTTTTCAGGGATTCTGCCAAGGGTGGAAGTTAATGGAGATTTCTATCCAGGTGGAAGGGTGTTTAATAGAAGGGGGCTGTGAGATTTGCAGCAATTCTTAAGAACGAAATTGGGACGTTTTAAATATAAACTGAGGATGAGGTTGGAGGTTTGGGGCAGAAAGGGGTGGATAATGAAAGGGAAAGGTTGAAGGTGTTGTACACAAATGCCAGGAGCCTGAATAGAAAGATAAAAGAGCGGGAGGCGAGGATTGATGGTGAGAGGTATGACATAGTTGCTGTAACTGAGACATGGTTTATTGAGTAATCTAACTGGAGGACAGGAATTCAAGGCTACAGCGTTTATAGGTGTGATCGGATAGAGAAAAGGAGAGGAGATGTGGCAATCTGGGTCAAAGCCAGAATTGTATTGAGAGAAAAACATGACATTGAGGGGGAAATTGTCACCTGACAGATGGTGCAGGAAGAGGATTCTGTGTGGATAGAGATTAGAGATTGGAAGAATAGGAAGATACTTTCAGGATGCTTTTATAGGGCTCCTGGTAAGAGGGAAGAGCAGGAAAGATGGATTTGTGAATAATTCAGCAGGGCATGTGGTAAAGGAAGAGCATTGATGATGGGACATTTTAACTTGCCTGGGATATATTGGGTCGAGGATCAGGAACAAGTCAGAGCACATGAGGAATTTTTAAACCTTGTCCAGGATTTCTTTACAACACAGTTTGTACAAACACAGGAGTGTTGGACCTCGTTTTGAGTAACGATCCCATTATGGTGGAGAATGTGGAGGTGGGAGAGAATCTGTGGACAAGAGACCACAATGTAGCAAGTGCTCTACTCTGTTGTTGAGATTTGAAGTTTGGGGTAGTGGTGTAAGGTTGTTGGATTTTAGGAGGGCAAACTTTGAGGGTATGAGAAATGAGTTGGGAGCTTTACATCGGGTAAAGTTATTGAGTGGGCGGTCTACATCGGAGAAATGGCAACCTTCAAGGAACAAATGAGTACAGTGCAGAGTAAGCACATTCCAGTGAGGTGTAAAGGTTGAGGCAGAAAGAGACCAAGGTGGTTGAACAGGGAGGTACGCAGTGTAATTAAAGATAAAGAGAAGGCATTAATTAAGGATAAAATAACAGGACGAGAGTCTGACTCTCATCAGTATAGGAAGAAACAGACAAGCTGAGAAAACTCAGCAGGCCAAAAGAGAATATGAAAAGGACAACAATATGAAACATAACATCATGACATTATATAAGTATATAAAGGGTAAGGAAAGGGTTTAGAGGAGTGTGTGCCCATTGAGAAATAGCAAAGGAGAATTGGTGCATGATGAGGGTGAGATGGCAGGCTTATTACTTACGAAATCTAAAGATTTCGTAAGTATATTGATGACTTCCGTCCTCTGTTTGTGTGTGTGTTTGTGTGTTTGTTTGTGTGTGTGTTTGTTTGTTTGTAGGCACAATAACTCGAGAACGGAAGAAGCTACCAATGTCAAAATACACCACGTGATTCAGGAGGGTGATGGCTAGTGCTGATTAGATTTTGGTCAAAATCGGTCAAAGGTCAAGGTCACAGTGAGGTCAAACATTCGATTTTTGATGGTTTGATACAGAATCATCGTAGAAACTTCTGGTTTGCGTCGCTACCTTCTCTAGAGACAGCTTTTATTAGACAAGGTCAGAGGTCAAGTTGACGATTTCGTAAGTACCAGTCTATGACTGCTTGTTTAGTAGTTCGTTTTTGTTTCCATACTTACATGGGAACAGTCAGGGGAACAGAGTTTCCTCGATGGGTGGGTTTATGAGTAACCATTGTGGAACGAAAAACAACATCCACTAAAGGGTGGAAGGCAACCTAGCTTTGCTAATGGCCAACACATTACGCTGGTGGAGGAGTGGTGACACGCCAGCGGTAACCACTCAACAAAACCTCCAAATGAATTACAACACAGAGAACCAAATTGATACCCTTTTGAATGTGGAGCCCTCGAGCACGCCAAATGGGTTTGAAGCTACTGGGGATGAAGGTAATCATCCTTTTAATTATTTGTGTTGTAATGACGCCTTGCACTTAAAGCCTACATTGGATGGTGTGTGGTTGAAGATGTACGAAGAACGAAGCATGGGATCCTTTCGCGGATGATGCATCTGCTGCAGCGCATGGTGTTATTGATGACTTGTACGAGCAGCTGCAAGATGCGATCAATTCCAATAAAAATAATTGTGACACACTTGTCGTGGCTGGTGACTTCAACACAAAACTTGTAAACCAACGTGTTGCTCCAATCTTGGGACCTCACGGTTATGGTGACAGAAATCCAAAGGAGATAGACTGGTTGAATTTTGCATGGGTAACAACCTCCCTGCCACATACTCCTGGTTTCCCAATCCATCTAATCAACAGGTAACGGATCAGTATGGCAAGAAACACAAGAAATGCCATTTATTACATTCTAATTGGTGCAGAAGGAAGGAATCACCTGACAGATTGTTGGTCCTCCAGCGCTTGCTTCAACACTGACTATCGGCTAGAAATTTGCAACCTAAAGTGGAAGTTCCATCGTCCTGCTGCTGTACATGGACTGTAATCTAAACATCCAAATGTTGAAGCCCTAAAGTCGGATCGAACATCTGAAGACTTTTGTTGGCTGGTTAGATCCCGCGTTGCACAAGGTGACTCTCTTGAAGTTTTTGCATGTACCATACATGACATAACTCTTGAGAACTTTGGCATGCAAAATCTCAGAGGAAACATCCCTATTTGTCTGCAACAACACTTCAACCGAGTGAGTGCAAGAGGCAGGCTGTTGGCACTAAATAATTCACAGGTCTCGAGAATGAGGTCAAACACGCATGTCAGAAGGATCTTGACGAATGGTTGGTGGCAAATATTAACACAATGAACCAAGAACACCGGGATAATGATTCCAGAAATCTTTTCAAAACTGCTAATTCTCTTTTTCAAAAACCATGTGCCCTTATGGTGAACATCAAAGATGCAAACTCCTTGGTAGTGGAGTCAGTCAAAGAAGAAATACAACATTGGCATCAATATGCTGATAAGCTATTCAAGTCCAACCGGTCACATCTGCCCCAGCACACAACTAAGGTTGAATAAAATCTGCCCACACCAGAAGAAACCAAGAAAGCCATTCAGGAATTAAAAAACCCATAGGGCTACCGGAGTTGATGATGTTTACTCCCCATCTCCTCACTTATATCAGAAGCTCCTAAAGCTGCGGCAAAGGACCCAGAAGTATTTAAAGCCTTCCACAAGGTAGTATGTAATATCTGGAACAATGAAAAGTGGCCGTCAATGACCTAGTCAGTGTATATTGCTTTGCACAAAAAGAACGACAGAGGTCTGTGTGGCAATTATAGAATGCTTGCACTAATCAACCATGCAAGTAAGATTATTCTGAATCTGTGTCAATGCAGACTGGAAAGAACGCCAGTATCGAAGTAAGAGACACCCAATGTGGCTTTGCATGTGATAAAGGCACAACTGATGGGATCTTCCTTCTGAATGGTGTGGCCAAAGCTTACTATGCAGGCAAATGCCCTCTCCACCTGGTCTTTGTTGACTACAAGAAGATATTTGACCCTGTCAACCATGCACTACTGTTTATGAAACTTAAGGATTTTGGTATAGAAGAGGATATGATGCAACTGCTTGAGTATCTCGACATAAATTCAAATGGTCAGCTCCGTTGGAAAGGCCGGATGACAGACAAGTTTGAGACGCCAGTTGGAGTACGACAAGGCTGCCCATTGTCCCCTCTACTCTTCGGCCTCTACACCAAATGTCTCATGTGGCAGTGGTATGAATGCACATCACACCTAAGGGCACTAAATAAAAGTTGTATTTCCATCAAGGATATCAGATACACCGATGACCTCGTGATGATGGCACTCTGCAGAGCTGACGCAGAAGAGATGCTTGCTCTCCTGGGTCACATATCAGATGGGTATGGGCAAATAAGCCATCCTGGTAAGACGGAATACAAGGTGGGCCAGCCAACAACGGATGACAACACTATCACATACCGCTCATTACCAATACCTTGCATCATATCTTTCAAGTACCTGGGCATGTCAATCAACCACACTCCAGCAAGGAGGTTCGAATGCAGATAAGTATGGGGAAATCCATCCTTCAGCAGTGTAAATACCTGTGTTCCACCCATGTCTGCCTAGAAACAAAGGCACAGCTTGCTCAGGCACTAATGATGTCAAGAGTACTGAATGGTGCCAACACCTTGTTGTTGAAGGCAACCGATATCAGGCGACGGGACGGTTTGGCTGAACCATCTGGTGACACCTGCTCAACACCAAGTGGCACGACCATGTTACAAACGAGAGTCTAATGGAGATGATCGGCGACCGATGGTGCCTCGGCAGTAGCAATGTGATGGAATGCAAGGCAGCATGGCTGAGCCATGTGATCCGGCATGGTGGACTGACACAGCATCTGTTGTGGATGGTTGTCTGGAGGGATGTTGTCGTTCGGTAGGTCGACCAAAGATGCGATGGGTTCATAACATCTGTGAGTGGGCAGGATGAAATATAACTGAGCTAAAGCGGCAGCGCTGAAAAAACAGGTTGTGTCGAAAGCAGCAGCAGTGGTTCTGGTGGTGTATAATTTGAGGAGGCGACCATAGGCTTGTGCCTATGTTGAATGATTATGATGAGATTAGGGAAACATTTTAACAAACACAAAACCAATTAAAGGTAGTCGGCATGGATTTACCAAAATTAGGTCATATTTAACAAATTTTGTGGAATTCTACAAAGTAGTTTCTGATTGGGTAGATGAGGGAAGTGCAGTGGACATATTCTGTCTTCACTTTCAGAAGCCACTTGATAAGGTACCCTGTACAAGGTTTTTAACTAAGATGAGGGCTTGTGGGGTGGCTGGTCAGGTAGCTAATTGGATTGGAAAGTGGCTTTGTGAGAGGAAGCAAAGAGTGGCTGTTAGTGGGAAGATGTAAGTAGTGGGGTACCTCAGGGATCAGTACGAGGAGCATTACTATTCATTATTTACATCAACGATTTGGATTATGAGACTAAGAGTCAGCTTTCTAAATTTGCAGATGACACAAAGCTTGGAGGAGACGTGGATAGCAGAGGGGTTAGTGATAATATTCAGGAAAGTCTAGATCCTTTAATAGATCGGGCAAAAGATTGACAAATGCAGTTTAACACAAGGAAATGTAAGGTACTGGCGATGGGTAAGAATTATGAAAATACAGATTACTTGATGAAAGGGGCAATTTTGGAGCATGTCACACAGGAGGAGGATCTGGAAGTGGTAATTTATTCAGGGGGTAAGCAGACAGCACAGTGCAAGGCAGCTATAGGTAAAACAAACAGGGTTTTAGTTTGTATTCGTAGGGGAATAAATTATAAATCAAAAGATGTAGTTTAACACTGTATAGTAATTTACTGAGACCTCATCTAGAATATTATGTCCAGTTTGGTCACCACATCTGAGGAGGGATATAGTTGCCATACAGAGGGTACAGCATCAATCAACTCAAAAATTCCAGGGCGAGCTAGACTAAGCTATGAGGAGCAGTTGAAAAATGCAGGACTTTATCCATTGGGAAGGAGGTGATTACGAGGGGATGTGTTTGAGATGTTTAAGATAATCAAGGGTGTGGATAAAATAGGTGCAGTGGGGCTTTTCAGTAGAGGCGACAGTGTTAGGACCAGGGGTCATAGTTTGAAGGTAAGGAAGAAGAGAGTTAGCTCAGCTTTAAAGCAGGGGTCTTTCATTCCGAGAGTAGTTAATGTGTGGAATTCTCTCCCAAAAAAGGTAGTGGCAGTGGAGAGGGTGGATAAGTGTAAATGGGATTTAGATAGGTACTAGGATGCATTTGAGATGGAGGGTTATGAGGATATTGGCTGGTGTGGATGGATGGTAGATAGCTTTTCTGTGGATGGGAGATGATATTGGGATTAGTGCAGTACAGGCATGATGGGTCGAATGGCCTCCTCCTGCACCAAAGTTCCTTGTGTGCATCTTTGTGTTAGTCTTAAAAAAAAAAATGGAACGTCATATCACAGTCATAACAAAGTCTTTAAAAATGGTATGTGCTTCGTCCTTGCTTTGGATTTTAAAAGGATAGAGTACGGACAGACAACATACTTGGCAATCAAAGTACAGGCTTTGAGAGGAATAATGGCGTCTTCCTGTTTTGAAGTTTTTGTCAGGGAAGACCTATATATTATTATTATTATTATAATATATATATATACATGTGTATATATTATATATACGTATATATATATACATATACATATACATATACATATATATATATATATATTACCCAATCCCCTTCCAGTTGCCTCCCTCATTCCCTTGCTCATGGCATCCACCTGCAGACAGTGCATTACCTTTTTGCGCCCCGTCTCCTCACTCTTTTTTTTGCCGAGATTTGGTATACAACAAAATAATCCAGAGATTTTGGTTATTCATGGGGAATGCCCGAGGGACATTGAGGTGATTTGTCCTGGATACGCCTGGCCGGCACAGGATTAGATCTTTAGCACTTTCATTTTTCATGTTGATTACATAGACTTGCCCAGACCTGCAAGAATGGCAATTACAATGATCTATTTTGTCCGAAATTTGGTGAAGTGAAAAAGACAGTTGCCACATTCAACACTGTTGGAATGCACCAACGTGATAAGTACAGTATGTTTGTGAGTTTAAAAAACATGCAGTCAGATAAATAATCCGCTTTGTGAAATACTGCAGAAACAATTTAATCCAGATCGCTTCCAAAATGTATGTGTGTGTGTGTGTGTGGTTATATATATATATATAATATATATATATATATATATATATATATATATATATATATATATATATATATATATATATATATATATAATATTATATATATATTATCTGGGCGTAGTGGCATGCGCCTGTAATCCGGCTACTCGGAGGCTTGGGTTGGAGGATCGCTTGAGGATGGGAGCTCTACGCTGGCCGCGCTATGAGAGGGTGTAGGGCAGCCCGGAATCATGGCGAAACCCAATCCTTATCCCGTGTCCTAAGAGCGACCAGGGTTGCGTCAGGAAGGGCATCGCGCGTAAAACCTGTGCCAAATCATATGCGGATCATAACAGATGATCCGCTGTGGCGACCCCTAATGGGAGCAGCCGAAAGAAGAAGAAGATATATATATGCATACATATATATTATATATACACATAATACATATATATTATAATACACATACATACATATAATTTATATACATACACATACATACATATATTATAATACACATTACATATATATTATATATACATATATATAATTAATTAATATATTACAAACATATATATATAATATACACATAATATATATTATATATAATACACATAATAACATAATAATTATATATTTATACACATACATACATATATATTATATATACACATACATTATATATATATATATACAATACATATATTATATATAACATACATACATATATATTATATATACACATACATATATATTATATATACACATACATACATATATATTATACATACACATACTATATATTATATATACACATACATACATATATATTATACATACACATACATACATTTATTATATACATACACATACATACATATATATTTATACACATACATATATATATTATATATACACATACATATATATTATATATACACATACATAATATATATTATATTACACATACATATATATTATATACACATACATATATATTATATATACACATACATACATATATTATTATTATACACATACATTACATATATATTATATATACATACATACATATATATTATATAATAAATACAAAATATATATATAATAAATATATATATATATATATATATATATATATAAATATATATATATATAAATACAAATATGTTATATATATATATTACAAATACTATTATATACATATATATATATTATATATATATATATATATTTACACATGTATACATTATACATACTCTATACACACATACATGTATGTATATATATATTATATATATATATATATATATTTTACGTAATATTGCATTTATATATTTATATAAAAACAAACATATATATAATATATATATATATATATATATATATATATATATAATATATATATATATATATATAGTCATTATTTTTCCATATTTCCCTTTAGTTTTTCAATAAACATTGCATGTCAACTTCCTACATAAAATATGAATATATTAAATTTCTTGACATGGAATAAAATTTATACTTTTGCAATGCAGAGAAATGGCCAATTTTTATCATTTCTTTGTGGGGCAAGTATTTCTTCCAAGATAAATTTCAGTGTCTTCCTTTCAAAGGCAAAATGTGGGTAATTTCACACGTAGCTCTGTACACTAATGCCTTGATGAAAAAAGTGCTGGCAGGATTCCTTATAGGTGTGTGCACTTGCGTTGGAGCTGTCTAGCCTGGGTTCGAATCCCAACACACCTATAAACTGTCCCCCAGTGTTTCAAATGCTTCGATTTGTATACCATTCATCATAAGGATGTTAAGCCGGAAGACCCATCTTTTATCACTGGGGCCACCAATAGATTTTCTCGATGTCATGGTGCTTTTTCGAATTGTAAGCGAATTATCGTCGGCACCCTAAACAAATTACAAACTACTGCTGCATTTCCTGCAGGTATAAAGTGGTGTGTTCTTGTGTACCCTTGCTCCCAGATTGCACTGCTTGTTCTCTCAGAGTGTGCTTGTTGGCTGATTCAGTCGCTCCTCTACACTATAGTTCACTAGCTCTTATGCAGCTACTTTCCTGTTCAGTAGCTCCAAACAAATTTTCGTTCCCAGGGTTTTTTTTGCATATCTTCAGCTATTAATGGCAATCATGATGGACAAAAAGTGCGATTTGCAAATTATTATTTTTTGCCAGCAATTGTTATCTTCAAATTTAAAGTAAGAAGCAAAATTCTGCTGAATGGATTATGCTTTTCCAACTGTTATCATATTTTCTTAAGTAATTCAAAATGTTCATGTATCCAAGGCTGTGCCTGCAAGTCCCATACTTCTTCATATATTCTGTTGACTTGTTTAGGCGATAAGGTACGGAAGGTACATCATGTGCACAGACTGAACTGTATTCTGCTGTTCTTTCTCAGTTTTATCCTTTCATTTCTTCATTCTACCGAAACTTTCCTTCCCCTCATACTTACTCTCTTTAATTTACCCCCATAGCAATAATATCGCTATACAAGATGGAGGCTCATGGAATAATGAGGTGGCCGAAGGTAAAAAGGCAATCAACTGAAAGTGGAGCAACAGTAGGATACAACAAACAAGGAAATGCACAAACAGGTAAAGCGAAGCAAATGGAGGGAAGGAAACACAGTAACCAACAAAGAAGAGGATTGGGTCAGGATAAGTAGGGATATTGAGGGTGAGAAGGTTTGCAGAAATGGATGGGGATGGCACGAGATGGTAGTACATTGCTTGCTTAATAATATAGGAGGAGTCTGTTTGAACAGCATCAGAAAAAAGGTTCAACATATGGGCGAAAAAAGCAATAAAAGAGTTGAGTTGCGCAGTAAGCCGTAACTTTGAGTTTGACAAGGTGGAGGATACTGGACAAATGCATGCACACTGAAGTTTTTGGGGAGGGCCTGGGGGTCGAGAGAGCAGACAAAGAGCTCGACTGAAGGAGAAGCAGTAAAAAAACAGACAATCTGCCGACCTGTGATGTGACAACAAAAGGCATTGTGCTTCAACCTCCTTGTGGAGGATGGCAAAATGGTTGAGAGCTTTAGATTCCACAGCTTTCACAAATGAGAAATGTGATACTGCGGCACCAGCAGATATCGGAGAGCAGCAAGCTATTGAGCTATGGACAGTGGTCGTTTAAGCTGTGAGTAGTACTGATTATATTCAAGCAACGGCTTAGGGAGGAGGATGCCGAGTCTGCAGCAAGCTTTGGAAGCCAACATTGCGATGTGGTTGGCCCAGCAGATGTCATTGCTGACGGTGAGGCCTACAAGTTGAAGAGATTACATCTCTGACAGTGACTCGCCATGGAGGTATAAACTATAGATAGATAATAATAGTTGCGAATTCCAGCAAAGAACTGGCGATATGCACTGGCAGCACAAGAGAAGGAAAATATGAGTGAAATGGTTAAAGTTATCCACCGTAAAAAGAGGACAAAGCACATGTTTTGGGCTTCATCCTTCGTCCGAGCAATACGGCTTTTAATCGGATGAAGAGTAAAGCTCGAAACATCAGCACTTGTGATCTTTTATGGTGGATAACTTTAACCAATTCACTCTTTTATGTTTATACTGCAGATGGGTTTATTTAATGACCATTCCAGAGGGACAGAGTGAAACTGAGATTTTTGAGGATTGAAAGACATGTTCCATTTATAAGACCTCATCAATTTCACATCAGCAGAGAGTGATTCAGCTGCTCGCTGTCCATCAGTGGGACGGGGTATTGTACAACACAATGTAGAGTCATCTGCAAAACAGAAGAGTTTCCAGAGCATTAGAGTGGTCGTTTATGTAGATTTGGGCCAAAACAGAGTCGAAGACACTGGCAATGGGCATCCCAGTCTCCAGTGGACGAGGGAACGGTTCCATTGATAGCAACGTGTTGCCTGCGTGAGCGGAGGAATTCAGAAAAACAGGTATGAATGTGGAATATAGGCCACAGGCAGCGATTTTGGTAAGCAGAGGAAACTTCTTCTTCTTCTTTAATATGCAGCATAAGGCTGCAGGGTAGCATCATTGTTTGAGGATGCAACTGTGCCTCTCATGCAATGCCCCCTGTAGGTTATGGCAGGAATTCGGA
>CM068962.1:82462149-82473175 GCA_035128595.1 Eptatretus atami | reverse complement strand
AATGCCAGCGTTAGCTCACCATAAGGACACTGTGGGATCTTACACATCCATCAACTAACAGCAGCAGTCCGGGACACCTGTTCAACGTCCATCCGAGGGAGGGCACACAATGAAGAATCACCCTGCCTATGAAACACCGGGATGACAGGTTATAGCTGGGCCAACATTCAAATCCGGGATAGACAGCATCGAGGCGAGTGTGCATACCATCCTGCCGGCACCACAAGGATGTTGGTCTGTGTTAAATGAGTGTGATATATCCAGAGAAGCATTATTGACGTTTTTGAGGTTTAGGGCCTCAATCCATAACTGAGGGAGAAGCAGCAACATGTCCAGAGTTGACAGAATGGGCCAGAATCAAAACTGATGGTTGGAGATCAGGCTGTTTGAAAAACAGTTTGATCAGGCTGTTTCTGGTCTTGCACCCTCTGCCCTCACTGTGCTTTGTACCCCCCAGGTATCTGCAGGATGTATGCGGTCCACCAACAACCCACTTCTCATGAAACTGCCAAAATCCAGAGCCACTACTCACCTCCACTCATTTATTCCTCTTTTTCCCCACCTGTGGAACAAGCTTCCACACTCTCTTCAATCTCTTTCTTCGCTCCAGGTATTCAAGACAGCTGTTCACCACAACCTCAAATCATCCCCCATCCAAAACCATGATCTTTTCTACACCCACTAAACCAACCCCACCAATCCTAAAATTTTGCTTCTGCAGACATCTGGTCCACCCCTTGCATTGTCCCCAATGCCTCATCATTACCTGCATCCCTTGCTTGTCCATCTATATAATAATGTAAACTATGGATAAAAAAAACACTTACTGGTCTCTCATTGAGAAGATGTTTTGCACCCTTCTTATGGATGGGAGTGATGTTTGCTTACCTGCAGGTGGACAGGAGGCAGCCAAAGAAGGACAGGCTGCAAAGCTCAGACAGAGGATTAGTAAGAGGAGTAGAAAAGGATTTCAGAACATGGGCACTCATGCCATCTGGGCCCATTGCCAAAACATTGTCGAGGCAGGTAGGACTTCCTCTACCTTTTTGGTAAGAAGAAAAGAAAGTCGAGTACCTAGTGCTGGTGCGAGAGTGGAATGAGAAGAAACCGGGATGGATTGTGAACACGACATTGAAGGTGAACACGGAGTTCAGATATTCTTTCTTAGCTCGAGCATAATCTGCCGTATGCCACTTGAGGTGAGAGAGGTGAAAGATAGAGGGGGAGCATATATGTGAGACAGAATTGACGAGGTACCACAACAATGATGACTCCACCCTCTTTGCTGATGACTCCACCCTCTGCCGTAGCACCTGACATCCCTCAGACCGGCAAGCAGCAGCTTCTTCACTCACTACAGATCTGGGTAAAATCACAAACTGTGCCAAAACGTGGAACAATCTCTTTCAATCCGGACAAATCTCACACTCTCACTATGTCTCTCCAAAAGGACCATTTGGCAATACCCCCCCCCCCCACCCCATCCACTTTCTCAACAATCCTCTGGAAGAAGTCCTTTCTTTCAAGCTTCTGGTCTCACTATCTGCCATGATCTTTCCTGGAAAGCCACATTTAGTGGGGCAACTTAGCATAACAATTGTGCATTTTGTGAGGAAAGCACCAAATTTGGCACACTAGTAGCCTAACATATTATGAACAGATTTGGATTGGCCATCTCAATTCAGCGTGATGCTGTGCAGCATTTCCAATGCTCAAAATTTGAGATGCCAATATCCAAATCTGTTCATAATATGATAGGCTACTAGTGTGCCAATTGGTGCTTTCCTCCAAAATGCACAATTGTTATGCTATATTTAGCTAAGTTGCCCCACTAATTTCCAACCTGGCCTCCAAAGCCAGTCGCCAAATGGGAATCCTCCGTTGTGCAAAGTCCATCCTCAGGCTAGCTGAGCTCCTGACCACATACAAAGCTTCGTCCACGGCCTGATGGAGTACTGCTCTCCCCTCTGGGCTGGTGCTCCTGCCTCCCACCTTATCGGCTTCACGCTGCAGAAACCAAGGCATTTCGGATCATTGGTATCTCCCGCGATGAGGCTGAGTCTTTGGGCCTCTCACTCAATCACCGCAGGTTGGTCGGTGGTCTTTCTGTCTTCTACCGTCTCCTCTCCAGCCTTGCCCTCACCACATTTCCGCAGGGCGCTCAAGGTCCGCCTACAACCCCCTTCTGGTAAAACATACAGGTTGTGGCCCAAGGCTGCCAGGTAAGCAGCATTTCCTGGATGGCCTGTAGATGTAGTGCCCAGTTCCCGTGTGCTCTGCCCGGATGTATTTGCGTAGAATGTCTAGCATGTCCTATACTGAACCCAGAGCGCTGAAGTTCTAGAAGATATCTTTGCAGACCCGGCATGCTTCTGAAGGTGTCTTTGATTTTTTCAAGACGTCAGACTTGCATACTTCTTCCAAGACTGGGGTTGGCAGAAGTGTGACGAGGGTTTTGTGCCACTTCAGACATCAATAGCTCCAGCTCCTGAAAAGATGTTATGTGTCATTAGGTGCAACTGCCAGGCTGAATGTAGCACCATGAGATGCACATGCAAGAAGCACAACATTGAGTGCACTCCAGCTTGTGGAAACTGCAGGGGCTCTGGCTGCACAAACACTCCATGTGACAATGATGAGGATGATGACGACATTGTCGAGTTCTAACTTTAATACGCTTGATTTTTCTCAACATGTATAGTAAGTTATAATGGATGTAGATTCTTAGTTTAATGCGAATTTTAATTTTCATTTCGAAACTTCGTCAGGCAGATGTGATTGCCCGAGTGGAATTGTGAATTTTGTCATGTTTCAATGATTTACATAATTATATTGTATTGCCATAGACTTGATTTCATCTTGTGTCTTCAACATTTCTTATTTTTTTTGGTCCAGGAGCCAAAATCAGTATCAGGTAAATATTTTTTTTTCGGACAAAAAATTGACATTTTTGGACAAAAAAGCTATAATTTTTTATTTTACCCTCAATACATTTCACTTTTTTATAATTATTCTTGTATATCAATATACTGACCATAACTAGAAACAATTAGAATGCAGAAAAACATATATTTACATATTAAAACATCAATCTTTACAATTTTCTCATTTTCCCGAAGCCGGGTGCGGCCATATTGGATTTCCATGATTTCAGGACTTTCCCCCCGGAGGATCCCTTAGGACTTTTCTTCTGTCACTGAGGACATATCCAGGAGTCAAAATCTGTTGAGTTTGCTTTTGTTGCAATTTGTGGGAGGTTGACCAAATATTTATGCTAAAATGCCTGTACTAAACAGACAAACAAACAACAAGAAGACGTCATGCAGAGCAAGATACTTGCAAAATCCATGAAACAAATTTGACCTCAAAAATAATTGGTGGTTTAATTCAATGACCAAAACATGCAACTTCTCTTCAAATTTCTAGTAAATCGGATGGAAATTGAGGATTATAGAAATCTCACCTAAGCTGTTGGCCTTTGGCCTATGTTGACCTTTTGGTCTATGGTGACCTCAAAAATAATTGGCTGGTTGAAATCAGTGACCTGAATTATAAATCCTGTTCAAATTTCAAGTCAATCGGATGAAAATTGAGGATTTTACAAATCTCACATACCTGGATGGCCTGTAGATGTCGTGCCTTTGGCCAATGTTGACCTTTTGACCTCAAAAACAATATAATAGACTTCTTCCTTTTGACAAACTCTACCATGTGGTGGTTTCGTGAAGATCGGTTTAAAATTCTGACCTGCAGGCGATAATCAAACAGACAGACAGACAGACAGACAAACAGACAAAAAGACAGAATAACAAAATCGACGAACCAATATACTTGAAAAATCTTCGATTTTGCAAGTAACAAACAGACAGAAAGGGGTGAAAACATCACCTCCTTCACCTTCGATGGCAGAGGTAACAAACAAGCAAATATTTTGTTTCACTCAATTTGTCCATTCCCCGTCTTTGTCGTGCCTTATTTCAACTTGGCCATTTAATTATTATCCCGAGGCCCGTTTTACCTGCTGAATATTATGGCCCTTGCAACGCAAGAATCCAAAGGACAACTGCACAAATCTGCTGCACACGTTCGTAAAATATATGATTGCCTGCACTGTTGAAGAGACAAACCCGAGCAAGCTGAACACAAGCTATCGATCGGTGTTTTCAATGCTCGAGTTGTGTTGTGTGGTCAAGATGTAGACGTGATGTCATGCGGCAAAAAAGGTCTTGATACACGATACCGAGGCCATTGTAGGTGCATGACGCTTCAAACCAAGTGCTAGTCAGAGTTTGACAAGATGAGATGGGATCCCAACCATCTGTTAATCACCAACACTGATTATTGCCCCACAGCTGTAGACCCATGAAGAGTGCCAATTTTGTTTTGGGATATTAGCACTAAATCGAAGTGATGGCACACAGAGCCTCGTCTGCTCCCAATATAATCAGCACCAGAAGCACACGCGAGGGATGCCGGCCGTCTGCTCACACGTCAATTACCTGCAAACAGATATCCTTCAGTACTAGCTCACCATAGAGAGATGGAGACAATGCCCAAGGCTTTTCACTACATTCTTTGCGGTGTGCAAGCATTTGAAAGCAAATGTCCTTTGCTTGGTTTGTTGTGGAGAACCAAACGATGAAAACACATGTCCTCAAGGAAAAAGCTCGTTAATGCTGAATGTGAATCCAAATTACACACTGCAAGGATGGAGTAAGTGCACAAAGTAGGAAAACAAAGCGCAATGTGGAAGGATTATTAAACCTCATGTTCCAGAACGAGCTTTTCATAAAAAGGTAAAACCTTGAAACTAGTTTTATATTTTGCAGTGTTTAAGGCCCAGGGAAGAGTCCCCCTTTTTGTTCCATGCATTACATCTTTGAGAAGGACATTTTGACATAACAACAAAAATAACACGGGGTTCAACGCTGGAGTCACTGCGTTGTTAGCTCTGTGCTCAAGCAAGGACACCAAGAAAGCTACACTGACTCCCATACCAAGATATTGTGAAAATCCTTCAAAGAGCCCTTGGAGTAAAGATGTGAGACCAAAGAGATGAAAATGTTCCAATGATGAAAGTAGACAACATCATAACTTGGTACTTGAAACGTACTCCTAACAAGAAAACAAGACGGATACCTTCAGGGGTCCAGGGAGAGCCTCGTTCCGTCTTGTGATAGCAACGTAAGGAGATTACAACCGACTGGCTACCTTGAATCTCTTTCAATGAGCATAAGTCTTCAACATGTCAGGATTCCACATTGACAATTTTGTCAGTTTCAAAAGCATCCCATCATGGTTTAAGAAACGATTTTCCACCAATACAATGGAAACTAAGAGCACGAATGGCTTTGCAATACGTGTCCCCTACCGATGTGATATTTTCCAAGTCTAAAAAGGGCAAAACTCTGTGAAAAAATTGACGAAATGCCCTCGAACTCGAACTTGTTCTGTAACTTTATATAATAAAGCCTTGTACTAAGGTACAGTTGAATATGTTAAAGTGTATGGGAAAAAGTCTGAAAAACAACAGGTGGGACAGTCAGACAACAGGACAGACGCAGAGCAAACCTATAGTCCCCTCGGGTGAAACCGGTAGAGGACTATTCACTAATAATGCATTCATGACCTGTGTTTTGTTTTCTTTGCCGTTTGGCTTTCAGAGTAACAAAAGTGGTGGACAATTGTGCTAGATGTGCACATTAAAGTCATATGGAAAGCTCACGAGCTCGGTTTGAATGTGCATCTACACATCATCATACAAATATGGCAGAGTTCGAGTTTTTGAACCCCTTTCATCAAACACAGTCGTTGATCCCACACATCTGTCGATCGCTCCACTCAAAATACTCCTTTGTTCTCTTACTTTTATCTTCTCTCCTTTCCAATGCTCGTTTCATCTCTGTAGTCTCCTCTTCCCGTTCCTTTTCACAGATTTGTTTATTGTTTGCTAACCAGTCTCACATCAGTCAAAGTATGCAAAGCTCTCCTTGTGGTCACATTCCATCTTTCTGCTTGTCTGTCTGTCTGTTCCTTTGTATCTTGTATTCAAGGGAACATATGCCCAGAGGCCCAGCCCTTTTCCCTTACCATCTGCTAACAATTGCCTTGTAGTTTATGTGTTCCATATTGGCCGATTAAAGTCGATTGCAATAAAAATTTGAGAGATATTCTTATTTAATATCACCTCGTGACACTTTGTGCCTACCCTCCAATCCTTTGCAATCTGGATCTTTTTCAACTTGTAATCCTCACCTTATTAAATGCAACTTGTCCTTTATGATGTGACTGTGTCTACGCCTTTGGGATGCCACTTTATTTTTTATTATTATACACTGCATGCTGCTGTTGGTGGTTTGCAATGCCTCCTTACAGTTGCCATCATCTCTATAATTGGAGTACATCATATCTGTATCAAAGTGTAGTTATTCACATCAGCCTTATGGGCCACAATGCTACCGAACGTGACTTGCATAATATGGTCCTCATGGGGGATTTATGGTGAATAAATTATCAGCTTTTATAGATTTTTCAATTTAGAGGGGATTTGGAATAGTGGTGAGGGAAATCTCTGCAACAGCTTGAGTGATTGCCACCAAACTTGGTAGGAATAGGGTAGGCTCCATGGTGGAGGGGGGGAGGGGGGAGGAGGTGGGATTAATGATGTGTGACAGAGGAGAGTAGTGGGGAGGGGAGGGGGAGGGAAGGGGATAAGGGGATGTTCTGGACATAAGTTTGATAGAGGGACTTGAGGGAAAGCCAGGGGTAAGGTCAGGTCAGGTAAGGGAGCATGTGCAGAGCAGCGCATCGCTGCGTCAACTTTCCACCGGAACTCCAGGGGCCTCCGTCTGGCTATCCCAGGCAGATGCTGGCACATCACCATCTCCTTGAGATGTTGATCACATGCTGCAACCACGAAGCACAGGTTGGCCCATTGGCCCCTCCCACTCACGAGGCTGCCTCATTGACATGAATTTCGGTGATCAGCATCAGCAAAATGAGCACACTGTCCATACAGATGCAGCTGATGCTCCCGACTATGCATCAGTGTAACAAATCTCATTTGAGTCTCTCTCAGCAACCACTCATTGGACACAAAGTCTGACCAGAGATAGCCAAGGATTCTCTGAAGAGACCTGGTACCAAAGGAATTGTCTCCTTATCAGATCTCTAGTCAAAGTCCAAGTCTCACATCCATAGAGCAAGACTGGAAGCACCAAGGACCTGAAGACTGACTTTCATCCTCCTGCACAGGTACTGGTAGTGCCACACCCCATGATCCTTGAATCCATGACTCCCCAAGCCCGACAGTGGTGACATTGACCTCTGGCTCACAGCTAGCAGAGACATGAATATCACTGCCAAGGAAAGTGAATCTCTCCGTGACCAAAACATCCTCACCACAAAGAGGTGCAGGCAAGAGAGCAGCATCCAAGATGTCATCGAAAGCCTGGATCTTAGTTTTGACCCAGGAAACCCTTAATCCCAGTGGCACAGACATCTCATTCAGCACCTCGAGGGCCCCCAAAACGATATCCAGAGCCTCTGCAAAGATGACTGCATCATCTGCTAAATCAAGGTCAGAGACCTTGACATTCAAAAATGATGCACTGCAGATTGATTTCTACGACATCTTCCCCAAAATGCAGTCCATAGAAGCGCTGAAAAGTGTGGCGGCCAAAACACAATCCTGACAAACTCCAGTACCAACTGTAAAAAAGTCGGAGTTGGTGTAACCACATCTCACAGCAATCTAAGTACCAGAGTATAGTTCAGACATCAGATTGATCCGTTTTGGTGGCACCCCACGAAGACCAAGAATCCTCCAGAGGGCATCCCGATTCACTGAATTGAACACTTTACAGAGATCAACATAGGCTGCAAGCAGCCCCTGCTGAAACTCTCATCTGCATTCGGTGAGGACCCGAAGAGCAAGGATACGGTCAATCATTGATCTCTTTGGTGTAAAGCCTGACTGCTCTAGATGCTGGTGCTCAAGCAGATGGTGGCAAATCCTATCAAGAATTATCCGAGCAAAGACCTTGCCCAGACCTGAGAGCAGTGACTCCCCTCGGTAGTTGTTGCAGTCCTGGTGATCACCCTTCCCTTTAAAGAGAGGGACAACAAGGCCTCTCTTCCATTCATTTGGGATGATGCCTGTGTTCCAGGCAGTGCACAGAACTGCACACAATGACATGAGTACAACATTTCCACCAGCCTTGAGAAGTTCAGCATGGATGCTGCAGATCCCAGGAGCTTTCCCCCATTTCAACCAGTTCACTGCAGCTTGTGTTTCCACAAATTAAAGTGGAACACAGTTAATTGAAGTGTCAGCAATCGGGATAGTAACACATCTGACATCCAACAGCTGGTGAATCAGTCTGGTATAGCTGCTCAAAATAACCGGCCCGGCGGGCCTTCACTTTGGACTCCTCTGTCAAGAGCCCACCACCCTCTGCTCTAACTGTGGTACTCCAATAGTACAGTCAAAATGTCGGATGACCTCCCACAAATTGCAACAAAAGCAAACTCAACAGATTTTGATTCCTGAGTAAGTCCCTCATTGACAGAAGAAAGTCCAAAGGATCCTCCGGGGAAGCCTGTAAATCATGGAATCCAATATGGGCCGACCACCACGCTTGCGGGAAAAGAGAAAATTGTAAGATTGATGTTTAATATGTAAATATATGCATTTTTCTGCGGATTCTACTTGTTTATCTATGTCAGTACTATGATAAAGATTAATTATAACAAGGAACGAGTATTGAGTATAAAAAAGTGAATTGTTGAGTAACATAAAAATTATAGCTTTTTTGTCCAAAAAATGTCAATTTTTTGTCCCGAAAAAAAAATATTTACCTGGTATCTGATTTGGCTCCTGCGACCAAAAAAAAAAGAAATGTTGAAGACACAATATAAATCAAGTCTATGGCAATACAACTATAATTATGTAATCATTGAAACATACAAAATTCACAATTCCACTCGGGGCTAACACATCTGCCTTGACGAAGGTTTCGAAATGAAAATTAAAATTCGCATTAAACTAAGAAACTCAATCCATGTATAAACTTACTATACAATGTTAAAAAATCAAGCGTAATTAAGTTAGAACTGACAATGTCGTCATCATCCTCATCATGTTCACATGGCATGTTGTGCAGCTAGAGCCCTCATTGCCACAAGCTGGAGTGCATCTCAATGAGTGTGCTTCTTCATGTCATTCTCATGGTGCTACATTAGCCCTGCGTTGCCAGCCTAATGACAACTAAATATTTTCAGGAGCGGACTTTGATGTCTGAAGTGGCACAAAACCCCCGTCAGCTTTCTGCCAACTCCCATCCTGGTCGGAAGAATTCATAACTGCAACATCCTTCATTCTTGGAGCTTGAAAACACGCGCCCAGTGCGTGATACATTGCTGCTTCTGATGTTGGTGGTTAACGTCTGTGGTTGCAGAGTGAAGAGCTCCAAGCACCTGCCCACGTACCGGCTGCTTTACACGAGGGTTCCAGGGTTCATTGACTTCCGTTGTAGAATATATCACAGGATTTCTCCTGCATCTGCACATCACAATCTAAGCTTAGCTTGATAGTATCAAAAACATTGGCCTCCACTGGAAATGTGTTCTTTGCTGAACTTTTGGAGGACTCCCTTCCAATCCCATGAAGAACGAAATTCTTCCCTCAAAACTGCCATGTAAAACAGTATGGGCTCATATGTTTGCTACAGATTTGTACTTTGAGGTTTCCAGATGCGAGGCACTCTTGTGTTCTCTTGGCTACGGGGACAAAAGAAGGATGGGATTCTAAGCAATGCAATGGTGCATAGCAGGACGGAACTGTGTATCCACCACTAACACAGTTGCAGAGAGACTGAAACGGTCTCAATCAATCAGCACCCTAGCATGTAAGGTCTCTGAAACCCTTCATTCCAATAAAAATGATCGCTGTTATTCTGCTATTGGAAGCACTGTTGCCTATCTCATTGAACCTGTCGCTTGTATAATTCACAGTATTCCAGATTTTCCTTTAGATCGTCTTCTGGTTGTCCATGTCCTTGTTTGGTACTCTTCATAAGCCATCAAACACACTACAAACGACAGTAGTAAAGATCACGAGACAGGGGATTATTAATAAGACGCATCCAACAAACTGTGCCCATCAATGGGACATCGGCTGGGACATCGGATCCAAAAGATTTCCCATGATGGCATCAGCAAAGACTGGCTTACTGTGCTTTCTCGGCGAAAGAGGAAGATCAAGAAGGTGGTGGATGGCTACAGTTTCATTGAAGGCCGACATACCAGTTCTTGCGGCTGTCGTGGACAGTGAATCAGTCTCTGAAAGAAGGAATTTGTGGGTCAAACTGGAATTTGCTCCACAATCGTCTTGACAGATGACTTCCCATAGCCGAAGGGTGACAACTCTTTGTCTTTCCTCTAAATGTCCGGCAAGTGTTTCCAATTCATAGATTTCAATATTTCTGGCTTACCCGCCCCAGTCGACGTTGATGTGGGTGTCAGTGAACTCCAGGGCAGTTCCTCAGATCTGGATACACTGACGGATTCATTACTGTAAATATTAGACTGAAGAGCTTGATATGGTGTCTTCACTTCACATGATATATGTCTTGCCTTGGTCAGTCTTCTCTGCTTCCAGGTGTTGTAGTTCATACTGGTATCTCCTGCATATGCCATTGGTTGTAAATTTTTCTGCACAGGCAGGCATCGATAAGTCGCCATACATGGTCGTTGTTGCCTGTCATGCCTCGCCCTCCGTGTAAGCCCTCCGCTGGTCCTTCAAAACTTTTCATTAGCCTTGTTTCGATTGATTCAAGTGTCGATGAAGATGCGCATCAGGCGATTCAAGTTTCCGAACCACATCTGTTCCTCATCAAACGTGTGAATCATTGGGATTTGATTTGAGTGTGGATGCTGCAGATACCCCTCGAGCATGGCATAGAGGTGTGGCCCGAGGCGGCAGGATAAGGCTATTGATTTGCCTGGATGCCTGTAATGTAGCCCG
>CM068962.1:82426536-82439596 GCA_035128595.1 Eptatretus atami | reverse complement strand
TGTGAATTCCCCAGTAAGCAGGAGAATCACTTCATCACAGATTCCTCGCACATAGGCCTCTATTCCTTCACTTTCCCTCCTCGCACATAGTGATGCTCTCTACCTCCTCACAGATTCCTCACACATAGGCCTCCTTATCCACCCTTATTGCATGTACAGTTCTATGCCTCAACTCTGTGAACAGCTCAGCTCTGCCATTAAGCCTCGCCCTGCGACTCTGGATAATGGTATCCAGTGTCCCTTGAGAGATAAAATTCTTCTTTGCCCAATGGTGAATTCCAAACGATCCACTGGCAACCTCAAGGATGGTGGTCTTGAAGGCACTCCACAACTCTTCAGGATTCCCTAAAGCACCCAGACCCACACATCCCGACTCAGACTGTTCGCAAATTCCTCAGCTACCCTCTCATCCCTGGGCTTGCCAACATCCAGCCTAGGCTGGGATA
The DNA here is from genome assembly GCA_035128595.1 of Eptatretus atami. Classification (NCBI taxonomy): domain Eukaryota; kingdom Metazoa; phylum Chordata; class Myxini; order Myxiniformes; family Myxinidae; genus Eptatretus; species Eptatretus atami. Next base: position 82,439,150 of record CM068962.1, on the reverse strand, counting down.
GTACCATTCTCCCAGATTTAAGCTGCAACTTAAGAGTTGCAACAACGTGCCTGTAGTCGGTATTGAGAAAATGAGCACTCCGGTAGACCCTGCAGTTCTGGATCATCCTCGAGTGACCAACAACAAGCACATAGTCACTCTCTTTTGCCACATCACCTGTGTTGGAATAGCAAGTCCAGCGATGAGCCTTTGGGTGCTGAAACCATGAACCAGCCACCCTAAGTCCATGACTTCTTGCAAATTCAAGGAACTTGGTGCTATTCTTGTTCACAGTTCCAGACCCTTGAGGACCAACACATGTCTTATAACCATCCCTATCAGTTCCATTCGATGCATTGAAATCCCCCAAGACCAGAAGAGTATCTCCCCAGGGGCACTGATCAACCACAGACTCGTGCGTGGCATAAAATGCATCCTTCATGGTGAGATAACTCGCCTCATTCGGAGCATATACAGAGACCAGGGAAACGTCTCCCAAGCAGTGACGAATCCTTCTCATAATGAAGAGTGACGAAGTCTCATAATATGCTCGTTGACCGGTGTTACCTCAATTATCATTGGAGTCAGCTTATTGAACACAGCTACAGCAACTCCTTGGGAATGGTAACCATCAGAGTGACCAGACCAATAAGTTTAACCACCCGCCATGATCTCGCCACAATCCGGTCTCCGAACCTCAGAGAGTGCTGCAATACTGATGTTAAAATGCTTGAGCTCAGATGACAACAGGGACAGGTGATCATCCTCTCTTAGGGATAGGACATTTCAGGCACCCACCCAAAGGGACTGCCATCTGGTAGACGTCACCTCAGCACCCTTCCACAACACACCACCACAATCTGACCCAGGAAGTTTACCCCGTACTTTTGCTCCTGTCATCTAGGAATGGGGGTTCCGAAGGCTCTGACCCAATCGTGTCATCCGGTGAGCTGCCCTGCGAAGGGCAGCAGCACAGGAGGTACCACCATGGAGTGGGTTTTATTCATACACAGTCGTTGGTCCCAAAAACTTTTAATCATACACAGTCGTTGGTGGGGGGGGGGGGGTTAAAAAAAAATTTTCAAAAAATAAAAAATCAAATCTTTGATTGTCCAAGTCACACATTCTTTCACACCCTTTCTCTCCTTGACCTCAGAGTTGTATGGTGGGGTAGAGGGTTTGGAGGAGGGCGGGAGGAAAGGAAAGCCGCGTGAGGGGAGGGAAGGCAAAGCGGCATGAGGGGGGAAGGGAAAGCAGCACGAGAGGGGGGAAGTCAGCAGATGGGAGGGGGGAAGGCAGGGGAGGGGGAAAGCAGCACGAGGGAGGGGGAAGCATGCAAAAGGGGGGAGGCAGCGTGAATGGTGGGCAAGGAAGGCATTGTGAGGAGGATCCGTCCAGGCATGACCATTGTCTGGACACGTCTGTCCAGACACATATGGAGATCACCACCATCAGACAGAACAAGCATCCAGATATGTGCGGAGATAACCACCGTCGGATACCTGTGAGATAACCACCGTCCGGATACCTGTGGAGATAACACCATCCGGATACGTGCAGAGATAACCACCATCCGATATGTGTGGAGATAACCACCATCCAGATACGTGCACAGATAAACACCATCTGGATATTTGTGAAGATAACCACTGTGCAGATACATTGGGAGACAGAAAGAGAACGAGAGAGGTTGGAAGGATGCTGCACTGCCATTAAGAGGAGGTGGACCGAAAATGGAACAGAGAGAGAGAGAGAGAAGAGAGAGAGAGAGGTGGGGTTAGGGAGGGTTGGGAGGTAGCAGAGAGTGTTAACTTTATGAATTAAACACACACACACACACACACAATTGTTGTGTGACAGATGGAAAAATATTTTGTTCTGTGATTGCGAAAACACATTGATATGATGAACATCTCGGAAATCGGGTGTTATCAAATGTATTTTGCTTTGAAACTCACAAGGGGAAACCATTTATAACCTTTGTAAAGCACTGCACCGAAGCAGGAGTGTTTGTCCGTCCGTCCCCAAACAGCTCCTTCAGTTTTGGGGCTAGCCCTGCCAAACCTTCTGTGGAACGTTTTGGAGTCCCAGTCGGTGTCCCACGGTTGGTGGGAGTTTTCATAAATACCTCAATATAATTTTGATTTTGACTTTCGATTTGTACGAAACTGTTACCGACCCGGATATAACCTCACAATGGCGTTTCTCTTCATTTTCCTCACGAGTGTTTGTAACATTGTATTTTGTTATATTTATGGTATAATATTAATTTGTGATTGGAATGATGCTGTTTGTAATGAAATTATAGAGATATTGTTCATAGCAGAATGAGGAAATTATTTGCGGGGTTCCACCCGTGACGTTCCCCGATTTGACATTTTGTAGTTTCGCCACTTTTGACCCAAGTCCTTCAATAATCGGCTGTCCAGACCCTCCGCTGCATGGCACAGGTACCTCGCGAGTACAAAATAACCAATTGCTTTTGAAACAGTCATGAGTACAAAGGAAAATGTGCTTGTACACTGCTGAGGTTAAACATCAAAACCTACAAGATATAGGATGAAACTTTGCCACCACGACACCCATAATTAAGCATTCAGGCACACACACACACACACACACACACACACACACACACACACACACACACACACACACACACACACACACACACGCACACACACACCTGTAGAGAGTCCCCAAATTACAGATCCAAATATACCCATAAATGTACATCTACCTTGTAGTAACTGCCAACTGTACATTTTGATCAGGACAGGAACTCTGTCCACTGTAGGGTGCTCGGTGAGCGGCTTAAGTACTCAAGCAAGCACTCCAATTAAATGGTTGTCATGAAAGGATGCGCCTGATAAAGGATGTAATTAAATAAAGCCGTTAATTGTTTTCAAAGGGGGTGTTTATTTAACCCAAACACTAAATTTTCAGTCACGCACTTCCTTCGTGGTTTCTTAGTATCCCTGCAAAGTTTCAAGCTACTAGGTTTCAGGGTTTTGGAGTTATGGAGGAGACACGCTGACACAAACAGACATTTATTAGTATAGATTAATGTGAAATTGTTCTCTGTGAGTTGTGTAGTCAGTTTCTTTACAAAGCCTGGTGTTGGCTTAACGGTTAAGGTGACTGGCTTAACATCCTAGGGGCTTGAGTTCAAGCCCCTGTCGGGCCATTGAATTAACACAAGTAGGGTTGAATTAACACACTCAACCTGTCATCCTTCTGAGGTTGGCAAAATGAGTACCAGTGTATTGGTAATCGGGGCATTGCATCAGTGGCATAACAGCGCCCCCAGTCAATGGTGCTACCCCAGCCAATGGTGCTACCACCAGCCAGTGGTGCTACCCACAGCCTTGTGCTGCACACAAAGGAGGAGGACAGGGAGTCTCTTTATGGGCTGTGCGAAGTGGCGTCCTCAGCCGCTCCAAGTTTGCCTTTGAAAGCCTCTTGCTGCAAGTCATCGCTCATCTTAAACATTCATTTCATGTCATCAGCATTGTGGAACAGCATCAACACATTGCAGATGTTACCAAGCTAACACAAAACAGTTGCTTTCGAATGCAGCATTCATAGACCAAATACGCCTTTTCATGGCTAAAAGGCAAACAAGACCCTATATCATCTTTAAAAAATTAGAATGATGCAACTTAACCGATCAACGTAAAGGAAGCATAAATGCTCTACTTTTCAAGGGCTAGTGCTAAACCCATTCAATCAGCAATTTTTTGGGAGATTTTTTCGTTTGAAATACATCAGGGGAAGTTTAACATCCTCAAAACACACTGTATTGATGAGCAAATTCGACAATTTCCAATTTCATTCACCAGCATATTGTCCTATTAGAAAGGTAAACATTCATTAAAATAAAACGTGTGTCCTGAAGTGTGATGTCAATGAAGGATAAAAAGTGCAATTTCCTTACTTAGTTCGCAGGTTCCGGGCATTTGGCAATCCTTCATAGATGGTGAGAAAATCGTAGTCTTCCTCCAAAGCAAATGAGGTAAATGAGAGCTGGATTCGAGCTTGTTGATCTGTCTGTACAATCCAGGTGCAGTTTACACCATTTGGGTACCCATACGGGAACCCAGGGCTCTCGATGGTGCCATTCAATCCACCGACTCGTCCTCCACAACTCTGTCCTGAGAAATGAAAGGGCAACGAAATCACTTTCCTCTCTAAATGTCAACAAAGTTGATTATTATACAGCACACCCAATTAAAGTGGATAAACATGAGGGTGGTTAATATTTCACCCTGGCTTTAGTTTGCAATCATTATATTGGCAACACTTCCATATGATCACTGATTATAATCAGTTTGGTTTCTCTTCCCAGTCACAGCACCCATGTTGGACTTACAAGAATGACAAGTGAGAGATTAGTCTGGGCAATCTCTTTGAACATCTCCAATATATCAAGCACAACTGACAGTCATCTGACTGTAAGCAGCCTTCAGCGAAGGCTCTCCTTTATCTAACTCTTCAGATCTAAGCTGTTTGTCTATTTCCACCCGGGTATTCCACCCTTCTCCAACATGTTGTTGAACAGTCACTTTTAAATCAATGACTGTTTTTCGTTATTTTAAAATTGCCTATTCATTTTTATATATCTTGTAATGCCCGGTGTTGGCTTAATGGTTTGGGTGGTGGGCTTTGGATCCCAGGGTCCTGAGTTCAAATCCTGCTCAGCTGTTGAATTAATACCAGGTGGGGTAGACTCAGCCTGTCATCCTTCCGAGGTTGGCAAAATGTGTACCAGCTTGCTGGTAACCTGTGTCGGAGTGGCAACCCATCCAGGATTGTGCCCAATAGCCCAGGAGACTGCTTTAGCAGCACCGACTATCTGTACAGAGTATGGCCCCAATGGATGGATGGATACCTCGACCATTGCACTTCGGCAAAGATGCTTCATGTTTACCGACACTGAAAACGCTTTCGTCAAATTCAGCTGAAGTTTGACATAGTAATTCTGACAAGTCTTCCAAGGCAACGCAACCTAAGTCTCCAAGGTAATTTATTCCTGGAAAGAAAACCTGACCGAAGGCAATCTCAGATCATTCCACAAAGCCTGCAACAAGTCTATGTCCACTCCCAGTGGAGCCAAAAACAAGGAATAACAATAACAAGGAAATTACACGGCTCACCCTGTTATTGGCATCTCTCGGCAGGTACGCAAAACTTGGATGCATTCCAGTAAACTAAAATAAAATTAATAAATTGATTTGAAAGAGCACACAAATGCTTTTCCACATATTATAAGAGAGAGTACATCCCCCAAAAAACTTTCCAGAAATTATTTCTAAAAAGAAAAGATGGAACTCTCATGAGAATCTCATGACAAAACTTTTGAACACATGCTCGCAGATTAATGCCACATCAAGCATCAGTTTATCTGTACTGTATATATAAAGTTGTATTTTCTGTCTGTCTGTCCATCGAGAGAATCGGCCACACCAGTAATGACACCATCATATTGCATACCGTTGGATTCCTCTTGGCCAATGGAGATGCAAGAAAAACATTTTCAAACCGACAGGGTAGGGGGTTCAGCGTTGGGGTAAGACCCCCAAATCTCTCGATGTATATGTGTATCATGAAGCACAACTGGTGGTCGGCAGTACTCTCAAGTCCCGAATAAGCGTGGGTCTGAATAGCATGTAGGTGACATTTCCAAATTTATAGAGTAGAGGGCGATGATAAGCGTGAGGTGGAAAATCCAAAAAAGTATAATAAGACTGCAGGTCCGATAAGTGGACGTAAGTCCAGTACTTCTCCGGTATGGGAAGTCATGGCGCCACACCAGGCAGCCAAACGAATCACCGGCAGGACCGCATTGATGCGTACTAGCCCAGACCATGGCAGAGATCGTTGGCAGATGAAGGAATTTCGGGAGTAAAGACGACACATCTCTCGATGGGACAACATTGTCACCCTACACGCCAGCGGTGTAAATAGCCTGAGGTGGCAGAACATTTTTTTAATAGCGTGTAGACCGAATAGAGGCCGTGTAGGGGGATTTTCACCGTTGAAAAAAATAAGCGTGCATGCACGCTATTCGGGACTTGAGAGTATTACAAATCTTTCTTATCTACATATAGTCGTCAAGTCACATTTCTAGCACCAAAGAACCAGACTCAAAATGTCGCCCTATCCAGAGGCACTTCATCCATACATTGGGACCATCCTCTGTGCAGAGCATCAACGCTGTCAAAGCAGTCTCCTGGGCCATTCGGCACAATCCTGGACAGGTCACCACTCCAACACAGGACACTCAAATGGCTCAGTCATCCCAGCAAGCCGGAATCATTTTGCCAACCTCAGAAGGATGACAGGCTGAGTCAACCCCACCTGGTATTAATTCAACAGCTGGGCAAGATTTGAATTCAGGACCCTAGGATCCAAACCCACCACATAACCATTCAGCCAACACCATGCATAGAGGCACTGTAGTTGCCATTCTTGTGTCGAATTGCCTTATTGTATCAATATTATTGCCTGTTTTGACTGTTATTTTATCTATACGAATAAAAGGCAATATGTGTGTGCGTGCATGCGTGCATGCGTGTGTGTGTCTCCTCCATAACTCCAAAACTATAAAACCTTGTAGCCTGAAAATTTGCAGGCATACAAAGAAAAGTCCAAGAAAGTGTAGGAGTGAAAATTGGGTATTTGGGTTAATTAAAACACTCCGTTTGAAGATACTAGGTATTTACTTTCTTCTCCATTATATATTTTGTGGGTCAGCCATGCCTACTAGTGGTTGCCTGATAATCTTATCCTGCCACGACCAGGTGGCACCCAGGGTTACTGGGTCATTAAAGTTTTTGCAGCTGTGCCAGCAGATTACTTCACAAACTCTGTTGTTTCATTAGGTGTCCAGCTGTTCTGACATGTGTTTGGGTTGTGTGTGTGTCCGGTCATCAAGCATAAACATATCATTCTCTTGGCATAACTCCACCTCACCTAACCCCACCTCCAGCCCTCACTTCTCTCTTCCCTTTTTTTTTTTTTCATGACTCTCCTCTCTCTCCTCCCCCCCCCCACCTCACATCCTCCCTCGCGTGGTATAGCAATGTTTGGTAAGGCTAGCTTTCCCCACCTCCCTCTTCTCTCTCTCCCCCTTCCTAACTTCCCTCTCTTACCTCCGACTCTCTCACCCTCCTCTCTCCTCTCTTCCTCTCTCCCTTTCCTCCTTCTCTCAACCCCCCACTCAATAAGCCCCTCAGCGAAGCGGCGAGTTGTATTTCTCGTATCAAATATGGAATAGTTACATTATTGTTATTATATGCTGTTTGACTGTTAAATTATATGTGAATGATTTAATTGTAATTATACATAGCACCTGACTTTTATAGAACCCATAAATTCCTTCTGCACAAGGCCTGCGGGTATCATCTCTCGCTACTGTTCCGTGTTTAAGAGGGGATCCTGAAACTCAATTTCAGCAACTTTTGTGCCATATTGTGCATCGACGCAGTCCATGAACTGCAACACAATTTGAAGCTTGATTTGAAAACACAAATTGAAGCATTTTGAAGCTGAAGCATGGACTGAACCGGACTTCCGGTTCTGGGTTTGGAGGAGATGTTTTGTACATGAGATCCCTCATGGCCACCTATTATTTTAAAAGTGATTCCTTCACCATTGAGAGTAAAGGCCCTCAAAAATGAGACTAGTAATATCAGTCTGATCACTCTCTCATCGAATAAGTTGTGGACTATGACTCGGTCCATGAATACTTCTGTTTGGACTAGGTTTGGGTGTGCGGAGACCAAGCGAGGAATTGTTTTCGATTCTGATGAAGAATGGATACGGGAATTTTTAAATTTTTTTTTAAAAGGCTTTCATTCTTCATTCATCCTGCAAACTAGCGCACCGCCCTTGGTTCACCTCGAAGTTGTTGGCGAGGCAGTTTGTCCCTGCAAACAACTTGCCTTTGCCCTCACCCATTTCCATGGGCCAAAGCATATCTCCGGGAACTGAGGGTAATCACTTCCAGTTTCCCTATACTCAATAAAGTCTCGGAATGCTCACAGAGCGTTGGTGCTAAGTGTGGTATCTAATCGAAGAGTACTCAGGAGACGTATATGGCGGACATAATATCATGGGCTATCATACACTCACACACAGCTTCGGTACGAAACTCTCTTCCAAACTAGCCGAAACACGCCATGTGTATACCTCTCTCCGAAATGACATCAGTCATGCGCAGCAAGCCTGGTACTTCTTTACCCTCCTCAAAATCCTCATTTGGGCTCGGTGACCTCGTCTAATAAAAATGCTGGTACTGTGCGGTGTATGGTGTTCCTGAGCTCAACCCCCCTCCATGTGGTGAATTACACGCCTTTCACGCGGCCGTGATAAACCCGAGCTTGAACTCAGGACCCTAGGATCCCATCAAGAGTGAGAGGCTGAATACCAAGCCCAAGCCGCCACCCGCACGTGAAAAAGGCTGAATGCCTAAACTCGGGGTTTGCAGCTAAATGCTTTGATGTCAAAACCATCGCCTAACCACGTGAGCCACACGCAGGCATACACTAGGATAAATGATATAAAGTTCCACCCTTTCTAAAGAAATCATTTAGCACACCCCTTATGACATTCTGTCACATTTTCGTCAGTCTGTCGCTTTACACGCCTGATTTAAATCGATTAAATTAGAACAAAAAAATTGTCACCGATTTTACAACAATAAATATAGTCACACCGACAATGACAAAGTGAAAACAATGTCTTTAGAAATATTCACATATTAAATGTAAAAAATTAAACACGCCCTGAAATGATTTTCCATCAATAAGTATCCCAAACACCAACTCCTGGTTCCCTGCTTATGACAACTTGGACTGTCTGTGTCCTTTTCTCCTGACAAGGTGAGAGCCTTAGCTGTCACCCCTCGACTACAGATTCTTTTCAAACTGGTCCAGAATGACGGCATTCAGCCACTTGTCCGTAAAAACCATGCTCTTCCTGCCTCTTGCTCACTACCTCTCGATCGTCTCTTACTCTTCTATTCACGAACACTCTCCAATTGAGCAACTCAGGTGCTCCTTTTTCCTTTGATGCATACTCTCACTGAAATACACAAGGAATCAGACACAGGGTGGAGGCCATTCAGCCCATCATGCCTGTATGGCGACCACAAAGTAAATTTAATCACTCCCAAAGAATCTTGCCAATAGCAAAAGGGGATAAATCCCAAAATGAACACAATAAGTACTTCTTTAAAAAAATTATTTTGCTTGGATTAAGATTTTTTGTACATGTTCTTGAATTATTTTAATACTCTCACTCTCATATTGAACTTGTTCCATTTTTTTCCTCAGCGGGCATGTGCATGGCGGCAAAAAAGTGTGCATCGGCTATGTAACGGATCTAAGAACATCCCCCTATGCAACTCAAACAACAAGCATACAAACACACCCATACCCAGCTTTCTGCCAATCATCCAGCAGGTTATGGAGAATCACCCATCATCACGCTTCAGGACATTAAAATCCGCCTTTTCGCCTCTTAACTTCTTCCAATGGCTGTGAATGTATCCCGATCAATCAGATCTTCGTTCTACAAAACAAGCAATATAAGACCCAGGAGTGCACACTACAATCACTACCATCCAATGACTCTCTAACGGTTATTAGCCCTGCTTCCTAATACTAAAAGTCTATTCAACACCTCCATCCCCATCAACAAAAGCCATTGGCCTAGCTAGTTCTTCTCAACTGCCTCCATGAACACTTCCAGTACCGATAAAACTCAGAGCCATATCCCTATTAGTACTAGAATTCTAATATACGATTGCTGTTTCTTTGCACTCAGCACTTGTCACCATCCTTTCCAGGGAGCCATATTCTAATGCATTAACTACTCTCTGAAGTAAATAGTCCCTCGCTGCCTAACTCACCGTCTTAATTTCCTGCTCTCATTCTACTATAACTCTCTCATGGCTCTCCATATTGCGAATCCATAGTCTATTCACTGCCTACTCCTAGGATATGAGGCTAATTCTCATTGCCACGCTCAATGGCCTTATATATCGTTATCTCACGTACTTCTCTCCTTGTCGCAGTCAACATCCAGTGTGGTTCACCTCCTTAAAAACAGGTACGTTCTCTTATCATTCATCACCCTCTTCTTTTCTCGCTCCAGTCGTAACCGCTGGAGTTCCTCAGGTAGTTTTAGCATGGGCCTCCTGTTTTTTTTCTCTCCTGTGTTATAACAATACAATGATCTAGCTCTCGCCGACTCTCTGGCGGAAATATCCTCTTTCATCTTTCCTTTAGGCTGATGACTCCACCCCGCACCCTCATACGGCGTGAGTTTAGAGCTCTGGCCCGGTACGTGAATTAATCTAGTAGTCCCTGTGAAATTGAGACCTCGTCACTCTCTCGTATGGGCTCTATGTCCTTCCCCCCTTCGAGAGTTGTGGTAACGCAAACTTGCACTACAATAACCTTCTGGACGATGTGAGACGCTAGCACTAAATTCTCTAAGCTCTCTCACGATGTTCTAAGACGACCAACCCGTTTTGATTTATAAATGATGCCCTTCGGAATAAGCAACATAAATGAAGATCTCGGGTAAACACCTATTCCACTGCATATTACGTACCTAGAGCTGATGTGTCCCACCTAGGATTGTGGATCTCTCGCCTTGCTGTACCTGGAACAATCTGTCCTTTCCCATAAAATCTCTCAGTACATAATAACCTCAACCAACTCCCACTATGTCTCTTCCGAAAGGACCTAGCTGACCTTTACCCCAGGATCTTTCTAAACTAGTGTTACATGTAATTGCCACTTGAGTATTTACGCATTTGTCCAAAAGAAATCAAATCGTTGGGAATGTCTCCAACGAACTTGATTGGAGTCCCACCTGTGGCCAAATTTAACTTGAACTGGAAGCACATAGATCTCATAGGAAAGAAACACTAACAGAAGACGCCTTTCTACGCATACTTGTCTCACCAGTTAACAGTGCAAGCTGTCCAAGAGCAGAAACTCCTCAACCACCCATCGAATCCCAATAACCAAGCGAACTGTCTTTCCCTGCGCTCAGTAACTCATTTTTGAGATAGCAATGTGAAGGAGGCATATGATCTGGGGTAAGGGAAACCACCATATTTCTTGGAAGAGTAGTTATGAAAGTTCCTCAAGACTGTATCAATCTTTGAAGCATAGCATTCATCTGGTCTTACGCTGATCATAATGGAGACCGCATAGATATGGGGAAAAGCTCATTTCCCCTGGGCACAAGACTCCTCTCTCTGCGATGATCGTCAGAGTACCGTACCCTGACCAAACTAGTCCAAGCCTGTGCGCACCACAAAAGAAAGGACTCCCAGTTGTTTCCGGCCGACTGGGAATCGCGAGACTGATGATAGAACCACATGACCGTACGTGCAAAGGTCCCTTTCCTCGGCCACCCTGAGGCTTCCTGAACCATTTCACAACACTTCGTCCACAGCCTGATGTGAGTACTGCTCTCCTTGACAGAACTGCAGAGTTCCTTGGCTGTAGATGGGAGATAACCTGCCGCTGCACTCAGTGGACGACTGGTTACAGGCTTCTCTACCAAGCCCTTTCAACAAACTCTAGACCGTCGCTTATCGGGCAGAATGCTGGCCCTTTCAGTCTAAGGAAGGTGCCACTTCTGTAGCAACAATGCAGTGGTGGACAAACACACTGAAAAGGGCCATATCCCTGGGTTCGGGATACATTGGCAAATCTAACATTATATCTAGCCGCGCAATGATGGAGACGTGAGCTTTCTCTGTGTATGCATGTGCCGTACGGTCAGTGCTCTCAGCCACATAGCAATAAAGTGTCTGGTCGGTTCTGTGGGTGTGATATGGTCGCTTTGTGGTCTCTCTTTCTAGCGGATAAATTCTATACCCATTCTCTTGGCTCGCTCTTCTACATCCCTTGCCCCCCCCCCCCCCGCTCTCTCTGCGATTTGTCCCCACCACATTTCCGCAGGCGCTCAAGGCCGCCAACAACCCCCATCTGGTAAAACTATCAAAATCACGAATGACTGCTCACCTTCACTCTATCATTCCTCTTTTTCCGCCTTTGGAATAAACTCCCTCACTCTTCAATCCCATTCTTCCTCCAGGCCTTCAAAGCAGCTGTTCACCACCACCTCTTATCATCCTCCATCCAAATCCTTGATCTTTTCTACCCCGATAATCCACCCAAGCCCAGCTCCTTCAAATTCCCTGCTTTCCTTCCTGAAAGTCCCTCTAATGTCCATCTTGTGTTCCCCACCCCACCCCTCTCCTTCCACAGATCTCCTCATGTCTCTGTTCCCACTGTTTTGTCCTTCCCACTCCCGCCCCTCTTGTCTCATGTCCCCCTTACTGTCCGTTGTGTGTTAGCTCTCAGACGAGTCTCGACAACATATACATTAAAAAATTAAAATTAAAATAAAAAAGCACATGGCCATTCGAAAATGGTAATGGAAAGAAGGATATCGATCTGCGTCAAAGAAGATATGAATTTCTTGCATGACCAAAAAAAAAGGCCTCTGCAGCTGCACGCAAGAGGAGCATTCAAGCAGATTATATATATATATATATATATATAATATATATATATATATATATATATATATATATATATATA
>CM068962.1:82405319-82425729 GCA_035128595.1 Eptatretus atami | reverse complement strand
ATTATATATATATACATACATACTGAAATATTCAAATTCGGTATTCAATGATTGCAGACCTCAACAATGTTGTCAGACTTAAAGGAAAGGTATACCCCCGCATTCTATCAATTCACTACGTGAGAAATTCCGTGTCAAAAGCTGGTGCAAACTTTTAAAACAAAACGATTGTGACCGTGCTTCAAGACAATGTTACACTTTAGAGAACGGCTGCACTGGTGTATGCAGCACATCATCTTCCAACTTGGCAAGCAGATGATGCCAACTGTGCATAAAGTGATTCGACCTTGTGTAAGGTTGCACAATCTCACAGGGGTCTGGCCTTACTCCATTCACTCACTACAATCAAAAGCGACGCTGACTGCTCTTAGCGAGGGGGCCAGGATGGGCCAAAACACTCCGTCACATCATCCTCTCAGGCTCTCCGTCGGAACACGGAGAGATGCACACCTTGACACCACCTGGTAGTGTTCACGTGGCCACCCCAGACATGTATTTGCAGGAATGAGCGCAATCTCTGAACACCAATTTACGATGCCTGGTGCGATGCCATCAATCATGGTCACTCACACTGGTGCACTGTGATCTGCAGTTGACTATGTGCGTTTGACAATGACGATGAATTGTCTGCTGGATGATTGTCATGTAGAAAGGCCTCTGTTTTTGCCTCAAACATGATGGTGGCTGGAGGCATTTGCCTTATACCTCATGAGTGACTTAAATTGAGTTGCCACATTGTAGTTGAAAACAAACATCCCATTGCCAAACCACCTGGGAGATACATCCCCTGAAACATTTATGGAGGGTCAAGCATTAAAGAAGACTGTTGCATACGTGTAAGATCTAGATTGCTGATGAGAATTGTGAGGAGGAAATATTAATTTCATTTGGAGCAAGGAAATTTTTCGCTTCAATATTTTGAATATTTACCCCATGCACATGAAACTAAAAGTGGGGTGAATGGAGAGGGATGGGGTGGGGCACACAGGGTAAACAACATGGGTAAACAACAGGGACTTTCAGGAAGGAAAACGGATTTTAAAAGAGGTGGGGTTTTGGGTGGATTGACGGGGGTAGTGAAGATCATGGTTTGGGATGGGAAAATATATGAGAAGGTGGTGAACAGCTGTTTTGAAGACATGGAGGGAGGAGTGGGATTGAAGAGAGTGTGCGAGTTTGTTACAGAGGCGAGAAAAAAAGAGGAATGAAAGAGTGAAGGTGAGCAGTAATTCTTGATTTTGGCAGTTTCACAAGAAAGGGTTTTTTTGGCAGACCTTGAATACCCTGCGGAAATATAGGGGTGTCTTCCTATATTTGAATCTATAAAAAGATTTGAGTCTTCTTGGAGATGCCTGTATCAACTTTACACATCTGGATTTGAGGATTTTCTCCCATTCTTTCTTGCAGATTTGCTCAAGCTCTGTCAAGTTGGATGGGAAGTGTCGGTGAAGAGCAATCTTCAAGTCTTTCCACAGATTCTCAATGGAATTCAAATCTGGGCTTTGGCTGGGCTGCTCAATGACCATCACGTTCTTGCACTGAAGCCATTCCAGTGTTCCTTTGGCTGTATGCTTGAGGTCATTGTCTTGCTTTGAAAGTAGATCTTCACCACAGTCTCAGGCTTTTTACACTCGAAAGCAGGTTCTCCTCAAGGATTTGCCTGTATTTGGCTCCATTCCTTGTTTTTTCTATTCTTGCAAGTCTCCCAGTCCCTGCCACTGAAAAGCTTCCCCATAGCATAATTCTGCCGCCACCATGCTTCACGGTAAGGATGGTGTTAGATAGGTGATGAGCTGTGCTTGGTTTCTGCCAGACGTAGTGCTTTCCATTCACGCCAAAGAGATAATTTTCGCCCCGTCACACCACAGAATATTTTGCCTCATGCTCTCAGAGTCTTTCACATGCCTTGTTGCAAACCCCAGGTGTGCTATCATGTGCCTATTTCTCAGAAGTGGCTTCCTTCTGGCCACTCTCCCATAAAGCCTAGATTTGTGAAAGGCTGTAGAGACTGTTGTCCTTCCGGCAGGTTCTCCCATCTCAGCCAAGGAACTCTGCAGTTCTGTCAGAGTGGTCATTGGTTCTTCATCATCTCCCTGAACAAGATCCTTCTTGTCCAGTTGCTGAGTTTGGTCAGACGGCCAGCTCTAGAAAGAGTCTGGGTAGTTCCATATTCTTTCCATTTCCTAATGATGGAGCTCATTGTGCTCTTGGGAACTTTCAACACTAGAAATTGTTTTTCCTTCCCGATCTATGCCTCCTCACAATTCTATCTCAGAGTTCTACGGACAGTTCCTTGGAATTCATGGTAGAGTTTCTGCTCTGACATGCACTGTTAACTGTGAGACAATATGTAGAAAGGTGTGTTTCTTTCTAAATCATGTCCAGTCAATTAAATTGGCCACAGGTGGACTCCAATCAAGTTGTGGAGACATCTCAAGGATGATGTCTTTTGGACAATTGTATCTCAAGGGCAATTACATGTAACACAGGAGAAAGATCTGGGGGTGGTTAATAGATATGGGAGGTAAGCAAGCAACACAATGCCAGGCAGCTCTAGGTAAAGCAAATCGGGGTTTATGTTGTATTCCGAAGGGGATCATTTATAAATCAAAAGGTGGTGCTAACATTGTAGAGGAATTTAGTGAGGGCCACATCTAGAATATTGTGTGCAGTTTTGGTTACCACAACTCAGGAAGGACATAGTGCCATAGGAGGGTTCAGCACAGACTACTAGATTAAAATTCCGGGCCAAGCTAAACTCAGCTATGAGGTGCGGCTGAAGGAGACGGGGCTTTTTACATGAAAAAGGAGGCGGTTACGAGGAGATATGATAGAGATGTTTAAGATAATGAAGGGTAGAGATAACATAAGTGCAGATGAATTATTCAACAGAGTAGGCAGTGATAGGACTATGGGCCATAGCCTGAGAGTAAAGAAGAGGAGAATTAAGACGGTAGTTAGGCAGGGGACTTTTACTCAGAGAGTAGTTAATGCATAGAATGGCCTCCCTGGAAAGGTAGTGGCAGGCAAGAAACAGAATATAAGTTTAAATTAGAATTAGATAGGTACCTGGAAGTTATGGAGATAGAGGGGTATGGGATGTTGATAAGACTTTTAGGTAGTTAGAGCTTGATGGGTGAATGTGTGCATGTGTACAGAGTGCTGTTGGTGGGGGTCTCGTCAAGGGGTGTTGTGTGGTTGATGTTGTGTGTGTGTTTTAACCAAGCCAATGCGCCCTCCCCTGAGGGGAAGAAATAAATAAATAAATAATAAAAAAATTCAAAAATTACAAAAACTTAAAATATAATTTTTTAAAGAATACTTTTTTTTTTGTGTTTCCTTCTTTGGATCTTGGGTTGATAAATTACTTTGGTGGTCGCACAGGCATGATGGGCTGAATGGCCTCCACCTGTGTCTGATTTCCTTGTATTTCATAGAATGATCAAAGGAAAAAGGATGCACCTGAGCTCAATTTGGAGTGTCATAGCAAAGGGGTTGGATACTTATTGATGGAAAATATTTCAGCTGTTAATTTTTAATTAATATGTGAAAATTTCTAAGAACATGTTTTCACTTTGTCATTGTGGGGTATATTGTGTAAATCGGTGACAATTTTTTGTTAATTTAATCGATTTTAAATTCAGGCTGTAACACAACGAAATGTGACAAAAGTCAAGGGGTGTGAATACTTTCTGAAGGTACTTTATATCATTTTGGTCCTAGTTTATGCCTGGTGTTGGCTCAGTGGTTAGGGTGGCGGCTTGGGATCCTAGGGTCCTGAGTTCAAGGCTCGTTTCCCGCTGAATTAATTCACCAGGGGGTTGACTCAGCCTGCCATCCTTCTGAGGTCGGCAAAAGAGTACCAGCTTGCTGCGATGACTGAGTCATTCGAGTATCCTGCGTCGGAGTGGCGACCGTCCAGGATTGTACCCAATAGCCAAGGAGACTGCTTCAGCAGCACCAACGCTCTGTACAGAGTATGGTCCCAATGGGGAATGGGGGGTCCTAGTTTCATGAATGAAGAATGACTTTTAAAAAATTAAAAATTCCCGTATCCATTTCTTCATCAGAATCGAAACAATTCCTCCTTGTCGCACACCCAACCTGTCCACAGAGTTTCATCCGAGTCTGTCCACAACTTATTGAAATATCATGCTATATACTGTATCATTTTTGGCCTTTACTCTCAATGGTGAAGGATCACTTTAAAAATAGGTCCGGATCTCGACAAAAATCGAATCAATTCATCCTTCGTACGCACCCAACCTGTCCACCAAATTTAGTCCAAATCCATCCACAACTTTTTGAGATATCCTGCTCACAGACAAACACATACAGACAGACAAGAAAACATAACCTCCATCCACATTTGGTGGTGGAGGTAATGATTATCCATGATCCCAACCTTATCAATATAATTTTGTATTTACCACTCAGCTGGACTGACAAGATGGCCTAGACATATGCACACTCACCTCTAAGCTGTCTACCCTGGGTTTGAATCCCAACCTAGTTATAATCTGTCATCCTGGTGTTTTTCATCAATGTGTGCCGTACCTCAGATAGACGTTGAATGGGCTTCCCATCTGCCGGTATTATTTGATGGATGTTAAAGATCCCACGGTGTCTTTCTTAAAGAGTATCCGAGCTTTAGCCGGTACCATGGCGAAATTACAAATTGCTGCATTAACCAGCAGAGGGCATTACATCAGTGGCACAGCTGTGCTCTCAGCCATTTATGCTACCCCATAGCCTTGTGCTGCATAGAAACGAAGAAGACCATCCAGCTCATGTAGAACATATACATTAGGATACAATGATGAAAGCTGTATTACATAATGACATCTTCAAAGAAGCCAGGGCAACATTATAGAGAAATGAAAGCATAATTCTCACTCTTAACACTTTTGTCATGGTAAGTGCTCCATTGGAATTGTGGAATCTAGGGAATAGACGTGCTAGTGATCTCATGGAAAAGGACAATGGACTGGATATCCCTAAAGTTGTTGGTTTGAATCAAAATGAATGCAGCAGTAAGAAGGATTTTGATTGCAAGCTTAGAGAACCCAAGTTGATCCCAATAGAATTGCCATGTTGACATTGCACCTTCACTTTAAAAAAAAAACCCGTCTGACTCACTAATGACCTACAGAAAGATGGAAATTTGCAGAAAGCAGCTTGCGCTGCTTGGTTTGTTCTACTACACATCATAACATGTACACGTCATCGCCAGACTCTATGGTTGACTCTTATTGCCCTTAGGTTACTCCAATGCACACTAAAATGCTATCCAGGAAGAAACAAAACAAAACCATCCACATTCTTTTAACTGCATTTGTTTTAAAGTGTCGAAGATTATCAATCTGTGCAATACAATATATCGAACACAACTGTGGCTCTTTGTGTGAGGTTCGAAATCTGTTATTGCATTAATCCCTTTGTAATACAAAGCACCGATTTTAAAATGCACTAGATGACCCGTGAACCCGTTGGTTTCCCTTTGTGACAGCGGTTGATGAAAAAAATCATTTCAAGAAAAAGAAAAAGAGACAGCTCCAGCGAACTAAACCGCTGAGGTTGTTTGCATTGATCAAATAATCCCGAAGAGTACTTGACTGAATTGGGAATTGATTTTTTTAATAATTTTTTTCATTGCCCGATTTGAACGAAACTTGATATTGTGCGTCAATGTGAAAAAAAAACGGAGAAAAGAAAGTTGAAGAAACAAGCCGGGAGGCGACGATGGTTCGCGGGCATTATTGAGGAAGCCCTACCGTAAAAACCTATCTCTTCCATCAAAATTGACCAAATCAAATCGGATTTTTTTTATATGTTGTACTTATGGACATTATGCACAGCTTCTAGGAAATTAAATTGCGAGAAAAAAAATCGAGAAAAAAATCGAGAAAAAAATAAATAAATAAAAAGTTCACGTGGGCGTGGCTCCGCCCACAAGGGGTGTGGGACGCCCCTCATACAAAAAAACACAACTAGACCATGATATCTAGCTTGTGTCCAAGTTTCATCAAGATCGCATCGAAAGTCATGGAGCTATGCTCTGGAGAGAGTCACAGACAGACAGACAGACACACAGACACACAGACACACAGACACACAGACACAACGAAAATAGTGGTCACTGCTGGTGCCCGCGAACCAAAAAATAGTGGTCACTGCTGGTGCCCGTGAACCAATTATTATGCGTAATCTTCTAAACACAATTCTACATTTAACTAGATGACCCGTGAACCCGTTGGGTTCCCGTTGTGACAGCGGTTGATGAAAAAAATCATTTTGAAAAATAAATTAATTAAAAAGATAGCTCCAGCAAACTATACTGCTGAGGTTGTTTGCATTGATCAAATTCTCCGGAAGAGTAGTTGACTGAATCGGGAATTGATTTTTTAATAATTTTTTCGTTGCCCGATTTGAACAAAACTTGATACTGCACACCGCAGGCGAATGCTGAGTAAGTTGGCCCTAAATTTTTGCGCTATCGTGTACCATTTTGGCTGTATTTCAGGAACATACATACATACATACATATATACAAGATGAGAGTTTAAGTAATATATAGATAAACATGGAAGTATTAGATCAAAATGGCGATGTATATTTTGTGCTTAAAAATAAATCGTTCTTTGTCTATAATAAATGTTTGAGATTTTAAAATAAATCATTTCAAGAAAAAAAAAAAGAGACAGCTCCAGCGAACTATACCGCTGAGGTTGTTTGCATTGATCAAATAATCCCGAAGAGTACTTGACTGAATCAGGAATTGATTTTTTAACAATTTTTTCATTGCCCGATTTTAACAAAACTTGATACTGCACACCGCAGGCGAATGATGATTAAGGTGGCCCTAATTTTTTTGCGCCATCGTGTACCGTTTTGGCTGTATTTTGGGAACATACATACATACATACATATATATACATATATATATATGTATACAAGATGAGAGTTTTAGTAATATATAGATTGATATCACAAGCCACACAATCTAGAGGTTGCTTAATCTCATGCACAGAATATCATCCTGCATCAGCTTTATACAACCTGCCAAGATCCTTCGCCTAGAAAAGCATGGTTCCATTTATCAAAATATCATTTCACATCCCGAAGACATTTTTCGTGTGACTTGCAAAAGGCAATGTGCAATGTCACAAGTTGAAAGTTAATCTCTGCATCTGCCAAATGAGAAGTCGTAGAGGAGAAATTAATTCTGCATTGCAATGTGGCAAAACCAACACCTTGGTTAATATTGGTGACGAAGGTGTATGTGTAGTTTATGTTCGAGCTGGGCCGATATCGGTATCGGTCATCTGCACAAGCCGATATCGGCAATTTTTTTGGTAATCGGCATCGGCGGATTGGAGTAAGTGCGAGTGTCGATTACCGGTTACAGTTGTACTGTGTACAACCCAAAAACCTTGAGTAGCTTTCACTCTTGATTAGGGTGAATTTAAAATCAACAAATTTTCAAAAACAACATTGCATTATAGACATTTCAAGATGTACTCATGCATAAACATTCTTTATTAACAGCTGACAATCATTGTGTGGCAGGTAGAAAAAGTTTGGCTTGGCAATTTGGAAAACATGTTAATATGGCAAACGGTTCAGAAACCGTGTTATCAAATTTATTTTGCTTTGAAACTCATAAAAGAGTAAAAATATAACCTTTCAAAAGCACACCCAATTCATATAAAATAAATAATTGCTTTGGAAACAGGCACGAGTATAAAGGAAAACGTAATTGCTCGTACGCTGATGAGATTGAAAGTTAAAACTTACTGTTCCTACCATATTTTGAGGTGTATAAACCGCAGCCGTGTATTAACTGCACCCATGTTTTTCACCCTCAAAATAAATGAATATATTGATCATTTTATTTTCTAATCTAGATCTAAATACGTTTGTACATTAACTTTGTCTGGAACAAAATTACGGAGGTATCATCATGCATCTTTGTCGCACACCCAACCTGTCCACCAAGCTTAGAGTATCTAAGATTACGTCTTACTCCCATGTCCGCTTAATTTTGTCTAACAGTCTTATTCTTATTTTCAAGAAGTTGAAGAGAGAGGAGAGGGTATCAATAAGTTTTTATTTTTCTTTCTTATTTTTAAATATTATAAAGTGGATTTTTTTGTGACTAGAAAAAGGAAGAAAGGGGATTCATACCGCTATCATACATATTTCTTGTGGATTTGTGGCCCTGAAAAGGGCTGTTTGGGTTTGATGAAGCTTTTAAGCTAAACGAGAGGAAATCCTCATCAATGCTTTCCTCAAAAACGACATGTAACTCCTTGTCCGGATCAGGGTAGAGCAAGTCCCCATCGCCGTCCATGTTGCTGTTACCATTATTTGCAGCCTCTTCCTCCCAAATGATGTCGTCCTCTGTGCTGTCCATGTTGTTGGAGATGCAGCATTTCAGAAATGCTTGCTTAATGATGTCTGATGGTATCTCCTCCCACACCTTGACAATCCAGCCACAGATTATTGGAAGGTCGACCTTTCTCATGCTCCCATTCTTGGTGTAGGTCTTCTCCCCACTCATGATCCAGTCGGACCAGCAGCGACGTAGCCTGTCCTTGAACACCTTCTTGATGGACACAGAAAGGGGCTTCAGGAACAATGTAATCCCACTTGGGATGATAACGAGATCGGTATTGGTCCGACAGAGCAGTGCTTTGGTGTCGTCGGTCTTGTGATGACTGAATGCATCCAGGCCGAGCATCGTTGGGAGAGACTGCCATACAGCCTATTACTCCAGATTATGCACACCCTGTCCTGGACCAGTCCCTCATCTATCCACCCCTTCTGCTGCACATGAACAATGACACCAGCTGAAAACTTGTCTTTGGGCATTGTCTTCCTCTTCAACATGACATACACGGGAAGCTTGCCACAGTCTGTGGTGCAGGTGAGCATGATGGTAAACCAGTCCTTCTTGTGACCAGTAATGTTGATCGTCACATTGCGCGCAAGCTTATTTGAGGTGGGTGTGCCATTATTAGACTCTAGCTATTGGGAATAAGTCTTCCTTTGATTTGAGACCTTTTGTTGTTCTTCTTCTTCTTCTTCTTTCTCTTATTGTTTTATGTTTAATGGAGTTTTCAGAGCCACGAGGTTCTTATACGCCACACCTAAACTCCAGGTGTCTCCAGCCGTTTCTGAACGTGGCTTTATTTAATTTTCTCACACGGTTAATAAAATTCTGTAAAAATTCTTAAGCGGAACCGATTTTCAAAATTTAAATGGTGGAATTGAGCTTAACAGCAGTTCTGACTGCTAAAAAAAAAAGTGTTCATTTGGAACATAATTGAAATTCAGCATTGATCATTTTAAGAACGAGTTTTTTTTCTGTACCCGTGTATTAACCACACCCCCAACTTTTACCTTTTGTGCCGATAAAAAGTATGGTTTATACACCGGAAAATATGGTACTTCCTGGCCAACTGCAGGTTGAAATCATACGTTCCAGGTGTACCCGAGTGCATCAAAGCGTCAGTTGAATTTATTCTTTAACATTTCAAAGGCGGACCGACAGTATTCTGGGCTGCTTGAGTATTCTGGATTGTTCAGTGCTCCTGCAGCATACGATAACAAACTCACATGTTGCCTTTCATCTGACAAGGCAGAGAAACTCAGGTTTCTCAAAAACGAATCTGAGCTTTGTGGACTTTAAATATTTAAACTCTTAAATGTGGCATTTTCCTGATTTTGAATGATGTGAGCACAGGCAACAAGGTAATGATTGGTCTCCCACTGAGCTTGTTAAATCACCGGTTAAGTCGCCCCCACTGCTGTGCTGATACCACCATTTATAACATTGAGTCAACAGCCAATCAATCTCGTTACTGTTTTGGGTTGAACGATTGTTCAGAACGGAATCCCTTTGTAACGCGGGTACTCTGTGCTGTATTTTGTATAAAACTTGATTTTCACATGACCAGACAAGTATGGAAAGTTTCATTTTGTACCCGTCAATAGCATATCAAACGAGCACACGGCAGCTCGTCATTTGTTTAAATATGCAGGGATGCTGCGTCATTCGATATCCAATCGATTAGAGAAGGGATTTAAAATGTATCGATTCACAGCAACTCAATAACATCAATCCATCACAGTATTCACTTCATGCGTGCACAATATACTCGGATGTCATTATTTACCACTGTATAATCGGTATCGTAATCGGTATCGGCCGATTTTTCTTTTCTTTTTTTTGTTTAGATTGTTTTTCTTTTTAAAATGAGTAATCGGTTATAGTCATATTATATAATCGTCTCAGCACTAGTTTGTTTACACAAACTGTGTTTCGTGAAATCAGTGGTGAAATTGCAGTTTTTCCCCTCCCAATTGCAAACAGATCTTTTTTTGCATTTTGGAGCTTGCCACCTTTTAAACCCTTGCAGGCAAAACAACGGCTGTGCGTAATATGCAAGCTCAACAAATTGCTTCTCTCTGATGCTGTGCTGCAATTACAATGTTTTAATTTAAATACAAATGTGCTGTACACTGCATGTCACTGAAAATGCTCTGTGGCCTTCTGCTCTCCATGAATTTGGTAAAACCTTTTTATTCCCGCGCTTTCGAAGAAAAGCGGGAATATTGTGATTGCTCCGCGTCCATCCGTCCGTACGTCTGTACGTCCGTCTGTCTTACCCTGTAACTCCTCCTGCACCGTTTGAAATAGGAACTTGAAACTTTGGGACATAGTAGATATATGTATGGGGAAGTGCACAACACTGTCGGATTTTTGATATGACCCCGAGGGGCCGGGCCAGAGGGGTTGGGGTCATGGGGGTCGATTTTTCTATTTTTTAAATTGTCTTATAGCTTTTTAAGTCAAACATATTCATGAGTTATACATTTAACAACATATTTTTTTAAACACGATGATCAGAGGGTGCTTGGGGGGTAGGGGGTGCTTAGCGGATAGGGGGTCAAAATAGCTCCTCCTACACTGTTTGAAATAGGAACTTGAAACTTTGGGACATAGTAGATATATGTATGGGAAGTGCACAACACTGTCGGATTTTTGAATATACCCCTAGGGGCCGGGCCAGAGGGGGTAGGGTCATGGGGGCTGATTTTTCTTTTTTAAGTGTATTTACCATTGTACACGGTAAATTATTTTATAAAGAACGTACTTATGTGGCCCCCGTGAGTGACAAACAGTCACAGGTTTTACTGTATTTATCTAATTGATTATGAATAATTATAATTAATATTATACACAGTTCATCTATGATTAAATGATGCACAGTTCTATATTGCTGGACAGTGTTAAATTAATGTTCATGAAATGTTGACATGCTTGCAATGACTTTTGATTTAGTAAACATAGTAAGTCTTGGTCATAAAGCACATCAAATAGAAAAGAATAGTCAATCCATTTTGCAAGATAAAATTTCACCTAGTTAAATTTGTTACGACTTGCACTGATCAATCATGCAAATTGTTTGATAAATAAAGTGCAGCACTTCAATAATTTTTCCAAATTGTTTATGGACAGTTTCATCGTCGGATCATCATTCCACATCCGGTACGTCAGCTGTTGCCATCGTGGAGGTGAACAGCCCGGAGGCAAGAATTAATTCATCAAGCGAAAATAAGGTCCTATTCCATCAGCAACGTTGAACTACTGTGCAATTGCAATGTGTTGCAAATACCTTCCCATCCTTCTTTGTTATAAGTCATGGTGTTCGGGCTGTTTCACTTAGTTTCTGAGAGCGAAGAACATGTTAAGAATTTGTAAACGCGTGCCAAAACCCAGTTTGGATCACGCGCCAGAATCAAACTGCCACATCACTTTAACCTTCACCACACTCTTCCTACAAATACGACAATGACCACACTACACTGATAAATCATTAAGACACATTGATTATATCGCTCAACCTTATTAGAACATTATACAAGCTCACGGTACACATTCGCCATTGCTCAACAACCACGACACCTCAACCAAAGTATGAACCACCACACCACCTCAATCACAGCTCATCCACCACACTGCTTCTACCACTGCCTTGACCACAATCACCACACAATCAGAGCAGATGCCTGCTGCCGCCTTCGGAGCAGCAAAAACAATGGCATAATGTGCCAGCAGAAGGCACTCCCGATCTGGACATTTAGACTTCAATAGCACGAAGCAAAAATGTGCACTAATCACCCATTAGCACCCTATGGATAGCCCTGATGCTCCGCTTTCGTGTAATGCCAATTAGGCTTCTAGCACAAGTTTGCACTCGGAAAGCGCAGCCAAAAACTCCAGCTCCATGTTAAGTGCAGAGCTCCACTGCATGGGGAATCCAGGAGGTGAAGCCAGCATTCTCACAACTATGAACTCACGTGGACGGTGCTGACACTGAAGGAATTGGGTGTGCACCAATGGGCACGCCACAAATCCCGGTCACCACAATTAGCAACTCTCCTGATCCATACCAAAGCCCCACCTCCACCAAGCAGCTGTTTACGCAGTACGTTCCAGATGAGAGGAAGAGGATATTTGGCTTGGTTGGTGGTACATTACAAAAGGTGGGTCAGAGCTAGTGGAATGGAGCTGGAGCAGTGGGACTGAGCTTGTGGAACAGAGCGCTGGGCAAGCGAGCAATTCTGGCACCATGTGGGGTGCATTCATCAAGGCCACGCCAATTAACACCTCACACATTAAGTTAATCTATCACCTCAAACAACAAGTTAATTGGTCTCCTCACATGTTCTTTCTCTATCTTCGAATCGTCTGCTTTGGACACACAAGGAACTCAGCAAGGGCAAGTCAAAAGAACCATCCTTTTCAGCGACCTTACTGATATGCAACTCTTTCCAATTCTCTCCTTGCACCTCAGCCACACCCGCACCTCTTCACAATATGCACCTTGGATAACCAGTATTACTCCTTTTTACCCCACCCTCAGCGAATGGGCAGCGTGGACTCGTCAGCCACACTCGGTGAACTAAAGAAGTCGCAACCACCTCACACTGCTCTATCTTTCTTGTTATTCTACCCTTCTGAGGAATGATCCTGTACACATATATGTGTTATGGAGGGAGGGAGGTCAGAGAGAGGGAGAGTGGGGTGGGAGAGAGAGGGACATTGGGGTGGGAGGGAGAGGGACATGGGGTGGGAGGGAGAGAGAGTGAGGGGTATGGGAGAGGGGGGATTCTGGCAGATGTGATGCCCAGTTTAACATATCCAAGAGACGGCACACAGATTCATGTATCACCCTGGCCTGTGAAACACCGGGATGACAGTTTATAGCTGGGTCGGCATTCAAACCCAGGCGAGACACCTTAGAGTGAGCATGTGTACCTTTCGGCTATCATGGTGTGATCTGGGAATTCATTGCATTACAAAAACTGAATCGATCCAAGCAGCAGTTCCGACAGCGAAATAAAAAAAAGGGTGTGGGGGGGGGGGGGGGGGACGACAAGCTTCATTTGTCCAATTCGCACATTTTTTGACACCCTTCCTCCCTTGACCTCCAGAGAGTTGTATGTTGGAGGATGGTGTTTTGGAGGAAGATAGAGTGAGGGGCGGGAAGGGAAGGCGGCGTGAGGGAGGGAAGGAAGGCGGTGTGAGGGGAGGGAAGAGAAGGCGGCACCAGGGAAGGGAAGGAAGGCCGCGCCAGGTAAGGAAGGCAGTGCCAGGGAAGGGAAGGGAAGGTGGCGCCATGGAAGGAAAGGGAAGGCGGCACCAGGGAAGCGAAAGGAAGGCGGAGCCAGGAAAGGGAAGGGAAGGCGGCAACAGGGAAGGGAAGGAAGGCGGTGCCAGGAAGGGAAGGCGGTGCCAGGGAAGGAAAGGAAGGCGGTGCCAGGGAAGGTAGGCGGCCAGGCGAGGAAGCGAAGGCGGCACCTAGGGGGAGGGAAGGCAGCAGGTGGGAGGCAACATTGGGTGGGTGCAACATGGTGTGGGGGCAATGTGGGGGTGGAGGCACCAGAGGGGATGGTGAAGGCAGCATGATGGAAGGGGGAAGGCAGTGCGAGATTAGAGGGAAGGTAGCATAAGAGAAGGGGGAAGGCATCAATAAGATTATATATATACATATATATGGATACAAACAAACACGACATAATAGTGACCAAAGCTTTTCATGCTGCACTCTTCAGGGTAAAAATCGCAGCAAGTGAAGAAGGAAGTGAAGGCGTGTGCTTTATACGCAAATCTCAATAAGGTAGCCACTGATTGGTTCAACAGTAATGACGTCACGGTTAATCCGAACGCTCATTGGTCGGCTCATCATCTTCACCTCGAGCTCCATTGGCTGAAGCAGAGTTCATCGATGATTGACGTTTGCAACCGCATCCTGGAGAGAGGGGGGATGGGTTTCCCCTAAGGTCCATTCACCTTATAAGGGGTCAATCATCGACGAACTCTGCTTCAGCCAATGGGAGCTCGAGGTGAGATGATGAGCCGACCAATGAGCGTTCGGATTAACCATGACGTCATTACTGTTGAACCAATCAGTGGCTACCTTAATGAGACTTGCGTGTATAAAGCACGCGCCTTCACTTCCCTCTCACTTGATGTGATTTTTACCCTGAAGTGCAGCACGAAAAGCTTCGGTCACTATTATGTCGTGTTTGTTTGTATCCATGTTGAAGTTCTGTAGTACCAAACATCTGTTTATATACAATATATATATATATATATATATATATATATATATATACTACACACACACACATATATAATCGATTGTGCTGCCTAAGCTTTCGGTTCATAGAGGAGCTACAACACAATTATGCACACACATGCATACAAGTACAGAAGACAATACCTGAGCTGACTTCAAAAAAAGGCCGCTGAGCTTGGGGAAGTTATCACTTCCGAGGCACTCTGGGTAGTAATGATGCCATCTTTATATTGGAAAATCTTTATGAAGTCACTTTTCTCTCAAGGGGGGGGGGGGGGGGTGGCAGGGATAAGGAGCAATTGGGGGGGGGAGGACAGGGATAAGGAGCAATTGGGGGGGGGAGACAGGGATAAGGAGCAGTTTTGTACTCCCCATGAATTTCAACGTATTGGGTTTGTCCATGCTCTATCTGTTAAATGCTAATCAAGTAAAGAAGCAGCAGGTACCATTTTAAAAGCCTTTGGTAGCCAGGGTCAGAATCAAACAAAGGACCTCCCAGACTCAAAGCGGATGCTCTAACTATTACGCCACAACACTAACCTTTTTAAGGTCTTGACAGGTATATCCATTGACAAATGCATAAACCAGTTTCAGAAGCATGACAATGATATGAGACTTTGACAAAATGGTTTAGCATTATCATGGATCTAACCAGATAGTCATTGCCATGGAGCAAGATGCACAACATTTCTGCAGAGTACCAATGAAGGCGATTTCTGTGGCCAAAATCTTTTAAGGACAAACAGAATAAGTACAAAAATTGTGTATTAGAGCAATTACTCAACCTCATTGGTATATCACATCACTCACAGCAGACATCTAATTACCATCACATCACATGTGCTGCATACTGGTAAATTAAATTAATAGCTGGCTTAACCAAAGTTGTGAAGGAAGTCGCTTCCAAAATGATCTAGTCCCTTACAACACAAAAAGCTTTTCTCTTGGTAATTTCTCTACCTCCTTCTTGTGCTGGAATTGAAGGACATTAAGTGCATGAAAGGGTTTCATTTTGAATGATTTCTACGTCGGCCTCAATTGAGCTAAAAATTTTCCTTGTACAATTTCATGGACAGTTGAATGCCGACTTATCACACAACGATAGGAAAGAAGTGCACAAAACAACTGCAACCCAAATCAAAATGTCCTTTCAAGATCCAGCCAAGTTGCCCTTTCAATGTACTTTCGATGGCAGATAAAGTTCACGAATCGGGCTTTGACATATGGGATTTTCTCACCATGACGCTTAAGTGCAGATAAACCACCCCACACCTCACCCATTTTTTCATGGCTTACAGATATTAGCTGCACAGCTTTGTGAGATTGATGAAGTCAAGGCCTCACTTAAAGGGTTGAAGGTCACGACTAACTCAACCTTTGGAGATGCACTTTTTTGTTTACAACCAACATCCCAACAGGACTAATTTCCACTCTTCTTGCTTTAACTCCTCAAAGTCATCTTCCAAGGGTTTTTTGATAAAATGCACCCGAATGTTGTCAAACTATGCACAAAATCTCAGATATATGGCTCGTGAAAAATCAACAAACACTGTTTTCTGGTACACAATTTTACTTCTACCATTCCTTCATTCTCACAACACAAGGATAAGTTTTATCTTCGCGAGTGTGTCGGCTGTCAAGGCTAAGAATGTTTGTGTAATGTTTATCTTATTAGAAAAGGTTACAAGTTTGGCGTACAGAGATCAAACCATTTCACTCGCCTTGTTTCCCACAATGGCAAATGCTCGTGGAGGAGTTTCGTCGAAGTACATCAGTGTCGACAAAATGATGACGGTTTTCCTTTCTTGCGGGTTGTTGAACAGTGTTTGTTGGCACTCTAATTGCTTCCCATATTTAGAAATCATGTGAAAAACTTCAATTAATTTTTCGGCAGAGTGCTGTACTTCAAATCATCATTTATTTTTGCAGAATGTGGCTTCTGATTTGCACCATTGCTGGAAGTGCGGCCGATTTGCAGTGCTCCTGTAGGTTAGGACAGGAATCTGTAATTTGGCAAGGACGCCAGAGATAGCTCGTCGTATTTTCATGAAAGACACATGGCATCTTTAAGGTCCACCAATATTGCTACCAGAGAGGACGTTCATCCCAAGGAAGCAATATACTTTGCAATGAACATCTGAAAGTCAAATGGGGTTGTTTTTATACAGAGCATTTCAGTTTGTTTTGCGGCTTCCAAAAATATATACATTGTGGGATGTGAATGTGTCATGCTTTCCCTTGTGTAGCAGAAGATCAGGCCATTTACGCGTACACACTTCCATCGCATCCATACCAGCAGAAGTACCGGTATACCGTGTCACAGCAATTTCAACAGATACGGTGACTGCGAATAATCATTCCGCTGGATAAGTTGAGAAAAAGACATTATTCCTGTTTCATTCACTCAGGGAGAAGATTACTCGAATTGACCAAGATGGTTCAGCAAACACGTGGATTTGATCGTGTGACGCCAGATTTGCTTGCACGTCACAGACAGTCGACATCGTTCTCAACCTTTTCATGTCAGGATGATCTCGGTTTATTTGATCTTGTCTAGTTTTCTGGTAGAGTTGACTCTTGAGGAGTATAAAGCATTGCACGCAAGTAAAATCTGGATATTTGTGAAACAGTAGGTTGAATATTGTGTTTTCTTCCTTGGCGCGGGGTGGGAAATGCTACACCACACTGGTTGTTGACGCTGTCTCTAATACAAGTGAAGTACATCGTGATCCAGTCATTTATCTATTCACAAACCCAACATTTCAATTCAGGTAAATGCCGACCATATAATCAGTGTAAACGGACATGCGTGTTAGTTATGGAAGGCTAGAGCGCTTTATGAATTCAGTGCTGTGAGATTTTCAGTACCATGCCTGTTTTTTTAAGTGTTAGCCCACAGTGTTTTCAGATGTGAAAACAAAACATCTCTATTCGTCATAGCTCAGAGTGTAATATACGTTGATCCCCAACTGTAAAAATTAATGGGCACTCAGCAACCAAACAACACAACACAACACAACAGCAAGCAGCAGCAGCACGCAATTCAACAGCAACAACAACAAACAATTCAATTCATTTCAACAATTTCAACATGGCCGATCACAAGAAACATAAGGGCTGGAAGGCAGGATCTGGGAAGAATATTATTTCTCGAAAGTATCCAGGCAAAACCAGGATGTTCTCGAAACCAGAGAGCATTGCAGTTGCGATAGCGAGTTGCCTGTGCCGGAAACCAACCAGCAAGCCATGAAATCCATCCAACCGGGGTCCAACCAAAGGAAGGATGATCAGAGTAGTCGAGATCACCACAATAACATTTTGTTATTTTACAAAGTGATTTCATTTACAACTCGAAGGCATTGGGTGAGCGCATAACTCCGCCAGGCTGATTGGTTTACGTTTTGTTTCCCACTGATAGGCCGGATCTCGATTCGGACCTAAACCAAAATCATATGGCTTACTCTTGTCACCTAACCAACTCACCGCCAAGTTTCTCCGAATCCGTCCATACTTTTTCAGATATCATGCTATATATCGTTTTAGCCCAATCACTTAAAAAGAAAGAAGAAAAATCCAATAATCATTTTTTATAATTCTAGGATCCAGGTCCGGATTCGGATTTTCCCAAAATCCAACTCATTCTTTCCTTGTTACATACCCAACCTACCACCAAGTTTAATCAGAATCCGTCTACAACTTTTTGAGATATTTTTTCAAAACAGACAAACAAGCCGGTAGGCACATGGGTGGTCGCCACATAATTGCATACTAGTCATACAGTTTTTGACGGATCGGGCTGAAATTTTTTGACAAAGACGTTGATTTAGTGCGCATAAAAGTCTGGAAGCCGATTTTTGATTTTCGAAAAAACAATTTTTTAGGATTTTCAAAAGTTTCAAAGTCCCGTTGCTAGGCAACGGTGTGTCCATAGCAATGTGCTCAAAAGCATACACTAGATCCTGGTATGAACCTACCGTCAGTTTCATCAAAATCGGTTGTCTCCTCTGGCCTCCAGAGCTGTCCATTACATACAAACAAACAAACAAAAAAATGACGGTAAATAGACACCCTTATTTTTGAAGCACACCATTTGAAAAATAAAACCTAAATAAAAATCGGCTCGAGTAAATTTTCTAAATATCTCGAAGTGTTTAATTCCGAAGTCTCGTTTCTCCACATTCAAAACTGTAGGACAAGTATTGAAAATACCGTACGCGGTTTTTCGGCGCTGCATAGCAACGGTGGTTGCTTTGCAACGAAACTCAAAGCGCACACTCCCAGCCCATATGTCACCTGTTCGCCAAGTTTCATCGAAATCGGTTTGCTGGTTTGTGCTGTGGAGCCTCGCATTGCACACACACACACACCACACACACACACACAAGAGAAAACCCGACAATAAGGGTACTCCAGCGACCACCCAACAAACAACAGTCAGACAGACGGGGTGAAAACATAACCTCCAATCATCTTCGGTGGCGAGTTAATTATATTTCAATGTCAAGGAAAATTTACCCAACTACCAATGTATAATTGCAGACCATTGGAGATGAAGGGCAAAACCATTAGATAACAAATAACCTTTGATGAACGTAGGTATGACCACAATTTGTACATCTAACAATATAAATGCAGATATGAATGTGATGATGGATTGTTTGTTTTTTGACATAATAAGACAGTTGAAAATTTGCAAATCCAATGAGATATTTCAATCCCAAATAGTCTCTAGAATGTGGGAAATGATTGTATCGAAGCCTATATTTCAATTTTTTCAGGGGTTTCGGGTACCCAGGACCCCCTATCTGGGACCACTGTATTGCTGGACAATAAAACCTGTTCAGTGTTCTGGATTCGCACCCCGTTGGAAATCCTGGGATGGGCCTGCAACATTCATCAAGTTTTAATACTGCGTTGAAAAAATGAGGGCTTGGTGCTCTGTGTCGAGCTTTGATCTTATTGATCCCATATTCATCAAAGGGAGAGTATTTCAAGAGAGCGCATAGCTAAGTGAGGGTGCTCACAAGAATATAAAAATCCAAAAATATTGTTCATAGCTTAATAAATACATTGTTTCTTTACACAATTCAAACTTTTGATTCACAATTGTAAACAAGACAGAGCATTCAGTGTGACCAGCTCTCATGAAAAGAGAACACTCAGGCAGGGGTCGAGAGTTGAATATTTTGCAAGGTGGAGGGCAACACCCTTTGTCGGGTCAGGCTGCGGAGTCCCCTGACACTATGAAGTATCTAAATAAGCTAAAGGTTTTGATTGATTTTGATGCACCATACCCTTTACAAGCATTGGTGCAGCCGAAGCGGTTCTTGGCAACAGTTACACTGTGAGTTTGTCATTCCTTCCCAGCATGGTTTGGCCATGCTCTATCTTTTCAAATGCTGAGATCAAGCAAGGAAGCAGCACATACCACTTTTGAAGTCTTTGGTGTAACACAGCTGGGGTTTGAACCACAACCTACCAGACTTAGAGCAAACGCTCCAACCATTACATTAGTTAGTCTACAAATATTTAAATATGTCTGAGATGGCTTCCAGAGCATGTTAAAGGGGAAACCAAATGCTTTGACCACCTCGAAACTAATCGATCATTTGATACCCTATAAATAGATATTATGTCTTTTCCAATTTCCGAATGATAAAGTAGTGAAATTGGGATTAGAAAGTCGAAATCTCCTTTTTCTTCTTCTTCTCACGTCGCCGTGACGTCACGAGAGTCTTCGTGCGCTACGGAACGTT
>CM068962.1:82388046-82405294 GCA_035128595.1 Eptatretus atami | reverse complement strand
GATGATTGACGTTTGCAACCGCATCCTGGAGAGAGGGGGGATGGGTTTCCCCTAAGGTCCATTCACCTTATAAGGGGTCAATCATCGACGAACTCTGCTTCAGCCAATGGGAGCTCGAGGTGAAGATGATGAGCCGACCAATGAGCGTTCGGATTAACCATGACGTCATTACTGTTGAACCAATCAGTGGCTACCTTAATGAGACTTGCGTGTATAAAGCACGCGCCTTCACTTCCTCCTTCACTTGATGTGATTTTTACCCTGAAGAGTGCAGCACGAAAAGCTTCGGTCACTTATTATGTCGTGTTTGTTTGTATCCATGTTGAAGTTCTGTAGTACCAAACATCTGTTTATATACAATATATATATATATATATATATATATATATATATATATCTACACACACAACACATATATAATCGATTGTGCTGCCTAAGCCTTCGGTTCATAGAGGAGCTACAACACAATTATGCACACACATGCATACAAGTACAGAAGACAATACCTGAGCTGACTTCAAAAAAAGGCCGCTGAGCTTGGGGAAGTTATCACTTCCGAGGCACTCTGGGTAGTAATGATGCCATCTTTATATTGGAAAATCTTTATGAAGTCACTTTTCTCTCAAGGGGGGGGGGGGGGGTGGACAGGGATAAGGAGCAATTGGGGGGGGGAGGACAGGGATTAAGGAGCAATTGGGGGGTGGGAGGACAGGGATAAGGAGCAGTTTTGTACTCCCCATGAATTTCAACGTATTGGGTTTGTCCATGCTCTATCTGTTAAATGCTAAATCAAGTAAAGAAGCAGCAGGTACCATTTTAAAAGCCTTTGGTAGCCAGGGTCAGAATCAAACAAAGGACCTCCCAGACTCAAAGCGGATGCTCTAACTATTACGCCACAACACTAACCTTTTTAAGGTCTTGACAGGTATATCCATTGACAAATGCATAAACCAGTTTCAGAAGCATGACAATGATATGAGACTTTGACAAAATGGTTTAGCATTATCATGGATCTAACCAGATAGTCATTGCCATGGAGCAAGATGCACAACATTTCTGCAGAGTACCCAATGAAGGCGATTCTGTGGCCAAAATCTTTTAAGGACAAACAGAATAAGTACAAAAATTGTGTATTAGAGCAATTACTCAACCTCATTGGTATATCACATCACTCACAGCAGACATCTAATTACCCATCACATCACATGTGCTGCATACTGGTAAATTAAATTAATAGCTGGCTTAACCAAAGTTGTGAAGGAAGTCGCTTCCAAAATGATCTAAGTCCCTTACAACACAAAAAGCTTTTCTCTTGGTAATTTCTCTACCTCCTTCTTGTGCTGGAATTGAAGGACATTAAGTGCATGAAAGGGTTTCATTTTGAATGATTTCTACGTCGGCCTCAATTGAGCTAAATTTTTTTCCTTGTACAATTTCATGGACGGTTGAATGCCGACTTATCACACAACGATAGGAAAGAAGTGCACAAAACAACTGCAACCCAAATCAAAATGTCCTTTCAAGATCCAGCCAAGTTGCCCTTTCAATGTACTTTCGGATGGCAGATAAAGTTCACGAATCGGGGCTTTGACATATGGGAATTTCTCACCATGACGCTTAAGTGCAGATAAACCACCCCACACCTTACCCATTTTTTCATGGCTTACAGATATTAGCTGCACAGCTTGTGAGATTGATGAAGTCAAGGCCTCACTTAAAGGGTTGAAGGTCACGACTAACTCAACCTTTGGAGATGCACTTTTTTGTTTACAACCAACATCCCAACAGGACTAATTTCCACTCTTCTTGCTTTAACTCCTCAAAGTCATCTTCCAAAGGGTTTTTTGATAAAATGCACCCGAATGTGTTCAAACTATGCACAAAATCTCAGATATATGGCTCGTGAAACAATCAACAAACACTGTTTTCTGGTACACAATTTTACTTCTACCATTCCTTCATTCTCACAACACAAGGATAAGTTTTATCTTCGCGAGTGTGTCGGCTGTCAAGGCTAAGAATGTTTGTGTAGATGTTTATCTTATTAGAAAAGGTTACAAGTTTGGCGTACAGAGATCAAACCATTTCACTCGCCTTGTTTCCCACAATGGCAAATGCTCGTGGAGGAGTTTCGTCGAAGTACATACAGTGTCGACAAAATGATGACGGTTTTCCTTTCCTTGCGGGTTGTTGAACAGTGTTTGTTGGCACTCTAATTGCTTCCCATATTTAGAAAATCATGTGAAAAACTTCAATTAATTTTTCGGCAGAGTGCTGTACTTCAAATCATCATTTATTTTTGCAGAATGTGGCTTCTGATTTGCACCATTGCTGGAAGTGCGGCCGATTATGCAGTGCTCCTGTAGGTTAGGACAGGAATCTGTAATTTGGCAAGGACGCCAGAGATAGCTCGTCGTATTTTCATGAAAGACACATGGCATCTTTAAGGTCCACCAATAATGCTACCAGAGAGGACGTTCATCCCAAGGAAGCAAATACTTTGCAATGAACATCTGAAAGTCAAATGGGGTTGTTTTGATACAGAGCATTTCAGTTTGTTTTGCGGCTTCCAAAAATATATAACATTGGTGGGATGTGAATGTGTCATGCTTTCCCTTGTGTAGCAGAAGATCAGGCCATTTACGCGTACACACTTCCATCGCATCCATACCAGCAGAAGTACCGGTATACCGTATCACAGCAATTTCAACAGATACGGTGACTGCGAATAATCATTCCGCTGGATAAGTTGAGAAAAAGACATTACTCCTGTGTTCATTCACTCAGGGAGAAGATTACTCGAATTGACCAAGATGGTTCAGCACAACACGTGGATTTGATCGTGTGACGCCAGATTTGCTTTGCACGTCACAGACAGTCGACATCGTTCTCAACCTTTTCATGTCAGGATGATCTCGGTTTATTTGATCTTGTCTAGTTTTCTGGTAGAGTTGACTCTTGAGGAGTATAAAGCATTGCACGCAAGTAAAATCTGGATATTTGTGAAACAGTAGGTTGAATATTGTGTTTTCTTCCTTGGCGCCGGGGTGGGAAATGCTACACCACACTGGTTGTGACGCTGTCTCTAATACAAGTGAAGTACATCGTGATCCCAGTCATTTATCTATTCACAAACCCAGACATTTCAATTCAGGGTAAATGCCGACCATATAATCAGTGTAAAACGGACATGCGGTGTTAGTTATGGAAGGCTAGAGCGCTTTATGAATTCAGTGCTGTGAGATTTTCAGTACCATGCCTGTTTTTTTAAGTGTTAGCCCACAGTGTTTTCAGATGTGAAAACAAAACATCTCTATTCGTCATAGCTCAGAGTGTAATATACGTTGATCCCCAACTGTAAAAATTAATGGGCACTCAGCACCAACAACACAACAACAACCACAACAGCAGCAGCAGCAGCAGCAGCAGCAGCAGCAGCAGCAGCAATTCAACAGCAACAACAACAACAATTCAATTCATTTCAACAATTTCAACATGGCCGATCACAAGAAACATAAGGGCTGGAAAGGGCAGGATCTGGGGATAGAATATTATTTCTCGAAAGTATCCAGGCAAAACCAGGATGTTCTCGAAACCAGAGAGCATTGCAGTTGCGATAGCGAGTTGCCTGTGCCGGAAACCAACCAGCAAGCCATGAAATCCATCCAACCGGGGTCCAACCAAAGGAAGGATGATCAGAGTAGTCGAGATCACCACAATAACATTTTGTTATTTTTACAAAGTGATTTCATTTACAACTCGATAGGCACTTGGGTGAGCGCATAACTCCGCCAGGCTGATTGGTTTACGTTTTGTTTCCCACTGATAGGCCGGATCTCGATTCGGACCTAAACCAAAATCATATTGGCTTACTCTTGTCACCTAACCAACTCACCCGCCAAGTTTCGTCCGAATCCGTCCAAAACTTTTTTCAGATATCATGCTATATATCGTTTTAGCCCAATCACTTAAAAAGAAAAGAAGAAAAATCCCAATAATCATTTTTTATAATTCTAGGATCCAGGTCCGGATTCGGATTTTCCCCAAAATCCAACTCATTCTTCCTTGTTACATACCCAACCTACCCACCAAGTTTAATCAGAATCCGTCTACAACTTTTTGAGATATTTTGTTCACAAACAGACAAACAAGCCGGTAGGCGACATGGGTGGTCGCCACATAATTGCATACTAGTCATACAGTTTTTGACGGATCGGGCTGAAATTTTTTGACAAAGACGTTGATTATAGTGCGCATAAAAGTCTGGAAGCCGATTTTTGATTTTCGAAAAAACAATTTTTTTAGGATTTTTCAAAAGTTTCAAAGTCCCGTTGCTAGGCAACGGTGGTGTCCATAGCAACGGTGCTCAAAAGCATACAACTAGATCCTGGTATGAACCTACCTGTCAAGTTTCATCAAAATCGGTTGTCTCCTCTGGCCTCCAGAGCTGTCCATTACATACAAACAAACAAACAAAAAATGACGGTAAATAGACACCCTATTTTTGAAGCACTACCATTTGAAAAATAAAACCTAAATAAAAAATCGGCTCGAGTAAAATTTTCTAAATATCTCGAAGTGTTTAATTCCGAAGTCTCGTTTCTCCACATTCAAAACTGTAGGACAAGTATTGAAAATACCGTACGCGGTTTTTCGGCCGCTGCATAGCAACGGGTGGTTGCTTTGCAACGAAACTCAAATGCGCACACTCCCAGCCCATATGTCACCTGTTCGCCAAGTTTCATCGAAATCGGTTTGCTGGTTTGTGCTGTGGAGCCTCGCATTGCACACACACACACACACACACACACACACACACACGGAAAACCCGACAATAAGGGTACTCCAGCGACCACCCAACAAACAAACAGTCAGACAGACGGGGTGAAAACATAACCTCCAATCATCTTCGGTGGCGGAGTTAATTATATTCAATGTCAAGGAAAATTTACCCAACTACACCATGTATAAATTGCAGACCATTGGAGATGAAGGGCAAAACCATTAGATAACAAATAACCTTTGATGAACGTAGGTATGACCACAATTTGTACATCTAACAATATAAATGCAGATATGAATGTGATGATGGATCGTTTGTTTTTTGACATAATAAGACAGTTGAAAATTTGCAAATCCAATGAGATATTTCAATCCCAAATAGTCTCTAGAATGTGGGAAATGATTGTATCGAAGCCTATAATTTCAATTTTTTCAGGGGTTTGGGTACCCCCAGGACCCCCCTATCTGGGACCACTGTATTGCTGGGACAATAAAACGCTGTTCAGTGTTCTGGATTCGCACCCCCCGTTGGGAAATCCTGGGATGGGCCTGCAACATTCATCAAGTTTTAATACTGCGTTGAAAAAAATGAGGGCTTGGTGCTCTGTGTCGAGCTTTGATCTTATTGATCCCATATTCATCAAAGGGAGAGTATTTCGAGAGAGCGCATAGGCGAAGTGAGGGTGCTCACAAGAATATAAAAATCCAAAAATATTGTTCATAGCTTAATAATACATTGTTTCTTTACACAAATTCAAACTTTTGATTCACAATTGTAAACAAGACAGAGCATTCAGTGTGACCAGCTCTCATGAAAAGAGGAACACTCAGGCAGGGGTCGAGAGTTGAATATTTTGCAAGGTGGAGGGGCAACACCCTTTGTCGGGTCAGGCTGCGGAGTCCCCTGACACTATGAAGTATCTAAATAAGCTAAAGGTTTTGATTTGATTTTGATGCACCATACCCTTTACAAAGCATTGGTGCAGCCGAAGCGGTTTCTTGGCAACAGTTACACTGTGATGTTTGTCATTACCTTCCCAGCATGGTTTGGCCATGCTCTATCTTTTCAAATGCTGAGTATCAAGCAAGGAAGCAGCACATACCATTTTTGAAGTCTTTGGTGTAACACAGCTGGGGTTTGAACCACCAACCTACCAGACTTAGAGCAAACGCTCCAACCATTACATTAGTTAGCCTACAAATATTTAAATATGTCTGAGATGGCTTCCAGAGCATGTTAAAGGGGAAACCAAATGCTTTGACCACCTCGAAACTAATCGATCATTTGATACCCTATAAAGTAGATATTATGTCTTTTTCCAATTTCCGAATGATAAAGTAGTGAAAATGGTGATTAGAAGTCGAAATCTCCTTCTTCTTCTTCTTCTTCTTCTTCTTCTTCTTCTTCAACGTCGCCGTGACGTCACATCAGGAAGTCGATGGTCGTATCCATATTGCCTCCAGCTTACATTGTAGTACGATTTAACTGAAATGGTGAATAATTTTCGATTTTCCACAAATATGACCAGTTTATGCGTCCTTGGTGATTGCGTAGTAATACAAACTGAGATGGTTTCATGCTAAACAAATGGCCGAAAGACCCGAGTGTGGATCAGGCCTCGAAAATGTTCACTTTTGTGCCGGGAACGAGTTAAACAGAAATGTTGTGAAACAACAGAGATGGCTAGATCTTGCGGTCATCCACCACGATCGAAAGAGGTTGCCATTCACACGATTTAACAGAAGAAACAGCCGTCGCTCGAAACTAGAACACCATCTCCACCGACGGCTACCAGCACATGTACATGCGGACAATTTGAGCGGTGAATCAAACACCTGTTGTTGTTGCCCAGCAGTTCACCTGAAACAAGAGCAACTAGAGGGGGAGCACTCGGTAGAGTGCAAAACCTCCACCGCCAATACTGCTAGGTCACTCAAGTGAACTGATATCCTATTCATTTCAATTGATGTCACACGTGCTCACAGAGTTATAGTTTGCAACTTTCCCTTTTACTTTTAACTTTTACATACTCAATTCATTCGTCATAACTAGATTCCTTGAGACAGAAATTATTTACGTGGTATATCCACCTGAAGTTCCAAAATCAGGCCGCAACTATAATTTTGGCATTTGTTTTTGTTGGAAATCACTTAAAACATGTAGAAATGCCAAAAAAAATCAAATATTTTTTTCAAATGGCCGCATAGCGGCCATATTGGACTTTGGACCAAGTCAAAATCTAATGGCATGTTCCTTAGACCATACCTAATCCCCCACCAAGTTCTGTCGAGAAACGTCAAGGAGTTTTTCCGTAATCTACGTTCACACACACACAAACAAACAAACAAAGCAGTCATTAGACTGGTACCTACGAAATCGTCAACTTGACCTCTGACCTTCGTCTAATAAACTGTTCTCTGGGAAGGTAGCGACGCAAACCAGAAGTTTCTACATGATTCTGTACCAAACCTCTCATTAAACATCCAATTTTACCAGAATTTCGACAACCGAGTGTTAAGCATACTTAACGTTACCAAAATTGAAGACAGGATTGAAATTGACTTTAAAACAAGCGCGTAATGCCGTGTGTTACTAATCCCCCTCATTAGCATAATCTTCAGTTTAGCCTCAGATACGACACCCGACATAAATCTCATAAAACATCGATTTTTACCAGAATTCGACAACCAGCGTAAGCATACTTAACCGTTACCAAAAGTGAAACAGAATGTGATCCGAGTTAAAACGAACTCGTAATGTCGACCGAAGCAAAAAATCTCCATTTCTCCACGCAATTATTTAATATTATTTTATCAAAGTCACAAAACCGTAATATTCGGCCATCCACCAAACAATCTTTACATAATCCGATGCTTAGCGAGTCAGGCATGCAACGATAACCTTTATGGGATAAAAAAATGAATTTAAACACCATCTTTATCGAAAACACCGTCAGCGCCACACGCAAACCTTTACGTGACTCAACGCCGCGTCTGCTCCGAGCGCGCTGCACCACATGACGAAGCCGTGACGCAAAAATACTCCATTTCTCACATGAATTTACGGAATTATGTTTGACCTCACTGTGACCTTGACCTTTGACGATTTGACCAAAATCTAATCAGCGCTAGCCATCACCCTCCTGAATCACGTGTGAATTTGACATTGGTAGCTTCTTCCGTTCTCGAGTTATCGTGCCTACAAACAAACAAACAAACAACACAACGAGGAGAAGTCATCAATATACTTACGAAATCTTTAGATTCCGTAAGTAACAAACAAACAGACAGGGGTGAAAACAGTAACCTCCGTCCATCTTCGATGGCGGAGGTTAACAAGAGCAACAAGAGCATCTTGCACCTTGTTGCAACAAGAGCACCTGAAAATAATTATCATCAACACAAATTTCTACAAATCAAGTGAACCACCATCGATTTATATTGGAGGGAAAGTATGTAAGCATCATCTACTCCTCTGAAAGGATTTCATCAAGAAAGATAAAACTTCCAGGGTCCCCCCCCTCTCCTTTCCTTCCTACCACCAGCACCACTCCCCCCTCCACAATCACCCATCAACCATCACCCCCACAATACTAACTGGTATTGTAATACCAATTACCACGAAGGCATGCTACATCGTAGTAATTGGTATCGCACCCAAAATAAACCAAAGTACTGAGAATTGAAGACGAGTGGCATTCTGGGAAGGTACGAAGTGGGATAATACCGTAAATTTATGGGACGGCTTGTCACAGTGAGACCATTTAGCAAAGTTGAGCCTCGCTCGGTATTTGTCTTGACGAGCCCACCAAGTCGATTTGCATGCGGACACACATACAGTCACAGACGCAAGACAATAGCCTATCCCAACCATTAAACAATGGGATAGGCTAATACTTGTCATAATTGTGTGATACAGTGCACCTCAAGAGGCAATTTCATTAAAAAGGGGGAAAACATTTCTGGCAGGATAGTTACCACCGCCATCAATGGTGGATAGAGGGTATGTTCTCACCCCTGTCTGTCTGTCTGTCTGTCTGTGAGCAGGATATCTCAGAAAGTTATGGATGAATTCGGACGAAATTTGGTGGACAGGCTGGGTTCGGCCAAGGCTGAATTAATTAGATTTTGGTGAAGATCTGGATCCGGATCCTGATACGAGAATTTTAAATGTCATCAGTGATCCTTCACCATTAAGAGCCAAAAACGATACATGTTGTGGACGGGTTTCGACAAAACTTGGTGGATGAGTTGGATAGGTGACAAGAACAAGCCAATTAGATTTGGTGGATGACAAGGACAAATGGTCCGGATGCTGTTCCGTGCCTACCGAGCATATCATGTGTAAACTGTTCAGCCTGGTGGAGGTATGCGCTCCACCAAGTACAGTTCAATTTATAATGTGCTCGCCATTGGTCTGTCTCGTCTGGGTTTAATCCCCAACAGTGTCGAATTCAATGATAAACTGCCATTCTTGTAATCGCCCGAAGGGGTGACACATCTCCAAGCAGACAGTCCTGATGGAGATGAAAAATCAGCTGTCTTACCTGCAATGCATTCAGGAAGTGGGCATTAAAGATCCCAGGGTGTCTTTTGAAAAATGTAGGCTGTTGTATGACAGTAGTTTGACCAAATTGCCTGCTTGGGGTTTGCTGTACAATTTAACGCCACCTGCTATACACAACAGTGCTGCATGTGTGTGTGCATGAGAGTGCTATCGATGCCACAGGCATGATGGTCAAAAAGGCCTCCTCCTGTATGTAAGTTTCTTTGTCCCTTCTCTATGCTATGCATTGCTTTCGCCTCGCATCATGCTGTTCTATACTGAAAAGTATTTTGGTACAAATACAGTGTTCTCTTAAAATACCCTTCATTTTGCTTGAACTTTTTACGAAACGAAATGCTCTGCCCGTCAAAATTAATGTAACTAATCAAGTCCTGCATTTTGGAAGGAAAAAAAAAACTCATCAAGTGCAAGAAGTTGTGATTTTAAGAAGTTATTTTCTTATTGCTCAGTGTTTATAGTCAATACCCGCTCGCTCTGCGAAGGAGAGGATTTGTTTTCAGAATTGCATCGTTTTCCACCAGTAATACCCCCTCTCTCTAGCAGGGGCCAGTGGTTAAACCACTTGCCCTCATATACAGACATTGCGTTATTTATTGTAAGATAGGATGAGACAGAATTTCTTGCAACATTTGTATGAGAGGGAACTCAATTTTACTCCTGTATTTATCTATTGAATGAGTATTTCACTGAGATCCAATGATGAATTTGGTCTGTTGGGACAGCCGGGTTAACATCCTCTCAAAAGGACGCCGTACTCATCGACGCAATGCCCTGCACGTGACGCAACAAGATGCCAGTTTTCAGTCCATTTTTAGAGATTTTAACCGCACAATGCACACCAAGTTTATCCAGTGTAAAAAATATATTCTGCAGTCTAATGAATATTTTACTTTGAAATTGGTGAGGACATGTGGAAGAGAGGAAGAGGACAAAACTGAAGATGTAAAAGTAAATACTTGTGTTTCAAAAGGCAGGAGCACAGTTTGGAATGTGCAGTAGAGCACCTTGAAATGTTCACCATCCACTCCTAATCCAACAGATATTTAATTTAAATGATAAATCAATGCTGCCACGCAAAGACTAAACCGAAACAATGGAAAGGTTTATATGGTAATTCCGTACACAATGAAAGCACGAAAGAACCCCGTACATCCACGTATCACAATGGTGATGAAGTGCAATCCTGTTGACAGACCCTGGGGGGTGCTCATGACAAACCGTGAAGGTTTCTGTGGACTCGAGCAATTCCTGAACAGGGCGCCACTCCACCACAGGGTCACGGGAATCGAGCACGCAACAGGGAGCGCAAACCGACAAGGCTTTACCCTCCTTCACCACCAAAAAGCTCGATGTACCTTAATGTTAATTGAAATTTGACCCGTACTTTTACCTTTTCTAATGAAGCTAGTACAGAACCTCGACTTTGGTTTTCAGCAGCGTACTTCAACTTGATGGTTTGCATTCACCAGAAATTTCATAATTATTCACTGTTCCCTAACTACGTCAAAAATTGACACAATCCTCTGCCATTTCAAAACAAGATTATCGGTCAAATTTAAATGACCCTCATACATTGACATGGGTGAGGAAAAAAAGGGAAAGAGAAGAGAGCAGGGATGGATGGTGAAGGGAAAGACAATGTGGGGATGGAGGGTTATTAACCTTTCCACAACCCCAAGCCTCTTCATTGACTACCAGTCCTTGTCATCAAAATCCCACAAGAATAGCTTTAGCTTTGTGCTCACCTTCATATTATTGAAGCCAAGGTATTGTTTAATTTTTTTCTTCATTAGTTCCAATATTATTGCGG
The DNA here is from genome assembly GCA_035128595.1 of Eptatretus atami. Taxonomy (NCBI): domain Eukaryota; kingdom Metazoa; phylum Chordata; class Myxini; order Myxiniformes; family Myxinidae; genus Eptatretus; species Eptatretus atami. Next base: position 82,394,135 of record CM068962.1, on the reverse strand, counting down.
CATGCGCTGCAAAAGGTAGGTTGGCTCAAAATCTTTATGAGCGACTCACGTTGGAACCGGTGGGCCAGAACCAGGATTCGACGAGAGCTGGTTAGAACGTGAATTTGGAATTTATTCTGGCTTATTGTCCTTCCGAGGGACGTGATGCAACACCCTGCCTGTGTTGCTTCGATCTAACCATTTATAACATGCTCGGGAATAGAAGCCATGCGAGATCGCTCAAAGGTAAATGCGCTACTTCTGCACCGTACTATCGGTCAAGGTGTTTGCCGAAAGTAGACCAATATATTCATCCATTTGACTTGTTGACGATATTGTTCCTTTGTGCACTCATTTGTTCTCCACCACTTCATTGGCAGAATGCAAGCATTCGACTCTGCTCTTCAATAAACCTCAGTATGTAAACAGAAAAGAGAAACACTCATGATGCCAGATGCAAACGAGTTTGGGAAGGTGTCTTCAACAAGAAGAATCACCGCCCCCCCTCCCCCTCAACTCCCAGCTGAAATCACAATGAAGAGATTACACCAAGAAGAGATGATCACTGTGCGTCCTCAATACGTCTTCTCAGTTCAACTAGAGTTACTGGACTGTCACAGCTCAAAACAAGATCCAATAATGTAACAGCTCTCTTTTGCCTTGAAAATTACAAATGGTCCACAGTGCTCATGAACAAACACAAATCAGGTGAAGTCCTGTTACCCACTCCTTGTTTCTACTTTTACTGATCCCGTGATCCGAGAAACTCCATTTATCTCCCTGCCATTTCCTTTCCCATCCCATATTGTAATGTGTGTGTGTGTGTGTGTGTGTGTGTGTGTGTGTGTGTGTTTGTCATCTGCCTTTTCTGAGCCATTCATTAAACCTGCTGCCCTCAGGCATTGTGATCCTACACACACCTAGAAGTCTGTAAAAAATAAAATTAAAATAAAAAACAAGCAAATTCCAGCAGAGACTCCTCTATTCAAGCACTCCATTTGTTTACATACGTATCAGCAAAAGCAACTGTCGACCACACAAAAGAATGGAACTTTGAGGTTGATATGGATGCCAAATTCCATAAAATCAAGAAGAACACAGAATTTAAAGAAACTTCTCCTATTTATCAAGGTATTTCCCTGATACACGTACACACTTGTCCCATTTAAGCACCTCAATTCCAATTGCGTATAAATATTTGGCATGGGTATTCTGCCATTTCATCAAACGCTCTTTGACATCTTCCTCTCTTGGAAACTTAATGCCATCGGAAAGTTCAACGAGTGGTACAAGAAGATGAAATTCACAAGATGACAAGTCTTGACTGTTTCAGGGATTATTTGGAACTTTCCAACTCATCTCCGCTCGAGGAGTGGTCACGTTTGCCGTGTGAGAGTGAGCATCATTTTACGTCTTGCACACTCGGCCATTGCCTGCATTTTGCTCAATCGCACACCTGGCCACACTCGATAGTGCACCAGATAGCACACCTGGCCATTGCCTGTATTTTGCTCATAGCACACCTGGCCACACTCGATAGTGCACCAGATAGCACACCTGGCCATTGCCTGTATTTTGCTCAATAGCAACACTGGCCACCATCGATAGTGCACCAGATAGCACACCTGGCCATTGCCTGTATTTTGCTCAATAGCACACCTGGCACACTCGTTAGTGCACCAGATAGCACACCTGGCCATTGCCTGTATTTTGCTCAATAGCACACCTGGCACACCTCGATAGTGCACCAGATAGCACACCCGGCTACTGCCTAGAATTTTGCTCAATAGCACACCTGGCCACACTCGATAGTGCACCAGATAGCACACCTGGCTACTGCCTGAATTTTGCTCATCTCACTACATCACAGTAAGACAAGTTAATGGAGTACTGTGCATTGAAGGGTTTTACACAATCAAGAAAATCTACCCAAAACAAACTGTTACGGTCCAAAAAGATGAATGCCACAAATCTTTACAGATGATGGCTGAACTGTGAAATTTTTTTTTGATGGTGGAGCCTCCACTTCATGTTGGCTCACTTTGACTGCGACATGAAATTATGGATTTAAGTCTCGTCACATCACAATCTTCTTCAACCTCCATCGTCCTGGTAATTTTCCAAGTGCATTGATGCACTCGCGACATGTTACTCCCTTTACGTGCTATGACACGAGTTATTTGTTACCCCTCCTTGCACTAACCTTAATGAATTTCAACAAAGAATAGAATCAATGATTGGTTCCTCAATTCCAACACCGACATCCAATTCTTCTGCAATTCTACGTAGAGCAATCCAGTACTTCTCCAAAATTACTTGTTCAACATGTTTAATGCTCGCTTGAGTGTCAGCAGGTGGTTGCATCTGCGTCGGAGTGGCGACCCATCCAGGATTGTGCACAATAGCCCAGGAGACTGCTTCGGCAGCACCGATGCTCTGTACAGAGTATGGTCCCACTGGATGGATGGAGGTGGCTGCATGTGAAAATGCTCAATAACCATCACAAATTCATGGTTTGCCCCGTTTATAACTCACTGCACTACTTAAACACCCAATTAGGTGAAAGATGCATCCCAAATTTATACAGACAATCTCCCACGAATTTCAGCTGCTTTGATGCTCTCCTTCACAAGGAAATTCATCGACCTCTGTTCCCTCGTATATGCGGATGTTATTCACCATCTGGGTTTTATCCAGAATGCTTTGATCAATGTTGCTGTCACTTCCAAATAACTTGCACAGGCTACACAATATACGGTAAGAAAATTTCACCTTAGAACGATTATTTTTACGTGTTCTACAATTAAAACTAGAGAGTTCATAGAACACCATACCCTGTGCAATGTTAGGGAATATACTGCATTTCAGTTTAAATAAAATAATGATTTTAAATATCCTTTAAAAAAATCTGGAAGTTTTGTGCTACTGAAGCAGTCTTGTACACCACCCTCAAATGACGTAATCCACTACTGTAATAAGACGACGTCGAGTCTCAGTTTAGGAGATGGAGGCTTTATTGATCACCATAGAAGAGAGCATCAATCAGCCTCGTACATGGCCATATTGACGGCCTCTTCCTCACTCTGATACCGCACTCACTCACTTGCCACGCCCTCTCATGCTATATATGGACATAGCATGGCTCGTGGGAGCATTATGAAGGCGATTTGTGCTCTAGTATTCAAGAAAATAATTTAATTTAAATCAAGGTTCAAAGAGGTTTGAATGTTATAAATAAATAATTTCCTGGTTTTAACACCGTTTTACCCAGCGTCTATTACACCACCCTATCTAACACGTTACATTCATTCTTCGTGCCTGTTGTTTGTGTCCATTATGATGTCCTTAAAAACAGTAAGTTTTCTGTTTGAAATGATTTTCAATTTTGTTTCACTGCCACAAAGACAAACAGAGTAAAAAGATACATCTCGCTCGTCTCGACGCATGTGTGATTGGGACAAATTCTGAGCCAAGGTACGGTAAAACAGCAAACTTGTCTTCCTATTCATGTTCCGATTCGCGTTCAAAATATAACATTCAATATAAATAAGTTGTTTCTCAATCACAAACTGATAAGACGGACAGACGGGCAGCTCGGATGTACTGGTATGGACATTAAGGAATTCCGTAACCCCACTTTTCGCCTCATGTGTGAGAGGTAATAAGTCAAGTGAACCTTGAACCTATTCTTGCGCATTCCCATTCACCGATACATTTATTCCTCATAAATATATCGCAAGTTGCATTTTCCGAATTGCATTGTTGTTCAGAAAAATATATTACAAAGAAAGCACACAAGCACGTTCTGTTAGTTTTTGAAATGTGAGGACTCACGCTCAGGCTGAAAGTGAATTACTGGCCTCATACATATTCTCACTCTTTCTCTGCACCTCTCTGCAGGGCATAGGAGCGCCCATAAGGAGTGAGCATTTCACAGCCCCAACAAAATGGACTCTGGAAAGGTTGCTACTCCATCACAGGCTGCTGCCAAAACGGCTCTTAACTAAGCTGGGATTTTGGAATGCGGTCACAGGACTAGTGCAGAATGACTAACTATTTAATAAAGACACAGCTTAACTTCCCTTCTAAAAAGAAAAAAAGAGAGCATATTGTGTTATGTGGCAACACACAGCACACAAGGAAGCACCAGGACAACAGCGTGTGGTGAAGATTTTTAACTCGGAGTTGGATCACCTTCATACAATGTATTATTTAAATTCAAGCAACAAAACATAATGCCATCTTTGTGTGCATTTGATGAGGAAAAACTATTTGTTAAGGACTGTGCCTCAAGCATTTTTAAGAAGGACAATGTGGTGCCATAGGTAGTTGTCCCTGGTATGTTGGTATGGGGGTGTAATCACCTTTTCAGACCTGATTCTGATGTGAGTATGAAGCTGCATGGTGGAAAATAACCTCAGACCACCAGGGATGAGCAGTTCTGGTATCAGCAAGCAGGATTCTTAACACAATAACACAGAAGGTATAGCACAGCAGTGTGTGTTCATCTTGTAGAGATTTCTATAAACACCAGAAGATTGCCATTCCTGCAGCCTCACTTCTACAATCTATACGATAAAAGGGAATTTGTATATTGGTTCGCGGGCCGCAAGCAGTGTGTCTGTTTTCGTGTGGTCTGTCTGTCCGTTTGTGACTCTCTCCAGAGCATAGCTCCGTGACGTTTGATGCGATCTTGATGAAACTTGGACACAAGCTAGATATCATGGTCTAGTGTGTCTTTTTGTATGAGGGGCGTCCCACGCCCCTTGTGGGGGGAGCCATGCCCACTTGAACTTTTATTTATTTATTTTTTACTCGATTTTTTTCTCGCATTTCATTTCCTAGAAACTGTGCGTAATGTCCATAAGTACAACATATAAAAATCCGATTTGATTTGGTCAATTTTGACGGAAGAGATAGGTTTTTACGGTAGGGCTGCCTCAAAAGCTTCCACTTTGATGGAAATTTCATTTTTTTTATTCAAGACTGGAATCCAACTTTTGTGTTTATGTGTTTCTATAACTACCAATTTTGTGGCAATTTAAAGCTTCCACAAGCTGGATCCAACTTTCAATTAACTTCCACTTGGTGGATGAAATTCCTTAATTTCAGGCTTTTCAGGCCCAATTTCAGGATTTCAGGCTTTACTAAACACTGGAATCAATTTCAGCGTTTTGGTGTTTAACAAACTTTCACTTTTGTGGCTTCCACAAGCTGGATCTAACTTTCCATTTTACTTCCACTTCGGTAGAAATTGTGTTTTTTTATTAATAATGTGAAAAATATATATTCTGATCACTGTGCAATCGCCTTCCGATTCTCTCGATATGCCACTGGGTCGATTCACCGTGATCAAAACGTGGATGATAATTAGTCATCATTCGTTTGCTATGATACTTGGGACCGTACCCGTGACGTTGGAAGCATTTCTCAGAAACACCACCAAGTAATAGTATACCATCGTTTCAGAAAAGTGACGCCAATTCAGGCTGTTCTGGAATTTCAGGTTCTAGGTTCCAGAAACCCAGAATCAGGTTCAAAAAACAAATAAGTTCAGAAAATCAGGAGTCCAAAACAGCCTTATTGAAGAAAACGCGCGAAGTGGCGTGTGAGATTGAAAGCGTGTCAAAATTGTGTGGTGTCACGGTGAAGTTCTTCGATCCAGAAACATGTGCAACCAACGGCAACTCAATTGTATCTATCGTGGCATTGTTCAATAATGCCCGCGAACCATCGTCGCCTCTCGGCTTGTTTAATTATTTGTTTATTTGTCTGTTTGTTTATTTATTTGTTTGTATATTTATTTGTTTATATATGCTTTGAAAAGTAAAAAAAAACACAACCAAATCCAACCAAATTTTGCTTGTTGCAAGTATGGTTTTTGCCCGGGTTGCATATCTGGAGAAGGGGGTTCAGGGTGGGGGAAAGACACCAATTCTCTCGATGTAAATGTACGTGGTATAGCCGGGATAGGTGGTAGCTGGTATCACAAATCATCTTCTTCCTATATAAAGAAAGTTTAAACACCTTAACAATATGCATTACGGTGATGGTAAAATCCGATTGAGAATAATTTGTTATTTTCAAAATGTTTCATTTCACTCATTTTA
>CM068962.1:82369006-82388036 GCA_035128595.1 Eptatretus atami | reverse complement strand
GATGTCAGCTGATTTCCAAGCAGATGGAAGATGACCTCGGGCAAATGATAACGTGAATACAGCAGAATGGTTGCGAAGTACAAAATGATTGTTTTAGTGGGGCAACTTAGCATAACAATTGTGCATTTTGTGAGGAAAGCACCAAATTTGGCACACGAGTAGCCTATCATATTATGAACAGATTTGGATATTGGGCCATCTCAAAATTTTTGATGGCAGTAGAAAATGGCTGCCACAGCCATCAGCGGCTGAATTTGAGATGGCCCAATATCCAAATCTGTTCATAATATGATAGGCTACTCGTGTGCCAAATTTGGTGCTTTCCTCACAAAATGCACAATTGTTATGCTATATTTAGCTAAGTTGCCCCACTATTTTGATTAAATCCATCATTGAAGCGATGAATAAAAATGCCTATTCTATGCAATAAGGGAGACGTTTGTCTGTCTGTCTGCGTGTCGGTCTTTCTCAGAGATGGCCAAACGGGTCTTCGTCAAACTTTCAGAGATTCATCAGTGAGTTCCGGGGAATGTTTTAGGCCAAAAATAAATAAATAAATAAATTAGGCACGCACATTCACACAAATATATGCATGCACACATGGAGGTGGATACTTTGAGACCTGGGAGGGATCTGTTCCACCTTCTGAAGCCTGCGTATTGAGATAACAACCAATGACACACAAATTACTATGACTTTTACTACTACTACACACATGACTTGTGAGGTGAAACACCAAAAAAAGAAAAGTCCGAAAAAGGCCATGTTTCCCAAAGAAACTTAATACCGTATGTGGGTCACAACGATTGAAGTTAGTGCAACATCAAAGAATGAACAGGTTTCCAACACTTTATACTACACCACACTTAAACCAATTGCTACAGCTTTCTCAAAACTTTTTACCAATAAGTACTTCGTGCTTTGGACTCATAGGCAGTATAAATGGCCGATACGTATCATGAGCTCCAAATTAAGAAAATATTGATGAACGAATGCTTTGTGAAGAGCAAAAAGCCGATGGTAAGTGAGAAGGGATAAAACCTGGCAAAGAAAAACGATACGCTGACATACCGTACGCAAGAAACCAGTTTTAAAATTAATATTAATATTCCAAAAATTATAAAATATATTTTTATCCTAAGTCTGACTGTAGAAAAAAAAGTGGAAGTTCATACAAATAAAAGGTAATAATATAATACGACTTCCCTTACAAGAAACTTCAACACAGGAGGAGGGCGTTCGGCTCATCAAGCCCGTGAAATGGTTGCCAACCTCAGGTTGTTTGTCCGTGTTCTGCCATTTCTAAATGTTGAGCGACTCAACCCATTGTTCCACCTGTCCTTCAATGCAGAACGACACGAGCCGACACAATTTAGATGAGTTTTCCATTCTAAGAACGTTCAGCATTGATAGATTGAAAGCTATGTTCCAGGAAAAAGAACACATAAAATGTCAAAAGCCAAGTTTTGAGAAGCAGCAATATTTTATTTTCGAGATTGACTCGGGACAAGAGAAAACAAAGTGGAATGACAGGAAATGTGAGAGGATTTAGAATAATTTTCGACAGGTCATGAGTTAAAGATAAGTCATAAAGCACTGTCTTATTGGAGAGTAGAGGAAGAGTTGGTTTAATGGTTAGGGTTATGGGCTTGGGATCCCACTCGGCTGTTGAATTAATACCAGGTGGGGTTGACTCTGCCTGTCATCCTTCTGAGGTCAGCAAAAATGAGTGCCAGATTGCTGGTATACTGTGTCGGAGTGGCAACCCACCCAGGATTGTGCCCAATAGCCAAGGAGACTGCTTAGGCAGCCCCAACGCTCTTCAGAGAGTATGGTCCCAATGGATGGATGGATGAGGAATAGTGATGCATAATAACTATCCGTTGTTGTCTCCAAGACAGAAAAGAGACAATAAGTACAAATATATAACAATGGATGCCCATGGAAGAAAGTTTGGAAAATAGAAGAGGGGGTGTCATATTGTATCGGGAATATTGGATGGGATATGGGCACAATAAATAAGCAGCACAACGAACGATTGTTTCTGATTCACGTATCTTAACAATAACTTAAACCAAAGTGAATCCCTGTACTGTTGAAATTCCACTGCAACACATTATATCCTCTAAATGCCATCCCTGCAGATTTGTGATATTCTGTATGGAATACGTAGGTATTGTACAATGTCTTTAGGACTACGGAAGTGATGTATGTCCCTATTGCTGTGGAGCTCTCAATATTGGACAAAGCAGGATAGATTGCCTGAGAGATTTGCAAAATGTGACAGTTGAAAAGGTACTGATAGTGGTACAAGGAAATTATTTGAGATTATAAAGAAAAGGTTTTCGATGCAATCACTGAGACATTTTTGTCTCACCGCAATGCTGTCATTGCTGGCATCTTATGCACGAGATGGACTAGAAGAAGAGTAAATTCCAGATGAAGAAGAGGATATTCCAAATGAGGAGGAGGATATTCCAAATGAAGAAGAGGAAATTCCAGATGAAGAAGAGGATATTCCAGATGAAGACCTCACTGTACATTATCAAATGTGAGAAAACGTTGAGTGAAATTTTAAATCTTCCTGAAACTTAAATAGGAGTAAAAAGAACAAGAATACAACTTAAACACCAAAACGTTTGTCTGTACTGTAGCTTCGTGTGATAAATGTCGACTGAAAGTATTTCATTCCCTTAACAAAAGGAAAAAGTAAACTATTGTTGCCGCAATTGCCCTCATTTCATCATTAATGACACTGGGATGATCAAGGATGAATGCCCAAAGTGGGATTGATTAAATTTAATCGAAATGCTTGGAAGACAAGTTGGTGGGCTCTCTACTTATTAAACAAGCAAATATCTGGCCTGGTTCCTCCTGCCCTCTCCTACCTCTGCCATCTATGCAACCCAGGCTGCACATTCCCCTCGAGAAACCCTCACCTGTTCACCCTCCCAAGATCCAGACTGTTTGCATTAATTTGTCCCCTTGTTCTTCTGATTGTGGAATTGTCTCCCTGTGTCTGGTAACTTGTGTTCTTCACTTCAGTCTTTCAAATGTGATGCCCATCACGACCTCATGTGCTGATGCATGGACGTCAACAATCCCTTCTACACGTGCTGATTCTTTCGCAATCCATTCCTCCCTGGGCTATTGTTAATCATCCTGTTATTCCATCTCTCTCCCTTGTATATGTCTTCCCCACCCCCAATAACCTTTAGTAGTTTGAGAATCTGGTGCCCTTTGTCTTTCAGTCCCTCCATGAGCCTAAACCCTTAAAAGAAGGCTTTAACTTATTTAAGAGAAGAAAATCAATAAATAAATAAATATAACAGCGCGATGTCGCCGCGCTGTAATAAGCAAGCAAAATCATACGGTCTGGTGGAAGTCTATTTGACTTGTGTCAGATGTTTCTCTCATTTTGGCAAATATAGTTTCCTAGTTCCGTCAAGTCTTGTCCGACTTCAGGTGGTAATCATGATCAGATGAGATCAGATTTGAACGCAAGACGGTGGACACAGGGAGATGATTTTGGCAAATAGCTGGGAACTAATGGACGAAGATGACACCGGAGCTCAGAAAAGAAGAAACTTTTCCACGTCCTCCAGGCATCTTGAAAATTACACTATGAGGTATCGAAGCATCTTTGGAAATGCGTGTCTTGGTTGCTCCCTGGTGAGAACACCAGACTGGCATCCCAGAAGTGAGAAGTCAAAATGTGTCTTGCCTGAGTTTAAAATTATGGAGACAGCAGTATCAAGGATTTGCGATGCTCGTGTTTTGAGAATTGCCAGGTCACAAAAGGATTGTTGGTAAAATCCCAGCCTGCCTTGCCGGGTCTGGTCTCCAATAAGGTGTCATTTCGTACTTTGTAGTTAGCTCGTGAATGCCTCTGCGAAGGTTGGGATGGGCAGCAACATGCCAAGTGTGAAAGGCAATCCTGACCACAATGTATAAAGCAATAAAAAATCGTTTCTTTTGCAGTTCCACTTTGAAGTGGGTGAACCGCAGGTGCTTTGCTCCTCCAACAGCTAACTTCTGGCGATTGGATGATCATCATGTCCACCAGATGTTACAGTTAATCCAAGTACATATTATGAAATGTTCATGTGTAAATTGTTGTACTTGCAAGTTACATAAAATTGCTGCTGTAACTTGATTAGGTGAGGTGGTAAGTCACAAGTGGACAATCCGTATCGCCCATTCACTTTCTTCTGCCCTCTCCTGCTCTCATCCATATTATTCATTTATGCCCTATACACACATTATATTATATACTAGCAGAGTACGCGCCCTACGGGCGATCTTGTTCCAAGAATGCAACACGTTCCTCTGACACATACCTATATTTGGGTGGTGTATTGGCAACCGACAGCTGCCTCAATCACTCCGGAAAAAAACACAACCCGGGTGACATGCGTGAAGCAAAAACATACCGACTGCATATAATTCAAAACACCTCATTACACTGGAAAACGTGGGGGACAGGAATACTGCATTGTAAATGGTAAAGTCTTGTAATACCCTCACCCACCTGGAGGCGGCGCTACACGATACACGTTTACATGGAGACTTGAGGTCCCTCACCCATCCCCACACCCCCAAGAGCACAGGCAAAGATAAAAACACCCGGGTACACGAAGTGGAGCCATGCTGGTCCTGTGTAGAAAGTTTGGATGTCATCAGCCCAGAACTGTAGGAGGAATAGCGACAAACAAACAAACAAACACACAAAGAAACCGGTCCATAAATTATATTATAGTAAGGATTATATCGAAGCTCCAAGTTACAAAACAATACAACAATGCCCTTGATTCATGGCATTGTGATTCATCTGCCCCAGCACTTTCCCCCTTCCCCCACCACAACACCAGTGTCTTCGCTTCCTATCTTCCTATCCTCTCATTTCCCCTCCTCCAGCACTTTTCCTTCTTTCTACACAGTACCACCATCTCCCTCATTTTTATTCTGTCCCACATGTCAAACTTTTAATTTAAAAAGTGTTTTCTTCATTCATTCTCTCACACAGTCATTATCCATGCGTGCTGCAGTCAAGCTACCTGTCCAGGTGTCTTATTCTCGAAGAAATGGCCAATCTTTCACTTTTTATTCGCCCTCTCCTCTCCCTCCTTTTCTCATTCTCCCACCTCCCGTTTTCCCTTCTCCTTTCCTGGGCAGGATTATAAGCCCACTCACAACAATCCATCATGCAGGGACAATTCAGCCTTCCTCCGAGCATTCGATATAACCCAGCTCTTCACCACAGCCATGATGTGCGAACGTATTGTTGAAATTGAAATTCAGAAATGGAAATCGCTTTCTAATAAATACAGATACGTAGCTCTCCACCTTTAACCTCTCGAGCCCCTCTCTCTCCCGCGTCTTCCTCTTCAGTTCACCGTGCTCGATACCCACCTGGCCAACTTTAACTCCGTACATTATTCCAACCTCGGCTCTCTTTTCTGAATATAATAGGTGTGCCCACCATCCATCACTTCATTGACGGATCAATTTAATCAAAAGACAGCATGTTGCACTTCACATACATATTGCATGTCTATCTGTATCGATGAGGATGTAAAATGAAGTAAAACATGCGATAAAGGATCTTCTAAAACACAAAATTGTCGTTGTTGTGTGGCTGTGGTTGTGGTTGTTTGTGTGCCCCTTCTGTGTACTTTTTTATATTTACCTCCGCCATCAAAAGGTGAAGGAGGTTATGTTTTTACCCATCTCTGTTTGTCTGTGTACAGGATATCTCAAAAAGTTTGGACGGATACGGATGAAATTTAGTGGACCGGTTGGGTGTATGATGTAGACGAACTGATTAGATTTTGGCGAAGATCCGGATTCGGATCTGACTACTACAATTTTTAAAGTGATTCTTCACCATTGAGTGATCGGGCCAAAAACGATATACAGCATGATATCTCAAAAAGTTGTCAATGGATTTGGATGTAACTTGGTGGACACGTTGGGTGTGTCACAAGGAAGAATTGATTCGATTTTGGTGAATATCAGAATCCGGATCTGGATACGAGAATTATTTAACTTTTAAAGTGATTCTTCACCATTGAGATATACACTACATGGCCAAAAGTATGCGGACACCCCTTCTAATTAGTGGATTCGGCTATTTCAGCCATACCCATTGCTGAAAGGTCTATAAAATCAAGCACACAGCCATGCAATCTCTGTAGACAAACATTGGCAGTGGAATGGCCCATACTGAAGAGCTCAGTGACTTTCAACATGGAAACGTCATAGGATGATACCTTTCCAACAAGTGAGTTCGTCAAATTTCTACCCTGCTAGAGCTTCTACCATCAACTGAAAGTGCTGTTATTGTGAAGTAGAAAGCTGTAGGAGCAACACCTCAACCGCGAAGTGGTAGGCCACACAAGCTCACAGAACGGGACTGCCAAGTGCTTAAGCGCATAGCATGGAAAAATCGGCTGTTGGCGGTTGCACCACTCACTATCGAGTTCCAAACTGCCTCTGGAAGCAACGCCAGCACAAACACTGTTCGTCGAGAGCATCATGAAATTGGTTTCAATGGCCGAGCAGCCACATACAAGCCTAAGCTCACCATGCGCAATGCCAAGCATTAGCTGGAGTGTTGTATAGCTCACCGCCATTGGACAGGGAGCAGTGAAAACACGTTCTCTGGAGTGATGAATCATGCCTCACCATCTGGCAGTCCAACGGACGAATCTGGGTTTGGCAGATGCCAGGAGAATGCTCCCTGCTCGAATGCATAGTTCCAACTGTAAAGTTTGATGTAGGAGGAATAATGGGCTGGGGTTGTTTTTCATGGTTCTGGCTGGGCCCCTTGGTTCTAGTGAAGGGAAATCTTAACCCTACAGCATACAATGACATTCTAGAGGATTCTGTGCTTCCAACTTTGTGGCAACGGTTTACAGAATGCCCTTTCCTGTTTCAGCACGACAATGCCCCCATGCACAAAGTGAAGTCCATACAGAAATGGTTTTTTGAGATCGGTGTGGAAGAACTTGACTGGCCTGCACAGAGCCCTGACTTCAACCCCATCGAAAACCTTTGAGATGAACTGAAACACTGACTGCGCGCCAGACCTAATCGCCCAACATCAGTGCCCGAACTCAATAATGGTCTTGTGGCCGAATGGAAGTAAATCCCCACAGCAATGTTCCAACATCTAGTGGAAAGCCTTTCCAGAAGTGTGGAGGCAAAGGGGGACCAAGTCCATATTTATGGCCATGATTTTGGAATAAGATGTTGGTCGAGCAGGTATGCTCTACCGAGTGCACTTCTAAGTTTTCTATTGCTTCGAGAGGTATTACAATGTATAATTTTGTGTTCTCATCCCATGTCCTTCTAAAGGGCTATGACTGCCGTAGTATAATAAATGTTACTGTTGGAACTGCAACATTAAGGTTACATTGCCACGTCCTCTTCCTAAATCTGACACATACCTCGGACACAGACACATACCTCAATCTGACACAAAAGCGCAAAACAGGGGATTTGAAAACAGGAATGTTTATCATTAAATGGACACTAGTTTTTGTTCTAAGTATATTGATTATTAGCTTTCCAACAGTGCCATTTTTATAATTCTACGACAGCAGGAACCGCTCACTACATTAAAGCTCGAGATCCTGCTTCTTCATCCTCAATCGCAGAAACACTGGCTTTTAAAACAGGGATCTCTGCGATTAAAGACAAAAAAATTTTGTTCCAAGTAAATAGATTGTTAGCTTTCCAGCGGGCCAATTTTAATTACTAAAGCCACAGTATAAGCCATGCCATAAATATTATATTACCATACAAGTCATGCCATACCGTAAAAGAAACACAAACACACACGTCTCCTTTTAGTATAATACTAGTGGGCCCATTGGTCGGATGGACCAAATTTTTATTGGTCTTCACAGCCTTGTTGCATACCAGCCTGCTGTACTGCTTAACCATTAGCTTGCCTTTCACTAAGCCCAGATGTGATTGGGGCCAGTGTGGGGATTATATATGTTGGGTTGCCGAAATAGGTGACCCTTATTGTCAGTAATTCTGTGTTTGTTTGGATGTTTGTTCGTTTGTCATCAGCATAATCGGTAGTAAACGTAGGCCGATTTTGACCAAACTAGGGTGGTAGGTACATCTTATGACCGAGTGCTTTGGAAATTGTGATGGTTGCGAGGGACGCTTAGGTTCCCTAGCAACAGCCGAAAAACCTTCAAAATCGGTACCGTTCACGCAAAATCAATTCCGAAAGCCATTATCCCACGTAGGGTTATGAAATTTGGCACGAATGATCTACAGGTGATGCTCTATCCAATATATTCTGGTTTTTGTGATTATATGGAATACTTTACCTCCTGCTCGTTCGTTATTATTATTGCCATATGATACTACGATTCTTATTGTCGTTGTAAATACAGTATTATTAGTGTTAATTAGTAGATGCTTTGTTGCAATGTTGTCATTGTTCTTGTTAAATATTTTGTAAATAAAATGAATGCCATGGTCGAGGGACGTATTAAGCTGATTTATACACGTTAGCATGGCGTGCGTTTAAAACATGGGAATTCTAACGGATTTTTTGTAGTGTAGTCGAGTCTTAAAGGACCTACAGGACCTACATAGTCTTTGGGGTATTTTGGGTCCTCTGGGACTTTTGGGTCTTCAGGGTCTTGGGGGTCTTAAAGGGTCTTCAAAGTTCAAAGGGGTTTCAGCAGTCTAAAGGGTCAAAAGGTACATTCCAATAGTGTGTAATTAATGACTAGACGCACGTAATTAATAGACAAAAACGATTCCACACACACACACACACACACAACACAACACACACCACACACACACACCACACACCATCCGTTTATTGTAGATGTAGTCAATCAAACTGCTAACAATTCAGCATGGTCTTCAAATTGCTGCCAATGGTGTTTCAGTTCAGTCGTTTGTGTCACTTCGGGTCTTGACCAATGGAGTCTATTCCAAACACTAATTTTTGCTGAATGGCTCACTCTCTGATATACTTGTTCCACTTCCCTTCTAAATTTTCCCACAATTCCTCTGCTCTCATTGACTCCCCTTGGCTATCATGTCATCTTGAAAGTATCTATCTCTGGCTCTCTTCAACAAAACTCCAAGGCACTGCAGCATCTGGCAGTTTAATCAGACCAAACAGATTGGTTTGGCCAACAGTCTCTTGTCTCCTTCACAAACTGGTCTACTGTGTCTTCATCTTTGGAAATAGGCAGTGCCTGGGACTCATGATTCAAGTCTCCGCTGCCTCTCATCAGTTTACACCTTCCATCTCCAGGTATATATTTTGTGCATAACTGTCGATGTGGAGTCCAATGATTCATGAGGTGAGTCGATTGAAAGAAAGCAGCTTGCCATTTCTTCTTGGAAAACAAACCACACCAATAGGAAACAGAATTTCTGTAACACTCACAATTAGTGTTTTGATCTTCACATCCGTTAGAGGTGAACATCAGGCCCATCGAATGCCAGGATTTACTCTCACAGGATGTCTCTAATATCTGTGTTTCTCATACGCCATTCTCCCTTCCATTTCGATAGGTACCACCACAGTCTGGGTGGTGGTGTTGTCATCTATGCCCAACCACTCCGAGACCACTGAATTTCCTCTGGCTTTGCATTAATATTTACATCCATCAGATATATAGATGTTCAGAGGAATAACCAGGGATGACCTAAAACCAAGGAGAGAGACAATATATGTGAGTGATACTGTCCACCTACATAATAATGATTCCATGTTCACCAATTTCAGCAAAAACAACTAAATTAGTATAACCAGCTTTGTATCTCACTCTTCCTCATCTGTGGTGACTGCAACTGCCACCATGCAACTCTCCAAAAATCCAAATCCATTGGGACCAAACTCTGTACAGAGTGTTGTTGCTGCCAAAGCAGTCTCCTGGGTTTTTGGGCACAATCCTGGACAAGTCACCACTCTGATGCAAAATACTTAAATGGCTCGATCATCCGAGCAAGCTGGTACTCATTTTTCCAAAACTCAGAAGGATGACAGGCTGAGTCAACCCCACACAGTATTAATTCAAGAGCCAAGCAGGATTTTAACTCAGGACCTTAGTATCCCAAACCCAACAGCTTAGCCATTAAGTCAACACCAAGCATATGTGCAACTCTCACCATGCCTGAAGTGAAGGCATTGCTGGTGAAGCATTCTGGAATTCAATGGGTCTGATGCAATCCATAAAAAATTTCAACCTGGATAACTGGGAACAGTACTTCCTACTTTCTGGACCTGGTAATGATGAACTTTCCAGTGAAACCTCTCCTGTTCATGCTCTTATGCCTCTGATGGCACCTCTGACCATGTTCTTGTCATAGCCCATGATCTCTCTCTGGTTATTGTTCGACGGTGACCTCCGTGGCGCAGACTCTGGATGTTTGCAAAGGCCACCTGACAGAGACTGCATTCTGCTCTGTCACAGTAGGATTGGACTTCCACCTCTACTGCATTTGCTATCGATTCCACCCGGGGAAACTTTCACATCAGCCCACACTCGTACTCACACATTCACCAGTTTTTCCCTTATCCAGCCTGCAAATACCCTTTGCCTCCTCTCTGTCCTGACACAATGAATCTGTGGTGAGGCAGTTGAAGTCAAGCAGCTTGCTTTCTAAATCATGGAAGGCTAACGCAACTGATGACAACTTTAGGTTGCTCCCGAAGACTCAGAACAAGTATGTTTCAATCCTTAGGCAAACCACAAAACATCATCTTGCTAATATTAATGCTTACCTCTCTAACCACCCTCCTTCCTCAATGTCCTTGTGGCACCCCATTTAGTCTGTCTTTAATTTGTGATACCCCCTGTTTACTCCTTCGTTACTCTTTCACAAGTATTTCAATGAGTGCTTCCTGCCTACATCATGGATACTTGTTAGTTACTCAATTCATAAGAAGGTTGCCATAATTGACCATCTCAACTGGACTGACCATCAAAGCAAGAATGTAATGGTAATGATCATCACAACAGACCACAAAACTCCTTCCTCTCTTTTCTTATTCTCTGATCTCTGATCATGAGTTTGACCCCCACCCCCTCCCAATTCTGAGTAATGGATGAATGGATGGACATAACAATGCATGGACATAGATTCCCTCATATTCAAATAAAGAGGTCAAGTCTATCATAATGGAATGTCTCAGAAGCCTTTCACACTTTCGGGCACACCATGCCCTGTTTTCCAGACTGCGAACTAAAGGTATCAATGGATTTCCTCTGTGCTCACAAGCAACGAGTGGCTTTGGCTGGTATTCTCTCTTGTGCTCGACGATGCTTGCACCCCATAAGCTAGCATTCTGGGACAATCCTGTTCTTGGTCAACATCAATAACCCCTCATTAAATGGAAAATTGATTGCATGACTGCACGTTGTGCGGAACAGTTTCTCACCCCTCCACAAGGCAGGCTATAGCAGGATTCCCATCTGCCAATTGAGGTAAAATAAGGAACTGGTTTTCTTGGTGAACATCACTTTTGATGCAGGAAGGCCCACACTCTCACTTTGTCCTTCATTATTATGACTCGGTTGCTTTCTCCCTAATTTGTTTATATGGCCAGCCTCTGGGAGAACTGCACTATTTGGAGGACCTGAGCCTCACAATCAGCTGTAATATTTCCTGGGCAAACATAATATCCGGTATCTCGAAGCTAACCTCCAAAACCAGCACCACCTCAGAATCCTCTGCGATAAGTCCTTCACAGCCATATTCAGTTGAGCATGGTGTACGAAGACTTCACATGAAGTATCAAGGAGTACTAAGCTGGAGCTGGTGCTTCAATCTTCCTCCCATTAAGGCTGTGGACTCCCAGACCTTCAGCATCATTGGCATCTCACAACAGGAGGCTGAGTTTCATGATCCGTTTCTGGCTCGATAGTGTTTTCACATTTAGCATGACCCCTCGCCCCATCTCTCCACATTTGGTCCAACCATTTCCCAACCCCAAGTCACATGAGTTCTGCCAGAATATTTTACCTTATTCACCTCCCAGAGTCTAAAAGAAAAGTCTCACAATTATTCCTTTCTCCTCTTCTTGGGCCCGTGAAACCATCTTCCAAAGTTTGTTGTCTCATACTTCTCCTTCCAGGCCTTAAAGTCTGCTGCTCACCATGACCTTATGCACTTTTACATTTCTTCCTCTATGCACAGTTACATTCGAGCTGTCCATCCTGGGTTATAATGTCGACCCAGCTATAAACTGCCACCCTGGTGTTCCGCAAGCATGGCAATGCATCAACATGTGTGCCATCCATCGGAAGGGTGTTAATCCGGAAGACAGGTCTGCGAGTACTGATTGACGGTGAAGGTTAAGGATCCCACGATGTATTTTGTGAATTTTTCCGGGCACCTTGAACAAATTCCAAATTCCTGCTCTGGCAGATTGCTGGGGAAGGAAAGGGCAAACCACCCAGCAGAACCTTTGCTGAAAAACTGCTTTCGAAGCAACGGTTCTCTGTTAAGAGTATAGCACTTTATTTTTTATACAAGGGTCTACACTCACAGGCAACAGCTTCACAGACTACCAAAAGGTAAAGGGAGGATGGAAAGTCACAAGTAGGAAAGAAAGAATAACAAATATGAGTACCAATGGCCTGGAGAGGAACAGAATGGGAGAAATACAAGGTGTGTCTACAGAAGAGATCATGGATTTGCATGGCTGAGCGCATGAAGTGGTGAGGGGAAGTGCCTTTGAAAGAATGAAGCGAGAAGGAAAACACAATGGATTCGGGTTTTGATTCCACAATGGGTAGAATAAGGGAACAAATGAATGCAGGTGGGCAACTTGTGTGGACTTTGGGAAGGTGAGCAGCTGTGGTTTTCTCGAGGAAAAATGTAATGGACATGGGGTGGCTGGGCGAGGGCAGAGATATGAGAAGGCAGGAGGAGCGAGGCCAGATGAAAGCTTGTATAAAAATAAGAGAGCCAACCAATGTACTGCCGGTGGGAGAGTGGCATTTCTTGGGAATCCATCCACCTCCTGCCTTGAGATACCAACGGTTCGGATTGATGGCGGGTTTGGGATCGAGAAGTGTGATCATCGAACGTTATCTTCCTGAAAGGTGAGTTGTCAGTGAAACAATTTTTCTTCACGACTCCTTTCCCAAAAGCAATGCATTTGTCTTCTTCAAATAAAACCTTCACCAAAAATGAGAATTTTTCACCTGCATACCAAGCTCGAATCTTTCTCTGGCATTTGTACTTCAATATATTTTCATTCTTTTAAATCAACATAAAAAGTGTAACTTGCATGTTGATTTTAAATATATTCCCAATTGTTGGTTCAATCTGAATCACTACTTTCAATAACAGAATTAAACTAGAAGGGTATTCGGGAGAGCGCATACCTCCGCCAAGCAATGCCTGATCCACGAGAACATATCGGGCCAAATACATTTTTGAAATATCATGCTATACAGCACAATATCGTTTTTGGCCCAACCTCTCAATGGTGAAGAATCACATTAAAAATTAAATAATTCTTGTATCCAGATCCGGATTTGGAGCTTCACCAAAATCGAATAAATTCTTTCTTGCCACACACCCGTGTACCTTTCCATGAAGTTTCATCTAAATCCGTCCACAACTTTTTCAGATATCCTGCACACAAACAAACAAATAGACAGACAGAAAGGGGTGAAAACATAACCTTCACCTTCGGTGGCGGAGGTAACAAAGAAAATAAATTAAAAGTCAAAGCGTGAGGTTAATGTGAAAAATTTCATCCAAGTGTAGTAGTGGGTCATTAACTGACCAATGCGAGCTTGGATCAATAAAACTCATGAGTGCATTATATTTATCAGAAATTTTCAACACCAAGATAGACAATAATTTATGATGTTTAGGAAGTCAATAGATTTTTATTTTTTTTAAGCATTTGTAAGAAGAACAGCGATGGCCTGAGATTATCGATGTATATGTGTAACCGGCAGGCATATCAGTCGATGGTTATTACATCGTTCATGGAACCGTGTGAGAGTCAACCACTGAATGTAGAAGGGAATTCCACATAAAACAGACCATAAGGAGCGGACGGACGGACGATGTCCTCTTTGAAGTCCGTTAGTAAGTCAGATGGGCTTCAGCAAAATAAAAAATTATCCTGCAACTAGCGCAGTCTTTAAACAGTTAGAATCCAAATACTTAACAATTACCTCCTCACACCAGATTTTAACCTGCAACTTCAAAGATGAGTCCAATATCCTCGTCACTAGACAATCTTCTCAAATGCTTGCACACTGCCTCCACATCCTACTATTAATTTACAATTGGTCACTGGCTTTGACACCGACACAAATTTTTATTATGGACCCTCGGCATGAAAAAACCTACATATATCGAGAAAACAGTTTCAATTGGAGCACCTCGCCACCATTAGAGCATTTAAATTGCATCAGACGTGGCAATAAATGTGAATTGTTGCTCCCAGCTTGTCGTGTCGATGACAGAAGATGCATTTTGCATTTTTGCCTTCTCCATGCCTACCCCGTTTAGGATCCCGTGCAGGCAACTTGCCAGTACTTACAAATTAGCATTTCATGGTTAAAACAAACAAAAAAATTTTAAACATCGCGACACAAACCGATTGATGACGCATCAGGAAATAACATTTATAACCAGGTAGAAAAAAAATGTTGCACGATGACAATGAAATAATGACATTCAAAACAAGGCCAACAGCAAAAATATGATCGATATAATGAATGCCTTCGAGCTTGTGATATCGCTCTCTGGACAAGAGATGCTCGTTTCCTATACAACTCAAATCGGGCCCCGTGAGGTGTCAGCACAACCTGCAAGTCATTAAACTTCACCATATACAAAGCTGAAGGTCCACTGTATCATAAACAATGGCAAGATGCAGAGACCACGGCAGGCTAACAAGGTGCAATTGAGAGAAACAGACAGAACATAGTTTATTTTGTCTGAAGTGAAACACAAAGCCGGGCCATGCATTACCCAAAGCCACGCACAGAGGGGGACTGCGCTCAGGGCAACCGCAGGAGTGCAACATGACGGGAAAAAACATGAGCCAGTAAATTGCCAGCATCATAAAGCAGGGCCAAAGGAATTCCTTCAAACCTCTGCCACGGTGCATTTGCCGATCTACCCCCAGGAGTTTCTACAACGCTTGCATGCAGATCCAGGCACACGGTCCACCTTGAAATCCAGACACATGAGGGTGCCGCAACAGAACTACAGACATTTTCCTTCTTGCACTAATTTCCTGTGACATACAGCATGGCAATGAGGAAAGTCTGGCAGAGAGCCAGAAACGGTCCGATGTAGCTCAACGAAATGCTTCTTTTTCCTCTGCAGTCTCTCTCTCTCTCTCTCTCTCTCTCTCTCTCTTCTCGCAGCCTATGGCTGCGTTGCATCATTGGTTGGGATGCGGTTGTGCCGCTGATGCAGTGTCCCCTTACCAGTACAATGGTACTCATTTTGCCGACTCGGAAGGATGACAAGCTGAGTCAACCTCCTGGTGTATTTTAATTCAGCGGCCAACGGGGCTGAAATCAGGACCCTAGGATCCAAGCCGTCACCCTAACCACTAAGCCAACACAGACTTCCACATTTACTGGACCTCCTCGAGTCAGGCTGTGTAGTGCAAGCGCTCAGTGAAACCACCACCCAGGGAGATGAACTGCAATTGTCAGCAAGGTGGGTAATCATTGCTTGTAATTATTACGCAGTTCTAACGACAATTTTAGAAGAGTGCATCACGATGCAAGCTTTGTAAGAAATATTATCCAAGCTGGGTATTTTGGAACATCCACTTATGTTGTTGACATCCAAGTGGTTCAAAAGCCCCAATTTCATACATTTGCATGCAGTGCTCAAAGCCCCCTCTCTTCCCCCCCCACCCCTCATCTCAAAGCAATTTATTTCACAGAATATAGTTCAAACCCTAAGAGAACTTCATACAGGCCTTGACATAAAAATTCGATCGAACTGTGTCTTTGGGTTGGAGTGGAGAGGAAGGACAATGTTTATGAGCAGGTGTCACAGATTGCGCAATGGTCAGGAGGGAGTGCAAAAGATTATAGTACCAAGCAGTTTTGAAAGTGGAAAAGTAAATGAACTCAAGCAAGTTGATTATCATAACCATGATATGTAGACATAATATTGATTCAACCCTTTTTGTCGAAAGATGCGTCAAACAAGAGAGTGCTCGAACCAAAAATTAAGATGATGACCATGGATCATGACCACCACCCAAAAGGGAAAGGGAACAATTCGACAACATTCCGATGAATGGTTATAGAATTTGAAGGCATGCATGCACACCCACTAACACATCTATCCAAGTGAAACTGAGATGTAAATGTGAGAGTTTGTGAGAGAGTGAATGAATGAATTAGCTCTATATGAAGAAACACATGGCATTACGTATATCCTCGAAGGTACTAATCTTGCTTGTCAAAACCTAAAGAGTTATGCTTATTCATTAATCAAGGTACCACGAACTAGTTTTGTAGTCCAACAAGCCCGGGCTCAGGTCGGACGTTTTGATCACGAAGTGGTTTTCATTTGGGACGATGAAGGCATCATGTAACGTGTGCTATGTACCCTCGCATACCCTCCAACAGAGGGGGGATATGGGTGCCTTCTGTCATTACAAAACAAGAATGACCGCACTGTGGTTACAACCTGTGACAAAATCCCGGTAACAGGCCAATTGGGAAATGTGCATTTAAATACTCTCAAAAGATGAACAGAATGATTGGGAAAATTTGCGGTGGAGTGTGCTTTTTTTTTTTTTTTAAATAAAATCGGTGCCAATATGTTAGTACTTTTACATCATGAACGTTGTTCCATTACTTCTCCACCAAGAGCAGTAATGTAGGCTGGCTTTTTTAAAATCTGGTTTCTAACCAATCATTGGGCCTGGCATGACTGCAGGTCTTGAGGACCTCTCCCTCACTGGATGAGGAGAGGAAAGGGCTTTTCCTTCTGGAAGCTCGTCATTTTATACCGCCGTGGAAATGATTCACGGACTTGAGTTTCACCACAGTTAAACAGGAGTCCACTGGAGATTTGCTGGAGTTCACTGGAGTTAAACCACATTCGCAGCGCTACCTTCAGTGACGTATTTCCTTTCTTGACGAATGGGGCTTCTTGCCACGTGCCGTGTTGCGGCTCGCTATCTCCAGTGGGGTTTCTCTCCTTTTAACCATGAGACTTCTATCATCAAACCCCTTTTAGAGAGCTGCATATTTCCATGGGCACGGGACATTTATGACACCCATGGTATCGAGTGGATCATTTAACTTGGTGGACGTGACGCCATCGTCGTTTTTCTTGCTTATTATTGAAATTTTAACTCTATTCACATGCACTCAAGCTTAACAGCTTATGAAACACCCCTCAGACTGGACGAAGTCATCAACCTTTAGCAGTGAGTTGAAGTCGATAACTCCTAATAAAAGATTAACTAGACACCTCTTATCCATGTCAACGTCCATCACGGTTATACCGGAACCAGCTGATTCATCACATGGTCACAGATTACTTAACCCCAACATGGAGCCGTTCAAAAACGATGTAACGCAATTTTCGTTAGTAATTCACGTAAAATAACGCTTGATTACCATGCGTTCTGACAGGTTTGATTAAACCATACTATTATTCAACATATGATTAGATTTTTTGGGGTGCCTCATTGTGATTAACGCTCGACCCAAACAAAGGCAATGTAAATCTGACGAAACAAACCTGGGCAATATTAATATACCATCAGCAGAGGCTAACAGGCCTGATATCTTAGGCCCAAGATGGTGGCCGTATCATTTTGTCTGGGTGCCAATGGTGGGTGGAGTCAAGTGACAAATGCGGGTGGGGTACGGCAGCTGTCCGACCAATGGGTGCACATTTCAAAAATTGACTCCCCAATAAGAACAAAAACAGCAAGAACAACAACAATGTGGATCTCTTGTAGACCAACCTGTGCACATGTCCCAGGTAAAAGCAATATAAGAATGGTGAGTCCCAACAGGGTGTTCACCATCACCTTGCCTCTTTGTTTGGTCAAATCCAGTGTTGCCCGTTTATTTGTCTGCATGAGCGAGCGTAACATGTGTTGAAGATCCTTTTACGAGCCTCAGACCCTGTTAAACAAAAAAAAGACCACTCGGTTGTTAATACCTTGAACCTGATCCAAGACTGCTGAGCAGCTATTCAAGATGGTGATGTCTTCGTTTTTGATTTTCGAAAAAAACCAGAATTTTTCAAGTTATCAGTCTGACTATGGGCATGTATGAAGGAACACGAGGCCTTGGAAAAAGTCCATCGGGATTGGCAAATGGCAAGGCATCGTCAGATATGTCCACCACAAATATGTAATTAGAAAGCAGAACGCATCTGTGCCGATTCAATCGGCATGCAGTGAGACTTTGCCACACAAACAAGCACCAACGGAGGATCTGTCGAACCGTGATTTCAGCCTCAAGGACTCCAATGTTACTTCACAGAGACAGTTACACTTGAATGGAACCTTATATACGATTACATCTCAGGAAGATACCTAAGCAAGCACACACCCATGTATACATAGATTTGCATACATGTAGAAAAATACATGCAAATTAAAATGTACTTGTACAAAAATGGAGCTATATGCATGTGCAGAAACACACACACACACACACACACACACACACACACACACACACACTAAACAAACAAATATAAAAAACAAAAAAAAACACAAAAAAAAGGTAAATAAAATTAAATAAATAAAAATAAAAAACAAACACACAAACACACACTCACACAAACAAATAATAACAAAAGTACTTACACGCATATTTAAACACACACACACACAAAGACACAAACACACAAACACACACACACACCCAAACAAAACACACAAACACCCAAACAAAAACAAACACACACAAACAAAAACAAACGAACACAAACACAAAAGCACACACACTTTCCTGACCATACGGATCATCAGCTGGGCACCGTTCTTCCTCGAGGT
>CM068962.1:82325026-82345587 GCA_035128595.1 Eptatretus atami | reverse complement strand
AATGGAGGCAGTGAGAAGGCTGTGAGGGATAGAGTGAAGGCAGGCTGGAAGAAATGGAGGGAGGTCACTGCTGTAACATATGACAAGAAGTTACCATTGAAATTGAGGATTAAGGAAAACAAGACAGTCATCAGACCAGTGCTCCTGTATGGAGCTGAACGTGGGCATTGAAGAATCAGGAAGAGCGACAACTATGAGAACAGAGATGAGAATGCTGAGATGGAGTATGGGCATCAGTATAAGAGAAAGAAAACGAACAAGAGCATCAAGGAAATGGCAGAGTGGTTGGGATCGAGGAGAAGGCGAGAGAGGCAAGGTTGAGGTGGTTTGACATGTGAAACGGAGGGGGGAAGAGGAACCATCAAGGAGCAATGGAAATGAATGTACCTGGGAGAAGGAAAAGGGGAAGACAAGCGAAAAAGATGGATGACTGTGTAAAAGAAGACTGAAACACCGTTGAATGAAGGAGGAATGGGCCCTAGATCGGTTGATGTGTGCCCTAGATCGAAGGCTGCTCGTTAGGATGGAGGCGACCCCAACTAAATGGGAAAAGGCTACGAAGAAGAAGAAGATATGTATATATGTCATCATGATGCTAATCAAACATAAACTTATCATTAATTGCCAGTAAATCATCAATGAATCGAAGCTTGGTGTTGGCTTAGTGGTTCGGGTGGCTGGCTTGGGATCTTAGGGTCTTGATCTTGGCTTGATACCCTGTTTGCTGTTGAATTAATACCAGGTGGGGTTGACTCAGCCTGTCATCCTTCTGAGGTTGGCAAAATGAGTAGCAGTGTACTTGTGTTGGGGCACAGCATCAGTGGCACAGCTGTGCTCCAACAAAATGATAGCTGCCATACACAGCAGCCAAGCTGCCATACACAAGACGAAGTTCAATGAATCGAAAGATGTTTCCACACCTTCATGCAGTTGTTCCTTTATTCCTGCACATGTTCTGGATCCAGACTCATACATGTGCAGGAACAAATTTACAAAGCAAGGGGCCAGATCTGAAATCGTGGCTACCCCCACTTTCTGCTGGAGTATTCTGTTGCCAAATGTAAAATGAAATGTAATACTTCCTTTAACTCTATTATTTGAAAAAAAAATACAAAAACTACAAGACAATGGAATTTCCTTAACAGATGAGTTTGGTCCATTTTATGATCGCCTGTAATATCCCACTTTCCGACAACCAGTAAATGCTTTATCTATTGCTCTGTCCAAGGCGCTCACAAGTTCGTTTCGTGGAATGTTTGCGTACAATGAAGAAAACTCACAAGTTGATAAACATCGAGCTTTACCTTTGTTGTTCCTGTTGTGGATGCATTGGTGTGATTTTGTGACACTTGTTTTAATGTGCGGACTGTCACTCCCTAGTTAACGCACGATGCGGAACCCCATTTTTAGAATTATCTATTACAGGTTTGGAGTTATCAATGATATATATATATATATATATATATATATATATATATATATATATATATATATATATATATATATATCAGAATAACAGCTCGCTTTTCTTAAATTGCAGTATTGTAAGCATTTGGAATGAGTTTCAATGCCTCTGTAAATGCTGCCTGGGAAAGGTTTCAAACAGCATTCTCTTCCTACGATGATGAACCTCATCACACAAGGATTTTTGGTCACTTCAGGGATCCAGTGAATGAATAGCAATTTCTGGTGTTTATCCAGAACCATGAGCCTTCTCGCCTTTGACTGATTTACGTAGTGCTCCATTAAGTCCATTAAATAATCGTTACTCATTTTGTAGGTTTTAGAAGGTCCACTTTGGAAGCTTAATTCATCCAAAAGTTTTTGAATGGATAATGTTTTACATGGTGGTACAAATGTGGCATGATGGCTTGCCTTGTCAATGGGAACATTAACATATTGTGTTTGAAGCCATTTTAAATATATAATCATACGTGCGCGCATTGTTCAAAATTGCCTTCAGATTATTGACTCGAACTTTCAATTTCAAATCAACAAGTCTACTTTACACGCGTTTCACACCCTGCTCTCAACATAAAACCATTTGTGTGCAGAGTATTCTGATGCTAAACAAACACACACACAAACACAATTAGCTATAAGGAAGTACTTAATAAATTTTCCCATGTATAATATAGATCTTACCATATTTTATGGTTTCAGATCTGCTAACTTCCTGATCTCCACCATCAAAAATACTCGCTCAAGAACCATTTTGTTGTAACAGAGATGTGAATCTCTAGCTTGCATCGACAATGGGGAAGACATCAAGGTGTGTGCTTTGGGAGAGTGAGGAAAAGAAGCTTTGCATGGGGAACTCAAGTTGGCGAAGTACTGATGGGAGAAGAAATTGTAAGAGGTGAGGAAGAGGAGGGAACATGGGTGGAGATCAGCTTCTCATGGGGATTTACCAGGTGATGTTGAGCAAGCAGTGATGTCAAGTGATTTGATTAGCTATGACAGACTCTCATTTTCTTCCTTAGTGGAGATGTCACCGGTTCGATAGAAACGATTTCCCATGGATTTGGCAGTAAGATCAAAAATAAACCCAGAGGAGTTGGGATTAAGTTAAAGGTTGTGATAAAGTAAAATCAACACCTTTTAGAATGAACACTAATCTGGAGATGGGGATGGCCAGGCAACTGTTTGGGGGATGGCCAGACGGAGGTCCCTGGAGTACTGGCAGACAGTGGACGCAGTGACGCGCTGCTTCAGCGCATGCTCCCATACCATACTAATCGGGACATGATCACCTTCGAATGAGCAACTTTGCCAAAATAGTTCACAGTAAAAAAACAAAAACATTCATCTTATGAGTCACTACCTGATATTTGTGACAATTTTGCTGCCACAAGGTCTCATCAACACAAAACTAGTTTACAACACCTGATATTGGTGGATGCAAAACAGGTGCATGAAAATGACCGTGCTGACAAATCCATTTAGATGGTTTCACTTTATGGTTCACATCCATCGTTTTACAATGCAATAAGTGTTAATATAATCGAGATAGTTTCACAGTTTGGAGCAAGAATGTTATCGGTAAAATATACTCTGCACAGTAGACCTATGTGGATCAAAGGAATTGCACCTCAAATAAACACGGCATTTGTAAACTATCTCTCGTTTTTGTGACTTTTTTGCATAAATTGCTGTCCGAAGGTTTAAGCATGACCGTGCGTGCCTTTTTTTTTCTTTTCTTATCGCGTCCTCAAGTGACTGTTCATTATGCTGTTGGAGCGACACCTGTAAGCAACAACCGGCGTTTTGTGTATCGCAGTGGCTCATGCCGCGGCCCGCACTATCCCGCGAAGCGGTTGTCCTGTTTAGTATAATGAGCTATTTGTTTCGCATTTCAGTTCGCGCGGACGTGCAGAGAAAGATTATTGCGCAGAAATGGACACAATAGTATGAGCTGGGGATACACAAATGGAACTGCGGATGATTTTTTTTTTTCCAATTATTCGACCATTTATGGAGGATAAAGAGAGTTTCAAAAAAAAAAA
This sequence comes from Eptatretus atami, assembly GCA_035128595.1. Lineage (NCBI taxonomy): Eukaryota > Metazoa > Chordata > Myxini > Myxiniformes > Myxinidae > Eptatretus > Eptatretus atami. The sequence goes on along the minus strand of CM068962.1, from coordinate 82,342,081 downwards.
CATTCTTGTCGGGAGGAGCCTGCAGCTCTGTGGATAAGTAAGCTGCATTTATCAGTAGAAAAGCGCATTAGGTGTGCCACATGTCCGAAGCGCGGACCCCATGCACCTGTACCTCTTGTGGTCGCCACGATGGTGAGCAGCAGAAAGTTGCGAAGAAGCGGCAAGATCATCCTTCGAGCACTTCTCGACTCACGAGGACATAAGGTGGGAGAAGTGATAAAACCTTTGGTAGCTGTCATGGCAGATCTGCCCCCTGCATCAAACTTGATGTGATGGCCCTCGGACAGCAGAGCATCGGGACTCTCGTCGTATGAATTTGCATGCAACGTGGCAGAATGCGAGCAGAAACCGCTACTTCTGATCTCAATCGCTGCCCTACCAGAAGCAGTTACTGCAGCTTGTCCTCGATGCCTGGTTACTGTCCTATTGCAGATGCAGCCAGGAGTTTGCTTGCCAGGATGCTCGCATTGCTTTGCAGGGATGGAAAAATAGAGTCGGAGGCGAGTGAGCCCGTAACCCGCCCGATGATGATGAAAATGATGATAATGATTCGCCGAGCATGTGTCCAAACTCCGCATGCCTGGCTCGCTCGCACGGGTAGCGAGTTCTCCCACCACGACGCGGCAATCTGCTGTGTATCTTCGTATGTAGCAGGTAGAAAAAAATGCGCCCGGCATGGGCTGCTGATAAAAAAGCAGATCCTCTCGCACTTCTTGCTGCGCTACGACATCCTCGGATGTTACTTGGTTACCGAGACGCCCGGGAAGCAATCCCACTCTTCTCTCCGATTTCCTTATGCCGCGCGATCTTTGCAACGGCTCGTGACGAGTCTCCACCTCCCTCGGCCAATACTGTGGGCTAGCGTGAGAGAGCCCTACCCACACCCACCCCTCCCAGTCAACCACTCTCCTCCTCTCTCCTCTCTGATCCCTGAAACCTGAAACCTGGTTGCGCTTCTTCTGATCGGGATCTGAATCCTTTATGAAAAGATGCCATCTCCGCCAACTTGACCGTCAGTCCCCAGCACCCATGCATGTGACGCGGATTAATCAGTGGCCGCAGCGGGGCGTGTCACAGGACACGGCGATTTTTCAGAAACATTCCACGGCCCCCTGGTGTATTATGTGCCCTCACGATTTCTGTGCGAATTTATTTATATGTTTGACTGCACAGGAGGTGCGGTGATGCTTGTGCCTGAAAGCTCAAGGAATCATGATCAAAAGGGGCCCGAGGAAGGTCGTGCGAAACCATAGAGGAAAATGGGGGAAACGTGGAGTAGGAGAGAGAAAGACATCTAGAACTAGATGTAATGTTCGAGCGAGCGGTCAAATAAGATCATTTTGATCATAAATTTGGAATTGTGCAAACATGCGTAGTAGTGCATTGAAATATTTTGGTCATATCGGAATGTGATGTTATCTGTAACTGAACCCAAAAGACGCTCAAAGACTTACAACGGGTTTTCTTTTTTTGATCGCCGTGTCTTTTTGCCTGCAAATCGAGGACGTGCAACAGCCTGATAAAGAAGCGGAGCATAGAGCGCCAGCGACACCTGCCGCTTATCCTGCTGCGGGCAACACACAGGTGAGGACAATTTCACAATTTCCTTCAAGAATTAAAATCAGCTTCAGTAAAGCCATCGTTGTTTCAAGCTTGACAAAGGAATGCGAACGACATGAAACAAGGGGTTTCGTAACATACCAGAGGGGGTATAAATACTTAACGTTTGTGGAATCCTTTTTGAGTTACACATTCCTCAAACACAAAGCCACTCATCTGGAATACAGTGGCCAATGGTTCGGTTCAAATAATCGGCTTGAATGTAACCCCATCCTGGCAGATCTTGCAAGTTAAGCAGCGAATTGATTCTGCTTAGGACTTGGTTGGGAAACCTCTGTCAAAAATTGTCCGCTGAGAGTCAACAGGACCATTCAAGTGATGGTGAGTTCGCCTCCTGAGCTGTTGGTTCGTCCATACCACGGTGGTATGGAGTCTATGTAATTCACTGCACCTGTCTGTTTGTTAGGCTAGGTCACATTTGCCACGGCGCCGTGGGTCTCCAAAATCTGCGGCCACTAGCAATTATACGGCGGCCGCAGTATTTCCACGTCACACAATGTAGCAGTCACATATGTTTTTATATTTCGGGAGCCGCACGGCGTATTTCGAATTGTGGAGACCGAAACGTGGGGGCCGTACGGTCTTGATTTGATGTCGCACGGTGACCTTAGGGCATCGCTGCGGCGGCCATAGAATTTTCAAGGCAGACGCAAGGTGCCCGCAAGGCGACCGCAGGGGACCCTAAGGCGAACGTGAGGCCAGACGGACGGTAACGAGTGGGTATATATACCAGTTCTTTTTTTACTGAATAAAAATATACCAGTATATATAACTGAATATACATAACTATAATACACCGTGGTGCCCCAGAATCCGAACGCCCCTATGTTTTGAACAAATTGGAATCCGAACATTTTTTCGAGAAAATTTTTCCCTAAAAACCTAATACATTTTAAAAACCGAACACAACGTGGCGTTCATGTTTGTTCACGTGTCTCCCCCACCTGTTCGAGCCGCATATTCGCGCTTTTGTTTCATTCAGTTCGTCGGTGAAGTCTCGTGAAAGCATCCACGGCCCCCTGGTGTATTATGTGCCCCCTGCGGTGTGTCGATCGATACTTTAGGCCTCAGTCACATTTGCTCTACGGCGAGGATACGGCGGCCGTACGCCCTCTGAATTGACAGAAACGTGCGGCGGCCGCAGAGAAAACTGAGGTGGCCTCAGGGGTGGCCCTACGCCATTTGGCTATATTTACAGGTCGTAAGGTCGCCGTGGAATTATAACGCAGAGTTATAACTTTTTTCATTTCTCTACGTTCCCGTAGAAATTCGACAAGCCGAAACAAAGAACTGGTAAAAAAAAAAAAAAAAAAAACTGGTAAAAAAAAAATAAAAATCATTAACCATTCGTTACCGTCCGTCTGGCCACACGTTCGGCTTAGGGTCCCCTGCGTCGCCTTGCGGGCACCTTGAGGCGACCTTGCGTCTGCCTTGAAATTCTATTGCCGCCGCAGGGCCCCCTTAAGGTCACCGTGCGACTCAAATCAAAGACCGTACGGCACCCCACGTTTTCGGTCTCCACAATATATAAATAGCCGTGCGGCTCCCCCGAAAAATAAAAACATATGTGACTGCTACATTGTGTGACCGTGGAAATACTGCGGCCGCTTTATAATTGCTAGTGCCCGTACATTTTGTAGACCCTCCGGCCCGAGCCAAATGTGACTTAGGCCTTACCTCGTGTTTTCACCTTCATTTTGGATGTTGTTTTTTTTAATCATCTTGTGTTTTAATTAATAACAAAAAAAGCAATCCGATCACGTGGTGTGGGGACTGTCGGGCAAGATTGAATTTACAGCAAAACACAGTTGTAATTTGGAATATCCATGATTACGTCAGCCCGATGCGTTTGATGAAAGTGATTGTGGTTCTGCGGGCATCATGTTTGATGAGCTGCCCTGGGGCAGCGCTCTCGCAGAGTGCGCGATCGATCGGAACCCAGGCCGGAGCTCGAGCCTGTGTGGACCTTTTGGATTGGGTTGTACCAGTTTACATACAATACCCACCACCGAAGGTCATTACTCATCTTATTTTAACTTAAACATGGGGAATTTCAGTTTAAAGTGTCTTGAAAGTGGGTTTTCTTTGGGTCCACGAACGTGGAAATTCACTCCATTTTTCTTAGAGAAAATATTTTTGAATCCGAACTTTTTGCAATCCGAACAGCCTCCTGGAACAATTAAATTGGGATTCTGGGGGCACCACTGTATAGGCAAACACCTATACTCCGATCTCTAGCGGTAGCGCACGGTGGACGCACGTCGACGCAGACTGCACGGAGGCCGTACGTAGGTCACGGCGGGCGTAGGGAACCGTGCGTCGACCTCGCGTTGCCCGCAGGTAGTCACACAGACCGCAAGGCCACCGTACGGCGACCGTGGAAATAGTGCGGCCGGCCGTATTTTTTGGGGGTTGGGAAATTCATTTTTCATTGAGAAGAGCTTACGGCAGCCGCACAAATAACGCAAGCCCACCGTACGCCCTACGTACGGTCGACGTGGAACACATTTACGTCATAACTTGGGCTTGTCGAATTGCTACGGCGAACGTAGAAATGAAAAAAAGTTATAACTCTCGCTATAATTCACGGCGCCCCTACGGCTGTAAAATATAGCAAATGGCGTAGGGCCTCCCTGAGGCACCTCAGTTTCTCTGCGGCCGCCGCACGTTTCTGTCAATTTAGAGGGCGTACGGCCGCCGTATCCTCGCCGTAGAGCAAATGTGACTTAGGCTTAATTGTGAAATCGAAGATTGGCAAGTATGTTGGTTGGTCTGGTTGGTTATTCTCTGTCTGTCTGTCTGTTTGTTATACGCTTCACCTATAAGTGCATTTTTACTCTGATTTCATTAAACCGAACCACACTGGTCGAGGCAGTCACAAGCTCGAAGTCAACAGGTCAAAGGTCAAGGTCACAAATCGACAATATTTCATTCGATTCACTTGCTTCATATATATATATATATATCGATCTGAATATAAAAACAGCACTGTCTTGCCTCATGAAGCCGTCGTCTAACAGTCCATGAAGACGATGTATCTGTTAATCACGTCCTGTTTGAACGTTGGTTGCAGACGACACGAATATCGATAAATTACTTACCACTGAAATGATCCTTTCACATTGAAGCTGTGTGACTGTCTATAAATTACGTACTCCTTGAACGTCGGTTGCAGACCACACATACGTCTAATAATTACATACTGTTTGAAAGTCAGTTTCACTCTCACGTCACACACATATGTCTATTAATTACGTACTATTGGAATGCACATTTCAATGTTTTAGGCTGCAGAGACCCCTTCGACCGTTGAAGATGCTTTAAGATCCCCAAGACCCAAAGGACCAAAAGACCCAAAGGACCAAAAAGACGCTGAGGACCAAAAGGACCAAACATACCCCAAGAACCCCCAAAATCCCGAGGACCCCTGACGACCAGAAAGACCCCCCAGACCCTTCAATAACCCTTAAGGCCCATTTTATCTTTAAGACCCTTTCAACACTTTAGATCCCTTCACCCTTTTGTACCCTTTTGTCTCCTAGAACCTTTGACCTTTTCACCCCTTAAGTCTTTTGAGATGCCTTAGATCGTAACACCATTTAGACTCCTTACACCCTTCAGACAGATTAGACAGCTTGGACCCTTGACCATTTATAGATTTAGACCACTTGGGCCTTTTTAGATTACAAATAAATATAATACTGCATCACCAATTTTTCCAATAAATTTGCACAAAATAAATGTTTGTATTATGATTGGTGTTAGGGTTAGTCATGACAACACAGTCATGACAACACAGCAACTCAAGTACAGTCGTTATCCTCGGTCAAAACAAGCCTGAGCCTCTGTCGCGACATGGTGAGGCGAGCGGAGAGAGTCGATCCACCCGAGTACTGTATATTAAAACGAAACACACAAGTGGATGGTCAATACTCAACCAGTTGAAGCCTTGGTCGACCCAAATAAGTATGTCTATTAATTATGTACTGTGAGTACATCTATTAATTACGTATTATTCGACCGTGACTGTTCATTAACCCTTTGAACCCTGAACTCCTTGGACTTCGGCTCTTCTACCGTGGTCTCCCTGGAGAAAAATTCGGCCACTCAGGTATACGGAGGTTTGAATTGCGGCCTGTAAAACGACCGCTACGGTTCAAAGGGTTAATTACGGACTCGTGAAATGTACCTTTTAGACATTTAGACCTTTTAATACCCTTTATATCCCCTTCGACCCTTTAGATTTTTCGACCCTTACACCCTGGAAACAACTTCAACCACTTGCCCCATTTTGACCCCTTACACATTTTTGACCTTTTAAGACCCTTTACCTTTGATTCCTGAAGACCTTTACAAACGACGAAGCTACAATCACTTGAAATTGCGAGAACATAATGGCAGATAATAAAATGAAAAAATTACTCATAGAACGACACTTGGCGAAATGGAACTGCACTCGGTGGAGCGCAGACCTCCGCTCGGTGGAGCGCCATACCTCCGCCAGACTGAACAGTTTAAATTTGTACCACTGATATCGCGGATCTGAATCCGGACCTTAACAAAATCGAATCGGCTGTTTATTGTCAATTAACCTACTCATCCACCTGTTTTGTCATAACTAGTTCACACTTTTTGAGATACTCGACAATACATGTTTTTGGCCCATCTTTCAATGGTAAGAATGACGAAAAAAAATTATCATATCTGGATTCGAATCTTCACCAAAACTGATCAACCCAACCGGGCCAAAAAGTTCCTGTGGAACCATCAATAACCTTTTGAGATATTGTGCTATTATAATGTTTTGGCCCCTTCCCAATGGTCACAACACACACACACACACACACACAAACACACACAACACACACCCACACAACGGAACGCCCAGGAGGAACAACAGACGGATAATAGGGTGTCACAGAGCACAAGAGGAATTTTAAGGCATTTTCCTTGCTGGAGCTGGGGTTACCTTGTGGGTCCCATGACAATCTTCCATCGGGTTCCTTTTTTGAGGCAATGTTTTTTTCTTTTTTAATAGCCGGACGCCCTTGCTCGTGATGCAAGCTTGTAGTCGACTCTCTACGCATGCCGGGATAACGGTGATCCTACCAACGGGGCACACTCCGGGATATCCCAGCAAGTTGGTACTCATTTTGCCGACCCCAGAAGGATGACAAGCTGAGTCAACCCAACCTGGTATTAATTAGGTGGTTGAGTGGGATTTTAACTCAGGACCCTAGGATCCCAACGAAGCCCTCCACCCTAATCTCATTGGTGAAGAATGACTTGAAAAATTCTCGAATCCGGACCCGGATTCAGATGTTCACCAAATCGAATCAATTAGTCCTTGTCACACACCCAACCTGTCTATACAATTTCATCCGAATCCGTCCTCAACTTTGAGATATCATGCAATACCGTTTTTAGCCCCATCTCTCAATGGTGAAGATTCAGTTAAAAATTAAATAACTCTCGTCTGAAGATCTGGATTCGGATCTTCACCAAAATTGAATCAGTTCTTTCTAGTGGCACTCCCAACCTGTCCACCAAGTTTCGTGTGAATCCATCCATAATCTTTCGAGATAGGGCGAAAAATGATATATAGCACAATCTCTCAATGGTGAAGAATCACTTGAAAAATTCTCGAATCCGGACCCGGATTGAGATCTTCACCAAAATCGAATCAATTGGTTCTTGTCACACACTAAACCAGTCCACACAATTTCATCTGAATCCGTCCTCAACCTTTTGAGATATTGTGGTACATATTGTTACGAATTCGCGCCCGCCGGCGTGCGATCGGCCACGTAACTCTAATCGTGACCACGTCGATGCCACCGTCGACATTCAGCTCGTGAGCGCTCTTGACTACCACAGGAGGCCAGTCACAGGTGGGGTTTAACTCACCACAACCATCCGCATTCTACCCGCGGAAATAGGGTGAATCGCGATGTCGATATACCTAAATACGCGCGCGGTAACCTACCGAGGGGTTGCACCACGCGCAGGTCGGCTTAGGACGAACCGCTTAAGCGGTTCGTTCCGTGCTACAGGGATAACCGAGGGTGTTATCGCGACCTCGACGGTTCAGTGATTCTTTTTACTCGGGTGTTCAAAACCCACTACTCATTCCATGATGCAAGATGGCACTTCAAAGGGGAAATAGGACCGACGAACGGGATACATTCAAAAAGCACATTTATTTATAGCAGCGTATGTACAGCCAAGGCAGTCATGCAATATACAGAAAAAGCATGGAAACAAAAGAATACCACGAATAATGCTTTTATAGTGTACAGTCACTTAAGACAGGTTCTACTTAGGGGAACGGTGCCACATCATTCACGAACAAAAGAAATGACCCCTCATAGGCAAGGGGGTAGACGGGTTCGTAACTTTATGGCCGTGGGCCGTGGATGACCGAATGGGCCCACGAGACCGACGCTGGTTATTGCACCTCGTGGTGCGACGGTCGGCGAGCTCTTCGGCACTCTCCTCTCGTGTGCGCAGGCTTGCGCGCCGAGCTGGCAAAGCGGCGTCCCCCGTCCCTGTCCAAAAAAAGAAGAAGCCGAGCTCACGAACTAGCTGCTCGAAGGAGAAGAACCACCACGAACTGAACTGAACACGAGCTGCGAGCTCGACGAGCAGCCACCACGAAACTGAACTGAACACGAGCGCGAGCTCGACGAGCAGCACCACGTGAACTGAGAACAAGCTGCGAGCTCGATGAGCAGCCACCAGAACTGAACTGAACACGAGCTGCCCGAACCGCAAGAGAAGAGAGCTCGACCCGACCAAGAGAGAGCGCGAGCCCGCGTGCGGTCGCCTTATATAGTGCGGGGCTCCGCCTTCGCTCCTCGCGTTTCGCTGCGCTCCCTTCGAGAAGCTTCTCGAAAGGGGCGTGCTCACGTCAGCTGACTCAGCCCCGTGTCAACAATTGCGAGCGAGCTCCTCGGGCTTTTGGTGCAGCTTGGCGGCGCAAAAACGGCGGGAAAACTCGCGCGTCATCCAGTTCTTTCGCTCACGTTTTCGGACGGTTTTTGCGGTGAAAGGGTCGTAGCGTGCCTGTCGGGCAATATACGATAGCGAAAGAAAAACGGCTATCTCAGAGGGTTGCCGCCTCCGGTTGAAACGAAGAATTCTTTAACACCGGTGGGGATTCTGCAAACATAAACTTATGTGCCATAATGAGCTGGGGATTTATGCTGTATTGCGAATTTCACAAGCCGTAACAATATTGTTTTTGGGCCGGATCTCTCAATGGCGAAGCATCCTTATAAAAGTTCTAGGATTTGGATATAATTCGATCTGCACAACATTATATGTTGCTGACCTTGACTGGTACCTACACACAAAATATTTCAGAAGATTGCTTGAAATGTGGCCAAAAATTGTGTGACAGACAAACGGCAGACAGACAAATATACTTGGCGAATTTTTGTTTTTCTTTTTTTCAAAAAATTTTTTCGCCAGTAATACACTACACTCAGGCAAACAGTGATGAATTGTGTACCTTTTGAGCCTTTGTGCATTCAGAATAAACCTCGAGTTGGTTTGGGTTTTGCACTCTTCACTCTGGGCTTCTCACATTAATTATGCCGACTAAAAAGGAAAAATTAACTGAAGACTTTTAATGAACCCTTACCTCATGCAGTCTTGAGAAAAAGGACATGGGAAGGTCTTTTCAACTTTTTTTGCATTTCCATGCAGACTACACGAGCTTTCTCAGTGAAATTGATTACAGGCGCAATGGCAACAATACAATTATACGAAGCCAGTGGATCACAGAAAATTCTGAGCTCAACCTTCTGCACCTCTTCTCAGGAAACTGAGGATTTTTTGGAATGGTCTTTGAGAAAAAGACACATCAACAAACAGATATTTTGGATGAATTCAGCTCTTTGTTGAATCGCTAGGCACGCGCTTTTTGTTCCTCTGAACTTCATGTCACTCCGCCCTCAGAGCGGAGCGAAATTTGATTGGTCGAGACGACGTAATTTTTGCCCAAGTACTCTAAACTAAGGTTTCTGGAAGTGCAAACAAGAAGATTTGTGTTCGACCGTGTTCACAGATATAATTTGATTGAAAGTGAAGTAAAAGTTTTAAAGGCTGTAGAAAAAACAAACAAACAATTAAATCGGAATTTTACGCCATCGATGCACCTCGTTTACACCCTTATTGAAAACACATTAAATTAGTTGTGCATGATTGTTTGTGTCCTTTAAGATGTCCCTAAAAAACAGTAATTTTCTGTTTGGAATTATTTTCAATTTTATTTCACTGCGATGGACAGAAGACTGACAAAGACAGACAGTTTAAAGACAGGTGACGATAACGGCAAGTAAGAAGGACTGCCTAAAAATAAAATAGCAAGATAAGATGTGTTATGATTATGGCGTGGACAGAAGAAGCAGAGACAGTGACAGGACAATTGAAAATTTCATGTCGAAGAGCTTTGCGATCGCGTGCGGTAGAAAACGAGGAATTTCACTGCACGTAATGCATAGTGCTGCGCATTAGAACGACATCGTACATTTGCCAAATTCAGAGCCAAAGTATGCTATTCTGCAGGTTCATGTTCTTCAGTGTTCAAAATATAAAATTCAATTGAATTGAGTAGTTCTCGATCGTCGACTGCCAGCTGTCAGACAGAAGACAGAAGCAGACAGACAGCAGACGAATTGAACAAATTTTTAACCCCGCTTTGCGCTACGCAGTGGGATAAAACGGGACATTTGATAAAGTTTACAAATGCACCACTGCAATGTAAAGTAGGTTACAACCACGCTGATTCAGCGGTATTTTCACCGATGTTAAATGGAGAACCTCTTTCAGTCGTGATTTATCGACTATCGAGAGCATCATTTCAGGTGGCTTGTCACTCAAGCTCATGCTGTCCCAATGTCATTGGTGTGCCGCTGACAGCCTAGGAGTACCACCTCGTAATGGACTCTCAAATCACTGGAGTCTGGGAAGAGGTCTGTGGGTGGAGGTTCAAGTGGCGTGAGCACCTACTCCGGCGACGACATGACCCACCGCTCGCCAACTCATTCGGTGCGGAGCCTTCGTGGTAAAGTGATTGTCGATGCGTCATGGCAGACAGAGGACGTCCAGCGATGGTCAAACGAAAGCAAGTCTCTTGGTCTCCGTGCAATGGCATTAAGGACATTACTAAATGTAACGCATTCGCCCTAACACATTGGTCGTATCGTTACGAATCAGGAGAAGATAAACGAAACCTTTTGCGATGCTATCAGTGGTATTCAATAAGCAATGTTATAATTATGTCCGATTCTGTGTTTTGGTTCGCTGAATAGGAGCATGCAATATACATTTTAAGCCTTTAAATAGTATCTTATTGTTTGTAAACAGATTGTTCAAAGTTGTCCGAGATAAACGTGTCTGATTAGGGCGAAAGTTCCCTGGAGAAATTGTTCAATGATGATGTCATTGTTGGCCAACATTTAAAATTGTGGTGAAAGGAATCTGGGACCATCAGGGTGTTGACACTGATGTAAATAAAAAATAATGGAGGACAGCACGCAATCTTAAAATGGAACGTGTAGATTTTACATATAAATAACTAAATGACTCATTAAATAATAAATAAATAAATAAATATAGAAGAGCAAAAGCAACATAAACAAGAAAAAGAGCAATCAGAGATTACAGACCCTCGCCAGGACTTGTTTTGTGTGGTGTGTTTTGTGTGGCGTTTGTGCACTGTGTGTTATGTAATTATTAATTTTGTTTTTGGCACATGTAGCTGGAAAGCGATGCGTGAGGCCAGCAGGACGACGTCTAAAAACGTCATGTGCGACCAGTTTGTTGACGCTTGTTTCGTTTTGCTGCTCGTGGACACCTGCTCGTCCAACATCTCATTGCAAAATCATGGGATTAATATAGAGTTGGTCCCCCCCCCCCCCTTGCTGCTATAACAGCCTCAATCTCCTGGGAAGGTTTCCACGAGATGTTGGAACATTGCTGTGGGGATTTGCTTCCATTCAACCACAAGAGATGAGTTGGGCCTTAGGTCTGCTCGCAGTCGGTGTTCCAATTCCATAAAAGGTGTTCGATGGGGTTGAGGTCAGAGCTCTGTGCAGGTCAGTCAAGTTCTTCCACACCGATCTCGACAAACCATTTCTGTATGGACCTCGCTTTGTGCATGGGGATTGCCATGGCTGAAACAGGAAAGCGCCTTCCCAAACTGTTGCCACAATGTTGGAAGAACAGAATCATCTGGAATGTCATTGTATGCTGTAGCATTATATTTCTTCCCTGGAACTAAGGGGCCTAGCGCTGAACATGAAAAACAGTTCCAGACAATTATTCCTCTTCCACCAAACTTTACAGTTGGCACTATGCACTCGGGCAGGTAGCGTTATCCTGGCATCTGCCAACCCAGATGGTCGGTCGGACTGCAGATGGTGAAGTGTGATTCATCACTCCAGAGAACACGTTTCACTGCCCAGAGTCCAATAGCGTGAGCTTTACACCACTACGCTGACGCATGACAATGCGCATGGTCATCTTAGGCTTGTGTGTGGCTGCTCGGTCATGGAATCCATTTCATGAAGCTCTTGATGAACAGTGTTTGGGCTGACGTTGCTTCAAGAGTCAGTTTGGAACTCGGTAGTGAATGCTGCAACTGCCGACAGACGATTTTCCCGCGCTTCGCGCTTCAGCACTCGGCGGTCCCGTTCTGTGAGCTTGTGTTGCTACCAATTTGTGGCGGAGCTGTTGCTCTATACGTTTCCACTTCACAATAAAGCACATACAATTGACCAGAGCAGCTTAGCAGGGCAGAAATTTGATGAACTGACTTGTTGGAAGGTGTCATCCTATGACGGTGCCATGTTGAAAGTCACTGAGCTCTTCAGTATGGGCCATTCTTCTGCCATTGTTTGTCCATGAGAACTGCATGGTGTGTGCTTGATTTTATACACTTGTCAGCAATGGATGTGGCTGAAATAGCCAAATCACAAATTAGAAGGGGTGTCCACATACTTTTGGCCATGTAGTCTATATATTAATGTTCTTGTTTAACTATGTAGATATATGTAAAGCAAATAAGGAAGTCCTTCCAAACGATTTGGTTGCTCCTCATATAGTATGAATGCTTTTCCATTTCAGATCAGAAAAGAAACATGCCCCTCCAGAGAAAAAGAAGCAAAAACTTGGAGGGAACCCCCCCCCCCCACAATTCATTCCTCTTTGGAATATAATTTTTTGTCATTGAAAAAACATCAGAAATGTGTTTGCCTAATTTGTGAAAAATCTCTTAACTGTGTTGACATGAAGTAACCTGAGTGACCATTTTTCTTTCGAAAGCAACATACAACGAAAATACCCAAAAGGCACAGAAGCGGGAGGGTGAAGCTTGCCATGATGAAGCAGCTCGTCAGAAAGCCAGCAATGTGTTTTCACAGCAACTCAGAAATGATCAAAGAAAAAAAGACTGATTGCTTCAATCAAGATCAGTTGGAAATTGGATCAGGCAAAGAAAACCTTAATCTGACTCTTCATTTATCAAGGAATGTAACTCGATAATCATAGATATAGTTGCCAATGAAAAGTAGCAAAAGTAAGCAACATTCAGTAAAGCCTCCACATTCACGAGGTCTCTTTCGTGAGTTCCAAGTATTAGTGAATTTGTAAATGGATACAATTCTAATCCATGACACTCGACTTCCAGTATTCACGAGCCGCGTCACCTCTCACCCACCCGAACCAACACAGGGACATGAGGGGGAGGTGCACAGATAGATACCGCACAGGACTGTATTTGGTTTGGCTGTGCAGTGTGGGCATACCATCGGATACCCGCCCTGTCCTTCCTTTTCAAGCAGTTCCAAACCGCAAACACCGCACTGTGCTCTTGACTCGTTATTGTGAACTTGTGCCTTTTTGCCGTTAATTATGGCTTCTAAAGCAAGATGAGTGGGGAAGTGAGTCTGCTGGAAAGAGTCAGAAGATCTGTCCTGAAGAAAATACCCACAAATCAAGGGATTGAAGAGCTGGCTTTCTTGGCTGACATTATGGCATATTTAATAAACTGGTGCGACAACTCCAAGCAAAGGAAAAAGTTATGTGGACTTGTACTTCTTGATTACTGGCATTTATCAGTAACCGAGGCTATTTGAACACCACATGATGCAGCCAATCCTACTTTGACACACTTTGATAGAACTAAGCAAATTACCTGGCAGCCAACAATGTAAAAGGACAACGAAGTGTTTGCAACCACATGCAAGTCAGAACTCGCTGATCGGTTTTCAGAGTTCAAAAGTAAAAAGATTTTGGTCTCCTTCATCATTTCTATTGGAAGCAGATGAGCTCAGCAACTGCAAACCATATATTGACAAAGCAATATCACTGAGGCCAAAATTGAGCTCTGGACTTGCAGAGCATTGCATCTTGAACACACGTACTGAACCACAAGTTCCTGTTAGATTTTTGGTAAAAAAACGTGCCCGGGAATGTTGAAACGAGCAGCTTTCATAGTGCTTTCGATATTTGGATCAACCTGTGCTGCGTGCACACTTCAGTGTGCTCACCTTGGTGAAGAACAAATACATTCAAAAACACAGCACTCACACAGCAGAACTTGGGAAGGCAGCTGTTATCAAACAAATCCATGTCAGATTTTGCTAAAAATGCAGATGTATCCAGGCTCAAGCCTCACATGAGTTTAGTAGCTTTTCATGTGTATTTCTGAATGTGTAACCAGGTTTTGTATTGCTGAATGACAATATTTTTTAATAGCCTGACATCAGCTTCGTGACATTTTCGTCTGCATTTTGAATATATAATTCAGTTTGTATTTCTGATTGAGTAATTTTATATTGCAGATATTTTTTTTAATTAATTGTACTTTGTACACCTGTGGATATTTATAGCATGTGGCGATTGCTACTTTCTAACTAGTACAGGGCGATTTGTAGAAACGGTTGTGGACCCCTACACTAAAGCATACACATCACTGTACTATCTCCCATAATTTTTTTTTGACATTTCCCAAATTTTCAAAAATGGAGCAATCAAATCATTTAACGTGCCTCATGCTCAGATATTATGAGTACATCTCCCAAATGAACGATGCATCGAGTCATTGTTCATTTTTTTGACCGGGAGGATAGCACGGACTGACAGGACCAAAATTGCCCCCGCTTGGGCTTGCACCTGTTGAGGGGGGGGGGCAATTCTGAAGTAGTATCTTAAGTGAATGAAATAAACAAATTAATGAACTTATGATGGTAAACATCCAGTGACATGTAATTTTGGTAATTTTCATAGGAACAAGCGGGAGGCGACGATGGTTCGCGCGGCATTATTGAAAAGCCACGATAGGTACAATTGAGTTAGTGGAAGCTTTTGAGGAAGCCCTACGTAAAAACCTATCTTTCATCAAAATTGACCAAAAATCGGATTTTTTTATATGTTGTACTTTGGCATTACGCACAGTTCTAGGAATGAAATTGCGAGAAAAAAAATGAGAAAAAAAAAAAAATAAATAAAATTCAAGTGGGCGTGGCTCGCCACAAGGGGCGTAGACGCCCCTCATACAAAAAGAACAACTAGACATGATATAGCTTGTGTCAAGTTTAATCAAGATCGCATCAAACGGTACGGAGCTATGCTCGGAGAGTCACAAACAGACAGACAGACCAGACAGACAGACAGACGACACACAGACACAACAATAGTGGTCCTGCTGGTGCCACGAACAATGAATACAGGTGATATAGCCATCAAGTGATGGGTGATAAAAGATTTGAAACACATACACATTGTTGGAGAGCCGTAGAACACAGCACTACAAGACAAAATGGCGCAGAAGCATCGGTCACTGACATAAGTGGATGTAATCAGCATGTCAAACATGAGAAAATATAGCATTGAAGAAAGTCAAACAGAATACATGAAGGGTTGAAAGTATTTAAGATGCCATTGGCAGACTTTTCAGACAGTCTTAATTATGCCCAGGGCATCAAAAAGCAGTGGGGGGGGGGGGGTCAATGGCGGTCGCTGCCTAGGGGCCCAGCTTCTCCTGTAACAATATTTTTTAATACAATGTAAGAGAGAAATGTGGGGGTGGGGACCCCGAGGTTGTTTGCCCGTTCCGGCTCTCGATGCCTATTAATGCCAATAGTGTTTGGTGAAAATGCACGAAGCAAGTGAGAGAGGGATTAAAAAACAGACACCACCTTATATTTAAATCGATATGTTTGTGGTCCGGGGTTGCGGGTACGAGGGTGGGGGTATCCCGTTTCTCCCTTTGACTACTGGGAATCGAGTACATGCGCATACGAAATAAGTTGTGTGGTGGCGGGTTGCTATCGACCGAATGCAAAATTTCCTCACGTGACCAGTGTCCTTCCATCGTGACTAAACTGTTTAACTGAGACAGCAGTCGCCTTATCGGGGAATCGTGCCTCGGGTTGAGCTGCTTTATCTTTTATTGGATCTTGATAATGTGGCCGAGCATTCCTCGAGACACAGATGCAGGCTGATGTGAGGCCAATTAGTTGGGATTTATTCTCCCAGCTAATGCTATGTATGGAATTGTGAAGCGATTGGGGAAAGGCACACAGGGAGATTAGAATATATGCACTAGAATAATGTATTTGTAAGAGGCAATGTTCGGGTAAGGTAAAGGAGGAAGGAACTCAAGGGTTTAATGGAGTCAACGGCAAACCGGGCAGGAAAAGAGAAAGCAACAAAAAGATCGAAGGTGTGTAATTTAAAAACTAAGAAATGCACAGTTTCAGACTTAGCTTATATTTCTAACCACCGATACAATGACAAGGTACCATCAGAACACGTGTTAACAGGCCTGCAGCACACCAAGCAAATAGATCAACCTGCTTTATTTAGCCGGTTTTGTAAACCACGTGTATGTAATGACACACATATCATAACATATGAAGGAATGAAGAAGAAGGGGGGGGGGGGGGAACCCGATTAGGCCAGCACACGGGTGAAGGAGTATGCAGCCAGTGGGCTGGAGGGTTGCTGTTTGTGATAAAAGACGGTGGCGACTTGGGTGGAACCTTTGGATCCGCAGTCCCAAGAGAGGATGCAGTCCGATTGTCCTGAAAAAATGACAGAAGGGCAGAGACGCCAGAGTGTATGGAGTGGCACTGTAATCCTCAGTACACACTCAGAGGCAAGATCAACAATGCCAAATTGAGGTGAGCTTGCGAAAGTTCGAGCAAGCGAAGCATCAAATGCAGAAGACCCAAGATCGCCAAGGCAAGCCCAGCAGTCGGCCCCAGAAGCCCAGCAAGTAGCCAAAGGCAAGGCAGTCGGCCAAGGAAGCCCTAGCAGTCGGACCCCAAGGCAAGCCCAGCAAGTGCCGCCAAGGCAGCACCCGCAGTAGGCCTCAACAGGGCATAGCAGCCCTGCATAAAGCCTAGTAAGCCCGGGATCGAT
>CM068962.1:82281474-82297399 GCA_035128595.1 Eptatretus atami | reverse complement strand
TGTCTGTCTGTGTGTGTGTGTGTCTGTCTGTCTGTGCATGTGACTGTCTGACCCGTAACTTTTTTTTACCATTTGAGCTTTTGTCATCAAATTTTCAATGAAGCTTCATTATGAGAATATGGAGAAGCTAAATTAATAATTTGGTCAAAAGGTCAAAGGTACCGTTTAGCATTCAGAAGAAGAAATCCGAATGCAAAGCGGACGGGCTCTGCATTTTCAGATGATTTTGAGTTGTGTTAGTCTGAGAGATTGAGCAATATTGTATGTATATTCAATAATGTGCATAGCCATGATTATTTTCACCTGTCACTCCAGTTTTCAACAATAATTTATATTCCAGTTTTTTAAACTAAATTAACAGCCTTTACAAAGTACAGAACAATCGTATGAGTGAATATACACATTTGCCTTTCATAAACGTATATGAATACACTGATTGTGCCATGTCTACCATGTTCTCAGATAAATTTCAAAGTGCTTACACCTTATCAAAGTTGAATACCTCTAGTGATGGAGAAACTCTCTTCCACAATGCCTTTTGCATTCTGCGGGTTTTGAGGAAGGCAGATCAATTCCTCATGGCTTGATGCAGGCGGAGAGATGGTGCGACAAGGCATGACATACAATCAATAAACCTCCACCATGACTAGTGTGGCTACATCAATAAAGCCCCAAAAGGTTACAAACAGAATAACGGCATTAATCAAGTGAAATTAATTCTAACGATACCTTTGATCAACTCAAACAAAAGTCCACAATGTAGCTTGAATGTTTATCAGAAGAGCTTTCGCATTCCACTGTAAATATAACTAATTAACCATGTGTAATATACTCACGTTTGGATGTTTGTGACTCAAGTACTGATGTAAAAGCAAGTTGGAAACAATGTAAAAAAAAAAAGTTTGGAGGGCTCTTTTGATGCTTTTTCCCTTAACGTGCCCCCACGAAATTGGTTATGGGTACTACTTTTTGTTGGTAACTTTTGTTTCGTTTTGTACATTGTTTCGCAGACAATGTCAGCTTAATATCTTTCACATACATGTAATCGCAATATATGATGATTGATTGTTCAGTCACAGCCATATCACACGAATGAACAGCAATAAATCCCAGTCACTCTTCATTCATCACCATCATAACCATCACCAGGTTGTTACCTCTGTCACCAAAGGTGAAGGAGGTTATGTTTTCACCCCTTTCTGTCTGTTTGTTTGTTTGTTTGTCTGTGTACAGGATATCTCAAAAAGTTGTGGATGGATTCGGGTGAAACTTGGTGGACAGGTTGAGTGTGCCACAAGGACGAAATTATTCGATTTTGGTGAAGATCAGAATCCGGATCTGGATATGAGAATTTTTTTTAATTTTTAAAGTGATTCTTCAACATTGAGAGATAGGACCAAAAACTATATAGTGCTGTATAGCATGATATCTCAATAATGTAATGGGCCTGATATGTTCTCTTGGATCAGGCATTGCATAGCGAAAATATGCGCTCTACCGAGTGCCCTTCTATTTACCTCCGCCACGGAAGGTGGAAGGAGGTTATGTTTTCACCTCTGTCCGTCTGTTTGTCTGTCTGTTTGTGTGCAGGATATCTCAAAGGTTGTGGATGGATTTGGATGAAATTTTGTGAGCATGTTAGGTGTGTGACAAGGACGAAGTGATTAGATT
Organism: Eptatretus atami; assembly: GCA_035128595.1. Taxonomy (NCBI): domain Eukaryota; kingdom Metazoa; phylum Chordata; class Myxini; order Myxiniformes; family Myxinidae; genus Eptatretus; species Eptatretus atami. The sequence continues at coordinate 82,295,728 of CM068962.1, read as the reverse complement.
TTGGTGAAGATCCGGATCTGGCAACGATAATTTAAAGTGATTCTTCACCATTGAGAGATGGGGCCAAAAACGATAAATAGCACGAAATCTCAAAAAGTAGTGGACGGATTTGACCGAAACTTGGTGGACAGGTTGAATGTGTTACGAGGACGGATTGTTTCGATTTTGGTGAAGATCCGGATCTGGATACTGGAATTTTTGAAGTGATTCTTCACCATGGAGAGATCAGGCCAAAAATGATAAGTAGCACGAAATCTCAAAAAGTTGTGGCGGATTCTGCCAAAACTTGGTGGACAGTTTGGATGTGTGACAATGATGAAATGATTCGGTTCTGGTGAAGATCCGGATCCGGATCCGCCTATTAGAATATTTTCAAGTGATTCTTCACCATTGAGAAATAGGGCCAAAAACGATATATAGCATGATATTTCAAAGATGTATTGGGCCTGATATGTTCTCCTGGATCAGGCATTGTGTGGTGGAGATATGCGCTTTACCAAGTGCCCCTTCTAGTTTAATCTGGTACACTAAAACTGCACAATAAAGGAAATCGTTTCATTCGGAAACGAAACATTTGTAGAAGACATCTTTTGCTTTTGTTTGCTGGCAAAGTTTCAATTTGTATTGTATTATCTCAGTTTCCACAAAGTGGATGGAGTAGGGGGAGGAAGAGGGGGTGGGGGGAAGGAGATGCCAAATCGTAATGATTCCAAATTTGACAATACAGAAATAAAAAAATCATTTTAAAACGATGAAAAAAAAATGTCGAGATGGAATTCCAAAATAACAACCAAGTAAAATAACAAGTTGTGGTACATTCAGACTGCACTGCCCCATGCCAAATAAATAAATAACAAATCCTCCTGCGCGTGACATTGCCGAGGCACCTTCGTCACCCGGCGATGCCGCCGTGCAGCACATGGAGATGGAATTAGAAGGGAACGGTGTACAAGAATTGATTGACTAATTGATTAATTACATCATTAAAATAAATAAATAGTAATCGTAACATAATTAATTTCGTAATCAATTGGTTGATAGCATACCTAAACCACCACTGTTTCATCCGAATCTGTAACTTTTTTAAAATTAAGTAATTAATAAAAACGTTAAATAATTAATCGATTAACCAATAAATCAAAAATACCCTTTAAAGCCAAATTACTTGTTCACTGTCTTGTCCAATATCTTCCGAGCTCAAAAGATGGCTGAGATATCGCTCGGAAAGCAAGAAAGAAAAAAAAATTTTGATTAACTGATTAATCACTAAATCGAAAATATTATTTACAGCCAAATCACTCATATCATATCATATCCAACATTGTCATATCATTGTCATATCCAAATATCAGCTTCCTCACTCCAAAGGTACCTGAGATATGCCAGGATGAGAAATAAAATGTATAAGTAATTAATAAATCGATAATAATTAAGTAATGAATCAATTAATTGATTAACCAAAAATAAAAAATACTGTTTTTGCCAAAACACATCTTCACTTTTTTCCCCCAAATGTCAGCTTCTGAGATGAAAGGATGGCTGAGATATCGCCCAGACAAACAAACAAATGAAAAATCACTCAGAATGGCAACTTGGTGAAACAGAACGGATCTTCACCAAAATTAAGCATTGCTGTCCTTGCTTGGCCAGTCACCTACAAACAAATTAAATTTCAGAACGATTGCATGAAAACTGTGGCTAAAAATCGTGTGACAAACAAACAGACAGACAGGCAGACATAAACAGACAAACGCCACAGACCAACATACTTGGCGAAAAAATTTTTCGCCAAGTAACAAACAAGAAAACAAACAGTGATAATTGAAATTGAGCCCCTCCTTCAGCATCTGGCGATGGCATCATGCATCACCTGGACATGGCGTTGGGAAGGAGTGGTGTACAACAAAAATGAGGTAAGATTGACACTGCAAACCTTTTATGGATGGCCATTACATCTTTTGACAAGTTTATCGTAGGTGACTGTGTAGCAAGAGTAACAATTGTTTGAAGATGTCTTTGTGGGAGGGTTGGTGTAATTACCCTCGCCAGAGGAGAGGGTATTGCATTTAGGTCCATTTGTTTGTCTGTTTGTCCGCACAGAACATGAATATTTATTATATTAATACGCCAAGCCATATTTTGTGGACGTATCTCCTCCGAAACTGCCGGACGGATTGTCGCCACTTTCGGCATGTGGGTGCTCTGTGGTCTAATGTATAACTAAGGCGATGTGAGATCGCACCAGACGGAAAAGTTTGGGAATTTTTGGCGATTTTCTAATTTTTACATTCATTTACATGGCGACGTGTGACGTCACCGCTGAGCGGCGTAATGACGTCATGACATCATCGGTCATTTGCTGACGTCATTACGTCTGTCGTCGACAGACCGTCACCGCTGAGAGGGTAATGACGTCATGACATCATTGGTCATTCGCTGACGTCATTACGTCTGTCGTCGACAGACCGTCATCGCTGAGAGGGTAATGCCACTCCTGGAAAACAGCATCTGCAATGTAAAACCCTCTTCTGCACATGCTGACTACCTCAGAAGGTTAATTTGATGCAAACAATTTCACAAGAAACATTGTATATAAAGAAATTTTTATAAGTCACATTGTGAACACTGGATATATTGATGTCCTAACGAACCCTCACTTTAGAAACTTCGCGCGGAGCGTGGGTTTGGCTAGTCTGTATTCATTATATTAGACCCTTTAGAACCCAAAGAACCCGAAGAACCTCAACACAATGAAGACTCTCTGAGATTCCAAAGAACCTTTAGACCGCAAAAACCCTTTAACACCCAAAAGTCCCCATTAGACACATCCTAAGACTCTATAATACCCCAGAGAACATGTAGACCCAATAGACCCCCCCCAAGACCCTTTGGAACCTTAAGACCCAGTAGATCACCTGAGAACACTTTACACGCTTTTGACCCTCAGACTCCTTTCTACACTTTAGAACCTTTTCCATCTTCACACTTTTCAGACCTTTTATTACCACGTAGACACCTTTGACCTTCAGACCCTTTTTAGATGTGTTAAGACCCTTTGGCTCATTCAGAAAATTCTGAGTATTTAGACCTAAAATTACACTCTTTAGACCCCTTCGATCTTTGAAGACCCTTAAGACCCATTTAGATATTTTCAGCCCTTTCGACCTTTACAACTTTTCAGACGTTTGCACATTTGCACATTTCAGATGTTTGAACTGAAGAGCTCAGTGACTTTCAACGTGGCAATGTCATCGGATGCTACCTTTCCAACAAGTCAGTTAATCGAATTTCTGCCCTGCTGGAGCTACCCCAGTCAACTGTAAGTGTGATTGTGAAGTGGAAACGTCTAGGAGCAACACAAGCTTAGCTGCAAAGTGGACGGCCACAAAAGCTCACAGAATGGCACCGATGAGTGCTGAAGCGCGTAATGCAAATAGATCGTCTGTCATCGGTTGCAACACTCCCTAGTCACCTAGTGAGTTCCAAACTGTCTCTGGAAGCAGCAACAGCACAAACACTGTTCTTCGAGAGCTTTCATTAAATGGGTTTCCATGGCCAAGCAGCTGCACACAAGCCAAAGATGACCATGCACAATGCCATGCGTCGACTGGAGTGGTGTAAAACTCACCGCCATTGGACTCTGGAGCAGTGGAAATGTGTTCTCTCGACTGATGAATCACGCTTCACCATCTGGCAGTCCGACGGACGAATCTTGGTTTAGCGGATGCCAGGAGAACGCTACCTACCTGAATGCAGAATGCCAACTGTAAAGTTTGGTGAAGAAGGAATAATGGTCTGGGGATGTTTTTCATGGTTCGGGCTAGGCCACTTAGTTGCAGTGAATGGAAATCTTAACCCTACAGCATACAATGACATTCTAGATGATTCTCTGCTTCCAACTCTGTGGAAACAGTTTTTGCAAGGCCCTTTCCAGTTTCAACATGACAATGCCACCATGCACAAAGTGAGGTACATACAGAAATTGTTTGTCAGGATCAGTGTGGAAGAACTTGACTGGCCTGCACAGAGCCTTGACCTCAACCCCATCAAACACCTTTGAAATTAATTGGAACACCGACTGCGAGCCAGACCGAATCACCCAACATCAGTGCTCAACCCTCATTTATGCTCTTGTGGCGTTTTGGAAGCAAATCCCTGCAGCAATGTTCCAACTTCTCCTGGAAAGCCTTCCCTGAAGAGTGGAGGCTGTTATAGCAGCAAAGGGAGGACCAACTCCATATTAATGCCCATGATTTTGGAATAACATGTTGGACAAGCAGGTGTCCACATTCTTTTGGCCATATAGTGTGTGTGTGTATATATTATTAATATATATAAATATAAATATAAATATAATATAATATATATATATATATTATATATATATATAATATATTGTTACGGCTGTGGAAATTCGCATTACACCATAAAGGGCCCGTAGGTGAGATATCTCTAAGTACATGTGTAGTTAGCCAAACCCGTTGTATGGAGGATTTATTGATCATTCCGGGCTGCGACGCTTTGAGTTAGCCATTTTTTCTTCTACTTTATTGAACCAACCACGCCACCCGCCACCATCTACGCTCCCGCAAACATCGCATCACGCCACTCCCAAACGGCACCATACCCATCAACCCTCACCACGAAAACCCTCCACCACCTTCACCTCTCTCTTCTACGGCATTCCCGCACCACCTGTGAACACTGAACGTCGGCTGTCTCGGGCCCGTTCAGCAATTGGTGCCGAATGCACCGACCGCAGCCGCAAATGCGGCCTTTCCGAGGGGAAAACTCGATCAAAAACGCCACGCGCCACTTCCCCTCCGCCAATTAGCGAGCGCGGGGCGGCTTGGCCCGCCTCCAAGCGCGTGTGTGTGAAATCGATATATGCAAATTCTAGATCAGGGGAGATTCACGCCCCTTCTTCCTCCCGACCAATGGGCGAAGCGTGGCTCCGCCCCGAAGTCATTCGACCGAAATTGCCATATAAGCGCCCGTCCGCCTATAAGAAGGCGAGCGCAAGGCGAATGAGGAGAGAGTTTTGGTTGGAGAGTCGGGTCCAGAGTTGTTGCTGAGAGTCGGGTCCAGAGTTGTTTCTGAGGAGTTGGGTTCTGCAGTCGGCTGAGGAGAGTGTCATCCAGTTGGGTTCTGGAGTCGCCGAGAGAGGCGGAGAATCGCCCGACTACAGAGAATTTTTGAAATTATTCTGGTCGAGCCACGTTGTTGAGAGATCGGACCAAAAACGATATCAAGGCACAATATAGGTCAAAAAGTAAGTGGGGACATTTTCGGCCCGACGATACTTGGGACCCCTTGGAGTGCATGTTGAGATAAGGACGATTGTTCCGATTTGTGTGAAGATCCGAAATCTGGATCTGTGATCCAGATTATTATTTTTAAATGATTCTTCATCATTGAGGAGATGGGGCCAAAAACGAACACATAATGCCTTTATCGCAGCATATTATCAAAATTGTATTGGGTTCCGATATGTTTTCACGATCAGGCGTTACGTGGTCGAGGTTATGCGTCTCTACCGATGTGCCCTTCCAGTTTTTATTTGTATTATCTTTCGCTGAAGTGAATGGTCAGATCATGAATATCGTAGCAAAAACGGGGAAAAACCGGTAAATATAATTATACATTTCTCAGCATGCCAGCTCACCACCTGTTTTGCACCACACAACAAACTGGCCAACCAGACAGTGGCCCTGAACTTGGTTCAAGTCGATCGATTAGCAGATTTGAATGAGAGTGCGAATATTGTTACAACGCTCGGCCAAGTGTGTTAAATAAAGTTTGGAAATAGTGATTTGGTATTTTTTTTTCTCTCGGATTCTGTTTCCTGTCTTGTGTGTATAAAAGTGCTTTAAATTCCTGAGGACGGTTTGTCTCCTGTTGCTGCCAATTTTCTCGCACCAATGATCGTTTCATATTGTATCCCTGAAGGCAAAATTCGTAGTCATTCCAGATTAATTCGGCACAGTTAATTAACACCCACCGGATACGGGCAGACGTTCTCCTCCTCGGCTTAGCTCAGGCCAACGCAGTGATAGTAGCTTATCCTGGAAGCGCAGTATGGCATGACTGCAACCACCTGGGGTCCTCCGGAGGTTTGCCATCTCCGTAATACCCTCGGGTCCTGTCGTGAGATCTGCTGTGTCTACATTACAATGTTAAAGACGGAATATCTTAAAGTGACCAGACTCGTGTGTAATGGTGGAGCATCCTCTCTGGATGTAGAGGTTGTGGTTGTAAAAACCCTGGAAGTCACACACAAAAAATGGTATGTCTGCTTCATTGCTTGATACAGAAATTAAAAGGATAGAGCATGGACATATGCTGGGAAGGCAATGGCAAACACAACCAGCTGTCACCCTTGCCACAAAACTGCTTCACGGCACTAATGCTCTTTAAAGAGTATAGTACATCAAATTAAATCAAAAATCTTCAATGATTCTGACCTTCCACTGAGGCACCAGACACATATCTAAGTGTGCGGACCAAGCGTCAAGTGAGAGGGCCAGTCAAAATACGGTCAGTTCCTGGCACAATGTAAACAGTGTACGTTTAGAGTGGACAATAACATTTTGTGGAAGATTTTTGGTAGTAGAATGTTGTCAGCAAACTGGCATGCATTGTGAGCAGCCACTGACAGCGATTCCAGATTCAAGAGTTTTGATCGGCTTTGTCCTGTGCCAAGATAGTTCACAAGTATTGATTAATATCCCAAACTATCGCAGGCCAGATCAATAGACCATGCTGTCGTGCTGGGCCTCTGACAAGATCACCCAGCTTCACCTCTAATTAACAGCAAGGGTGTACAGCTCAGCAAAGCATCAGGCAAATTTTGGGAGATATTAGCCCGTCCAATGCTCAGAAGAGATGTGTGTTTTGCAATCACGTGTGTGTGGTGTGTGTGTCTGTCTGTCTGTGTGTGTGTGTGTGTGTCTGTCTGTGTGTGTGTAGTGTCTGTCTGTCTGTGCATGTGACTGTCTGACCCGTAACCTTTTTACCATTTGAGCTTTGTCATCAAATTTTCAATGAGCCTTCATTATGAGAATATGGAAAGCTAAATTAATAATTTGGTCAAAAGGTCAAAGGTACCGTTTAGCATTCAGAAGAAGAAATCCGAATGCAAAGCGGACGGCTCTGCATTTTCAGATATTTTTGAGTTGTGTTAGTCTGAGAGATTGAGCAATATTGTATGTATATTCAATAATGTGCATAGCCATATTATTTCACCTGTCACTCCAGTTTTCAACAATAATTTATATTCCAGTTTTTTAAACTAAATTTAACAGCCTTTACAAAGTACAGAACAATCGTATGAGTGAATATACACATTTGCCTTTCATAAACGTATATGAATACACTTTGGCCATGTCTACCATGTTCTCAGATAAATTTCAAAATGCTTAACCTTATCAAAGTTGAATACCTCTAGTGATGGAGAAACTCTCTTCCACAATGCCTTTTGCATCTGCGGGTTTTGAGGAAGGCAGATCAATTCCTCATGGCTTGATGCAGCGGAGAGATGTGCGACAAGGCATGACATACAATCAATAAACCTCACACCATGACTAGTGTGGCTACATCAATAAAGCCCCAAAAGGTTACAAACAGAATAACGGCATTAATTCAAGTGAAATTAATTCTAACGATACCTTTGATCAACTCAAACAAAGCCCCACAATGTAGCTTGAATGTTTATCAGAAGAGCTTTCGCATTCCACTGTAAATATAAACTAATTAACCATGTGTTAATATACTCACGTTGGATGTTGTTTGACTCAAGTACTGATGTAAAAGCAAGTTGGAAACAATGTAAAAAAAAAAAGTTTGGAGGCTCTTTTGATGCTTTTTCCCTTAACGTGCCCCCACGAAATGGTTTATGGTACTACTTTTGTTGGTAACTTTTGTTTCGTTTTGTACATTGTTTCGCAAACAATGTCAGCTTAATTCTTTCACATACATGTAATCGCAATATATGATGATTGATTGTTCAGTCACAGCCATATCACACGAATGAACAGCAATAAATCCCAGTCACTCTTCATTCATCACCATCATAACCATCACCAGGTTGTTACCTCTGTCACCAAAGGTGAAGGAGGTTATGTGTTTCACCCCTTTCTGTCTCTGTTTGTTTGTTGTTGTGTCTGTGTACAGGATATCTCAAAAAAGTTGTGATGGATTCGGGTGAAACTTGTGACAGGTGAGTGTGCCACAAGGACGAAATTATTCGATTTTGGTGAAGATCAGAATCCGATCTGGATATGAGAATTTTTTTTATTTTAAAGTGATTCTTCAACATTGAGAGTAGGACCAAAAACTATATAGTGCTGTATAGCATGATATCTCAAAATGTAATGGCCTGATATGTTTCTTGGATCAGCATTGCATAGCGAAAATATGCGCGTCTACCGAGTGCCCTTCTATTTACCTCCGCACGGAAGGTGGAAGGAGGTTTTTTTCACCCCTGTCCGTCTGTTTGTCTGTCTGTTGTGTGCAGATATCTCAAAGGTGTTTGGATGGATTTGGATGAAATTTTGTGAGCATGTTAGGTTGTGACAAGGACGAGTGTATTAGATTTTGGTGAAGATCCGGATCTGGCAACGATAATTTAAAGTGATTCTTCACCATTGAGAGATGGGCCAAAAACGATAAATAGCACGAATCTCAAAAGTAGTGGACGGATTTGACCGAAACTGGTGGACAGGTTGAATGTGTTACGAGGACGGATTGTTTCGATTTTGGTGAAGATCCGGATCTGGGATACTGGAATTTTGAAGTGATTCTTCACCATGGAGAGATCAGGCCAAAAATTGATAAGTAGCACGAAATCTCAAAAAGTTGTGGCGGATTCTGCCAAAACTTGGGTGACAGTTTGGATGTGTGACAATGATGAAATGATTCGCGTTCTGGTGAAGATCCGGATCCGGATCCGCCTATTAGAATATTTTCAAGTGATTCTTCACCATTGAGAAATAGCGGCAAAAACTATATATAGCATGATATTTCAAAGATGTATTGGGCCTGATATTGTTCTCTGGATCAGCATTTGGTGGAGGAGATATGCGCTTTACCAAGTGGCCCTTCTAGTTTAATCTGGTACACTAAAACTGACAATAAGAAATCTTTATTCGGAAACGAAACATTTTAGAAGACATCTTTTGCTTTTGTTTGCTGGCAAAGTTTCAATTGTTATTGTATTATCTCAGTTTCCACAAAGTGGATGGAGTAGGGGGAGGAAGAGGGGGTGGGGGAAGGAAGATGCCAAATCGTAATGATTCCAAATTTACACAAAATTCATAAAAGATGAAAAAAAAATGTCGAAGATGGAATTCCAAAATAACAACCAAGTAAAATAACAATTGTGGTACATTCAAAGTACACTGCCCATGCCAAATAAATAAATAACAAATCCTCCTGCGCGTGACATTGCCGAGGACCTTCGTCACCCGATCGCCGCCGTGCAGCACATGGAGATGGAATTAGAAGGGAACGTGTACAAGAACTGATTGATATATTGATTAATTACATCATTAAAATAAATTAAATAGTAATCGTAACATAATTAATTTTGTAATCAATTGGTTGATAGCATACCTAAACCACCACTGTTTCATCCGAATCTGTAACTTTTTTAAAATTAAGTAATTAATAAAAACGTTAAATATTAATCGATTAACCAATAAATCAAAAATACCCTTTAAAGCCAAAATACTTGTTCACTGTCTTGTCCAATATCTTCCAGCTCAAAAGATGGCTGAGATATCGCTCGGAAGAGCAAAGAAAGAAAAAATTTTGATTAACTGATTAATCACTAAATCGAAATATATTTACAAGCCACAACCACTTGTCATGACATTGTCATATCCAATATCAGCTTTCCTCACTCCAAAAGGTACCTGAATATGCCAGGATGAGAATAAAATGTATAAGTAATTAATAAATCGATAATAATTAAGTAATGAATCAATTAAATTGATTAACCAAAAATAAAAAATACTGTTTTTGCCAAAACACATCTTCACTTTTTTCCCCCAAATGTCAGCTTCTGAGATGAAAGGATGGCTGAGATATCGCCCAGACAAACAAACAAATGAAAAATCACTCAGAATGGCAACTTGGTGAAACAGAACGGATCTTCACCAAAATTAAGCATTGCTGTCCTTGCTTGGCAGTCACCTACAAACAAATTAAATTTCAGAAACGATTGCATTGAAAACTGTGGCTAAAAATCGTGTTGACAAACAAACAGACAGACAGCAGACATAAACAGACAAACGCCACAGACCAACATACTTGCGAAAAAAATTTTCGCCAAGTTAACAAACAAAAACAAACAGTGATAATTGAAATTGAGCCCCTCCTTCAGCATCTGCGGATGGCATCATGCATCACCTGGACATGGGCGTTGGAAGGAGTGGTGTACAACAAAAATGAGGTAAGAATGACACTGCAAACCTTTATGGATGGCCATTACATCTTTTGACAAGTTTATCGTAGGTGACTGTGTAGCAAGAGTAACAATGTTTGAAGATGTCTTGTGGGAGGGTTGGTGTAAATTACCCTCGCCAGAGGAGAGGGTATGCATTTAGGTCCATTTGTTTATCTGTTTGTCCGCACAGAACATGAATATTTATTATATTAATACGCCAAGCCATATTTTGTGGACGTATCTCCTCCGAAACTGCCGGACGGATTGTCGCCACTTTCGGCATGTGGGTGCTCTTGGTCTATGTATAACTAAGGCGATGTGAGATCGCACCAGACGGAAAAGTTTGGGGAATTTTTGTGCGATTTTCTAATTTTTTACATTCATTTACATGGGACGTGTGACGTCACCGCTGAGCGGCGTTAATGACGTCATGACATCATCGGTCATTTGCTGACTCATTACGTCTGTCGTCGACAGACCGTCACCGCTGAGAGGGTAATGACGTCATGACATCATTGGTCATTCGCTGACGTCATTACGTCTGTCGTCGACAGACCGTCATCGCTGAGAGGGTAATGCCACTCCTGGAAAACAGCATCTGCATGTAAAACCCTCTTCTGCACATGCTGACTACCTCAGAAGTTAATTTGATGCAAACAATTTCACAAGAAACATTGTATATAAAGAAATTTTTTAAGCACATTGTGAACACTGATATATTGATGTCCTAACGAACCCTCACTTAGAAACTTCGCGCGCGAGCGTGGTTTGGCTAGTCTGTATTTCATTATATTAGACCCTTTAGAACCCAAAGAACCCGAAGAAACCTCAACACAATGAGACTCTCTGAGATTCCAAAGAACCTTTAGACCGCAAAAACCCTTTAAACACCCAAAGTCCCCATTAGACACATCCTAAGACTCTATAATACCCAGAGAACATGTAGACCCAATAGACCCCCCCCAAGACCCTTTGGAACCTTAAGACCCAGTAGATCACCTGAGAACACTTTACACGCTTTTGACCCTCAGACTCCTTTCTACACTTTAGAACCTTTCCATCTTCACACTTTTCAGACCTTTTATTACCACGTAGACACCTTTGACCTTCAGACCCTTTTTAGATGTTTTAAGACCCTTTGGCTCATTCAGAAAATTCTGAGTATTTAGACCTAAAATTACACTCTTTAGACCCCTTCGATCTTTGAAGACCCTTAAGACCCATTTAGATATTTTTCAGCCTTTCGACCTTTACAACTTTTCAGACGTTTGCACATTTGCCACATTTCAGATGTTTGAACTGAAGAGCTCAGTGACTTTCAACGTGGCAATGTCATCGGATGCTACCTTCCAACAAGTCAGTTAATCGAATTTTGCCCTGCTGGAGCTACCCAGTCAACTGTAAGTGTGATTGTGAAGTGGAAACGTCTAGGAGCAACACAAGCTTAGCTGCAAAGTGGACGGCCACAAAAGCTCACAGAATGGCACGATGAGTGCTGAAGCGCGTAATGCAATAATAGATCGTCTGTCATCGGTTGCAACACTCCCTAGTCACCTAGTGAGTTCCAAACTGTCTTCTGGAAGCAGCAACAGCACAAACACTTTCTTCGAGAGCTTTCATTAAATGGGTTTCCATGGCCAAGCAGCTGCACACAAGCCAAAGATGACCATGCACAATGCCATGCGTCGACTGGAGTGGTGTAAAACTCACCGCCATTGGACTCTGGAGCAGTGGAAATGTGTTCTCTCGACTGATGAATCACCTTCACCATCTGGCAGTCCGACGGACGAATCTTGGTTTAGCGGATGCCAGGAGAACGCTACCTACCTGAATGCAGAATGCCAACTGTAAGTTTGGTGAAGAAGGAATAATGGTCTGGATGTTTTTCATGGTTCGGGCTAGGCCACTTAGTTGCAGTGAATGGAAATCTTAACCCTACAGCATACAATGACATTCTAGATGATTCTCTGCTTCCAACTCTGTGGAAACAGTTTTTGCAAGGCCCTTTCCAGTTTCAACATGACAATGCCACCATGCACAAAGTGAGGTACATACAGAAATTGTTTGTCAGATCAGTGTGGAAGAACTTGACTGGCCTGCACAGAGCCTTGACCTCAACCCCATCAAACACCTTTGAAATTAATTGGAACACCGACTGCGAGCCAGACCGAATCACCCAACATCAGTGCTCAACCCTCATTTATGCTCTTGTGGCGTTTTGGAAGCAAATCCTGCAGCAATGTTCCAACTTCTCCTGAAAGCCTTCCCTGAGAGAGTGGAGGCTGTATATAGCAGCAAAGGAGGACCAACTCCATATTAAATGGCCATGATTTTGGAATTAACATGTTGGACAAGCAGGTGTCCACATTCTTTGGCCATATAGTGTGTGTGTGTATATATATATATATTATATATATATTATATATATATATATAATATATATATATATATATATATATATATATATATATTGTTACGGCTGTGGAAATTCGCATTACACCATAAAGGGCCCGTAGGTGAGATATCTCTAAGTACATGTGTAGTTAGCCCAAACCGTTGTATGAGGGAATTTATGTGATTCATCCGGGCTGCGACGCTTTGAGTTAGCCATTTTTTCTGTTCTATCTTTATTTTGAACCAACCACGCCACCGCCACCATCTACGCTCCCGCAAACATCGCATCACCGCCACTCCCACAGCACCATACCATCAACCCTCACCACCGAAAACCCTCCACCACTTCACCTCTTCCTTCTACGCCATTCCCGCACCACCTGTGAACACTGAACGTCGGGCTGTCTCGGGCCCGTTCAGCATTGGTGCCGATGCACCGAGCCGCGAGCGCAAATGGCGGCCTTTCCGAGGGGGAAACTCGGATCAAAAACGCTTCACGCCCACTTCCCCTCCGTCCAATTAGCGAGCGCGGGGCGGCTTGGCCCCGCCTCCAAGCGCGTGTGTGTGAAATCGATATATGCAAATTCTAGGATCAGGGGAGATTCACGCCCCCTTTCTCCGACCAATGGCGAGCGTGGCTCCGCCCCCGAGTCATTCTGATCCGAATATTTGCATATTAGTGCTCCTGTCCGCCTATAAGAAGCGAGCGCAAGGCAATGAGGAGAGAGTTTTGTGAGAGTCGGTCCAGAGTTGTTGCTGAGAGTCGGGTCCAGAGTTGTTTCTGAGGAGTTGGGTTCTGCAGTCGGCTGAGGAGAGTGTCATCCAGTTGGGTTCTGAGTCGCCGAGAGAAGTGTCAGGGAGAGTCGGGCGAGGGAGAGCGGTGAACTGGGGCAGGGAGCTCGGGTCCGAGGCAGGAAGGACGGCGGTCGGCGACGAGGTCGCGTGTGGATCGCTCGTCGCGGGACGCAAGCCAGCCAGCCACTCCCCTCCCCCAGGCATCAACAATCTCCCTTTCCCCGCGCTGAATAGTGCAAAAGGGGCCCCATCCCCCCCCCCACTCCACACGTGTGCCAACGAAACCCGCCAAGGAGCACGAAGTCGGGGCACCGCCGCGCAGCCACATTTGCGGCTCGCCGCCAACGCGGTCACGAGGACGCGGGTAGGACCCCTCGGTCTCGCGGACCTGGCCGCTCCTCCAGGTCCGCGCACATTTGGCCTACGGCCTGTCTGCCTCCTTGTCTTTGAGGGTGGCTTCTTTCCTTGCTTTTGTGTAAATTGTGTGGCGCCGTCTGTAAAGTAGAACTGTATAAGTGTTGCCGTGTGTCGGCGTAGTCGGTATTAACTCTGTGTCTTGTTGCTTTTATTGTTTTGCATTTGCTTTATGTGCATTTTGACTGTATGGCTGTATATACG
>CM068962.1:82235120-82267398 GCA_035128595.1 Eptatretus atami | reverse complement strand
TGTGAAGGGCGTGATGTGAGGTTTGCGGTTGAGTGGTGAAGGTAGGTTGTGGCTGCTGCGTTGTTTGTTGTTTGTATCAAAACAAAGGTAGAACAGAAAAACGCCTAACTCAAAGGATCGCAGCCCGAATGAATCACATTAATTCCCTCTATACAATGTGTTGGCTAACTACACATGTACTTAAGAAATATATCTCACCTACGGGACCTTTATGGTGTTTGCGAATTTCCAGAGCCGTACAATATGTTATGCTAAATGCACACATATTACACGGTGGTTCTTTTTGTGACTTGAGGTGTCTGTTCCATGTCCTGAAACCCACCCATGTGTGAGAGAGCAGCCATCAAACACAATGTGACACAACACACACACACACAAGTATATGCAAACATGGACAACACCACACACACACACACACACACACACACACACGTATATGCAAACATGGACACACACACACACTTATAAACATGGACACACACACACACACACACACACCACACACACACACACACACACACACCCACTCCCCTCCCTCTCCCACCCCATCTCTCTCCCTCTTCCCCACCCCCTCCGTTAGTATTCCTGTCAGCAAAGCGATGGGTGGTATTTGCTGGTGATGTAATTATGAATGGTTTTATAATCAAAACATCACAGCCTTAAGGCTGAATTGTGAATTGTTTACAAGATAAAAACAACTGAAGTTTACAGCAATCATAACAAAGCAACATGTGACTCAAACTAAAAGAGTATTAATATCACCATTCAACAGCCTGATAACAAAGGGAATTGCACTTTTTCAGTAGCATTCAGTTCTACATTTCATTTCACAGAATCTATCACTGTGACGCAGTTGTCTACCCAATTGTTTTTCAGGTAACCAGCTGGAAATGTACTCTTATAACGAAGATGCAAAGTTTTGCCGAAGTTGATCAAGCCACTCCTGTAGAGAGTTCAAGCTGGCAGGTATTCAGGGCATGATGGTAGGACTCATAGCGAGTCGCCAAAATAATCCTCAGTACTCGTTTTTGCAAATACTTTAATCATAGCTGTTGTATCATGGAGGAATGCCACACTGGACAACAATACTGCAACATAGGTCTGAAGTAAAAGGTACACAGTGTGATCAGATGTTCTATCGGAACATGGAACCTCTTCAATAATTAATCGAAGCATGGACCACTTTCTTGAAACATTTGAGGTCATAAAGTTTACTTGAGGTCATTGATAATTACAACACCCAGTGATTTAACCTGTTCACGTTCCTGTAATTGAACATTACTTAGATCTGCAATGGAGGGAGCTGATGGCTTGTGACCTCACACTTAGTGTGGTGAAGTTGCATCCTGGAATCTGTATGCCACTGCTCAAATTGCAAAAGGACTGACTGGAGAGTAGAGAGAGAATTTATTCGACATGATGCTGCCAACGTTAAATCATCCACGTATTTCCATCTCCCGATATCAGATGATCGAAGGGCATCGTTGATGACAGCCAAAAAAAGATGAGTGGCCCCAGACGTGCACCTTGTGGGACACGAAGAGATACTGTTAAAGGTATAGAAAGTGGTCCCTTGTACCGTACCTGCTGATCACGGTGCGAAAGAAAGTTGCACTCCCATTGGATCAACGAAGGTCTTGCTCCCATAATAAAGTTTATCAACAGCTACTGTATGATGCACTGAGTCAAAGGTCTTGGCAAAAATTGGTCAAAACAAGAGTAGAAATTGAACCGTTTGTCAGCACCAGCATGCAGGAAATCTAGCAATTGTAGAAAACAATGGGTTGAAGTCAAGACATACCTGCACGATTCCCAAATTGTTGAGTGTCAAAGTTCGGATCGATGTCGCCCATAAGCCATTGACACAAATAACTCTGCAAGCTTCACAAAATGATCAGTTAACCCGATCGGTCTCAATTTGTCAAGTGTTGGTGGCGTTTTCTTCAGTAAAGGCATGATGATGAATTGCTTCCATTGACGGGGACAACACCTGATACAAATGAAGCATTTATATCACACAGAGGAATGCTAAGTTTGAAAGCAAACACATGTTAGCCAAGGAGAGACAGTGAGACACCATCTGGGCCAAAACTCTTCCTCACGTTAGTCTTTGATAGTTCTTCATAAACAGTCATAGGCGCAGCACTTTGGGTATAGTATGAGGTGAAAAAGGACAGAAAGCTGGAATATTATCCTTATCTAGTGGAGATGCACTGTTCATGATTGAAACAAAATGAGGGTGAATGATATTGCATGTATAAGTCTGAATGTTTTGGCTGGGAAATAGGTGGTAATTGCAGAGTTTAACTCAGTATAAAACTATGCACATTTGTCTGGCTGTCTAGACATGTGGTTCATGTTCCTGAGGCTGTTCCTGCTCATCATTCTCCCTCAGTGAGGCCAACGGGCCAACCACATGCCTTGTGATTGCAGAAAGTTGATCGGCATCTCAAGGAGATGGGGATGAGCCAGGCATCTGCCTGAGGAATGGGCAGACGAAGGCTCCTGGAGTACCGGCGGAAAGTAGACGCAGCAACGTGCTGGTCCGGTGCATGCTTCCATACCAGACCTGATCTACATTATTTATTGTCGACCATTCTACAGCTTGATTGAGGTTATGGCCAGCAAGGAGTGGAGTCAGATAAAGGCATTGATGTCTCCCATGATGATGATACCAACACCTCGGTGGCTCAAGAGGATATCATCAAAGGTATGCAGGAGATATTGCACAAAGGAATAAGCATTGGCAATGTCCTGTGATGAGTAGATAGAGGATGGAGGGGGATTGAGATGACAACCTACACACGGTGTTCCTGTAAAATGATATTCGACAGTGTTATATTCTGAAGGTATCAGGACTAATGTCATCAACTGGTCAATACTACCGATGCACTCGGGATAAACCACAGCAATTGGGCCTGAGGTTGCGTAGCACTAAAAAGGTATTTTTCAGGGCCAAAAGCAATGAACCACAACAAAACCAGTTGTTCCCTCCATCTGCATCCTCCAACTCAATGTTGAGGGGCTGACATTTGCTGTGTGTGAGATCGTTGCCAAGATCCTGAAAGACTACAACATCGACATAGCCATACTCCAGGAAACTCATAGCGAGGATGACAAAAAGGCTGCAAAGAAAATGATTGCAGGCGACAACCTCATAGCCTCTGTTAATGCAGCAAAACATGGCCTCGCCACGTACATCGGACACGGTTTTCGAAGCATCAAAACTGTACACGATAACTTGCTACACACAACAGTAAAGACAAATGGTGCCACTGTTGCAAATGTGTACAAGCCAATCACACAAATATGGCCATCACCTGCTCTACCCCAATCCAACCACCCCATGGTTTACAGTGGGGATTTTAACAGCCACCACATTGAATGGGTCAGGTCAGGTCAGGTATGGGAGCATGTGCCAGAACAGCACGTCGCTGCGTCCACTTTCCGCCGGTACTCCAGGGGCCTCCGTCTGGCCATCCCCCAGGCAGATGCCAGGCCCATCCCATCTCCTTGAGATGATGGTCAACCTGCTGCAACCACGAGGCACGTGGCGGCCCACTGGCCTCCTCCACTCATGAGACTCCCTCGCTGAGAGAATCTGGTGAGCAGGATCAGCATCAGGAAAACGAGCCACATGTCCATACAGCCGCAACTGACGCTCACGGACTATGCAGGTAACAAATCTCATCCGAGTCTCTCTCAGCAACCGCTCGTTGGACACAAAATCCGACCAGCGATAGCCAAGGATTCTCCGAAGAGACCTGGTACCAAAGGAATTAAGTCTCCGTCTCAGATCCTTGGTCAGAGTCAAGTCTCCCATCCATAGAGCAAGACGAAGTACCAAGGACCTGAAGACTCGGACTTTCGTCCTCCCGCACAGGTACCGGCAGCGCCACACCCCATGATCCAGTGAATCCATGACTCCCAGGCCCGACCCAGACGTCTATTGACCTCTGACTCACAGCCAGCAGAGACATGAATATCACTGCCAAGGTAAGTGAATCTCTCCACGACCTCAACATCCTCACCACAAACAGACACAGACAGGACAGCAGCATCCAAGATGTCACCGAAAGCCTGGATCTTAGTTTTGACCCAAGAAACCGTAATCCCAGCGGCTCCGACTCCTCATTCAGCACCTCGAGGGCCCCAAAAGGATATCTAAAGTCTCCGCAAAGAATGACTGCATCATCTGCAAAATCAAGGTCCGAGATCTTGACATTCCCAAACGATGCACCGCAGCTTTGAATGGGGATATAGAAAAAATGACGTGACCGGAGAACAGCTAACCGACTGGGCGTTGACGGCCGATCTCAACCTGATGTTTGACCCAAAGTAACCAAAGACCTTCCACTCGGGACGGTGGCAGACCAAAACAAATCCCAAACTATGCTTCCTGACAAAGGATGACAGAGGGCTACCAATGATGGCATCGAGAAGAGTTGTCACTCCCTTGCCAAAAAACCAACATCACCCCACTATCGTTCGCATTAATAGTGAGATCCCACTGGTGCACTCCAAGCCAAAACCATGCTGGAATTTCCGGAAAGCAGATAGGACCGCTTTCACCAAAGAATCTAAATCCAAGATCGAGAATATATCACCTGTCCCAGCTAAATACGCAGAATTTGTTCACCGCCTTCTCTCTGCTGCGACCAATACCCATACCAAGAGACTTCCGCAAGACCTACACACCATGCTGGACAGCGGAGACTGAAAGGTTTCCAAAGGAACACATCAAAACTGGGAACCCGGATATTGTGCAGGCACTAATTGAGGCTCTCGACACTGAATGTCTGAAGCACTGGAAGGAGTTAGTGGAGTCAACAGACTTCACCCACAGCAGCCGCAAGGCATGGGTATTGCTGAGGAAACTGGGTTCCATAGAAAACACCACTGCTGGCATCCTAAAAGTTTCCCCTGATTCCGTCGCGTCTCACCTACTGCAAATCACTAAGGCAGGAGGTATAAAGGGATTACCTCCGAAACCTCCACGAAAGCCCACTGAGCAGCCACCTGGCAACCCCATATACAAAGAAAGACATTGTCGCCACAGTCAGCAACCAAAAATGGCAAAGCCACAGCGGCTGATGGAAGTTTCCATGAATTCCTTTAAAAACCTGGAGAAAAGTGTTGTACTTGGTTGGCGGCCATTTTCACTGCCATCCGTGAAACAGGGCAAATTCCTGCAGCCTAGAAGAAGGATAATGTTATTGTCATCCTAAAAACAAGTAAGCCAGCAGACTTGCCCTGCAGCTACCACCCTATAGCCCTACTATCAGTAATGGAAAAGCTGATGGAGAGGGCCCTACTATCCTGTTTAACCCCCACCCTGGAGGCCTTACTACCTGATGAGCAGGGGGGCTTTAGGTCCAGCCACAGAACCCACAACCACCATTTCCCTCTCTTCCCCTCTCCACCATCATTGAGGATGGCTTCCAGAGACAACAAAAGGTGGCAACCGCCTTGGTGGACCTGTCGCCGGCCTATGCCAGTGTGGTTCTGAAGGCTCCTTCTCAAAGTCTCAAAAGTCTTCTGCTGTCAGAAGACAATCAGACTAAATGATGTTATTCCTTGGCGACCAAAAGATCTGCGTTAGCCTCAACGGCAAAATTAGCCATGTTCGAACACTAAACGATGGCCTCCCTCAAGGATCTGTTCTAGCCCCCATCATCTTTAACTTCTTCTATGTCAGCGACCTGCCAATGACGATCTCCTTCAAACTCGCCTCTGCTGATGACATCGCACTTGTAGTGCAGGGTCCCGATCTAAAATCTATCGGGAACCAACTCACCTGAGATCTGGGTATACTAGAGGAGTATTTACACAAATTGAAGCTCTGCCCAACCCCCAATAAAACAGCTATCTGCACCCACCATCTTGACAATCACACAGCAAATGCAGAGGTAGATTTGACGTTCTGCGGTATGAAAGTTGAAAATGTGCATTATCCCAAATACCTTGGGATTACATTTGACCATACCCTGACCTGCAAAGAACACCTGCAACGATGCAAGGAGAAGTTCAGGGCACAGGTAAACCTCATCCAGAAACTGGCCGGAACATCATGGCGAGCAAGTGCTCACATCTTAAGCACGGCAACTCTCGCCCTCATATATTCAACGGCAGAGTATTGGGTGACAGTCTGGTCAGCGAGTGCCCATATGAAGGCCATCGATGTTCAGTTAAACACCGTGATGAGAACAGTGTCTAGAAACCTCAAGCCAACAAAGACTGATTGGCTTCCTATCCTCTGAAACATTGCTCCACCAGCCATCTGTTAGGATGTGCTGTTATCCTGATATTTCAGCCACATTTTGACAACCAAAATTCCAACCCAGCACCTTCTCACTGAACATCTGCACTGTCACCTCAAGTCCTGAAAACCACCATGGAACCATGCTGAGCTCCTTACCCATCAAAGTGAAGCGCACTTATGGAGGGCCAGCTGGGAGGCTGCCACAGCTCCTAATAAACATATTGTACATGATCCAACCATTCCTCCACCCGGTTTTACACTCCCACGTCGGCAATGGACAGCCTTCAACAGGCTCCACACTGGACAGGGCCATTCACCAATGGAGGATGAGGCCGGATGCACAATGACTGTGGAGGAGTTCAGACAATGGAGCACATCATGTCACACTGTCCCTAGTGGCAGTTATCGGGAAGACTTTTAGCTCTACACCAACTCACCCCGGGGACAGTCACATGGCTGCAGAACCTGGACATTAAACTTGAGTGCAATCCATATTGGCCATTCACAAGAAGAAGAAGTAGATGGAGGTAACAAAAATTGAAGATATCACTCTTGGAAGTCTGTTCAGACATAATTGAGCCCATACGTGTTCCTTCAGTTTGGGGAAGAGATTAATATCTGATGGAGCCAAGTAAGTGCTGGTGATCTTTGTGGCAGTACTCCATTGACCATCTCTTACTCTCAGGATCGTAATGGTGCATCCAACCCTCATCATCTCCAGTGCTTCAAAGCACTGAAAACTTTGTGCTGCCTTCTGCCATCTTGACTGATGTCGTACTGAGACATCTTATTGTCAGAATCAAGAAACTCCGCACTCATGGTGGGAAGAACTAATGTGCAGACTGTGCTTTGTTTCAATCCAATATCTTTACCCTGATTTGTAGAAAAATTATAGGAGGCATTACTTTTCAGCATGCTCTCATAGCATCGTAGATGTTGAAGTGTTAAGGATGAGCCAATTAGGGGAGACTAGCAAGTTGCCCGTGCCCAAACGGGATTCTAAACAGGGTAGGGATGTAGCGGCAAAAATGCAAATAGTGTCTTCTGACATCGAGTCAGCGAGCTGGGAGCAACAATTCCCATTTATTGCCACATCTGATGAAATTTAAATGCTCTAATGGTGGCGAGGTGCTCCATTTGGAACTGCTTGTTCGATATATGTAGCTTCCTAATGCCATAATAAAAATTTGTATTGGTGTCAAAGCCAGTGATCAATTGCAAGTTAAGAGTACAATTACCCACGATTCGAGGCAAATACATTTCAAATTGGTTGCTATGGACATCATTCAAAAAACAGCAAGCATTTGTCCCCAGAGTTTCAACTTTTGATACAACTGATGAAATACAGGTCATTGATAAAGGGGTTTTTATAACCCAATGTATAAATTATAAACCAGTTTTTCCAGAATATGAGTTAGTACTCCAAACCACTGGTAGGAAACACCACATTGATTTTTTGGTAACAAACTTCATCAAAGGCTGTAATTAGGTCGAAAGACAAGTAGTTCTGACAAGAATCCAAACTAGGCAAGTTCTGGTGCATAAGCACTACTGTCAGAATACTGTCAAGGTCCATAAACTTTACTGTCTCATGCACTCAACTGTTTACTGCGTCACATAGGGTGAATCGAAATGGCAAGACACCAGCCGTATGACTGACGTAATGGAGGTATGTGCAAAAGGCATACCTTTATGGCACATTAACTTGGATCCATGAATAAAAATGATAAGCTTGGGTTTGGAATTGTGAAATTATTGCCAATGTAAGAAGATGGCTTTGCACATTTGCATATTCTCCAAGTCTCCCAAAGCAAATGGATATGCCATGCTGGGTTTTACAAGTGGTCAAAGGTATATTCTTTCCATCCTTTGTGAAACTGTTTCTATAGCTTCCTCAGAATAAAAATCACATCAACAGGTTAAAACAAAGAGAATAAGAGACGATTGCATGAGCCCGCACATGCACACACGTACACGCACCCAAACTAGACATTCAAATTACGTTGGACATGTGATGTAATGCGATTCCTGCAGCTGCAACAAATCTGTTCTCAAAAGGGTTTTTTTAAACAAGAACCACCAACCAAATTGGATATTGAGCAATCTTCACAGGGATTTTTGGACAGCACTGTTTTGTCTTCAGGTTGTATCAACAAGTCAAAAAGTATGGTTCAGCATAAATACACACAACCAGCCAATGGTAAATATGCACCTCAACATCCATGAGTATTGCTACAGCGGGTGTTTGTTGGGCAGGTGCCAAAGTAGCTGGTGTTAGGATGTTCTGAAACATTATTCGGAGTGTAACAACAATGCTAAAATCAAGATAAATTCATTGTTCCCCCTACTGAAATCCATTCTTGATGCTCATCGTCATTCCTTCATCCCACTTTTCTCTACCCTGTCGAACAGACTCATCGTGCTTGTTACCTCATCTAATACTCACTACCGTTGCAAACCCCCACCACCATTTACTTCCTTACAATTCCGCTTGACATATCGTGGTGCACACCTGCATTTTTTTTTTCCAGGGACAGATCCAGCATTTTCAAGTTCCAGCCTTCTTCGAAAAACAAAAAAACTGGAAACCCCAATTAAACTGAAAATAAATTGCATTAAAAAAAAAACTCACCAATCTCCCCGTCAAGCTCATCTGCACACCAATCTCCTCCCTCAGTTCACCATCCTCCTAACCACTCGCTTCACTCCCGAAATCCCCTGACCCAGTTGTTCTCACAAACCTGCAGCCGCTGTTGGTGTCTCTCGTCAGTGCCGCCTTCTCCAGACTGTAAAGGTGGGCTGGAATTACACACAACATCAGAACCTTCCCTTTCAATTTTCTTGATATATTTACCTCCGCCACCGATGGTGAAGGAGGTTATGTTTTCACCCCGTTCTGTTTGGTTTGTTTGTTTGTTTGTGTGCAGGATATCTCAAAAAGTTGTGGACGGATCGGGATAAAATTTTGTGGACAGGTTCAGTGTGTAACAAGGACGAACTGTTTAGAATTTGGTGAAGATCCGGATGCGGATCTGCTTACTCAAATTTTTAAGTTATTCTTCGCCATTGAGAGATGGTGCTAAACCGATATACAACACGATATCTCAAAAAAGTTGGGGACAAATTTGGATGAAACTTGGTGTACACGTTGGGTGTATGACAAGGAAGAAGTGATTCAATTTTGGTGAAGATTCGAATCCGGATCTGTATACGATAATTATTTAATTTTTAAAATGATTCTTCACCATTGAGAGATAGGGCCAAAAACGATAGAGTGCTGTATAACATATTTCAAAAATGTATAAACATATATATATATATATATATATGTATATATAGTTACGGCCACAGGTTTGGAGTCCACAATGAATGTGCTTCCTCAGTTCCATTCGGAATTCCCGTGCCTGAGGCTGCTGAGCACGAATAACTTCATGTCATGGTGAGTTGCTCGGCTCGCTCCATCTGCCCAATGCTCCGGCTTCCCAGGTCCAACCCACTAACGTGAGTGCTACAGTTCGAGCCCCAATCGTTCTCTTGCGAAGCCCCACAAAGCAAGCACAGTATGAGCACCAAAGCCAAGAACCAAAGGGCCACAACAGCGGCTCTTCTGCCCTTTTAAGAACGTTCAGCTAGGGCGGGGCCTATATGTATGTCAATGTGGCCTCTTGGGGGCAATCTCGGCTGCCAATTGGTGCATCGCCGCTTTAGGCCCACCCAGGCCAGACCTCCACCACGATTCCTGCCCAGTTGGTCGCTCAAGCATGGCACACGATGGACCCTCCATGATTAACAGGTGTGGCGTCTCGAGACGCATAACAGCCATGGGGCAAACGCTGGGAGTTCCCAATTGCTTGTACGAGTGAAATGAGGGACGATTTCGCAACAGGACACTAATGGCCAATTGCCTGTGTTATGTTCACGGGGTGTATTGCAATGGTCTTGCCGTGGTCAATGTGGTTCTCAAGATGGGTTTCTTTCTTCCTTATTTTTTCTTGTTTTGTTTTGATTCTTCTGCTGCGGGACCTTCCTTCCCCTTCTGCCTTGTATTCCCCCTTCGAGGCGTCATGCGGTCTCGTGTGGCAGAACTGTGTGGATTTTTTGGGTGGGGAAAGTAAAAAAAAGAAGTGAAGAATTGGTAAAGAAGAAATGAAAGCAAGAGCGCGCGCAACGGGTGAAAAGGCTGGCAAGAGGGTGAGAGAGCAATGGGAAAAGGCGGTAACGAACGCAAGATGCGCGTTCTTGCTTGTGATGAGAAACTTGGCCTGTAAGACCTCCTTGAGGATTTTGTGATCCCTCTGAGGGCCACCTGTTGGAGGCACCATTTGTGTTGAAGACAATGAGGCAGCCTCATTGGTGCACATTGATCGGAGAGGGAGCAGAAGCATTTCCTCCTCCTGATTATCACCTGAGCCGACCTGAAGCAATGTGTGGCTTCAAGGTGATGCAGGAATTGTTCTGGTTCGTTTGTTGGTGAAGTTTGAGAACACACCCAGAGAGAGGGAAGGGTGGTGGTGAGGCGTCATCCTTGTGGCCTGTGGCTGGGGCGAGGCCACTGGAATGTCAACTCAAACAGGTGTGAGTTAGTGCCTGTCTGCCCTTTAATTTCTTCATTGTTACCAAAACATACATTTAATTCTAAAAAATTTTCATGACATGATTTTTCCATTGCTTGGTGGTATATTCTGTGTCTCTTTATCCTGAGTAAAACAATTGCATTTCATCCATTGTTTTGAATTTACATTGTATTACTGGATTTGCATTAAATACAGTGTGTTGAAGAGTGGGGGGGTGTGAATTGGCATCAGCATTCGGATGTTAACCGCTTGGTCAAATCTGACTGCTTACACAGCGCGACCGCACACGGGGTATGTATTGGTCTGCCAAGCACGTCAATCAGGACCTCCGGAGCAATAGGCGGTATGCAGAGCCCTCTACCCAAGTGCTAGGTCATAACACCTGTTGGCCTGAAGTTTTGATCAAGTTCCGAGAATGGAGGCACCTGCCATTTTGTCCTGCGTTACGTCCCCCATGCTTCCAAGCTGTGGCAGTGTCTTATTCTTCGCCATTGCACCTCAACATCCATGAGTAGGGTGAATCGAAGGGAGAGAGGAGTAGGAGGGAGAGAGGGTGTAGATGAGGCAATTATGATTGAGGAAGGTAGGTAGTTCATGTGTGGTAGAGGTGACGTTGTGCTTATCGGGTGGTGAGGTTTACGGGCGTTGGGGTGATGAATGGCATGTATAATGTATATATGTATAATGTATATATATATATACACATATATATAATATGTACATTGTATATGTATATGTATATATATATATATATACATGCATATATACATATATATGTATATATATATACATATACATATATATATACCGGTGTAGTGGCGTGCGCCTGTAATCCGGCTACTCGGAGGCTTGGGTTGGAGGATCGCTTGAGGATGGGAGCTCTGCGCTGGACCGCGCTATGAGAGGGTGTAGGGCAGCCTGGAATCATGGCGAAACTCAATCCTATTCCCTGTGTCGTAAGAGGCGACCAGGGTTGCGTCAGGTAGAGCATCCGGCGTAAAACCTGTGCCAAATCAGTATGCGGATCATAACGGATGATCCGCTGTGGCGACCCCTAACGGGAGCAGCCGAAAGAAGAACAACACATACATATATATATATAATAATTATATATATATATATATATATATATAATACACATAAACATATATATACATATATAGAATGTATATATATTCAGACTCATGAATGTTCCTCTCCACGGAAATCTACAATTCCAAATATATATATATATATATTATATATATATATATATATATTATATTATATATATTATATATATATATATTATACACACACACACACATACAAATATATACATTACTCCGATGCTCTCCTCGCTGAAGAAAGCTGCATAAAGCAACCAAGAAAAGTGACACACAAGATAAGGCATTTGTCGTTTAAAATTCTCCCTGAGTTCCTCTCCAGCTGTAGACATTCACAAATAGTATATACATAAGGATCCCAATGCTAAACATTCTCCTCAGCCGCCGTACCGGTTTCATCACTTCTTGGCATAGAAACAGGGTAGACAGAAATGAGCAGACAGGGAAGACGGAAACATGTGGCAAATGGCACTTGTGGGTACCAAATACGATCTTGCCTCACCAATCACAATTAGAGGTGTGTCAGTAAATAAGCTGAAAGGCTTCAAAGCCACTAAGTGTAGGAAACAGTGATGTGTTACCCTGACGAGCCCCAACAATGGTGAAACCGGTCGGTAGCATCGCTTTCGCTTGGTGACGGTTTTTGATGCGTGGTGTGTAACATTCTATCAGAGGCCAGTCAACCCTGGGTCAATGGCCTTTAGGCACGCTATTTCATGATCAAAGCAGAACAGGATATTTCAAGACCGTTTCAAGCTTGTATTTACAGTGGCAGGCAAGCAGGTATCTACAGGCAAGTATTTACAACACGTACAACATTCCCATTACTTCTACGCAACATACCTGCCCTCATAATTCTGAGACAATCACTTCCCACTTTAACTAATCGATCCAGACACCAGAATAAGAAGATGGGAGGAGGGGTAAGAAGAGGTAGAGGTGAGAAAGAATGAGTTGGAGTTGATTGTGGGCCCCAACGCGCCTGAGTTTCCGCCACCGAATGGTCTGGCCTGATGGTCCTTGGAGTCACCTCCTCACACTCCCTCCTCCAGAGTCACACACAGACAGACACACACACACATACACACACCACACTGTGCTGTGTCGGATATTTATAGGCTTTTTTCTTCCCCCCTCCTTGCTTGCTGGTTTGCTTGGTGACAGCTCATTTTGACCCACGAAGCTTTTGGGAAAGAGGAAGTCCTACGTACCTGTCACTTTGAAATGATTTATCGCGTTCTGTTGTGTGTGTGTGTGTGTGTGTGTTGTGTGTGTGTGTGTGTGTTGTGTGTGTGTTGTGTGTGTGTGTGTGTGTGTGTGTTCTATGTATAAATATATATATATATATATATATATATATATATATGTATGACATTTAAAAAAAGAAACTGTCGCCTCACTTATTGGTGTTGATGCAGTTAACACCAACAATGGCTAATTATAGCTGGGCATAATTGTATTTTTTATTTTTAGCTCACCTGGAACATAGTTCTGGAGAGCTTATGGGATGGCGCATCGTCCGTCCGTCCATCCTCAAATACTTGCAACTTCTTCTCTGAAACTACACAAGCGATTTTTATGAAACTTTACCACAATGTTCATCACCATGTATGTACCAAAGTTTGTTCATGGCATTAAAAGAGAAATCCATAGGTATTTACTTTCTTCGCCATTACATATTTTGTGGGTCATCCATGCTTACAAGTGGTTCCCTGGTTATCTTATCCAGCCGCTACCAGGTGAGTGCCCAGGGGTATTGCCCCCATGTTTGCTTTTGTAATTCAGCAGAATAGAAGAGAATACACCACCCTCAACTAGAATCCTGGTCAAAATGTTCTTCCATATTTTTTTCTGCATACCAGACAAGGGCATGTTGCATTTTCCATTCACCAAAACTTTCCACAAGTCATTTTTGCAATCTGTTTGGGCAATGTGCATCATACAGACACACTTTATGACCATGTTTATTACAAATAACAAAAACACATTAATTGCTTTCCTGCTCACTTCCATTTTCAGCCCTACAATATAGCCCTTTGTTCTTTCACTATTTACTCATGCAAATTATTTCCTGAATGTGCTCTGTCGATTCCTTTCATTAACCTCCACAATTCAATTACAACACAAAAACCACGTTGTCCCAATTTTACATTACAGACAGCCTTGATCTGTGAAGTCTTCAAAATTATTCATGTATCAAAACAATTCCAAAAGCTTTGCAACGAAGCCTCTTCTGCAGCTTGCAGTCACGAAACAAAATATACATTCTGCTTTAGATAGAAAATCAAGTTTGGTAATCAGCAAACAAAAATATAACAGCATTTCATTACCCTAAAAAGATCAAATGATCATGACACAATGCATCATCTTAAATGTTATCCATTATCGAAACAGCTTCAGTGTGATCTTTCATTAACTCATTATTTTAAATATGTATAGAAGTACTCTGTTGTTATTATCAGTAGAACATTAATGTTTACCTCCACCAATGAAGGTGGAGGCAGGTAATGTTTTCACCTCCGTTTGTCTGTCTGTGAGCAGGATATCTTAAAAACTTGTGGACGTATTTAGAGGAAACTTAGTGGATAGTTTGGGTGCATGATAAGGCCAATTTGATTAGATTTTGGTGAAGATCTGAATCTGGATACGATTTTTTTGTTTTATTATTATTATTATTCAAGTGATTCTTCACCATTGAGAGATGAGGCCAAATACAATATATAGCATGATATATTAAAAAGTTGCAGATGGATTTGGGCAAAATTAGGTGGATGAATTGGGGAGGTGACAAGAACAAGTTTATTCGATTTTGATTCAGGTCCGTTTCCAGATCCGGTCTCTCAGTGGGATACAAAACTTGAACCGTTCAGCCTCGCAGAGTTATGCGCTCTACTGAGAGTCATTCTAGTTTTTTTTTTGTATGAAAACTTGTTTATTGCCATCAGCATTTTATTTTTTTTTTCTTTGCTTTCACATTCATCCATTATAGCTGAGCGATTAACTGTTGCTAACAGAGTGCAAATTACTGCACGGTATGAGGCATGACAGTCTGCAATGGCAGATCAAAGATGGAGGTGACAAGAAATGGAAATACATGATACTTTAGATCCAAAAACGATTAAAAAGTGTCATCATAAGCATATAACAACTGGTTCAGTCAAGGACGTAAGAAGATCAGGAAGACATACCACAACGACATCACAAGAAAATATTGACCGAGTATGAGACATGTTCACAAAGAGCCCAAATAAGTTGATCAAACATGTGGTGAGGGGTAGTGGAATAAGTTATCGTGCAAGTCAGGCAATTTTGAAGAAGGATTTAGGATGGAAACCATACAAACCTAATTATGTTTAGCAGTTGTTTCCAGATGATTGTGACAAAATTATGGAGTTTTGTGAAAAATTTCCTTCAGTGGACTGATGAATGTCCAGGTGTGTTACATCTCATTATTTTGTGTGATGAGGCTGTTTTCCATGTTGGTGTTTTTGTCAACAGGTATAACTACCATTACTGGTCAGGAAATTATTCAGAGACGATAGTCAAATGCAGCCAAAGTCAGTCAAAACTGCTTGTTTGGTGTGAAATGACTTCAACCCAACTCAATGAACCTTACATCCTCCGCAATACAATGAATGGACAGAGATACTTGGAAATGTTTCAAAACGTTCTTTTTCAAAAATTTAGCAAAATGAAATCACAGAAGAAACCATTTTTATGCAAGATGGTGCCCCTCCGCACTTCTCGATTGAAGTTCGTAATTGGTTGGATATGCACTTTCCATGCAGATGGAACATGGCTTGTTGGGTGGAATATTTTTCAGTATTTAATACCAGCAATCGAGATTGAGATTCACAGCGACACTCTTCCAAAGCAGTTGAGATCGATGCAAACGGAAGCATTGGTTATGATCGTGCTCATGGTATAGAGAGAGGGTAGTCCTTGTGTATCCAATTGCTGTGTATTTAAAAAAAATACTTTTCATAACTACACTGTGGGAAATGGTGTCTGTGGTGAGTTGCACGCATAAAATAAGACCATACTGTATTGTGAATAATTTATTTGTAATTGGATCGAATCTTGACCTTTTTTTTTTTGCAATTTACTACATTCCGTTTTCTTCCATGTCAGATTCAGTTTTCCGTTTCAAGTCGCCAATTCCGTGAATTCCATCCATTTTCCGTGGTTGCGGAAAATTACTGGCTCTATACAGTGTTAGCACCACTGCTTCTACTGTTCCATCACGACTCAAATTATAGGGCTTGGTGGTTTATTGGATGCAGAAAGCCTATAAACACAGAAGCAAAGACATTCATGAATTTATATTCTCAAGCTTGCTCAACATGTGATGAGTTAATATACATTATTTGCACAGAAAAGACAAAACACTCTGATGTCTGAGATTGAGTATCTCTGTTACTCTTTATGTTACGGTTTCACCATGGGAAAAAAACACGTTTTACATGAATGTCAAGTCAGAGAAAGCCTTTACTGATGTGCATTTCTTCCCTGATGTATGGCAAAGATGCCGTCATTACATCCACATACTTTATTACCCCGCGTGCGTGAAGCAAAAATCAGGGTGAAGCAATTGGTTCACTTCCATCCATCCGTCCACAATTAATATCAGTTTGTGATCGAGGAACAACTTACTTGAATTGAATGTTGTATTTTGAACACAAATCGGAACATAAATGGGAAAACAAACCTGCATTTTAACACTACATTGGCTTTGAATCCATCCTGATCAGGCATGCGCAGAGAGAGGAGTGAGATGATCGTTTTACTGTCTGCCTGCCTTTAAACAAAATTGAAACAAAATTGCAGTCAGTCAATCAGGCAGTCAAATAAAATTGAAAAACATTCCAAACAGGAAACGTACTGTTTTTAAGGACATCATAAAGGACACAAACAACAGGCATGAATAACTAATGTAACATGTTAAGTTAAATTAGGTGGTGTAATAGCCACTGCATCAACGGCAGTAAAATAGTGGTAAACTACCGGAATTAATTTTTGTGTATGACCTTTACAATCTTTATTTTACAGTATTTCAATTGGATATTTGAACACTATAACACAAATCACCTTCCTTACGCTTCCAAAACTCCCCAGTTTTGCAGTACTTTACCATCTTAAATAAGGTGGTGGATAAGACTACTTCAATCACACTAAAGTTCCAGATTTGTTTTATTTTTACAAGTTCTTTAAAATCATTTTATTTCAATTGAATTATGAGGTCTTCTATGAACTCTCTCGTTGTAAATGATGAGCAGGCCCCATTACCCTAAAAAATTGGTCAAGAAGTCCAACTTGTGTTACGTATTTGGGATTAACTTCAAAATAATGATCTATAGAAGGAAATTTGAAAATGAAAAATTGTTTAAACTCCTTTAAGAATGATGATATCATCAGACAGAAATGCTGATGTTTTCATAGTCCCCATTTTGTTTGCAGAGACAATAACATTAATAATGCAAATTTAATATATGTTAAACCTTAAAAATGTTTTTTCTTGCACAATGTTTACAAAACCAAACATATTATGTGTGACAACTGCTTTTTTAAGGGCATATATCTACAATCTCTCACACCAAGGCAGAATTATACTTGGTTTCTCCCACGGCCACTAGGGAGCGCTGCTGATTTGCATTAATATCTGAAAATATTCATAATTTGTCACAGTATACAATTATATTCTCCACCATAAAAAAACCGAACACGTGATTGTTGGTGATGCAATATATTTCTGTAACATGGGACACTTGATGAGGTGCAAAATGCTGAATAATTACATGTTAATTTCATTGTGACCTCATCACATTATGCTACGTTGTAGCGAATATTTTCACATAGGGATCTGGAATTTAAATTGTCAACAACACCAGGTGTGTCCACCTCCAGCAGCAATCATCGCACTGCACTGCTGTCGCATTGACCGTATGAGCGCTCTAACCTGAGCCTGGGGATTGGCATTATCCACAGCCAAATCTGCTGTTGTTCGAGTTCATCGAGGGTCTGTGGCTGTCTTGGCCAGATTTCAATACGACCATCAATGATATCCCAGAGATGTTCAATTCGATCTAAATCTGCCGATGTGGCAGGCCAGGGTTTCATGACATTACGATTGGCAATGACAATAATGCTACTTCTTCGAATGGGCCTGTGAGCAGGAGCATTATCGTACATAAAGATAATTCCTGGACCATGTTGTTGATGGGGAGGCAACACCTATTGCTGTAACATTTCATCAACGTATTCATCTACTCTCAGATTTGCCATGGATACAGATCAAGTTGGTGTGAAAGGTTTCAGAAATACCACCCCACATGTCACTTTCACATGAAAAATTTGCCGCTTCCTGGACACAGACTGGAGCATTTCGCTCATTGTGTCTTATGTAGACCCATGCACAGAAATTATGCCTTTCAAGGAGAAACCTGGATTCGTCACTGAACATTACACTTGCCCATTGCCTTCGTGTCCATCAGACATGCTCATTTGACCACTGCAAGTGTGCTTGGATGTGTTGCGACACAAGTATTGGACGGTGACCAGGACAACGAACACAGATCCCTGCATCATGGAGACACCTTAAGATGGTGTTGACACTTATCCTCTGAGGTCCAGGAAATGTGTTTGCAGTTCTCTGGACAGTTTGACAACGACGATGTTGATGGGTCATGTGAACGTATCGGTCCTGAGCAGGAAAAGTTATCTTAGGATGTCTACTTGTTGGCATATCTTTGGTTTATTCAGTAGCTTGGTAATGCCGTCTATGGTCATAAAGAGTTCCTCTCCTCATGTTAAAGAGCCTTGTAACATGTCTAATGGAAGACCCTGCTTGGAGATGTCCAATGATTTGATTTTCTGAGAGATGTGGGATTGTAATGGATTGTTAAAGAATGTAATCAGAATAGGATGATCTACAAAGTTGTCTTGCAAAGATCGTTTCAAATTTGCTCAGAGTGCATCATGTCACCTCTAAAAATCTAAGGGTGCATGAGTTGCACGTGCTAAATGATTATTGCATGAGGCAATTACATTAGATGGAAACTTACTATCAGGTGTTCTGCACATCCCTTATATCAAAAAGGCCCTTGGAATGAACGCTGGAATAATCCTTCAACAATTGCATTTATCAATTCCAATGTTCGGGGGTTTTTTTGGTGGAGAGTATATGTGCCAGGTTTTTAATCTAAGGTGCATGATTTTCCGGTTCCCCGCTCCATTAAGTGTACGAATGCCTCACAAACTAATGATAACAATCGGCATTCATACACAACCTAGACAGAGGTGTTTATAATAACTACGTAATAATTGTGAGAATTGCTGAGTGTTGGACTATTTGAAGCATCTTTTTCAACAACTTCATCTTTCCGCACATTAACACAAGAGCAAAAACAACTCAAAGTTTTACAAAAACAAACAAGGAATCGGCAGGTGAAACGTTTCAACCAGAGAGGGGCCTTCATCAGGGACTTACACAGACCAGCCAGGTATGCTCAAATGGTAAATGCTCTCCTAGAGGACAGAGCGACACAAGATTGCAATAGACCCCAAAACCAAAAAATTCTCATTTTTGCCCTTGTGTTTTTTGGATGAATGGAATCAAGGGGGTGGAAACAGAGGGAGGATTGGTGAGGTAAGGAAAATGGTACAAGAGAAGATGTTTGGGTATGAAAGATAGTATAAGGTAGAATAGGGAGTAAGGGAGGGGAGAGAGCAGGGCAGAGAGATCTGAATTCCTTGAACTAACTGGTATAGTACAGTACAACATATATGACAAAAATATTTTTCAAAAACAACTACAACAACAACCACTCATGGAAAAAAGGTAGACAATCCAAACAACACCCACCTATTCTTTTGGAAAAGCAATATTTCTCCCAATATTTTTGACCCTGCTGTTGGCGTTTCCCACCTCTCTTTCTGCTATTCCTTTTGTTCTGTTGCGTCCTGATTCTATTGGTGTTCTAGCTCTTCATTGAGCATTGACTTTGTTTAAAATCAAATAATAATTCAACATTTACAAGGAAAACCATTAATTGACTTTTGTTATTGACTGTACACTCCATGGTGTTGATCGAAGCCAAAGTTCAGTAATTATGTAAAAACACAGCTGTCCAAAATGAGTGCGCAAAGTGGTGAGTGCAGTCTATAAATGATCACAGACAGGTTTATATCGACTCAAATGGGTTAAATAATCCGTGACCACCAATTATGCCAATACAAGCATGTATATGGCTTGACTTTACCAAATAAGATGAAAAACCTATCACTGTTGGGTGTTATGCCATTCTTCAACCAGAGCAATTTTCTGTTGATCAACAGCGCATGATAAACGCCCATATACACTGTGCACACAATGACAGCATATTTCAAGATCACCTCATTTGTCATATGGACTGGCCTGCACTATTTCTGGATTAAAAATTGAACTTGCTTGAGACATCCTGGAGAGTCATGTTTAACCGGGAGCCAGGGGCATCGAACTCATGTGAAAGAGGTACAATGTTGCACCCCATGGGATGTTGGGACCCACATCACTAACTCTCAAACTGACGGTCTGCCGGATCTGGTAGGTGGGTGTGGCCCCCAGGGCCTTTATAGTGACCCCTAAAAAGGGTCTAGATCATGTATTCTAGGTACCGGCTGAAACCAATTTAGAATCGTGCGTTATGATTCCACGAATATGAGTGACACATGACAGAACGTTTTGAGTGGTGGAAACCCCCCGGCAGACGCCCTTAAAGGGACCCTGAAAAAGGGTCTAGATCATGTTTTTCTAGGTACCGGCTGAAACCAATTCAGAATCATAGTCTGGGTCCCCTGAGTACGAAATGACCCATGACAGACGTTTAGAGTGGTGGAAACCCCCGGCAGACGCCCTTAAAGGAACCACTTTTTGTGACCCCTGAAAAGGGGTCTAGATCATGTATTCTAGGTACCGGCTGAAACCAATTCAGAATCATAGTCTGGGTTTCCCTGAGTACGAAATGACCCAGGACAGACGTTTTTAGTGGTGGACACCCCTGGCAGACGCCCACCCCTGAGCAGGTGCTCTAGATCACTATATTGTGCCAATTGAGAATCGTTGGGGTGACACGAAATGTCCCATGGCAGACGTTTTCGGTGGGAGAACCACTCGGGTAATCAAAAACATAGCACATCATCTCTAGTCAACTATCAATACAGGATATAATCATATTGCAAATCGACTGCATTCTGTAACTGTCTGCTGCCAGTTAAAGGGGCACACCCGCGAAATAAAAAATCTCAAACCACTGAATAGCAATAACACCTCGTACCCTATCGAAGTAAATTAGCAGAAATTATCGACGAAATATCGCGGATTTTGAATGAATTCCCATATTAGTTTTTTGTAAACAATTACGATTACTTGAGAATGTGTAACTTTATGGGTGTATGGCTATTTATATCTTTGCTGTAACTGTTTATGACAACTCTCAAGTCATGCAAATACACGTAGCTTTGTCTAAACCGCTTCCTACTGCGCTGGTCTCATCACATATAACACGCTAGTCTCTCTGTCGTCAACACTCACTCACAGTCCACTACTGTCTCTGTAAACTCTCATCTAATTACATAGCTCACTACTGTCTATATCAACTCTCACTTATAATACATAGCTCACTACTGTCTATATCAACTCTCACTTATAATACATAGCTCACTGCTGTCTGTCTATCAACTCTCACTTATAATACATAGCTCACTGCTGTCTATATCAACTCTCACTTATAATACATAGCTCACTACTGTCTATATCAACTCTCACTTATAATACATAGCTCACTGCTGTCTGTCTATCAACTCTCACTTATAATACATAGCTCACTGCTGTCTATATCAACTCTCACTTATAATACATAGCTCACTGCTGTCTGTCTATCAACTCTCACTTATAATACATAGCTCACTGCTGTCTATATCAACTCTCACTTATAATACATAGCTCACTGCTGTCTATATCAACTCTCACTTATAATACATAGCTCACTACTGTCTATATCAACTCTCACTTATAATACATAGCTCACTACTGTCTATATCAACTCTCACTTAATACATAGCTACTACTGCTATATCACTCTCACTTATAATACATAGCTCACTACTGTCTATATCAACTCTCACTTATAATACATAGCTCACTGCTGTCTGTCTATCAACTCTCACTTATAATACATAGCTCACTGCTGTCTATATCAACTTCACTTATAATACATAGCTCACTACTGTCTATATCAACTCTCACTTATAATACATAGCTCACTGCTGTCTGTCTATCAACTCTCACTTATAATACAAAGCTCACTGCTGTCTATATCAACTCTCACTTATAATACATAGCTCACTGCTGTCTATATCAACTCTCACTTATAATACATAGCTCACTGCTGTCTGTCTATCAACTCTCACTTATAATACATAGCTCACTGCTGTATCTATCAACTTATAATACAGCACAGTGCTGTCTCTACTTTCACATAGGATACATAGCGCACTGCTGTTTCTGTCAACTCTCACTTATAATAATACATAGCACACTGCTATCTCTGTTAACTATGACTTATAATATGTAGCACACTGCTGTATCTGTTAACTCTCGCCACACTGTCTCTGTAAATTCTCGGTTATTGCAAACTATCGTCGAATCAATCTGTCTCGCTATCTTCCTCGCTCCATGGCTCAGTGTCGGTGTCGTCTTCCGAACATCGTTATCTTCAGTGTCGGCAGTAGTGATGGAGTCGCTGACGTTGATGTTGTCTCGAAAGAGATCGACTGGCACTTCGGGTCCGAAAACCATTCTGGAACGAGACATTCACCCTCTCGTCGCCATCCGTAGTCCAGAGGATCCAGGCCCTGTGCCGGATTTGCCGTCGTGGCACGACCCACAGCATGCTGACGTAGTTGGTGCGTGCAATCTTCTTGCCAGACTTTTCTGGCAGGGTGGTAGGAGGCGCAGTCGATCTGCTTCACGTTCACCAGCGGCGTATCCTGGCAGAAAAAGAATGCTTGAAAAGTCTCACTCCGATGAATCAGATACAGGGTCAGTTACAAATACTTCTACGGGCAAAAGTAAACCAGAGTAGAACAGTGCAAGCTTTACTGACCTGATTGATCTTGCCGTCATTTGCAGTAATTTGGCATGTCTCGCCTCATTGATGTTGACCTGACCGCTCTGTCCGTACACTACGCAGGTGTACTCCTGTAGAGTAGGCTCATCTGGTTTGGCTGCGGTACTGATGTTTCGGAATGCCTTGATGAACCGGCGGAACTGTCCTTCATGAGGATCTCCAAAGGCCCAACCTTTCTTACGGTAGAATGCCGTCGTGAAGTCTGTTCCAGTGAAGACGTGGATGGCAATGATTGCCAATGACAGTTTCTTTGCCATTAAACATTCGGACAGTTTCTCGTCTACACCGTTCCATTTCTTTCTCACTTTCCCACAGATTAAACATGTCCCTTCAGTAATCCTTTTTCGTCAGTAGCAGGTAGGAAAGTTCGTTGTCGCGTCGTGGGTAATTTCGCCGTTGGCTCATGAACTGATGGACCAGAAGATGACCGACGCTTGACAGCAGTGAATGTTCTGTAACACTGTGTATGGTACACAGCCGCTTCGCATTCGTTCATCAACTCGTGTCAAAATTTCAGATGTAGCATCGCTGTAGCGGTCGGATGACATCTGCCTTCGAATTTCAGCTGCCTTTTTATGGAACCCATAACTTGGAATCGAATGGTTTTAACGGAACCGTTCTGCTGGTCTTACATATGATACACACACTGGGAGCTGGTATCACCATT
The DNA here is from genome assembly GCA_035128595.1 of Eptatretus atami. Classification (NCBI taxonomy): domain Eukaryota; kingdom Metazoa; phylum Chordata; class Myxini; order Myxiniformes; family Myxinidae; genus Eptatretus; species Eptatretus atami. Next base: position 82,243,624 of record CM068962.1, on the reverse strand, counting down.
TCGGCTTGATCCGTTTCCTCCATATCGATACTCTGGAAATCATCACAATTTTCAATGTATTGGTAAATTCTCAAAAACAGTAAATTTATAACAAAGTCGAGACGGCGCGGAGGATTTCGCAAAGGTGTCATTTCTAACAAAGTATATATCATAATACTTATATGTTTGAATAGGCAATACAATAGTTTACAAATAAATCATTACGAAGCATAATCGCCTGGTGCGTGCTTTTCTAGTGCATCTCGTGCGATGACGTCATAATTCTGCTGTCTACTCTCCATATGATTAAAATTATCCCGCACGACACAAAATGCAGACCGGCGTGTACATCATGGATACGTAATCATTATATCAAAATATGAATATAAATAAACACGTTCATAATGAACGGTTTTTCAGTATAACATTGTATACACGCTGTATCCAGAAACAACTCACACGTGTGTCTTATGTGGGATGCCAGTCCGTAACAGTACATGGTATCGTAAATTCATTAAATCGTCATTTATACGCAATAATGGAAATTAAAATATTGACAAATAGGTAATACTTACTGTATCCGTATGATGCTTGAAATGATAAATTATATGGCGAATTTCCGTATTGTTGGAAGCATTTCGTCCGAAACAAGATTCAATGCTACTACTCATACGATATCAATGCGACGTAGGCGCGTGGCCGCCAAAACTGAGAAATACCGCGCTCTGACCTTCATTTTCAAGGCGTGGCATGCCGTTAAACGCCGGGTGGAGGCCAAGGTCACCGTCGTATTTTTAGAAGCGTGCCACTTTCAGTTGCCAACCAACGACATGTAAGGAGCACGGCGAGGTGTCCACAATCAAGGCCGAACTGCAGTCTCCGAAACCCGGTCTTTAATCAAAGACACACCAACTGGACTTTGCTTGTTTAAACAAACATCTGTCGGCAATTTTAGGTGTAGGAAACAGTTTTAGCAATATAGACTTGGTTTCACAGGAGCGGATCCATGATTTACGTGGCGGGTGCTGGCAAAAAAGGCACCTCAACTCCCCATGACGTCAGGGTCACACTAAGTGGTTCCTTTAAGGGCGTCTGCCGGGGTTTTTTCCACCACTCAAAACGTCTGTCCTGGGTCATTTCGTACTCAGGAAACCCAGACTATAATTCTGAATTGGTTTCAGCCGGTACCTAGAATACTGATCTAGACCCCTTTTCAGGGTCACAAAAGTGGTTCCTTTAAGGGCGTCTGCCGGGGGGTTTCCACCACTCAAAACGTCTGTCATGGGTCATTTCGTACTCAGGGAAACCCAGACTATAATTCTGAATTGGTTTCAGCCGGTACCTAGAATACATGATCTAGACCCTTTTCAGGGTCACAAAAGTGGTTCCTTTAAGGGCGTCTGCCGGGGGTTTCCACACTCAAAACGTCTGTCATGGGTCATTTCGTACTCAGGGGAACCCAGACTATGATTCTGAATTGGTTTCAGCCGGTACCTAGAAAAAATGATCTCGACCCTTTTTCAGGGTCCTTTAAGGGGCTCTGCCGGGGGGTTTCCACCACTCAAAACGTCTGTCACGTGTCACTTCATATTCGTGGAATCATAACGCACGATTCTGAATTGGTTTCAGCCGGTACCTAGAAACATGATCTAGACCCTTTTTCAGGGGTCACTATAAAGGCCCTGGGGGCCACACCCACCTACCAGATCCCGGCAGACGGTCAGTTTGAGAGTTAGTGCTGTGGGTCCCAACATCCCATGGGGTGCAACATTGGTACCTCGTTCACATGAGTTCGATGCCCCTGGCTCCCGGTATAACATGACTCTCCAGGATGTCTCAAGCAAGTTCAATTTTTAATCCAGAATAAGTGCAGGCCAGTCCATACGACAAATGAGGTGATCTTGAAATATGCTGTCATTGTGTGCACAGTGTATATGGGCGTTATCATTAATAAACATAAAATTAGGTCCTTGTTGTTTGGCCAGAGGGATGATGACGGAGTAATAACCATCCCTCTATTTGACACCTTCATATGACAAATCAGTTCTTCAGACAACTTGAATGCCAGCCCTGTACCACCAGGCTGCTGCCACTGCATGCTGCCTTGTGGAACAATTAGGAAATTGCTCCCCACCTCCTCTTCAACTTCAGCACATGCATCACAAAAGTTGACAAATTGTAGACTCGTCAGTGAAAGGAATATGGCACTCACAGTTTAGCCTTCATTTGTGATGTTGCGTCATCAATTGCATGTGCTTCTGTCAATGACTTTGTGTGAGAGAGACACTTTGCATTGGTTTTCTGGACCTCATACTACTGGCATGCAGCCTGTTCTGAACTGTTTGGATAAAAAATTTATGTTGATTACTCTCTGAATGTCATTCTCGAGAGACTGCTGTTAAAAGTGGTTCCTCTGGTAAGGGTGAGAAGATGACGATCTTCAGGTGTTGTACAGTAATTCCCTATATGTGTAAACATGGCATCTCCATGAACAGTCCAGTATGACAGTACCTTGTCAATGTTCTAGAAATGACACTGCGATGAACAATGTACTGGGAAGCAACAACAGTCTAAGCAACACCCATCTTGAATCATTCTAATGTCATGAGCCATTTGGTGTTCAATCAAACTTTGCCATTCCTAAACTGCCTTCGAGCACATGTGAGGGTTTGCCAATTTAAAGAGGGAATTTGGCATGCATCATGTGCACACATGTAGGCAAATTATTTGGGAGACTCCATTTGCACATGTATGTTTATTTTCCACATCCAATTTCCTGATCATTGAGTTTCTTTCCTCAATAGCTATGCTTTGCATACACCTGACTTTAAAGACTTCAGAATTGTGAATCCATTGTATATTCTACAATTCAAAAGTACGAGCAGAGTACCTGCCATACTGTTCCAAGCATGCAACACGTTCCTCTGATGCATACCTGTATTTGGGCAGTGTTCGGGTACCTGACAGCTCTGTATAGGAAAAAAATATAACCCGGGCTAGGTGCATGAAGCATAAACATACCTACTGCTTATAATTCAAAACACCTCACTGCACTGGAAAACGTGGGGACAGGATTACTGCACTATAAATGATGGAGACTTAAAATACCCTTAGCCACCAGGAGGTGGCGATACATGATACAGATTTATATAGAGAATTTGTGTCCCCCCCCCCGCCGCCCCCCCCCCCCCCGCCCCCCCCCAAAAAAACTACCAGCAAAGATAAAAACACCCTCTACACAAATTGGGTCACGCTGATCCTATACAGCGAGTCTGGATGTAATCGGCCCAGAACTGTAGGAGTAGTAACATGACAAACAAAAAAAACCACACACAAACACTGGTCCGTGAATTATAATAGTCTGGTTGGTAGATGGACCCCCCATGCACTCCCCGGAAAATTTAACGACACATACTTTATGACTCCTGAGGCTGTCTACTACCTAATTTCAGATGTTCCCATTGAAACAAACTGCACCATGGGGGTCGTACGGTGGCCATCTTGAATTGTGTCATGCGCTAATGGCTCAAGCAAAGGATTTCCATAACTTTTGAACTAAACATCAAAGAAAGACAAACCAACCCGCTTTTCCATTCAATTATGACATGAGAAAACGTTTGCAAGCAACATTTTTGAGATTTGAGCATGTCTTGTGGGTCAAATCATTGAATATATGAGGGGGAAATGCAAATTAGACCAGAATTCTCCATATATCCTGGGATTGTGCCTTTCTGACCCATGTCCGAGGATGCTAGCGGAGGTCATTCGCTCTATAAACTGACCAATAGTTTCCTTAGATGTGCTCTGTCCCTCAGCCTAACCTCTGTATTCGATGGTTTCCAATCACTGTCTGTGTTCAGAGGGAGTCCTTTGACATTGGCCCCCACTACATGACTAGTCCTGTCCTTTGCTTTTATTATCAAAAATTCACTGTCTTGCTGAACCCTGTCACATGAGGTTAGTGGTGGTCATTCGCTTGAAAAATTTAACAACAGTACACTTTGTTTCGCTTTTATGTGTCAATCTTGACTTCTTTGTATTTGATAACACTTTTGGCTTCTATTGCAGGTAGCAGGCACACATGGATGAGACAGGGAACCAATTCATTTGAAACCATGGGTAAAACAAAATGGACCAAAGGGGGCAAAATGAAAAGCCACTGAAAGTTCTGAGTCTCAATCTCCAAAAAGAGTAAAACCTCAAGAGTATATCTTGCATCTGAGCAGTGTTGCTGATCATGGATCATTTACATGTTTCAGAAAGATTAGAGATGATCCAGTTGAGAAACTGACATCTCTGCATGAAATCCGACATAAGAGACTGGCAGATCCACATATTTCAAAGTATCGTATGGAAGGAGTGTGCAGTCAGATACCCTCAACACTTTAAGGTGCTGATCTGGATGCTGTGGGGTAACACAAACAATGCTATCAAGGTTTCACGAACAACCTAGACAGTTTGCAGCAAACAGACAGCTCACAACCTTCAACATCATAGCAACATCATTCTCTGCACAAGCAAAGTCACCTTAACTCTCCAATCTTCCCACATGTCCATCTCCAATCTTCCCACTTGCTTACTGCTCGCCAAGCAGCTCACTTGATTCAAAGTGCTCAAGCAAGCACTCCAATGAATAGAGTGCTTGGCACCACTTAACAACATGGCACCACTTAACACCACTTAAATTGTAAGCAATGTTATTGTGGTGCTCGAGCAAATGCTGTCTGGGTCGTCATTTTCAGTTTTACTCGATCCTCTTGTGACAACTTCCCCAAACAAATTTATTGCATTAGTGGCGGCTACAGAGAGTACTAGGAAGAGGAAAATAAAGATAATGAAATGGGGAATCAGAAGAGGGGGTGCCCCCCACCAAGCTTATTTATGGACCTGCCACTGTGCATTTTGGGGAGGGGAATTGAGGGATTTGGCATGTTTGTAGATTCTAAAGAATTCTGATGAAAAGTCGTCAACAACAAAAGTATGAAATGCCCATTTCAATGTCGTCCTTTGTGATGGCAAAATTGAAGAAACAGCCACCAATCGTTTTGAATTGAAGTACGGCAGCCATTTTTCCTAACAACCAGATGTGTTCCATTCACAAGCAGCTCGCTTATCACTCACCAAGCAACTCTCTTTATCACTTACTCCACTTGCTGTGCAGGTTGCAAAGCAGTTTATATGAAATGGATTGCTTTGTAAATGATAGCAAGCCACTTGCTAACGGAACACACCCCTGATCGTGCTTTATTTATTTTGAGTATTATTTTGAGACTTGTGACTAAGCTTGTAAATATTTCACAAAAACTACACTGACATTTTTTCCAGCTTTGGATACACACATTGTCCTCACAGAGGGGAAGCTATATATTTATATCCCTCCAGTGTTTAATTATCTAGGACATGTATGAAACAAACACAGCAGATAATTCGTAATAGCCTCATTCATTCAATAAATAGCCCCGAGTGGGCTGACGGTCATCTCTTGAGGTTGAAGTTCAGGCCTCTGCTGAATCCAAAATCTGGGAAATGTCACAGACGTTAGACTGGGGTCAATTTTGGGGAACCCCCCTGAGAGCCCCAGATCCAAAATTGAAAAATCTAAGACTGAGCACTCTTGCGGACCATGGAGCAGAAGGGCCATTTTGGCTTTTAGAGCAATCGGTCGGTAAATAAGGGACAAATAGGGATCCAAAGTTTCAGGGAGTAATCCCCCTTTGGGAGCCTCCACGATCCAAACTCGAAAATTCGAAGTCCGGTTGATTGTGTGGGCTACTGTCTTTTATTCGTGTCAAGTTTCAGAACAATCAGCCAGTTGATAAGGGAGGAGTAGGAAAAATAGGAATCCAAAGTTTTGGGGGGTAATCCCCCCTGGGAGCCCCCATAATACAAAATTGGAAAAATCGAAGCCCAAGCGATTGTGCGGGCTACCATATTGTATTATTTTGTCAAGTTTCAGAACAATCAGCTGGGTGACAAGGAAGGAGTAGCGAAAATAGCAAATAGTTAATGGACGACCGGAGGGACGGATGGGCGGACAGACATCCGGACATCATGACCCATTTTATAAGTTCATCTCTTTGAGAATCGAGATGAGATGACCTAAAATGATTCTTGCCGCAAAGATGCTCTTTAATACAGAAGTCACTGATGAGCATTCCTAAAGATAATGTCTTGTATAGCATCTGTCACTTTCAACAGGCTTGATGTTTTTGTTGTAAAGAAATTTAACAATTATTCACGTTCCACCACTCTTTGTTCTCTCACTTGCCTTAATATTAATTTTCAGCAAATGCATTAAAGAAGGAAATGCATCATTCTGGGAAATGGATGCCAAAACCCTGCAGATGTAATTCAAAAATTATGAATACACATAGATCACACTGCATTTGTTTTAGACAAAAGAGCAGGTCAAATCTTAGCCATCCTCCACAATCAGATACACTTGGATTACATGATGGCAAGTACAGCACTTAGACAATGTGTGACACGTATGATTTAAGGAAGTTTTATGCAGCTTTGAATAAAGATAGAGGAGTCCATGACAGAGTACAAGTGATGTAATGATGGTCCAAATGTCCTCTCCTATTAAATGACTTGTGTGTGTGCAATAGACAATAGTTGCCTCAAGGTTAATGCTGGAGAGGCCTGTCCAAGAAGTGACAGCATTTTCTAGAATCTAGTTAAACATCGTTGGTACCTGGTACCTGAAATTGAGAAGAAAAAAAACAAAAACAAACGAGAAGCGCACTCGGTAGAGCACATACCTCTGCCACGCAATGCCAGATCCAGTGGAACATATCGAGCTCAACAATTTTTAAAACTAGTACATGATGTATATCGTTTTTGGCCCCATCTCTCAATGGTGAAGAATCACTTTGAAAATTCTCGGATCCGGGTCCGGATTCAGAACTTCACTAAAATCGAAAGAATTCTTCCTTGTTTCATACCCAACCTGTCCACCAACTTTCATCCAAATCCATCAATAACTTTTTGAGATATCCTGCACACAAAAATAACAAACAAACAAACAAACAAGAATGATGTCATACATAGCACGATACTTGCGAAATCCATAAAACAAATTTGACCTTAAAAATAATTGGTGGTTGAATTCAATGACAAAATACACAAATACTCTTCAAATTTCAAGTCAAATGGATGAAAATTGACAATTTTAGAAATCACTATGTCGACTTTTTGGCCTATGGTAACCTTTGGGCCTATGTTGACCTCAAAAATACTTGTTTGTTGAATTCAGTGACGTGATATGCAAATCCTGTTCAAATTTCAAGTCAATCAGATAAAAATAGACAATTTTTGAAATTCGGCCTATGTTGACCTTTGGGCCTATGTTGACCTCAAAAATACTTGTTCGTTGATTTCAGTGACCTAATATGCAAAATTCCTCTTCAAATTTCAAGTGAATCAGATGAAAATTGAGGATTTTAGAAATCTCACCTTAGTTTTTGACCTTTGGCCTACGTTATCTTTTGGCCTATATTGACCTCAAAAATAATTGGTGCTTGAATTCAATGACCTGATGTGCAAATCCTGTTTAAATTTCCAGCCAATCAGATGAAAATTGAGGATTTTAGAAATTTGACAGATTTGTTGACCTTTGGCCGAAATTGACCTTTTGACCTCAAAAACAATAGATTTCTTGCTTATGACGAACTTCACCATTTCGTTAAGTTTCGTGAAGATCAGTTTAAAATTGTGACTTGGAGGCACTAAACATACAAACAAACAGACAAACAAGCCGGTAGGCGACATGGGTGGTCGCTACATAATTATATACGTCATACAGTTTTTGACGGATCGGGCTGAAAATTTTTGACAAAGAGGTTGATTATAGTGCGCATAAAAGCCTGGAAGCCGATTTTTGATTTTCGAAAAAATATTTTTTGGGGGATTTTTCAAAAAATTCAAAGTCCCGTTGCTAGGCAACGGTGGTGTCCATAGCAACGGTGCTCAAAAGCATACAACTAGATCCTGGTATGAACCTACCTGTCAAGTTTCATCAAAATTGGTTGACTCCTCTGGCCTCCAGAGCTGTCCATTACATACAGACATACAGACATACAAACAAATACATACAGACAGACGGAAAAAGTGAAAATAAGGGTACTCTAGCGACCACCCAATAAGGGTACTCCAGCGACCACCCAATAAGGGTACTCAAGCGACCACCCAATAAGGGTACTCTAGCGACCACCCAATACTCTAGCGACCACCCAATAAGGGTACTCTAGCGACCACCCAATACTCTAGCGACCACCCAACAGACTGACAGAATAATGCATGCAAGCAACCAATAAACTTGAAAAATCTTCGATTTTCCCAAGTAACAATCAGACAGAGAGGGGTGAAAATATAACCTATTTACGCTTTTGATGATGGAGGTAAAAACAGGCTTATGAGACCACACAGCCAGTAATAATGAATCGACAAACAGTAAGCACAGTTTTCCCGCATGTAATGCTGACAATCGATCAGATCAGTTGTATGATGTACCGTTTTGTGTT
>CM068962.1:82224459-82235110 GCA_035128595.1 Eptatretus atami | reverse complement strand
ACAAGCTCGGATAAAACTTAAAAAAAAAAAATCTGTTATTGGTTGCAATGCTCTCTTGCAGATAAGCACATGTATAACAGGTAATGAATACGGGATGAGAACAATACGGCATCGCAGATAATGATGTGAAAATCAATGATGCATCCCATTGGAGAAACTTCAATTAAGGAAGCAGCCATCCATAAACCTCTTTAAATGGTCACCCTGCTTGTTTGACGTGGCACGTCCGAGCTGGGAATTCATGCAAGTGCTGGCTGGATGCTTCGATTCACCTGAAGTTGAAAATCGTTTCATAAAGGATCTGCAGGTAGATTTAACGAATATTAAGCTTTCTTATGCTTGCTGCCTTCTTCCTGTGATGAATGTGTTGCTCCTTTGCTATGTGGCCATCGAAATATACAGGGTGTGGCAAAAAGATGGGACAACTTTCAGGATGGAATAGTTATGTGATAATGGAAGGTAATATATATATTTTTTTTTCAGGTTGCATCAGATGAAATTGAGGTTGAAAAAAATAATAATTGGGAATGGCAAATTGGACACGTGACCAACTATCAATTCTGCTTGAACAGTATTTCTTCCATAGATATGAGCAGAGATCTTGGAAAACCCTCCCTTTATTTGGGCGGTGTATAGGCATCGAAGCACTGCCTCACATGCTGATGGAAGTTTATGTTTACTGATAACAACCCAGCATTAACTTTCGTCATCTGCACACTTATTGCCAAAAAATATTGTAATGAATTTGTTTTATGATCCTCAAGATCACACGTTGAAGTGAAAATAAATGATAAATTGTTAAATAAAAGTGTTAATGAGGAAGAACATTTTGTTTAGTACATCCCACTAAAACAAACGTTGCGAATTAGCGTTCTAGGGGCATCGCCTTTGTTTCCATTGGCATCATTTATGCTGTGTGATGGTGATCAATAGTCATAATCAGAAAAAAAAGACGTTTCATTTCAGTGGCAGATTGAGGGGGTGATGGTTTCTTAACCTGGTGATTCAATTTTTACATCTAGCTAACGTTTATTGTAATAAACTACATTAAAAATGTTTTGTTTACCGAGCCGAATTTATAAGTTTTTAGTCCATTTTAAGTTTTTAAAAACATTTTCTTGGGAGATATTAACCCTCTAAATGTCACTGTGGATCTGTCCCTGAGTTCATATGATCTCACCATAAACTCGAAGGGCACTTGGTGGAGCGCATACCTCCGCCACATAATGCCTGATCCAGCAGAACATATCGGGTCCAATACATTTTTGAAATATCATGCTATACAGTATGATATCGTTTTTGGCCCTATCTCTTCATGGTGAATAATCACTTCAAAAATTAAACAATTCAATCGGCTTCTTACTTAAGACAAACTCTTCCATGCGGTGAAGTTTCTTGAAGATCGGTTTAGAATTATGACCTGTAGGCAATAAACAGACAGACAAACAGACAAACAGACAGACAGACAGACAGAAGAAGAAGATGTTGTGCTGAGCATGATACTTGCAAAATCCATAAAACAAGACCTCAAAAATAATTGGTGGTTGAATTCAATGACCAAATATGCAACTCCTCTTCAAATTTCAAAGTCAATTGGATGAAAATTGACAAATTTAGAAATTCGGCCGGTGTTGACATTTTGGGATATGTTGACCTCAAAAATAATAGGTGCTTGAATTCAGTGACCTAATTCGCAAATCCTCTTCAAATTTCAAGTCAATCAAATGAAAATTGAAGATTTTAGAAATACCACCTTAGTTGTTGACCATGGGCCGATGTTGACCTCAAAAATAATGGGCTGGTTGAATTCACTGACCTGAAATATAAATCCTCTTCAAATTTCAAGTCAATGGGATGAAAATTGCAGATTTTAGAAATACCACCTTAGTTGTTGACCTTGGGCCTATGTTGATCTTTTGACCTTTTGACATCAAAAACAACACACTTCTTCCTTATGACAAACTCTACCATGTGGTGAAGTTTTGTGAAGATCGGTTCAAAATTGTGACCTATAGGCGATAAATAGACAGACAGACAGAATAACAAAATCGACTGACCAATAAATATACTTGAAAAATCTTCGATTTTGCAAGTAACAAACAAACAGGCATAGAGGGATAAAAACATAACCTCCTTCACCTTTGGTGGCGGAGATAACAAGGTTGCGGGTTAGTCACCTTGCAGCATTCTCAGTCCCTCTCCTTATCCGGAATTCATTCTGGTTGGCAAAGATGAGCAGATCGAGTGGGTCTTCTTCTCCACTCGCTGCAACGTACAGCTGTCCGTGTGTACAAAACACTGGTGGGAAGCAGAACTCCACAATGTCACAGGTTCTGACCCTGGTGTGTGTTGATCATCATCGCAAAGGCCGGCCTCACCGGAAACTGTCGTCAGCGGAGTTGGAAAGGAAGATCCGTGTCAGATGGAGAAAGAAGAATTCTATGAATTCAGAGAATGGACTTTGCACGCTCACCACCGAGCATCGGCGCCTCAAGAAGACGATCAGTGACCTTGGTTAAGATGTAACGTGTTCTATCACAATGGCCATTGCGAGGATTGTGATTTCACAATATCATGATGGAAGTGTTAACCTTCAGTGACATCTCGTGCTGTGGCACACCTGGAAGCTTGATGTAGTTAAGAAACTCAGGTGGATAAAGGGCAGATAGGTTTTGATCGGCCTAAGAATCGACACTTTTGACAATAAAAGTGTCACCTGACAGGTGGTCAATGGTCTACAACATGTTGAGAAGATCAACCATGTTATTTGCTGTGATTAAATCTGTCTCTGTCTCTGTCTCTGTCTCGTCTCTGTCTCTGTCCTCTGTCTCTGTCTCTGTCTCTGTCTCTGTCTCTGTCTCTGTCTCTGTCCCAGTCCCAGTCCCAGTCCCAGTCCCAGTCCCGTCCCCGTCTCCCCGGACATATATGGATGGTGGTTATCTCCGAAACATATGTGGATGGTGGTGATGCCGGACAGTGGTTATCTCCATACATGTCTGGACTGTGGTTATGTCCGGGCTGACCCTCCTTCATACTGCCTTCCCTTGCCCTTCCCTTATACTAACTTCCTTGCCTCCCCTCACGCTGCTTCTCTGCCCTCCCTCACTCAAGGTGCCTTCCCTTCCCCTACCCTCCACCCCCCAACCCTCTTCAATCTCCTACTTCTCATTCAACCACTCCTCTCTCCCCTCCCCCCCCCCCCCCCCACCCTCAGTATGTATGTCAGCAAAGCGACAGGTGGTATTTGCTTGTAACATATATATATATATATATATATATATATATTATATATATATATTATACTGTATATATATATATATATACATAATATATATTATATATACAGTGGGGAGAACAAGTATTTGATACACTGCCGATTTTGCAGGTTTTCCACTTACAAAGCACGTAGAGTCTGTAATTTTTATCATAGGTACACTTCAACTGTGAAAGACGGAATCTAAAACAAAAATCCTGAAAATCACATTGTATGATTTTTAAATAATTAATTTGCATTTTATTGCATGAAATAAGTATTGATACATCAGAAAAACAGAACTTAATATTTGGTACAGAAACCTTTGTTTGCAATTACAGAAATCAGACGTTTCCTAATTCTTAACCAGGTTTGCACAGACTGCAGCAGGGATTTTGGCCCACTCCTCCATACAGATCTTCTCCAGATCCTTAGGTTTCGGGGCTGTCGCTGGGCAACACAGACTTTCAGCTCCCTCTAAAGATTTTCTATTGGGTTCAGGTCTGGAGACTGGCTAGGCCACTCCAGGACCTTGAGATGCTTCTTACGGAGCCACTCCTTAGTTGCCCTGGCTGTGTGTTTCGGGTCGTGTCATGCTGGAAGACCCAGCCACGCCCATCTTCAGTGCTCTGTTGAGGAAGGAGGTTGCTGGCCAAGATCTCGCGATACATGGCCCCATCCATCCTCCCCTCAATACGGTGCAGTCGTCCTGTCCCCTTGCAGAAAAGCATCCCAAAGAATGAGGTTTCCACCTCCATGCTTCACGGTTGGGATGGTGCTCCTGGGTTGTACTCATCCTTCTTCTTCCTCCAAAACACGGCGAGTGGAGTTTAAACCAAAAAGCTCTATTTTGGTCTCATCAGACCACATGACCTTCTCCCATTCCTCCTCTGGATCATCCAGATGGTCATTGGCAAACTTCAGACGGGCCTGGACACGCGCTGGCTTGAGCAGGGGACCTTGCGTGCGCTGCGCAGGATTTTAATCCATGACGGGTAGTGTGTTACTTATGGTTTTCTTTGATACTGTGGTTCAGCTCTCTCACGTCATTGACCAGGTCCTGCCGTGTAGTTCTGGCTGTTCCCTCACCTTTCTCATGATCATTGAGGCTCCACGAGGTGAGATCTTGCATGAGCCCCAGACCGAGGGAGATTGACTGTTATCTTGAACTTCTTCCATTTTCTAATAATTGCGCCAACAGTTGTTGCCTCTCACCAAGCTGCTTGCCTATTGTCCTGTATTTCATCCCAGCTCTGTGCGAGTCTACAATTTTGTCGCTGATGTTCTTAGACAGCTCTCTGGTTTTGCCCATTGTGGAGAGGTTGGAGTCTGATTGATTGAGTGTGGACAGCTGTCTTTTATGCAGATAATGAGTTCAAACAGGTGCAGTTATCAGGTAATGAGTGGAGAATGGAGGCTTCTTAAAGACAAAACTAACAGATCTGTGAGAGCCGGAATTCTTACTGGTTGGTAGGTGATCAAATACTTATTTCATGCAATAAAATGCAAATTAATTATTTAAAAATCATACCATGTGATTTTCAGGATGTTGTTTTAGATTCCGTCTTTCACAGTTGAAGTGTACCTATGATAAAAATTACAGACCTCTATGTGCCTTGTAAGCGGGAAAACCGGCAAAATCGGCAGTGTATCAAATACTTGTTCTCCCCACTGATATATATATATATATATATAATATGTGTATATATGTATATATGATACAGTATCCCCCGCTATATCGCGGTTCACCTACGCGCCCCCGGTCATCGCGGGTTTCCCTTGGAACCTAACTAATGTTTTCTGCGGATTCCCCGTATATCGCGGTAATAATACGTTATATAAAATATAAATTATTTAAGCAATAAATTATAACGCGTGGCGCTCACCAGTCACACACACGCACGAGACAAAGTTTCGCTTGTGAACTTCAAATATTTTCTCCGTTTTTTCTCCAAGCCTACGATGCCGCCAAATGCCCTGACCTTCTAAGGCTTCTGGCAAGGAACCGAACGCCAGATGAAGGTCCTGACGCTCCAGGAGAAGGTTAAGGTGCTCGATATATGCTTCGGAAGGAAAAAGGTTTACCGCGGTTGGACGAGCACAGCCAAACCGACCAGACCAGACAAGTCGATCTCCGCACCTCGAACCCGATCACAGCCAAGGCGACCAGACCAGACGAGTCGATCTCCGGCACCTCGAACCCGATCATTGCCAAGCTGACCAGACAGACGAGTCGATTTTTTGGAGGCGTCCATTCATCGCGGATTTCACTTCTCGCGGGGGGGGGGGGGGGGGGTGGGGGGTGGAACGTAACCCCCGCAATAAACGGGGGATGACTGTATATATATATATATGTATATATATGTATATATAATATATTATATATATAATGTATATATGTACAGGGTGGCCATAAAGTCTGGAACAGATAATATTATGCCATTCTGTTACACTTTGAAAATGTATTTGACGAAAAATGAAACGGCGTTGATGTGATACTGCTGAGTTGATGCAAGGGCGAGTCACTGAACCCCCTTGATTACTTCTCATGGGGTTCGCTGAAGGCACAGGTTTATTCAGTGAAAATCAGAGACACGAATCATCTGAGGTAATGCATCATGGATGCATGTGTAGGAATTGATGGGAATGCTGCATTAATGCACCACATTCATTGCAATTTTGCACAGCACATTGAACTGTGCATTTCTCAGGAGGGACAACACTTTGCACATGTCATGTAATGTCATTAAACATATCATGTATTGTAATGTATGTCAATAAACAATTTATAATGTATATTCACCTGTTTCCAGACTTTATGGCCACCCTGTATATCTTACCACATGAAACACAATGTGTGTTTGTGTGATGTCTGTCCCCCTTCAAAAGGGTTGATTTAAAGATTTTAGGCCAATCTTTTAACATGACTGTGCATTCACTACGGTCTATTTTTTTCAGAATAAAAAACTCGAAAAACATTTTTCATGAAAGAGTAATTACGTCTCTTATTTTGGAAATGTAGACTTGCATTGAGTTTGACTTGCATTTGGAAATTGAGGCCCGGTGACTTGCAACCGGGCCTCAATGGTGGTGTACAGAAGTATTTCAAAAAATAATAAATACGAGGTGCAGGGTGGTAAAATTTGCTGCACATGATGTGTATTGCACGCAGAGTAAAATGAGTGTTCATTTACGTATGTGCGATGTCTAATAAATAAAGAAGATATAAGCTGCACAGCTGATGCACGGCCAAGGCTTCAGGCTTTGGCACACTCACGAAGCTGTACCCTCAAAATAAAAGGTCCCAGAAAATAAAGAAAAGCTGCACAGCTGATGCTCGGCCAAGGCTTCAGGCTTTGGCACACTCACGAAGCTGTACCTCAAATAAAGGTCCCAGAAATAAAGAAAATGGGTAATACTTGCACACGTAGTGTTTTATAATAATGCCTTGTCTTGCTACAAAACATCATATCTTCCAATCTCTGAATATTTCAAATAAAATAAATCCAACCCATCAGTTTTTGATGGTTTTTGTCCTAATATAAACATGTGTCTGTATATATATATATATATATATATATATATATATATATATATATATATATATATATATATATATATATATATATGTGTGTGTTGGGATTCGTACGTTTTTCTTATAAACTTTGTTTCGTGCTTCGCCTGCAGTTAATTAAAATGTATTCTTGCTTGCTGCGGAATGAACATTGTGAACTGAGTGAGATATGAAAGGCTTAAAGAGCAGTTTTGGGTCGCTGATGACTTGCGTGATTCGAAGGTTGTAAGCACATTAATAAACGTGGGGTATTTATTTTCTTACATTTGAAACTCAAAATATGCTAAAAATTAACTTTTAAGTCAAAACTTTTCTCGGTGATCGAAAAACAGACCGGAAGTTACCGAAGATGCTATGACGTCACGTTCTCCGAAAACTTCGTGAACATTCGGAAACAGCGTGTGAACAATGGCGAGATGCGAATCAGAGAGTGATTTCAGCGGCGATGAAATTGAGTGTGTTCATTCCGATATTGCCGAGGACGAGTCGGAGGATGATGGGAATATACTATGAGTTTCTGGCCTGAGCCATATAAATTTGAGCCACTTGCAAGTGCCAGAGAAACGGCCTATTTCGTGTACAAGTTGCATACTGACTGTCCGGCAGTTCGCACTGACAGACTCCACCAGACAGATTGTTTGTAGATTTTCATTTTCTTGTTCGATGCATAAAATAATGTAAAGTTTGATTCTCTGTGACTTGATATAATAATTTTTTTAACCCTCTATAGCCTGGTGTTGGCTCAGTGGTTAGGGTGGTGGCTTGGGATCCTCGGGTCCTGAGTTCAAGCCCCGTCGGCCGCTGAATTAATACACCAGGGGGTTGACTCAGCCTGTCATCCTTCCGAGGTCGGCGAAATGAGTACCAGTTCCAGTGTGTGTACTGGTAGAGGGGCACTGCATCAGCGACACAGTCGCGCTTCAAGAATGATAGCTACCGGCAGCTAAGCTGCATACGACCACCACCAACCCTCTAGTCACTCAAGAGTCAGAAATAGAATGAATCAATAATGGACCCAAATATAATGGACCCTTGGTGTTGAAGTCTTTCTGACAGCTGAGCTTGACCCAGCGAAAGTGATGATGGCGTGGCCAATGGGGAAGAGATTCTCAGCCGCGTTCCCCATTACGGGTTACAACGTA
The DNA here is from genome assembly GCA_035128595.1 of Eptatretus atami. NCBI lineage: Eukaryota > Metazoa > Chordata > Myxini > Myxiniformes > Myxinidae > Eptatretus > Eptatretus atami. Next base: position 82,227,141 of record CM068962.1, on the reverse strand, counting down.
TGGACTTCCGGATAGTGATAACTTACTCTATTCTAATAATTTCTCGATTTCTTATGCGCATTTAGAGATAAACACAATGCCCAATCTTGAGAGGTGACACAGTGTGAGAAGATGAAGCAGGAGCCAGCCGAGGAGGAGAAGGCTGAATGGCGGGCACAGCGTCATGTGTTTGAAACCGGCTCACTCATTGCGTCGCCTTCGTATATCCTCGGCTGTGAAATGGTCACCACGAATGATAAGTCTATCCAAAGGGTCCTCTTTACCCGTTTTCTTTGGGGGAAAATTCACCGTTTTTTGTACAAATCTTATCCACTGCCAGCGAATGTTTGATTCCTTCGGAATCGGTGGAAGTGATTACCCGTTTTCCAGCCATTTTCGCAAACATGACGACACACGTACGAGGCCTGATGTACAAATATCCAAATAAACTTTGTTCTACAATAATTCAAAATAAAATAGAATAATATAGACAGTTTGCAAGCTCAAAATAAGTGAAAGAACGGCCCGCTCAACTTGACACTTCTTCAATGAGCGAGTGAGCGCCGCTTTATTTTGGAGAACGTGACGTCACCATCCATATATGGGCACACGGCTGTTTTTTTCAACGGCTCGAGAAATAACAACTTCGGAGTTAAATTTCATTAATTTTCCCAATTGTTAGGCAACCACAATAGTTTGCATCGAACTATTTAATGCACATATAATCATATTGATAAATTTTCAGAACATGTTTGGTGACCTGCAACCTGCTCTTTAACTTGAGTGAGACAAGGCAGCATTGTGATACATATCACCAGCTGGTTCTGGGATGAAAGAAGGATTTGCTGTGTTGTTATTGGTAAAGATAAACCCATATATATGTATATATATATATATATATATATATATATATATATATATATATGTATATATATATATATATATTATATATAATATGAGAGATTCAACTAATTATTCGAGCACTCACCGAGCATCTTTCAATAACATCATTGGAGTTCCTGGTGTTTGTTTCCGTGTACACGTTTGGTATTCAACAAACAGTTTTCTCTCAAGTACATCGACGTCTTCATGCCTTAACTTCAAGGGTGATCGACGCCTCGACATATATATATATTATATATATATATATATATATATATATATATATATATATATATATATATCCCGATAAAAGGAAAAAATCTATCCCTACTTAAATGTTCTATGCACGGCCACATATTTTGAGTTACAAAACTCCAAACTCATGGTACAAATACAACTTTATGTGTTGGGCAATATTGTTGCGGACCGGGTATCGGCTGTGAGCACGACCGGAGGTGGAGCAGTAGGGTCGACTCTACCGAACACCCGGAATCTAGATCGTACCTTTCGGAAAACTCCCAGGGTACGGGTCCCTTACTGGACCGTGAATCGTCAATAATTCCACCACGTGGTACAGGGTTATTTGCCAATATTCAAAATATCTAGAGATCCACGTGGCGAGTTACCGAGTATTCACACCCTCGACGGCACTCGTCGAGTCGAGCCGTTAGCGTGCCCGACCCGGTGGGTTGCCGAAGTCCCGTCGGTCCAAATGTACATTTACAGCGGCAACAGCCTTTATAATTCACCAACACGGCCATGCTAACCCAATGGAAGAACACAGAATGAGCTGATACATTTAACAAATGTATTTATTTATAATGGGGAAAAGGGGAGCACGCAAGAAGCAGAGTTATCCGACTATAGAGATGCAAGTATGTACAGCAAAGAGCACTTAAAACAATTCCTGCTTACAGACGGGCCACCGACAGACACACAACATACACACACACACACACACCACACACACACACACACACACATACCCAGAAGGACATGGACCTGTCCACCTTGTGTGGTTTGGCTGACACGGGCGAACCAGGCCAGCGTCGAGATGCGATGATAGAATCCAGAGCTCCCTTCAGTGCTCGTCCCAGCAACCAAAACTCTCCTCTGTATCCCAAACTGTCCAGAAGGCGGAGGTTTCTCTGCCACTTCTCCAAGTCTTTGAGTTGAATGTCAAAGCGAGGGCTGATAACTCCACACTTGTTCAACCTGCCCGTCAGATTGACCACACCCTTGCCTGCTCGATGGTCATCAACTATCTCAAAAACTCTCTCTTCACCAACAGAGACGGCGCGCAACCGACTTGCGGTTCTTGTGGAGGAAGGATCTCTCCTCGTCCGTTCGCGCCACGACCTTATTCACCCTTGTCCGGGGGGGGGGGGGGCCTCCACCCTCCCCGCTCTCCCTCCATGGAGGTTTTGGCTCGCAGAATCGCTCGTCGCCCTGTCATTGTCCAAAACGGCGCAAGTCCGTCGATGGCCCGGGGGCGTGGTGACGTCACGCGGACCGCTTTCTCACCGTCGCGGGTCTGATTGGCTGGAGCGACGGCACCTCACTCAATAGCACGCTGATTGGTCGAGGGCCGCCACGAGCTCCTCCTTGAACTCCGCCCACCATGGCGTCGGCCAGAGCGAGGTGAAGGTGAGGGTGATGCTGGCGTTGTTGTAGTTGATGTTGGTGGTGTAAAAATAAAAGAAAACCCTGACTACTAAAATACTTTACAGCGCATGTACATTCAATTACCCATTAAACAAGGGAAAGGGAGCTATCTATCCACATTTACTTATCAAAATAACTGAGCTATAGACCTGCATG
>CM068962.1:82170894-82183055 GCA_035128595.1 Eptatretus atami | reverse complement strand
ACTTTTATAAATTAATGAATAGTGCTGTATTTGGAAAGACTATAGAAAATGTTAGGAATCGACAAAACATCAGACTTGCTACATACATCTTGGAAACAGGCTTCAAAGTTAATTAATAGAACAAGTTTTGAGCGAGCAGAGGTGTTTGCAGAGAACTTTTGTGCTATTCATTTGAAAAAAGAGAGTATTGAAATGGATAAATATATTTATGCAGGAACAACAATTCTTGACTTGTCAAAGTCGTTAATGTCTGACTATTACTATAATAATTTAAAATTAAAGTATAAGGATAATGTGTCATTGTTTTTATGGATACAGATAGTTTTATATTAGAAATTAAGACAAGTGATGTATTTGAGGATATGATTGATAATATTTATTGAGTATACAGGGTGCCAAAAAAATCGCATTAATTTTCATCTGAAAGGAGTATGGATAACTTAATTTTTAAAAAGATTATGGCTGGATAGAAAGCTGAAGTGAAGTTTATTTGTACATTGTCAAAATTGCAAAAATTTAAATTTTGGTATAGACGTCGTTTCTTTAGACAACTGTTTCGACGTAGTCAAGTTGTGTATGCTGGCAATGCGTTGTATGTTCTTATGGAAAATACATATTTGGGAAATCGTTTCATAGGAATTAGTTATCATTGTTTCTCGGTTGGAGGCCCTGTTTTCCTGGCTAGGAATATGGGTCAAGCAATTGAAGGACTACGGATGTTTCGATAACAGACCTGTAGCCTATGCGAGGTTGCGTCCAAAGGGCATCCGCGCCAAAACCCAGAAGAGTAGTCTAAAAATAGAGTTAACGGTCGGGGAGATCAAGTAAGTGATATACCGCGTCAAGCCGCATTCCGCAGAGTAAGGGAACGATAGACGAGAAAAGATAACCGTATCAAATGTTAGAGTTGAGAACTAAGCTTGTTGTCTGCTGTTAGGGGGAGAGCTATCGATTGATTAATAGTACATAGGGTTCTCACATGTAAAGAGTGTTCTCCTAAGGAGGGTGAGATATAGTTATCAAGTGGGGATGAATAGATAATTCATGGTAGAAGTCTTTCGGAATAATGTTCTATTAGGTTTTACTAGTGCAAGTGCGTCTGGTCTTGATACTTCAAAAGAAGTTGGAGACCAATTTAGAATATTAATAAATGAAAACCATAAAATAGCACGGAGATACCATAGTAGATTGGAATAACAGATCGGAATAGACAGTTGGAGTTGAAAGTGCATATAGTTCATGTAAACAGTAGTAAAAGAAGTTTGCTTGTTTTATTCACGGACAAGATGGTATGCATTTTGGTATTCGTAGATTTCAGCCGTCTCATGTGTAAGTTTTTTGAGGAGAATGCTCTTCGTGCCAACTTCCTGATAACCAATTTGCAACTAGTCGTGCGTTTCTGTTGAGTCAGGGTTCCGCACGCGTTCGTTGAATTTGTAGTGGAAGATGAATAGTTCTGCTGTTAGGGCCTAACTCTGCACCCTGCCTCTTCAAATGGTTGTCTCAGCAGCAAGTGTAACACGACTTATGGACTCTGAAACGAACACTATATCCCAGCAATAAGTTCGGCGACAAGCATTTTTCTCCTGTGGCCTAAAGCGCCAGATAGACTCACCGGTCTCAATATATCACCCCGTAGAAAAGGAAAGCATCGATTCATCATATGCGTTCTGATCCACCTTTTGCATGGTGATACTTTTTGTCCGAGATTTGGTGCTGGGAAGGGAGTCCAAGATGTTTCCGGTAAAGATGTTGCAAGCGCACTAGTACGAATCGTATTCGTTCTGGTGCAAAAGTTCAATCCGATATTTCTTGTGCACGTTACTAGCTTAATATGGTCAGTCTGGGCTTAGACATTAGTGAAGCAAACTGCGGTAGTGATATTCAAATAACCTTCAGGGTTGGTGCAACAGAGAGAGACGACGCATATCCTGCTGACAAAAGTTAATAAACGAGCTCCGTCTTTAAGAAAACTCTGAAGCTTAGTAAGGTCGTAATAGTACTTGTATTATTGGGTTAAGTCCACTATAATAATAGCCAAAGAAGTAATTAATACACAGTCGACTCTCGCTCAGCTACCAAAGCATTAAAAAGGTTATTGGTTAGTTATATATAATTGATAAGAAATTGAATGGCCAAGGGAGTCTAATGATTGTAGACTCTCTATAGGATTGAAGCATAATGCATCAAAGTCTTTAGTGCATTTACGTATAAGGATCGCATAACGTAGCAAATTATTGATATGCGAATGTGATAATAAGCCAATTAAGGAATGAAATGAAACATATTATGGTAACTACTGGGAACAATAACACTTGTAAAACGTCAGTTCAACGGCGTGAACCTTAAAGATGAGGAAGACAGAAACAAGAAACTGGAATCGAAATAAGAGCTAATAGGAAACGTCTACCATTTATTATCATTTACACGAAAGGCGCTACATATTACAAATCTTATTTAATTATGATGACGCACGAATTAATTTTCAAGAATAATACAACTAGAACATAAATAACGCTTATGTTTTATAGCTCAAGTATTAAGCCTTATAAACTAGGCCGGATGGACCGAAGAGGGTGTTCACGGAATCTTGGGTATAGGGTTTTAAAGGGTAGCGCCGAGGTCTTTTTACTGATTTATTAATTATGAAACAAGCATAAAGACAAGAGATGGAGATGTAAAGCTTGTGATTAAAACTAACATAAAGATAGAAAGTAGAGGAATGTTGCAGAAAATATCAAATAAGCTTTAATGAAATTGAAATACGGATAACAAGTAGCTAAAGGGTCAGATATAAGACGGATCGATTGTTTTAATTTAAAAATTCCGTTTGTAGGATGGAGATGCAGACATTATATTACTGTTCTTTTCTTTGGCCCGGAAACACTCTGATTGCTTAGAATTCTCAAGTTGCGATAAGTTGGAGAAACAATTTAAACACACACGTGTCAAATGATAATGTGGCTAGGGTTGTCAACTAAGACTTTATAAGCAGAGATTTTCATGCCTGAATCTGCTTCAGAACAAGACCGACGACTAGACACAGAGAACAGATATGTTCAAGATGCATTCGTTTCGATAGTACTTCCGGCGACCTCCTGTGATAAGTGAATGCTGTATTGAACCTTCCAGGACCAATCACACCTTAGCTCTATCCAAGCAGCCTACGTCAACAAATAGGCAACACGAATGTACCGTCTCGCGTTCATCTCGCCTCTTCCTCGAGTATTGAATGAACATACACGAAGGCTTTGATTATGCCGTTCTTGCTGGGAGAAGCGGTTTTATATTCAGTTAACGTTCCTTCAGATCCATCAGACTACACGATCTTTATACACTGGGTTTGCTTTCCTGAGGGGCGCGCTGGGAGGGATTAGGTGGTGAGATAAATCAGTCTAATTTACATTTTGCTGTAGTGGGAGGGAAGGGGGATAGATGGTGGTGAAAATAGTCTCCTTAATTTGAGCTGGAGTCAGAAAGTTTTCTTCCTTCCCGTGGCTGCGGTCGGAATAATCCACCAATTTGAATGGGTAGTTCGACAGCGGCAAAACTTGTGCCTTGTTGTGGTAAATACTCATCCAATCCATCTGAGGACCCGTCGCCAAGCATTTTCGTTCTTTCTTCCGGTGTACGGGATGTTGTTTAGAGAAGGGTCCTTGTGTGGATTAGACAGTTGTTGATTGTTCTTATTGAATAAAAGATAGCAAAGAATATACGCTACTCAGACAAGCATCAGCCACGCACTACAACAAGCCCGTTACTACATGGCAGGGAAAGTCTAACCTGGAACACACATCTTACCAGAAAAAACTGACCTCGGGAACTGACTTGTCGTGAATCACAACCGTACATTATCGCTATATATATAAAAGTATATAAGTAAGCATATGTAATTATATAACAATATGTAATTTTTCTGCATAATAAAATATATTAATATAAATATAATAAATCTAAATTATAAAATATAGTACGGATCGGAAACCATTGCATTCACATAGCAGGACCCAAAAGCTCAGTTATCGTTAAGTTGGTAATAAACCCCGCCTGGGTCAAAAAGGCCGCGACGCTAAGCCGCGGTCTTTGGTCTAAGGCCACGACCGATCGTACACGCGAAACGCTGGAACGAGATAACAAAACTGGACGTAATATAGACGAGAGGAATGTGTAATTGAAAGCACTGGCCGTCCAGGAAAAGCGAATCCGACGGCTGCGCGCCGGGGAGGCGCGCACGTTGACGCACCTTGGGCTGACACTTGCAGGTCCCAGTCGGAGTGACGTCGCGGAGATCGCTAGCGCAAGCACGAATAAACAACACTTGGCTCCATGTGTTGTCGGAGCGAGCGGTTGATGGCATCATGACGGGCGTACGATACGCTCGGGAATTATCGGCCCATGAGAGGGACAGCGACGTTGATAAACCGCCGCCCTGGAACAAGGTCGAGCCTTGCCCGAATACTGATGCCCGCCGGGCATGTAGACGAACATCCCTCATGCTGGCAAGGAACTAGCAGTGATGGGAGCGGTAGATAACATGGCTCACGAAGAGCATCCTCCATGGGCCGGGGATAGTAGAGGAATTAGAATAAAGGAATAATTGGAACAGACAACATGAACGATGATGGGATAATATGACGTAGAAATGGAACGTCAATAGAGTAAGGATACGGGGAGCACTGAATGTTAGGGGGCACGTAGCGAAGAGCTCAGTGTGAGTGAATGCAAAGATAAAAGAAATACCATAAATTAACTTCAAATAGATGGTAACATGTAAGGAACGCGAATATAGGTAAAGCGGTTTGAATGTGGCAGCCGCTAAGTGTATGAAGTAAAAATGAAAATCATGTAATGATAAAGGGGGAAAAGGAGTAATCCCACCCAAAGAAACCCGGGTATAAGGTAAGGTTGTTAAAATAACAAAACGATTCGCTTTTGGGAATCGAACGAAGCAAAACCTTTGCAGGTCAGAGTCATATTCCCGCGGGAGCGTGCGTGAAATGTGTCGACTGATAGAGGCCCCCGGCACCGGATAGTCGCCAGATAGCAAGGTCCAAGGACCCGAGTTAGTGTAATGCACGGCACCCACGAATCGGGACCCGATCACCAAATCACGGGTACAAGGGACACAGCAGGGCATCCCACATGATACGGATAGGAAGCCGAGACAACCCAGCGACCCAGGGTACTATTCAGTTCGCAATGGATCTGCATTGTTATCTGCCCTGCCCCGAAATTGTGCCAAAGCACAGGAAAATTGCGGGCCAGCCCCAATAAAACGACACCAACAAAGGCACGGAATGTGGTTGTAGAACAATAAGTTAGAAAGCGGAAAACCGGGAAGATTAACGTTAATAAAATGCAGGCATTATGATAGGAAACGTATATCCTGTCACACATCCATCCTGTCGCTGTCGCGAGTCCGCTGGACCACCTGGAAATGTTGCTGAACGAGGAGCTATCGAAGGCTGCATTGGTCTCGAGACAGGATCACTGTCTCTTCCTCAGATCCCTCAAAAAGGACTGGAAGACTTCCAGAAGTTATGCCAACAAAGAGAAATGAGGCTGGACATAGCGAATATCAAATACATAAAAAGATAAATAAAATGAAATAGTCATAATTCGTAGTTTTTTCGGTGGCAAACTATGGGTGTAAACAAAGGACAGCAAAGGCACGGTTGGGGAGACCGAGGTAGGTCCGACCCGTTTTCAGACAGCCGTGCGACTAGGCACTCCCACAACCTCACGAACCAGACCAAGCCGGCCAGACTGCGTGTGCGACCACTCATGTACTCGCATCTTGCTGGTCACGTTCCATGCAGCTTTGCTGCCTTGCTTGCCGCATACCGCCATGGCCTTGTCATTGACGCATTCCACCATGTGCTCCAGGACCATCGCTGAAATCTTATTTGCAGCGCCTGCATCAAGCCGCACGCGGACGCACGAGCAGCCGAGATCTGTTGCATAAGGCCAGCAAATAGCCTGGAGCGGGCGTATGCCTGCTTTGGGTAGTGCTCGCAGCACCCAAAAGAAAAAAAAATTCAACGACAATAAGGACCTTGATGCCCTAAAACTTACGACAACACCTTCTGTGCAACCACCCTAAATTTAACTCTGGTTCTCTCTCAGTCACAGGTCCGATCATAGGTATGATATTAACCGTACTAATTTACCCACCTTTTTAGCCGCGGCATGTTTTAAATTGCCGAGTGACGCAGCTAATTACCAACGCACAAGTATTATTTGGACAGACCGAATCGCACTCAGGATCCTAGTAAACACTAGGGGAAAACCTACAACCGACCACAGCAATTAACGACATCATCTAAAAAGGGGGGGGGGGTAGTTACGATTGAGAAACCACTTGCATTCACTACAGTCCAAATCATTAATGTCGTAAGTAGGTTAGTAGAACCCCCTCTTTGTCCTACCGTGGGACGACAGCTGTGCCGTTGCTTGTAGGTAGTTATATTCAAACCAAAAATCCCAACGCCCCATCCATCTCTACTTGACGCGTGAGTCGCCCCCGAATCCGCCAGGAAAGCACCGAACCCGCAATCAAGGGACACTGGCGATGCCTCAAACGGAGCCCGCCCGTACGCAGCATCTTTGTCCCCCTGTCATTAAAGAGCTTCTGAGGAAGGAGAGGCAGGCTTGCGGTGAAGATATGAAAGGAGAGCTTTAAAGACGGCTCGCAGTTGGTTCCCGGCTGAGTAGAGCGGAGAAGTTCACGGATGCGTGAAGGAGCGGCGAGTGGTTCACCGGGCTGAGAGAGCGTGCCGGAGATTGATTCAATGGCGGAGAGAGCGGACCGATTTTACGGTCTGAGAAGCCCCGAGTTTGCGCGTGGGTGAAGAGTTTTTGACCCGCATGCCACACACCACGAGACACAGTATGCACGAACCCCGGACGGCCCCGACCATCCTTCCCAGTGCCACGACCACGAGACCCTCCTTCGAGGCCAGTACCAATTCCGACGAACCACGAACCATGTGCCGCAAGCACATGAGGGCGGCCACAAAGTTGGAGATTACTCACAACTAAAATACTAACTGCTTTTAATCAACAACTGAAACTTAAGCTAAGACTGGACTCCTGATAAAGAATTGCATATATGTCACAATACAACTAAACCTACAAGACAAAGAGATGTTATGAAGTCGTGACTTATCTAACGGAGAACTTATCTAGATCATCAAAATCAAAATCAACGAAAAATGTTTGACAAAGGTAGAGATAGAGAGACTAATATAAAAATAACAACGACCATCTGTCTAAATGCATACTAAACAACTTCACAAAAATTTCAAACTCGGGAAAACCCTCCTGCCAAGAGAAACTGAAATGGATAACAGCACTCCCGACGCAATAACGCAGTCACAACAAGAACATACACACATGCCTTAACAAGGACAAACGCCGCACCGACTTCGGCGCGGAATCCATAAACTGTCAACCTGCATAGAAGAGCACAACGATCGGTTAAAATATGCAGATTGACCAAAGTCCTCTGCGCCAATCGGACAAGATTCTGATACTGTCGAAACGACGCCCCCCGGGCAGTTGACACCATCCACTGAAGTAAATCCGAAGCACACTCCACACGTTGGAAAGTACGGTAGTTCGCTCTGAGAAAACTGCCAGCTCCGGATCAGTATCCCAGGGTCGCTCTGCCTCATCATGCTCGAAACGAATCATTCGCTTGAGCTCATGGTAACATCTCTCGACACAGCTCGACGACTCGAGGCATGCCGATCTCTCCACCGAGTGAAGGAACAAGAGCACGCAGGAAATCAAATTGTGCCATTAAGCTCGCGAACGTACGCTCCAAGCGATAGCAGACGCGATCAATGCAACATATCCAGACAAAGGACTCCTTGCGCCATCACTTCGGATGTCCGTATGCCAAGAGCGAGGCGACACGCCTCTACGCATCGCGAGCGAATTACTCCGTACCTGGCATCCATGCCGCAACAAAATTAAAACGATCGCGGAATGACTGCACGAAGCCGCCAGTGACTAGGATGCAACCTGTGTGAATGGTAGCTTGTCGTACTGGAGGTTACCGTACGATCATATCTAACCAAGAGATAAACCAGAAACCAGATAGAACCGCATCCAAGCGTGCACATCGCTGGTGAAGCTCCTGTTTCTTTCACTATCGTTTTCATTACTTGCGATTTCATCGAGACAACATGAGTTGTGTAACGCTACAAACCGGGTTGATCAAAAGAGCCCGACACGATCCCTGAGGCCTTTTATGCACCTTGCTTCATTCAAAATAATCTGGCTGTACGCACTGGAACGTAAAAAATACAACATTGTCCACAATAAAGAATCTCGTAGGTCACAGCACCCGCCGACTGACCGATAAGATCATGATGGCACCAGGCACAATTTGCGAACGGTCTCTGTTGGATCATTCGCCGCATCCGTTTATGGCCCACGCATATAGAATCGTACAGATTTCCCGCAGTTACGATGTCCACTGGCCTCAAAAATCAGAGGCGCGCGCTTACTGGTCCAAGTGTCTTCTCAAAAATGTCATGAAAACTCCTGGACCTCGTTCCAATGATCGAGAATAATGTGAGCCTCGATTGCTTTGTAAGGATAGAATTCGACTGACCGAGAACTATTCCTCTTCACACGAGCGATGAGGTACCAAAGATTTTTCCGATACAGAATAACTTACATCGTCAAATGATAATTAGTTGGTGGGCACTACTGTTGCAAGCGATGCCTGCCAAAAGGATCGAATCCGCAAGTATTTCCATAATAAGGTAGTACTTAGCTACGTGACACAAAATTCATCCGATCTCCGAACCCAGACCATGCTCACGAGAAACCGAACATGCTCACACTGTTTAGACCTCCTCCAAGAGTACGCAATCCACGCACCGCTTGACGATTCAGCCCACGACTGCGGATTTCTCTGCTGAAAGCGGAGATATCCACAATGCACAGCGAACGCTCATAGCACCTCGATAGAACGACTGGCAGCTCCAGTCATTGAATCCTTCCCACCAGGCATAGTGCCTGCAAAGAGCGCAACATGCAGGTAGATTCCGGTGCTGTGGAGAACAAAGCAGGACCTTTCAAACTTCGTTGAGTCTTCGTAAAAAAGATCTGGAGCACAGCGGCTCCTACCTCACAACTTATGGATGAATTCAAAGGACCATAAACGCAGGACCCAAATACTGTGATGCCCATTAAGTGATCATGTGATAGCGTCCAGGAAGGCCACACCGAATCATGCAACCCAATCCACAACAGGTCCAGTAACGCCTCTCACTAGCATTTCTCATCTGAACCTTCCGAGATTGCAATCTTGACACGGGGGTCTTGCCCGAAATCCGCTGTTCTCTCTTTGTGTACACTTACGTCATGACAAATCGCCTGTTTGTCAGCGAGTGAAAAACTCTAATATCGGGCTGTCGACGACTCCTGTTCTTTCATTTCCTTGAACTTCCCGGGTTTGAGCACACGTCAATTCGTGGAGCCCTGGCTTGGCCGTGTCACAGAAGCCGCTCACTGTTGCAGTGTATGGTCCAAGTAACCGAAATCCAGAAGTGCACGGACTAACCAAATCACGAAAAACAAAGTTCAACATACTAACATAGAAAGCACACAGGTACTGTTGTCTGTGCGCGCCAGAAGCAGGGAGACAGTTCCCTCCACGCATAGTTGTACAATACTACCCTGCCCTGGCGTCTCTGCTGCCTGCGTTTACCACGTCGACTTCACCTGTCACCTCGCCTCTGGCGGACTGATTCGTCGCTGCTGGGCTCGGCGCCATTGCGTAATTATGGCACGTCACACCGAAGCTAGAGAGATCCCAAAAAAGATCCGAATGGCGGGTCCCTCAAGCCGGCCGCCCCGGAATTTCTGACCACCGTCGAATTCTTCGTGGACGTGGAAAACCCTTGAAAGCCAAAGCTGAACAGGACCTCACAATATGGACAACTTGAAAGATATCCTAAAAGAGTTACTAACTCATTCACCGCATAAAACTTTTAGAACACATTCCAAGGGAATTTTAAAATCAGCGAAATGTGGGGCCCCTGAATGTGCCCGGGGCATGGCCCCACTGCCACCCTAAAATGTTACCCCCACCGTCTCTCCTCATCGCGGAGGCCAATAAAGAATATGCGGTCTTTTTTGTGTGTGTCGCGTTGGGCCCATCTTAAGTAGAACTGGTAAGTCTTGAATCCGTGTAAAATCTGCAATTCATAAGTCTGCTTGTCTTTTCCTGTAAAAACTAATTAAAAGACGCTTCCTATCCCTCTACATTGTCAAGCATGGCCACATAATAAGCGGGGTTCATCCCGTAACGTCTACAACTGACGTCTGGCAGGCCCGCCGACTCAACGCGCCGAAAGTAGTGAAAGCGGTAGATCGGAAATTACGCGCCGTAAGAAATCCGTTGACCACGCCGGGGCGGGATCCACGTAGACATAGGCGTGATACTAGGTACTGGTCGAGCAAATAACAACCAAGTATAGAATATGCAGCCAACGGCGTTCTGCGAACGCCCGGATTATCCCGACGACGCCTACAATTCCGGGAGTCGTGAGGACGACATAATTTCCCCACCTAACGATCGTCTTGCCACTTGACTCCCGCCAATAAATTTGTTCACTTTCGGCGCTCGTTAGGTTCCAATGCGGATCACTATAACCAACTGATGCACAGTTACGCCGATGCCTTTACTGACGCACCGGCGCCTTTACAACAGATAGAATTGGTTCGCCAGACGGCTGCCGATAACTCTCATAGCCGGCTCAGCGCAGGCTCCCGCCCACGATCCTCCAACCAAGCTCCGATAGCGATGCGGCCACGCCACGACGCCAGATATAATAAATAGATGTTTGGGATGAAGATGTGAGGTAACTGAAAAAGCCAACAGCACGTACCTTTCAATGAGACCCCTCACATATGTCACAATCATACACATTATATAGAACACCATTATACCTACCATCCTGCCAATTGGCATCCCCAAGATCTTGTACTAGTTTCCAATTAAAACCTAATAGTTAACTGCACTTCACATCCAGGAAGACATCATGATAGAGTACTCTATGACAAGCTTTACGTTGATACTCTATCGTTGAATGTACACCCTCTCAAATTATAAATGCCGTCCAAATCACAAATGACTGAGAATTATTCAGCTCTCAACATCAACTTCGATCCATTGAAAACTCATTATACCTGAGCATGGTACACTTTGCGGGCTTATATATTCTGGGCATATTTTTTACAGCCGATGCCCTTCTGACTCCAACAACCTTAGCCCTGACCTCGAGAAAAATCTGGGCATTTGCGACTCGGCAAGGAGAAAACCTCCCATGATGCTAACTCCACCAGGAAAGAAAGCCCAAAGAATCTCCAAGCCACCGGCTTAAACCCATGGACCACACAGTCCAAATTTAATCGCTAATCCAAGATAAAATTAAGCGAGATGTACATCCTAAATGCCTCCCGACCTCACCACCATTGAATCATACTGGCCGAGCGTTGTCGAACAGCTACAGCTATGTGGCATCAATCCTGGAGGTTGCACGCCTACCTGACCATTAAGCTGTCCTAATGAAAGGAGCAAAGTAATCGATTTTCCTGCATTAAAAAGCAGTCATGTGACCGTATGAGCTAATACAGCAGAGAACAGTTCTATTTCTCAAGATCACAGAGAGGGATGCTGTTAACCCGCTGCTTGAATGTACGGGTGGGGCTTGGGACCTAACCTGTCAAATCCCCTCAGCTGTTGATAATACCAGGTGGGACGCCCTCACAGACTCCGAAGGTCGCAAAATGATGCCAGCTCGGACCCGGCGAGTGAGACGCACCAGGATTCATACCAAGAATGCTGAGTCAGCACAACATGCACAGAGTATGGTCCCAGAAGGAGATGCTGCCACAAGCGCTTCCTAGGGGAAGAAACTATCTGCAAAACTGATATACAATGAAATCAGATTCCAGTACAATTAACGAATCAGTGCCAAAAAGGATACGAGAATGCCTCCCAGACACACCGTCGTAGATTGGGACGAAGTATGAAAATTACTAATCTGGGAGTCTGGAAAATCTGACAGCCATCCAGGAGTACCCTGTTGGAGATCATTAACTGAAATTATAAAAGTAACGTGCCAGTGTCAACTAAG
>CM068962.1:82157905-82169704 GCA_035128595.1 Eptatretus atami | reverse complement strand
ATTACTGCTTTTTAGGATCAAACGAAGCATTTTAAAAGTTGTATATTTTTTTGGGACACCCTATATATGATACAAGTAATTATAAAAGTCAGGTGATGTGTTGTTTTCATCAAAGAATAAAAAGGTTATTGGTAAGTTTAAAGATGAATTGGGTGGAAGTCATGAGTGAATTTATAGGATTGAAATCCAAATCTTATGCTTTTACATTATATTGATAATAATAACATTGAAAGGTGTGATAAAAAGCTAAAGGGAATAAAGAAAAATATAATCATGGAAACAATTAACTTTAAACATTATTACAACTGCTTAACCTTAAAGAAGGAAGAGTACAGAAAAATGAATGCAATAAGAAGTTATAAACATCAATTATATACAGAAGAGATAAATAAGAAAAGCATTAGAGCTTTTGATGATAAAAGATATATTTTAGAGAATGCAATCAATAGTCTCCCTTATGGTTATAAGTATAAGTGTTAAGATATTGGGTTAGGGATTTTAACGGGCTACCGCCGTCTTTTTACTGATTTATAAATTATAGAACCAAGCAATAACCAAACCAAAGAGTGGAGATGATAATCAACCTTGGTATTTAAATGGGAAACATAAAGAATGTGAGAAATATCAAATAAGTCTTATTGAAGAAATAACCGGGGTAAAAGTAGATAAAACAAATAAGCGGATAAATTTAATTACAAATAAGTTGAGGATGTAAAGAAAAAAATAAATATGCTTTGAATGGACTGAAAACTTTGATGGTTATCAATTGAACAATGGAAAAACAATTTACTACAATCTCCAAATGATATGTGGCTCAGGAGGTGGTCAACTAAGAGCATTAAGAGAAGTTTATCATTTAATTTCTGCTCAACAAAGACACTTAAAACAAGAACCAAGTTCCAAGTTATTCTTTGTGAATATACTCGATGGAAATGAATGTTATAAGAAAATTAAGTTATTCCCTAAAGTAGAACATGGGCAAATATTCGTTGGTTCGCTCTTTGAGTGGAATGAAAATATAAAGGACTATGATTATGTTTGGGGGAAGAGGTTCTTTTATCAGTAAGTCTCAATCTTTCATAGTCTCAATTTTACATTTGCTTGTATGGGAGGGAAGGGGATAGGTGGGGAGAAAATCAGTCTCAATTTTACATTTGCTTGTATGGGAGGGAAGGGGATAGGTGGGGTGAAAATCAGTCTCCTATTTTGAGCTGGAGTCAGAAAGTTTTTCCCTTTTCCCCCATTAATTTGAATGGGTGTCCCAGAAACCCCATTTATCATCTACTAACATCAGTACTAGATCTTCATTGTCAAGTTTCATGGTGTTCGATGAAATGGTTCAAAATAAATAATTTTTTTAAGGTTTTCGCTCAATCCAATACGGCTGTCAGACCATGTGACCTAATAATTATTATTGGTCAACAGCATGGTATCCCCAAGGCTTGGGGAATATGTGTGTGAAGTTTCCCCTTTATCTGCCCAGCCGTTCTGGAGAAGAAGATTTTTTTTATATCTGTTTTTGGGGTAAATCAAATATGGCTGCCAAACCATGTGACCGATGGCATTTTAGGTGGGAATGTTTTGTTCCTCATGGATAGGCAGTCGTACCTGTAAAGCTTCACCTTGATCTATTTAGCAGTTTCAGAGAAGAACATTTTTGAAGGCTTAATTAAAAACAAAAAACACAAAACAATATGGCTACCGATCCACATGACTGATGACATCATCAATTCTTTTCTGTGGACCAATTTATCCCAAGATGACCCTCAAAAACTTTCACACTGATTGGATGTAGCGTTCTACATATGCAATTATGATGTCATAAAGAAGGCACCCATGACATCATTAAAAAAATCACAGATTTCTCATGAGGAGTCCTTGCCATGTGCCGTCTCAATTTTCTCCTTGGTGCAGTTTTGAAGATACAGAGGTCCAAAGTTTTTCCGTTTTTCCAACATGGCTGCCACACCACGTGACCCATGCCATCATAATTATCCTTTCAACATTCTACATGAGTAGTTGCTCCGATGGTGAAAAATTTGTGTCAATCCGACAAGCGGTTGCAGAGAGAAACACTCATGTTCTGTGCAGACAAACAAACAAACAGACAGACAGACAAACAAACAGACCTGAATGCAATACCCTCTCCTCCTGCGAGGGTAACTCGGGCTAGTTTGGCCGCTGCCTTTGTCCAAAAACGGAAATTGGGGTCATTCTCCAAGAGTTATATGGGAGTGCTACAGGAAAGTTAGGAAATCTCACCAACGAACCGCCAACAACACCCGCGAACCTGCTGCTTCCCAACACTAGATTCAAGCCACCTGGGAGAAAAAAAGAAAAATCCAGGGGTCTCAAAATAAGGAACAGTGCTCAACTATCAAGAGCAAATCGAGAGAACTATCCACAGGAAGACTATGCATACCCATATAATTTTTGTAATATTGTTATCAACATTGTGTTCCAGGTAATTTTGTCAGCTTTTATGGATGAACCTGTTTTTTTTTGCACCTCGTCGTTTAAGCAGCCGTCAGACAATCTTCTCACAAGCTGAAGACGCCAAGCGTATGAGTCCATGGCTAAATTTGCATAAGAATAGCAGTTGACATGCTGCTAATGATGACATGATAACATGCTGTCATGATGACTCGTCACAGATGACATGCTGTCTCTGTTCCTGCCTCTCTCTCTTGATCTACATTCCATTTCTATTGGCAAGGTTTCCCTGCCAAAGCCATGTGCCTGTAGATAAAGGTCACTTTTGTATCATACTTCACACCACTAAAGTACTGTGTTGTAACAAGAAATTGTGTAGACTTAATGAACATCATGACATAAAATAATTGGCCTGTTTGGCAGTGCCATTTGAGTACTGTACTTGACTCATGATGCTTGCGGTTCCAGGATAAAACCACATGAAATATGTTGATTTGTACTTTATCTGGATACCAATCCTTTTACAGTTCGTGTAAATACGATGGACTCTTCAATGTTCTTGGGTGTAAAGAATGTGTTAGGTTGCTGCCCAACCCAAATTCTACCATCAATCATGTGCAGGAAAAATTGGCTCTCATCAGATGAATGGATCTTCCTCCTGGATGCTAAATTCCAGTGTTGAATGCCCAGAAGCCTGTAAAGTGGTCTGCTTTTCGCTCTGGGGTGAGAAGAGTGTCCTACTAATCTCCTGACTTGGTAACTTGCAGTACTAAGCCAGTTCTGGACAGTTATTTTGGATAACCTCCGAGGGAGATTCCACTCATAATGCAAAACTGCTTATAGCAAAATAAATACTTCTGACAAGTCTGATCAGAACTGCATTTTCTACTACAGCATAGTCACCCTTGGTTGTCCAGATATAGGCCAGTCTTTAAGAATGTGAGTAAGGTCTGATCTATAATGCACGTGCATAAAGAACATGAGTGCATCCATAAAGTACGTACTTTAAAAATAGTGGACATCAGTAAAATATGGGTATCTATAAAATACGTATATACATAGGTACATCTATGAAATACATAGGATTGGAACGTGAATATAAACAATAACACCGAAAAGGTCTGTCCACTGTATGAACATATACCTACATCATCAATGCATCATCTAAACATCACACAAACACCAAACAAAACCACACAAAACTTCCTTGAGAGGGTCTGCAATCTCTGATTGCTCTTTTGTGTTCAGTTTGCATGCTCTTCAAAAACATCTCTATTGCCTGCTTTCCTTGCAGTGATGTCTTTGGTCTTCCTGCGATTTAATTTGATGACTTGATTTGACAGTTTTGAATAATACTGCTTGCTGCAGCAGGAACCCTGTCATTGTATCTTTCAAGTTAATCCTTCTTCACCTTTGAAGTTAAAATAATGATGAAATCGGCTTCACAAATTTTGAGGCCATAAATAAATGTGGATGTCCCGATTGGTGATTACTCTACAAGTGTCTGTTTATTTTTTGCATACAAGGTCAAGGAAGAGCAAGAAGAGCAAGAAAACTTTCTTGTGGAAGAGCAAGAAAACTGAACTGATCAGGACACAACAGAATGAAAAGAACAGCGGAGAGATGGGGAAAATAACAACAGTAGGGTTGAAGGACAAAATAGAGGGAGACTTGGACAAATAATGGGTGTGGGGAGGAATGAGGGGTAGGGAAGGATGCATGGGGTGACCAAGATGGACACAGAAGCAAGCACTATAGCACTTACAACATAAATAAGTTTGGGGTAAAATCGTACGGGTTAAAAAAAACCAAACATTTCTGCAATGCTCCTTCACATCTGTTGTCTCGACACTCATTATCTGGGTTAAGCTCTGTGGGGTGAGGTACACAGTCATATCGATGGGAACGAACTTGCCAAAATCGTCCTTATAGCGGCCTTAGGACAGGTAAGCTCACGTGAGAATGAGGTCTTGCTACTTCAGTTAATCATCCTAGAATATCCACCCACCACAAATATCTCTGCCATGCCAATGAATTATTGTAGAACTTCTCCCTTTGGACTTTGGAAATAGCTTGTGGACAATACTCCATGAAGGTGTCACTCATAGTGGAAATAATACTCGATTGTAGATGGGGATCAAAAACTGCAGTTTATCTTATGACATCTCCAGAATGACCTGAACAAAATGATTGCTTTGTGTTAGCATCATGGCCTGTAACCTGCCAAAAGAGAAATTACATTCCAGAAAACCTAAACATAACATACATTTGAAATGCAAAGTCAAGTTGTCTTACTGGATTTGCGTCTTCGAGATTAATATTTGGGGAATATAACTTTCCACTTTCAACACAATCATTAGCAGAGCTCACAAATGCAGCAGCAAGAAAGCCAGTGGCAAATTCAAAGCATGTCACACTCTATCGGTTTCAATACTGCACTTCTTCATATAATGGAGAAACTGTTTTGAATGTTCCCTAATGAAGCATCATTCCTTCCCCACCCTCCATTCCTTCTCCACTTGCTCCACATCGCCACTTGGGTTTTAATTCAACTGCTTATAAGAATGGTGCTCAATACGTCATGACAATGGAACACCGACAACGCAAGGTTGAAAATCCCAAAATGTCCACCTGATCTACAAGTCGATCTTTTGTGACTCCATTCATTGTGCTAGTGTGCCAAGCACCGATACATCTTCTCCTCCCCTTGGCAGTAATTGCTCTATTCACTTTGAATGAATGTGGAGATGCCATCTGCTGTAGAAAGACAATGAAACATAGAGATGGAGCCTCGTTGCCTTAACAAGGCCAACTGAAAATGCTTATGGAATCTGTAACCAATTGGATCCAAGTCTGCGTACAGCATACCAAGCAGATGGCTTACTCGGCAGCTCAGGTCTGATTCCCTGTTGTAACAGGTTAGCCGACTGTGTGCAGGGAAGCGATGAGTGGCAGCATGAGCTGCAGCACACACCATTAGAACAGTAGCAATGTGTCAGTGAAGCTCCTTGAAAACGAAACTGAGAAGAGGAAAAGAAATGGAGTAGACATAAATGCACAGTCATCTAAGGCTCAAGGTGGAGCTTGTACATACATCATGTGCAGGACAAAGAGAACAGTAGACATCAGTGTACTTTTACATGAATTGCAAGGGCATTGATAGACGATGGACAAAATCATAATGGTATATGAGATTATAACCTGAGTTCACTGCATCATGAGCCAGGGATTCTGATGGGAATGTTGACAGGGCAACCTAAGCTGTTACTGCTAATCTCATGTACATCAACACCATTGTGCTATATAAACAGCAGTAGGCACAGTTTGGCAAACATCAAAACTAATAAAGAACAAGTGTTCAAATATATACTTCAATTTTAATAAAACTAGCATAACCCGCGCTCTGCGCGACATGTTGGGGTGGGTGTGTTTGAGAAAGGAACTGATGCAGAGTATCAGTAGTAATTTTACTTTAATGCAGTAAGTGGAATACGATTTCACTGTTTCAGAACCATTTTATTTACTTTTTTTGTACCATGCACCTCATATGGTCTTTGAGATAATGTAAGCCGAATATCACGTTACTCGAGCGCAGAACAAAGTCGAAGATAGCGCGACACGAAACCACAAACTCGGAAATAATATATAAGATAATAACTTTAAAGATTGTTTTAAAAAAAATCTGGAAGTTTAGCATGACTGAAGCAGTCTAAAACTCCATCTTTATACACTTATAATAAGATGACGATGTTGATTACATATATATATATACATAATATATACAGTATCCCCCGTTTCTCGCGGGGGTTACGTTCCAAACCTCCCCGCGCTAAGTGAAAATCCGCGATGAATGGACGCCTCCCCAAAAAATCGATTCGACTGGTCTGGTCGGTTTGGCAGTGAGTGGGTTTGAGGTGCCGGAGATCGACTGGTCTGGTCTGGTCGGTTTGGCAGTGAGTGGGTTTGGAGTGCCGGAGATCGACTGGTCTGGTCTGGTCGGTTTGGCAGTGATTGGGTTTGAGGTGCCGGAGATCGACTAGTCTGGTCTGGTCGGTTTTGAGGTGCTGGGTATGAGCAATGCTCGTCCACGGCGGCAAACCTTTTTCCTTCCCGAAGCATATATCGAGCACCTTTACCTTAACCTTCTCCTGGAGCGTCCAGGACCTTCTCTGGCGCTTCGGTTCCTTGCCAGAAACCTTCGAAGGTGCAGGCGTTTGGGCGCCATCGTGGGCTTGGAGAAAAAACGTAGAAAATATTCGAAGTTCACAAGCGAAACTTTGTCTCGTGCGTTGTGTGACTGGTCGAGCACCACGCGTTATAATTTATTGCTTAAATAATTTATATTTATACATTATTACCCGCGATGTACCGGGGAATCCGCAGAAAAATTAGTTACGTTCCAAGGGAAAACCCGCGATGAACCGGGGGCGCGATAGGTGAACCGCGATGAAGCGGGGGTTGACTGTATATTATACATAATATATATATATATATATATATATATATTATATATATATATATATATATATACAGTGCTCAGCATAAATGAATGCACCCCCTTTGAAAAGTAAGATTTTAATCAATATCTCAATGAACACAAGAATAATTTCCAAAATTTTGACAAAATTGAGTTTATAGAACATTTGTTTAACTCATAACATGAAAGTAAGGTTCATAATATAACTTAGATTACAAAATCTTCAGTTTTACTCAAATTAGTTGATGCAAAAATGAATACACCCCACAACAAAAACTACCACATCTAGTATTTTGTATGACCTCCATGATTTTGAAGGACAGCACCAAGTCTTCTAGGCATGGAATGAACAAGTTGGCGACATATTGCAACATCTATCTTTTTCCATTGTTCAAGAACGACCTGTTTTAGAGCCTGGATGCTGGATGGAGAGTGATGCTCAACTTGTCTCTTCAGAATTCCCCATAGGTGTTCGATTGGGTTCAGATCAGGAGACATACTTGGCCACTGAATCACTTTGACCCTGTTCTTCTTCAGAAATGCAACAGTGGCCTTAGATGTGTGTTTTGGATCATTGTCATGTTGGAAAAGTGCATGACGACCAAGGGCACGGAGTGATGGTAGCATCTTCTCTTTCAATATAGAGCAGTACATCTGTGAATTCATGATACCCTCAATGAAATGCAGCTCCCCGACACAGCAGCACTCATGCAGCCCCACATAAGGACACTGCCACCACCATGTTTCACTGTAGGCACCATGCATTTTTCTTTGTACTCCTCACCTTTGCGACGCCATACAGTTTTGAAGCCATCAGTTCCAAAAACATTTATCTTGGTCTCATCACTCCAGAGTATAGAGTCCCAGTAGTCTTCATCTTTTTTAGCATGGGCCCTGGCAAATCCTAGGCGGGCTTTTTTGTGCATGGGCTTTAGGAGAGGCTTCCTTCGTGGACGACACCCATGCATGCCATTCCTCTGCAGTGTACGCCGTATTGTGTCACGGGAACAGTCACCCCAGTTTGGCTTCTACTTCTTTAGCTAAGTGCAGAGAACTTGCATGGCGATTTTCTTCAGCCCTTCTCATCAGAAGACGCTCCTGTCGAGGTGTTAACTTCCGTGGACGGCCTGTACGTCTCTGTGAGATGGTTGCAGTTCCATATCTGTTAAATTTTTGTGTCACTTTTGCTACCGTATTCTGACTGATGAGTAAAGCTTTGCTGATCTCTTGTAGCCTTCACCTTCCTTGTGTAAAGAAATTATTTTCTTTCTCAGGTCTTGTGACATTTCTCTTCCATTTGGTGCCATTGCTGAAGCATGAAATGGGAAGGGTTTTCTTTGTTAAGTAACACCCTTTTATAGTCAACTGTCTGCTGGATACCTGTTTAATGAATAATTAGACTCACCTGTGGTTGAATTATTGTTAATTAGAATTTTGTAGTCTAAAATTTAGCTTTGCTCCTAAGACTTTCATTGGGGTGTACTCATTTTTGCAACATGGTCTTTAATGAATTTGTTAGGAAAATTCCTTTTTTGTGTGTGCAAATTAATAAATCTTGTTTGCAATCAATGGCCCACATTTGTGGGAGTATTTTGTAGTATAGTACCCATAGAAAATGTGGATTCTGAAAGGAAACTAAAGGTTTTCTGACAAATCTGTCGGGGTGTACTCATTTATGCTGAGCACTGTATATATATATATATATATATATATATAATATATATATATATATATATATAGGAAGTCGTCGACTTACGACCTATGCGACTTACGACTGTTCGACTTTACGACCACTTTACGACCACGTAAAGTGGCCCAAACTACTTTTTTTGTATGTAAAATATACGTTGGCCGACTTACGACCAAGTCGACTTACGACCGATCGGTCAGAACCAATTGTGTCGTAAGTCGACGAACCTGAATATATATATATATATATATATATAATATATATATATAATATATATATATATATAATATATGTATAATGTAATATATATGTATATATATATATATTAATATGTAATATATATATACATATGTATATATATATATATATATATATATGATATATATACATATATATATATGTATATGTATATGTATGTATGTATGCATGTATGTGTATGTATGCCTGGTGTTGGTTAATGGTGGGGGTGGTGGCTTGGGATCCTCAGACCCTGAGTTCAAATCCCACTTGACTGTTGAATTAATACCAGGTGGGGTTGACTCTGCCTGGCAACCTTCAGAGGTCGGCAAAATGAGTGCCAGCTTGCTGATATCCTGTGTCAGAGTGGCGACCCATCCACGATTGTGCCCAATAGCCAAGGAGTCTGCTTCGGCAGCACCAACTATCTGCACAGTCTGTTCCAATGGATGGATGACATATATATATATATATATATATATACATGTACATAAAAATTATATATATCAGACACACCTCCTGACTGTTATATGGTGAGCATCGCCGTGGATTAAGTCTCATACGGTAAAACCTCATAATCTGCAAAGAACAATCGTCCTGTTTCACAGTGTTGCCGGTTGAGGCCTCCGGAATGGAAGTGACGCTTTGGTGTAGGACGATGTCCAATGGAGATCGGGGAAGTGCTCCTCACACTCCACATATTTTTGATATATATATATATATATATACACACATGCACGCGCACGCACACACACACACACACACACACACACACACACACACGAGTATTTGCAAGATCCCCTTTAACACAAACATCATCTTTGAGTAAATCATCGCATTGGTGTTGATGCATCCTAGGAATGGCATGGACACATGTCATAAAGTGGTGAGGATAGGATGAAGATGTAGAAGGATATTCGGATGATGGAAGGAATGGGAAATTAGGACATGTCCTCAGGGTGTGAGAAAATGTGTGTTAATCATGAAATCATCCTTGAGGTGAGAATGGTGAGGTTACACTGCTTTGATTTGTCACACATATGTGTGATTGATTTGCCAAATACTTCCTCATTCTGCCCACATTTATGCCTGCAGCTTTGTCTACTCACGCTGATGTTATTTGTCTGCCTGTACCCCACCACCCCGTTGTTGATTTATGTTCCATTGTCTGACATCCATCTCTTCCATGCGGCTTGACCCCTGTATTAAAAAGTTGTGAAATATTTCATTTTCTTACATCGTTTGGAATGATCAGTAATGTACTTAATTAAACAATGGCAATAATTATATATTATAAAGTGTGAAGTGTAGTGTCTGTATGTGGCTTTGTATGTTCGCACGTTCGGCAGTCTCCCATTTCTGGCGGATGCAGGAAAAGCTCCACACACAGCCACAGCTCAACATGCAACCAGAAGAAATGCATGATACCAAATGAGGAACATTTTAAACATATAAATACAATATGGAATCACAGTTTGTTTATTAACAGTACATAACGATACGACCTGGGTTGACAGGATGGCCTCGGAGGTCGGCTCACCCGCTTATAAACTGTCTCGACTGGGTTCGAATATCGTCCCAGTTATAAACCGTCATCCCAGTGTTTCACAGACTTGGTGAATCATCAATGTGTGTGCCGTCCCTCTGGTGCCATTAAACTGGGTCTCCTTGTCTGCCGACATTAGTTGGTGGATGTTAAAGATCCCCACGGTGTTCTTTGCAAAGAGTGGGTGAGCAATTGCTGGCACCGTGGTCAAATTACAAATTACTGCCAGAAATACTGCTGGGAAGGCAATGACAAACCATGCAGTACAACTATTGCTCAGGAAGCTGTTTTGGCAGCAGCGATGCTCTATGACAGTGTATGAGGATTTTCGCAAAGTTGATTAAACCATGTAAGTGCTGCTAATAACAGTGGCTTATACTGAAAGTCTCTGAACAAAGGTTGCAGTGTTAATCATTTAATTAAATAAAAACCTACATTTAGCATTGTGACCAAAAATAATAAGCGTTTAATAATAAACTTCAAAGATGTCCAAAATAAGCTTAAACTGAATTATCGGTGGACTCCATGACATAGTTAGTGAAGAGTTTGGACGCAGAGGTGTCAAACTCATTTTACAAGATGGGCATCACCAGATATCAGCACACTTCACCTCTCTCTCTCTCTCTCTCTCTCTTGGCTTTGCCTCGTGGGTGAAGATCAAGAAGGGTGGGGTCCACGTCGGCTGCAGGCTCGCTGGTGGCTGGTGAGTCCGATACGGGACAGGCAGATCCGACCACAGCGGCTGCAGACAAAGGTTTGGTCTGGAATGGTTGCCAAGGCATCCCGGTTCTTTCTCCTTCTTCTTTTGTCTTCAAGGCTGGCTCTGTGGCAGCACTCGAAGGAGGAGACTGCCTGGCAGACTGAGCGTCTCCATTCATCTCGATCGGCAGCGAGGGTTGACCACTGGCGATGGTCAATTTGGCAGATGCTGAGGGACTTCAGGGAGTCTTTGGAGCGTTTCTTTGGAGCGCCTACGTCACGGTGGCCAGAGGACAGCTTTCCATACAGCACGATCTTGGGCAGGCGGTGATCCTCCATTCTGGAAACGTGCCCTGCCCAGCGTAGCTGAGTCTTCAGCAACATGCCTCTATGCTGTTGACGTCCGCTCGTTTCAAGGACTTCAATGTTGGTGACGAAGTCACTCCAGTGAATGTTGAGGATGGAGCGAAGACAGCGCAGGTGGAAACGCTCGAGGAGTCGTAGGTGGCGGCGGTAGGTAACCCATGACTCGGCACCATACAGGAGTGGTGGTCAGTACGGCTGCATGGTACAGCGCTGATCTTTGTGCCCTTCTTCAGATGCCGATTGTTCCACACTCGCTTGTAGAGTCTTCCAAATGCACTGCTTGCTTTTGCCAGTCTGTTGTCGATTTCCTCGTCGGTCTTGGCATCTGAAGATATGGTGCACCCCAGGTAG
>CM068962.1:82136908-82157059 GCA_035128595.1 Eptatretus atami | reverse complement strand
CTGCGTCACGGAGATCCTGTGGCAGCTTGCCCTGCTCCCAACAGCAGATGAAGAGCTCATGGAGTTTAGTATGTAGCATTAGGCCCCCATGCTTCCAGATCTCCGGTGGAATGCCATCAACTCCCGCTACCTTGCCGCTCTTCAGCTGTTCAATTAGTTTGGTGATCTCGTCGATAGTGGGTAGCTCATCCAGTTCCGTATTGGAGGAGGGTCAGGTGGAGGGAGGGGTAGGATGGAGGGAGGGGAGGGGATAGGAGGAAAGGACCCCAGCATTGCCCGGAAACGAGCAGTTACCTATTGGGGCTATTTTCAAAATATAGGGCTTCCATTCAATTAACCTCGAAACCCCGAGGGTTGATAGTCAAAATGGGGGTTGAGTGGGTGGGGTTGGTTAAAATAAATAAAAGGTAATTTTCCACCTACTAAAATTGACGGTTCATATCCCACCGAAAAGGGTTCTTCCCCAAAAAACTTTAAGAATGATAGGCTGTCAACAAGGATGTGTAATTTCCTAGCGTAAGGGAAAAGTTTTGTTAGCAACCCGCAGAACATTTAATGGTAAATTTTCTCCCCAAACTCCTTCATTGTGGTAAATTTTCTACGTTCTTGACCCAGGGTGGGGTCCTTGTCCTTTTTGAAGGAAAGCAGGAACATTATTCATTTCTTTTTTTTGGTCCACTAATTTAGAATTCATTATTTTCCGTATGTTTTTCTGTCGGAAATAAACCGGGATGAAAGGTTTGCTCTGAGGGCTGGAGGGTATTGGTTAAAAAATCCAAAACAAACAAAGAATATAACGAACCCATTAGGGGGCGGGGATGAAAAAAAGCAATCTGGATGTAACCAAATGGGGGAATGATAAGACATAGTCCAGTTAGTTGCCAAAAAGAGTGGTGTATTCATGAGGCTGGGAACTCAAAAGTGGGCAGTCCTTTTGGGAATTGCCGTAAGGGAGCAAGGGGCATTTGGACTGGATTGTCATGGCTTTTCCATCCCATTGTCTTGGGGGCCCCAGGGGTCTTAACCGCTTTTTGGGGGGGACAGTCCTCCTTTTTATTGTTTTTATAATTCTTGGCTTTCCCAATGCCTAAAAGCTTGTGTTGGGGCTTTCCTTTTTTTCTTTCTTTCTTTGGGACTTTTAAAACCTGTCCAAAAGGAAAAAAGGGTTTTAAAAGGGGCGGGCAAAATGGCCCTGGGACCATGGGGAATTGGGGGGGGAATTATGTTTCTGGGGCCCCAAAAGTGTTTTTCCAGGCTAAAGCAACTTAAAAAATAAGGGGTCTCCCATTATTGTTTAACCAGTTGGAATTTTTTAATGCTTTGGAAGGGAAAATGGCAAAGGAGGGGAAAATGGGAATTCCAGTTGGGAATTCGGCAAAAGGGACTATAAAAATAAGGCCAAATATGGGGAAAAAGGAAAAACAAGCATTTTTTAGCTTATAACATTTTTTTCAAAGACAAAAAAAAATTTAATAAATTTCTTGGTTGTTTATTGCCGGCATTTTCTTTAATTTCTTGAGGTTGTTATTTGTTGGGGGAAACATTTTTTTCTTTTCTCCCAAAGGATTTTCTGATTTTCTGTTCAATTTTTGTGTTTAATTTTGGGATGGGGGTAGTTTCTTTCCCCATGGGTTTTGGAAGGGGGCCAAGTTTTTGCAATTTATGCGGAAAAATTTATATAAAAAGCTTTTCAGAATAAAAAATTAAAATTATTTTTAAAGGAATGAACAGGGGGGGTTAGGCCCTATTTTTATGGCGGCCAAACAAGGAAGGTTTTTAACAAGGGGGAGGGTAAGTAAACATTAAAATGGCATAAATGGGGGCAATTAGTGGGTACCCGAAACTGATGTTTTTTGGGTTGTGTCGGGTTTTTTTTAACAGGGGGAACTTTTTCCAGGGGGCGGACTTTTGGGAAGGGAGGGGCGGCGAAAAGCCAGGGGGAATTTGGAGGGAGGTGGGGTGGGGGGGGATTAAACAACGGGGTAGAAAGATGTTGTTGCGTTATTTGGATGTTGGGGGGGGAAAAGAATTGGGGGGATGGGGTTGGTGGCGAAACAGCTTTGTTTTGAAGGGGGAAGGGGGGTGGGGATGGAGGGAGTGGGGATTTGGGTAAAGGGAGGGGGGGGGAAAGTTTGTGGGCGGCGACGTTTTAATGCCCAAAAAGTGGGGAAAAGAGGAATGAAATTAAAAATTTGAGGGTTGAAGGGGCCAGTTGAATTTTTTTCTGGAAATTTGTGGTAGGGTTTTTTTACAAGGGAAGGTTGTTGGCATGCTGGGGGGGGCCTATGGGGTTTGCAACTTTTTGTGGGGGGTTCTAATGGTTTTGGGGAACCTCAAATAAATTAATTGGGGGGGGGTAGGTTGGAAAATTGGAAGCCTGGAAACCTGAAAAATTATTTTAAAATCTTCTTTTTCAAATTGTCAAGTCAACTCGGGGGATGGGGGAAAAAAAAATTTGGAGTGAATTTTTAGAAAATAAACCCACTTTTTGGGTTTGTTTGGGGGGAACCTTTGGGGGAATATGTGTTTTGGACCTTTTTTTTGGGGACCCGTTGACCTTTTTTTTCCCAAAAAACAAATAGGGGCTTTCCCCCTTAATGAGAAAAAAAACTTTTTACCATGGTGGTTTTGGGGGAAGGATTTCGTGGAAGGAAGGGGTTTAATGCTGGGGACTGTCCGGCCGGATTAACGGAGGGACAAGGGACAAAAATAACGGGGAAAACATAAGGGAGGGGGGGAATAAACCAATTTGGGACCGGAACCATATTAAAAACCTTTTTGAAAAAAGTTCTTCGATTTTGTGCAAGTACCCAACACCCACAAGCGAGGGGGGGGTGGGGGGGGGAATGGAGGGGGGGGAAAAATTTTAACCCCGCCTTCCCCAACTTCCTTTCTTTCCCACCTTTTCGGGGTTTGGGCGGAAGGGGTATATTTGGGGTGGTCGCGCCAAGGGGGAACTTTTTTTAACCGTTTTAATTCTCCAAGGGGGGGGTTTTCCCGGGTTTTCTTTGGGGTTCTTGCTATTTGTATAGAAAATTTGGGACAGCTTCTGGGGGAGGGGCCAAATGAGGGGTCACCCGATTTTTTTTGGGATTGGGAAAACTGGGGGGGGGGGGGGGAAAAAAACTGGGGGTAGGGGGGTTTTTCTCAAGTACAGGGGAATTTTTTCCTGTTGTTATTTGGGCGGGCGCTGGGGGGGCTTTGTTGGTTTACCCGTTACGTAATGGGGGGGGGGAACCGGGCCCCAAACCGTTGGCGGGGAAAGCAAGGGGGTGGGAAACACTTTGGAAATTTTGAAAAAAAAAAAACCAATTCCGAAAATATTTTTATATAATTTATTTTTTTTTTCGAAAAAATCGAAATATTTCCGGGGGGGGGCCTCGGGCGCGCTTTTTAATTGCGGCGGCGCAAACTATTAAATTAAAACTTCTTTGTTTCAAAATTTTTCAAGGCCCCGCATTCCCATCAAAACCTTTTGGGTTTTTGACTTTTTGGGGTTTATTGCCGCCCAAAAAATATACGGGAGGGACCCCCACCATGTTCAAATAGTGAGTAAAACCATAAGGGGCTTTTTGTTGTTTAAAACTCTGTGGTTTTTCTTCTGGAGGAGATTTTCTCGTTTGAATTTCAGAGTGTTAAAAAAAACAAGAGGTGAATTATTGTTTTTGCCAATTTTTTACCGTTTTGTTTTATGGTTATGTATCATTTTTTTAAATTTTTTTATTTATTCCGTTTTTTGGGGTTCAAGCGGGGGGCAGGGTTTTCATTAATTAAATTGTTAACGGGGTTGGGTGGGGAATTTTTGCGGGATTTAACCCAACCCCATAGGGTTCCCTCAAGGGTTTTGGGGGGGGGGAAGATATAATTTCCGGGGGGTAAAGTTCATTTGTGTGGTTTAAGGCCCCAAACCCCATTTTTTATTTAAAGAGGGGAATATGTGGTGAATCATCGGGCTTTGCGAACGGCTTTTTTGAGTTTTAGCATTTTTATTCTTTTCTCTATTTGTTTATTTTTTGGGGGGGACCCAATTATTAAGCTTTGCCCAAAAAAAACAAAAAACGCCAAAAAAACCAAAAAACCCCACTTACCCTTTTACCTTTTTCCCAAAAAAAAACAAAACCTCCATCCCGGCAAAACAATTCCGGGCTTTCAACCCGCCCCATTCCTTTAAACGGGGACGGGGCCCGGCCCAAAACCCAACCAAAAAAAAAACCAACCCACAAGCAAACCCCCCCCCAGACCACCCTTTCGGGCCCCTATTTTTCATCCTTCTAACACCCATCGGGGACCACCCCCCCCAAACCCAGTCAAACAAAACCCAAAACGTTGTGCTGGGTCCCCAGGGGGGCGGTTTTCGCGGTATTTTGATGCCGAAAACGCGTTCGAAGCCGGGCGGGTACGGGAATGCGGTTTCCTTTTTTCTCAAGGGGAAAAAAGGGAAAATATCAAGATCAAGGGGGCGCACCCGCCCCTTTTTCTTTTTCTCTTTTTTTTCCGTCCCATGGGGGCGAGCGGGTCCGGGGTGGTTTGGGGCCCGGCCTCCCCCAAAAGGGGCGGCGAAATTGGGAACGTTGGTTTTCTTTTACGAAGAAGGAAAAATTCGGGGGATCAAAAAGAGGGGCCTTTCACGGGGACCCCTTGGGCCCACCCCCAATGGGCGCTGAACAAAAGGACGGGGTGGGGCGTGGGGGCCCCCGGCCTTTTTCCATCGCCATTTTTGATCCTTGGGGGAAAATTGGCTATAGGCTTCCTTTTCCTCCCGGGGTTCTTTAAAGGACGCGGAAGGCGCGGGGCCCAAATAGCGGGGGGGGGACCTTCCGCCGCGGGTGGGGGGGTGGCGGGGCGGGGGAGTTTGGGGGAAAGGACGGGGGGAAGGTTTCGGGTCGGGGGGGAGTGGAAAAAAAGAGTTTGGGATGTTTTTCGGGGGGGGGTCGGGGGGTGGGAGGACGGGCGGGGGGTTTCGGCGGGGCCCAATCGGGGCGGGGTTTTGGCTTTGTTGTGGGTCGCCGGTTCTCGTCGTGGTAAGGGCCGGTTTCTCGTCCGGGGGGGATCCAAAGCCAGGCCAGCCATTTCCCCCCCTCTTCCCCAACCGTTGAGGGCATTTCAAGGGGCGGGCGGGGCCAATTTCCCCCCTCCCCCCCCCCATTTGTTCCGCTGGCTGGGGAAGAGAGTGGCCCCCAGGTGCGGGCCCATTTCCTTTTTCCCCCCAACCCTACGTTTGGTTTGGCCAAAACATGGCCTTTGCGCGGGGAGGCCAAAAAAAACCCCACCCGGGGAGGGGGCTCGGGCGGCCGGGGGGGGGAACCAACGGGTCCCAGGGGGCAGGGGGAGTCGGGGCGCCAAGGCGGCGGCGGAACATTTATGCGGCTTTTTTGGCCCCGCCAAGTTCGCTCAAATTTCTTTGCGCGGAGAGAGCTATAAGACGTGACGCCGACGGGGCGTACCAATAAATAAAAAAAGAGGCTGGGTAGCCTTTTTCTCTCAGGTTCTCGGGTTATTTGGTGGGGAAAACTGCCCCCACCCTTGGGTAGACATCGCGCTCGTCGGCCCTGGCCGATCCAGGAAGGCTCGCGGCTCTTCTCGCCCACCCGAGAAGCGGACTTTCGGTCACGCCCAGAATCGAATTTTTTGAGAGGGGCTTTCCAACGGCAGGGCAGGGGCGAGATTTCCGCCTTGGTGAATATTCTAGGACGTTCTTGTCTTGCCTTGTCTTATGTTGGGACTTAGCAGATTGCCCTCTTGCTGTCCCCTTTGTATTTGTTTTCGCTTTGTTATGGATCCCGCACCTATTCAGGAGAGATTCTCCATAATTCCTATTCCACTCTTTATTCTTATCTGTGGGTGAGATGGTTCCAGCCCAGCTGTTAACCGGCCGGGAACCCGGGGAAGTGGTACGTCTACTCGCCAAAACGCTGAACACAGAAGTGTAAGGGGAATTCAAGATCCAGCCTTGTTTTTAGCATATGTTTGATTGTTTCTCTCCCCAAGAAATAACATTTGAGGGGATATAACTATTTGTGTTGGCGCGTTTTTGTTGTTGTTGTGGTTGTTCTTGGTGGTGCATTATATTTGCTTAGTTTGCTTTTTTTCTAGTGGCCTATAGTGGCATTCAAATTCATGTCTTGAGGGACTTGTTCATATGGGAAAAATAACTGTGGTAGGCTTAGTCATGTGCATAGTATATGTGTGTTCAAAAAAACAAATTAGTTCGGATACAAAAATAATTGGGCTTATTGTGTCGTATGCGTTCTAATTATATTCTGAGGAGTGGATGAAGATAGGATAATCGCACAGAGTTGAGTCACCCAAGAAATGAGAACCGACTTTTTTTTCGTCTCCGGTAACTCTCATGTTAGGCAGCACTTCTCGCGCATTACGTCCTCTCCTTTTTAAATTTGATTTTGTGGAGGAAGAAATTTCCATCTCCTATCCTTATCGCAGCCCAGAAAAATTGCAAAAGCGTTATCGAGGGGGAATAGATTAGAATAAAGTAAGGGTGTTTATAACAGCGTGATACCGGAGCCCGAGCTATTGCACTTTCAAAAATTTGATATTTCTCTTGCGGAGTCTTAGTTTATTTAACTCATATACATACACCACGTAGTAGGATTTAATTCAATCCCCGTCGTTGTCTGGTAGTGTCGTCCAACGATATAATCAGAAATAATACTATACAAAACCATTTGATCCGCCTGGGCGCTTTAAATTTTTCCTGCGATCTTAACTTGGGCGACAGGAACGGGGTGAGATACGTAGATGCGCCGCTAAGACTTGAAGGGCGTTTCGTATTGCCGAGGATTTCTGCCGGGTCGTGAATTTACATTCAGGGGTCATGGTTGAAATCCCTTTTTTATCTGGGAGACTTTTTGAGATGGCTTCTTTAATGTTGTATAAAAGATAGGATGAAATCCATAAGTGAGCGAGAAGATGTAACTTAGGATGTAGATATATTGAATCTTAGTGCTTGTCGGAGTTACTCGGAATGTATAATAAGTCTAATAACAAAGGAATTGCGCTTGGACGAACGTGGAGTGGGTGACGCACGGGAGGGCAGTGCGAAGAGAGCTCTGTGCTGTATACCACTATATTTGACTATTTGCTTCCTTACTGTCCAATATGGAGAAACAAACCCACCAGACACACCTTATACATTCACGGCGAAAAATTACGGGGGTCAAGGTACGTGGGGAGCACAACATATGAACTCCGGGTAATCTCCTTTTTTCCTCCAGCGCGAATGGTGTTGTTAAGAACAAGCGCGCGGCGTGGAACGGGCCAGGGAGCAATTGGGGCGGCAAGGGTGGAGAAAACAACTCGTGTGGGGTGGATTTCATTGCATACGAATCTATAGGAGGTTAATTAATATTGAACTTATAACGTATTACAATTACGCACAACTAGCATTGAAGCAACAAGCCCCCACCCTCTCCAATTACCATAACTTCCTACATTATCGGGTTTGCTATATTAACCTTGTTTTGCAAGGGTCTGTTGCGGGGGTGGGGGTGCGGGGGTTTTAGTCAATATTTCCCGCGGGAGGCGTGTTCGTGAGTAGTTGCCGAGGGGTATACCACAGGGGGGGAAGTGGAGAATTAACTTTTTCTACTCTTATAACTGTGTTGAAGATACTTTTTACATTTGAAGGGGGATGTAACCGAGAATAGTATCATACCGGGCTTAATGGGCCCTCAATGTATAAGGACGTGTCTAAGGATGATGCGACGTGGTTGTGTGAGTCCGTGCGGTAAGATTTTAGGCGGAGTCTAGACTAAGACCCTAATACCCCGAGCAGCGATTGCGTGTAGCGATTGTTCGACAAGACAATCCAGACGGAGGCTGGTCTCGTCCACCCGGAGCTCCACGCTCACTTGTAGGCAGCGCAGAGATGTGTATAGGGTCAAATTAGGTTCTTTC
Source organism: Eptatretus atami (assembly GCA_035128595.1). NCBI lineage: Eukaryota > Metazoa > Chordata > Myxini > Myxiniformes > Myxinidae > Eptatretus > Eptatretus atami. Next base: position 82,149,145 of record CM068962.1, on the reverse strand, counting down.
AGATTGGTGTCACTAAGAAAGCCAAAAGATAAGCTGTATTTAGCGAAAAATTAAGAAATTGGAATTTTTGATATTTACACAACAATACACAATTATTGGTAGGAGCAAGGAACAGGTTTTGGCTGAATTGAAAATAATATTGCTGGCTATCTCTTTCTGTCTCTCCGTCTCTGTCCCTGCACATTAAAATTGGGTGGGTTTTATTTTTCCATCCCCAATTGATCTACAATATTTCCGCGGGCTGCAACCCCAAACTTTTCTGTTTAAACCAACGGGGTTCCATTCTTATTGTTCTTTTTCAAACCCGAAAAAAACACGAAAGCTCCCAATTTTTGGATTAAGTTATTCCAATGGTTTTTAAAAGTGACTAAGTGGGGAGGTTCGTGGCGGGGGGACAAAAAACCAGGGTCGTTTTTATTGGGGGTTTTCTCGTATTACCGCTTCTTTGGTATTTTCAAATTCTTTTAAAACCTTTTTTAAAACATTTACCCCTTTCCGGCATTGATTTCAACCCAAACCCGGGTCGGCATCCGCGCCAAAAAACCATTTAAAACTTAAACCAAGTTTCAAAATTTTTAAGTTTAAAAAAAAAAAACTTATTGAGGGTTTACCCAATGCCATTTGGGGGGGGACCTTTTCCTTTTTTGGTTTCTTATTTCTTTAAAACTTTGCTAAAAGGATTTCCTTCTTCAACCGGTTAACTGTACGAGGGGGGGGAATTTTTTTTAAATTTTATTTGTTGTGGGCAAATTATTTAGGGGAAAAAAAAACCAAAGGGGTGTTATTGGGGAAAAAATCCCCAACCCGGAAAAAACCCCCAAACAACTTTATTTGATAATTTTTAAAAAGGGCGGCCAACCCCCCCCAAAACACCCAATATTTGTGCGGGGGATTATTAGGAAATTCGGGGGGCCCCTGGTTGGGCCTTTTTTCAACCACTGTGGCGGGGGCTAGCTTTTGCGTATTTGTAAATTTTTTAAGAGTTTTTTTCTTTAATTGCAAATAATTCCAATCGTTTTCCTTTGTTTGTGGTAATATTGATTTTGATTCCGCGCGCCAAGGGAAGGTTTTGTTTATCTGGGGGGGCCCTTTTGCGGGGGCAGGGGGGGTTTTTAAACGCAATTTCGTTGGGGGGAAGAGCCATGGAAGTTCCCAATTTCATTTTGTGCCGTTGCCAACGGGGGGGTTTTTTTGGGGACCCTTTGTGTTTTTTGTAAATATCGGGCTTGTCTGGGGTTTTGTTCCTTTTTATGCGGTGGGAAAAGCCAAAACCAATATTAGGTTTAACGGGGCCCAACGCGGAAGCTTCACCCCAACTTGGGGCTCGTGCGTTAAAAAAACATCAAAGGCGGCCATCCCCCCCTTGGTTTGGGACTTTTTCCTTCCTAGGGAAATAATTCAAAAATATTGGGGGCAATTCATTTGGAATTTCCCCAACCCCATCCCCGGGTCTTAAAACCCCCCCCCATCCAATCAACGGGCTTTTTCACGAAACTTTTCACAATATCTTTTCATCCCCCCAGGGCCTTATTTGGGAAAGGGTGGTTTTTGCTTCCAAAAAAAATTTGGGGGATAATCCCCCCCCGAATAAACCAACCCATTGTTTTCTTTGAAGTTATATTTTCCCCGGATTCTTTCACCCCAGGAATTTGGGGAAATCAAATTTCGGTCCTTGGCCCAAAACACACCCTTCCCCCACCAAGTTTCGGGTCCGAATCGGGGGATTTCCCAAATTTTCAAAACTTTTTGAAGGATTTTTCCCCTTGATCAACGACCCCGAGCCCCCAGGAAACAGGGAAAACCCAAAAACCCAGGGATGGGGGGGGGGAAAAAAAAATAATCTCCGGCCCACCCTTTTTTACGGTGGGGTGAGCGTAATGGTTAATGGTTTTTTAAAATTTATAACTAAAAATTAAGGAAAAAACAATTCCTGGGAAAAGTGCAAAAGGCTCGGTTTTTCTGGGTTAATCCCGCGCTTGTTAATTTTTTTCAAGCCCTTCTTTTTTTTGTTCTAAGCTTTTCGGGCAAAAATTTTTTTCCTTCCTTTTTCTTCTTTCTGTGTTTTTAGTATTTGAAAACGAAAAAAATTTAATTTTATCCATTTAACGTTGGGGACCTTTGGGGGGACCTTTGACCTTTGGAATCTAAATCAACAACCAATCGGCTTCACCATTATCAATGGTGAACCCAAAACTCAGTGATGGCGATATGCGCCTAAATTCTTAAAATTTTCAGGTTATGGATTGAAAAATTTTGGATATTTTATGTGGGAACTTTCGGACCTTTGGGACCTTTTGGAACCAAATTATTTAATTTGTACTTCTCCATAATTCTCATAAAGCTTGTTAAAAAAAATTTGTGGATGCAAGCTCAATAAGGTAAAACACAAAACCACAACCAAAAACCACCACACCAACCAACCACCGGGCCAACCACAACCAACCCACAAACCACAAACAATTTGTAAACCCATGTCCCCGCCCCCATATTGGGGGACCCAAAGGCTTGTAATATAGGGGGAAAAGTTTGGCTTGGGATTACCTGATGTTAACCCCATTTATTTTCTTGTTGTTCCCAGGGGGGGAACGTTTTCGTTAATGGGGCCCGAAAGCAGGTTATTGGGGCGCCTTCGGGGGGGGTTTAAAATTGGGCTGGGTGGTAGCCCATCCCTTTCCTCCCGGCAGTAAGGATAAGGTAGAACTAGCGGTGGGGGGGGAATTGTTACTTTCGTCGCTCTGGCCGGGTGGGATTTAGGGGGGCGTTCGCGGGGGGGACCTTCTTCGCCCAAAAAAGCGGGGCAAAAAAACCGTGCTGGACGGGTTTCTTTTTTTAAAACGTGTCCCCCCAACCCCCAAAACTTTTGGAGGCAGAGGACTTTTTTTTCCTGGTTTTTAAAAAAGGTATTCTGGGAAAGGGATTTGGTGGCAAAAACGGTTTTTTCAATGGCCCCCCCAGTTTAACTGTTCCCCCAAATTTCCCTCCCCTTGGGGATTTTGAGGGGGCCCTAAAAAAGTCCACAATTTGGGGGCCACGGGGGGGCGGGGCCCGTAAAGGGGTTCTTCCAAATTTTTTAACGGGCCCGGCCAAAAACCTGGGCAAAAAATTATACGGCGGGCGGGCAGAAGGCAGGTTTTCCACCGGGGGTCAAACCAACAAGGTTAGCAGGTTCAAACATATGTGTTTATTTTCGGAAGGGGGAAGCCGGTAAACGGCGGTAAATTTATAAAAAAAATTGTGGGGGAAAGGACCGGGAAAACGTTTTTGGGGGTGCCGTTAACGGTCTTATTGGGAAATTTGATGCGTCGCAATGGGTGACCTTAAAAGGGGGGGCCCTTGTTGCGGGGGCCCATGGGGAAATTTTTCCCCAAAGGGGGGCGGGCAGGGGGGAGCAAGAGGGTTGGGCGGGCCCCGGGGCAGGGCGACCCCAGGGGGGGGCCCTTAAGGGGCGAACGTTGCGGGCCGGGGGGGGAGGGGACGCGGGACGGTTTAAAAAACGGGAATGGGGGTAGGGGGTTTAAATAATTTTTTTTTTTTTTAAAACAGGTTTTTTTTTTTCGGTGCCTTGTCCGGGGGAAAAATGCTACGGCGGGGGGAACGTAAGGGGAAAAACAAAGGAATAGGAAAAATGGGAAAAAAAAGTAAAACTCCGCGTTTAATTCCCCCACGGGCGGGAACTTCACGGGGGTTGGCGGGGAACCTGGTAAAATATAGGCCAGCGCCGAACCCCACGCGAGGTGCGGCCACGGCGCTCGTCCGCCCTCCTGCGACATGACTGGGGCAGCTCCACTTCCTGGCACGCGGAAGCGCGGCGGGGCCCCACAACCCAGTTTCTACGGCTTTCTTTCTTTTGTTTCCCAAGACGCTTTGGATGTGGGGGATAGATGTTCAAAATCGGAGATAGGCGCAGCATGGCGAGATTGGGAGGGGCCGTGTGGACGCGACTCGGCCGGCCGAGTTGTGTATGTTTCATTGACCGGGGGCCGTAGCGGGGGGGAAGCCACCAAAGGGGGGGGGGGGAGGGGACGTTAGGGGGCCTGAGAACGCCCCCTCCTTACTTCGAGACACCTTTCTTCGAGCGCCATCGAAAGAGTGGTTGTGAGAAACAAGTTCTGGCTGGTATCAAATTGAAGAAAGGGAAAAAGCAAGAACAAGAAAAAAACAGAGACGCGGAAAGACAAAAAACAAAAAAAGAAAAAGGGGGACAGGATGGAGACGTATGGGGAAAACAAGCCCCTTTGGCGTAGTAAAAAAAGCAAACAATTTAATATAATTCCGGGGGAGGAACGCAACCGACTGATTATTTAGAAGGATGGGGGGTTGGGAGGATTGTGTGGTAAAAAGCAAAAAAGTCCGGGGCGCGGGGGGCATTTTTGAGGTATTTGGCTTGTTGGAAAGTTTATATGGGCTGCAGGGATGGGGAGAGCTCATGGTGGAGAAAGGCTTCGTGGTTGGATGTTCTTGCTAGCGCGGGCTGAATACATCCGGGGATTTGGGATCTGAGCTCTCGGCGTGTCTGTCGGTGGCATTCTGTAGCGGGATGGTCTTATTAGCAATGGCAAGAGGACTCCGGCACTGGCTAACTGGGGGGAAATAATATGTTGGGTGGGAGGGGCGGTTTCGCGGAAGAAAAGGAATATTGCCGGCTGATTTTAAAAAATGGGGGGTGAGGGAATGGGGCCGCCCAGCCGGGGGGGGGGTTGGGAGCACTCCGCTTAAATAGAGCGGGATGTTATTTAGGAGGGGTAGGGGAACGTGCAGCGGAGCTCGAACAAATACCGCCCGGCCCCCTCCCGCCGGTGCTTTTATCTTCACCGCTTGGTGTACCGCGAACACCTCGTCAGTTTCCGGGCGTCGCAATTGGTGGCGCTCAACACGGGCAAGGCGAGTCTTCCGCGACAGTGCCTAGGTAGAGTGACTCCGCCTGCACACGAGGCCAGGCACGGAGTTCGCGGCCCGAGGCGGGACCACGCTCTTTCGTTCCCGGTAGTGGGGCTCGCTCTACGCCACCGAGGCTAGAGTCTCTTTATCTTATAGCACTTTGGGTTTGTGGCAAAATGGACTGTGACAGCACCGGCCGCCTGTAATATATACCGTCACCCCCATAACTGTGTTGTCTTATGCAGGACGTAGACTGTTACTTAAGTGGTGTGTGCGTGTGTACGCTGGGTTATTCTGGTAGATAATCTCTGGCCAGATCCTACTGTTTTCTCTTGTTTGGATTATCATTGTTTATTATTGTTCTATCTCTGATTAATGACAGTTTATATGTGTGTGGCGTATGCCGTGTGCGTTTTTATGTGTGAGATAAAATGCTGGGCTATGTGTTTGAATTTGTTCTCCGCGTTTTCGTACCTAGAGTGCCTAATATCCAATTTGTTTGGTTCTCTATCTTGGGAACTTATGTATAAAAAGAGGTTCTCGTTGGCTTAGATACGCCGATATATAATCTCGAACCGTGCAGAGGGGTATTCGAGTGAGAGTGGGGGGGAGGGGGATCCGCTCGGTTTAGTCCCGAGTGTAGGCATCGGAATCGTGTGAGGATTAACCGCTATAAGCGGATTCAGTAAGTCCAAGGAGGTCACCATTGTGGGGCGTTGGGTACGTTATCTTCCCTGACGGGGATATGGTTACCCTTTTGGCGGTAGGGCTGTGAGCGGGTCCATATCGACTTTCGGCGATTCACCCTATTGTGCTGCGCGTGTTAGAAATGCGTCATCTGGGTTTGTTGGCTTGGTGGGTTAACCCAACACACTCCTAGGACTAGCCGCTTGCGGGATATATTTCCAAGAGGTCACGATTGGGGGTGAGATGGGTTATGTCCGAAATGCCCCCGGATGTGTCGTAGGTGCAATCTCGTATACAGAGTCACATTGTGGGGCCGTGGGGGCGGTCGAGCGAAGACAGAGGGCAGCGAATTCGTCGTAACATATTATATTTGTATAGTATTTAAAGAATAGACAACTTTTTGGTAATATATTTGATTAAAAAAAAGACATCAATAGTAAGTGAATGTATTGATAGAGACGCACCATTTTACATTATGCATTAAAAATCATTATTGATGTTATGTGACGTCAGATAGTGCAACATGTGATATTTCAGACTTGTTATAAAGCTTTTATTATATGATAGATTTGAAATAACGTTGGAGTGAGATAGTGTGTGTCTATGTGCTGTGAGTGGGGGATGTCTGGTTGCCTGTAATGGATAATGGCGGGTCCACACCGTCCAACACGTGTTTAACGTGCTTTCATTTAATCATATAAAAGAGTGATGTGTGACTGAAGTTTATTTCGATTGCGTGAGGTGATTATCTTTAAATAATATACTAAGTAACGAAAACATAGGATAGAGACGTTGGCATAGCATCTTGTATTATTTGACAAAAATGCCACAAAAAATACAAGGTTATGAATCCTAAAAAAAAAAAATAGAATAGATGATTAGAATCAATGACCAATATGAATTTTGCATTTAAATCTCTCGAGAGTCGATCGATGGAAAGATACAATTTGAGAAATCAGGCTATGTTTGTCTTTGTGGTTCTCGAGGTGGATGTTGACCTCAAAAATAATTTGTTCTCGTATTATCAAATTCCGATTCGAAAATTTAGTAAAATCCTCTTTCAATTTTTACAGTCAATACGAGATAAGGAGAAATATCACATAGGCGAGTCAGAACACTCTATAAAAACGGGGTGCATTGTTTATGATCGATACTCTTACAATTGGTGACGAGTCTTTGTTAAAATCTCGGTTTTTAATATTTTTGTACCTGCAGGCATGGGATAAACAGACAAGACAACAGACAACCGCTAGTATATCGAAGAGTGAGATGACTAATGATTAACAATGAAAATCTTCGCATTGTCTTGCGAAGTAATATAATTTTGAAAAAGGATAATCTGCATTGCTGTAGTGAACTTAACTAGTCTTGGACACAACTAATGAGTAAATCGAAACTAGATAGATGCGAGACGCTGGTGATATCTGGTGGTTGTTGATGCCGAGAATTCCGATTCGCGAAGCAAGGCTCTGCTGGGCCTGATATTAGGATTCGAAACGTGCATGGAATAAACTCTGAAGATTTGCCCAGCTGATGATACCGGCAGTCTAGTTGGAATAAGTTGAAGGTGTAGTAGGTCGGTCCAATAAAAATAGGCTTGTGTTACTTAGGCACTTATATCAGATTAAACTGGGAATGATATTCTGTGTGTTGATTGTGTTTACTATATGATGTGTTTTGTGATATGTTATTATGTATGGTGGTTTGTGTCGATGGGCCTCGGCAGCTTGTTAGGGGGTGTGTTGTGTTGTGTTGTGTTGAAAGAAGAGAGAGAGAGAAGGAATGGAGAGAAGGAGGATGGAAGGATGGGAGGTTGAAGGATGGATGAGATAGAAGAAAGAGGCAAAACAGATGCTGTGAGTACTGTTCACACGAACAACACTTTTCCTTTCATGGGGCATTAGGGCTATTGATGGAGCGTGTCAAGCATCCTTTGTGCTAAGGGTTCTGCCATCACCGAGGCAATGCATACTCTGAAATGGCTATAATACCCCAATAGATAGCTTGGCACTCATTTATCCCGACGGCTGCAGAGGAGTGATGACGGCTGACTATATCAACACATAGATATATAGTTGTTTAAAGCCAGCAATCAAAATTCACCAGTGCCCTGAAATTAGGATCTCCTTGGGAAGCGTCGACATGCGGAGGCGCCTGTCTGTTCTTTTTCCATATCGAACCTAGGAAGGGCGCAGGATATTTCCCCTAGGTATTTCGGTGCTGGGCCGTCTCTGCGGCTGGTGACCTATGGAGCGGTCTAGGGAATACAGAGCGAGATTATGCATAATTTGTGAAATATGGATTATTAATCTATGTATTTTAACTCGGTTTCGGCGTTGTAACCGAATAAAAATATCAAAGATTAGCCATTTGGCCATGAATATGGGCGCAGGAACTTCGATGTATATTAGATAAGACATTGATGTACCAATATGACAAACAAATACTCACTGTAACAGGGCCACACAACATCTCGCGCAATTGTTTTTGATTAATAGCAGACCCCAGCTAGAAGCCACTATGCTGTGAGTGGACTTTTCAAATTGCAAGCAGAGATTATCATCAAGTGTGAAGAGAGGAGATGTGAAGTTGAATAATACGTAAATCCGGTGTTGCGCGTGAGAGGACTCACCAAAAGAAAGACGCTGGCGCTGGCATGTTTTACAACGAGAACGTAGGGGATGACAGTCAGTTTAGGTGGGTATGTGGGTTGGGGGTTTGGAATGAGAGTGGGGGGAAAAGCGACACATGCTCAACATATCTATCGGTTTAAAAAAGATATATCATATTCTCGAAATCGCGTGACAGAATATAAAAGCAACAAAAAAATATAAAAACAAGGACTCAAACTGGTAGAGATATGAGGAAATCCATGAACACGACTGTGAGGATCGGATGCAGGGAGGCAGAAACTTGATTCATTTTATCAGACAAAGAAGTAATCTTTTTGAGTTTTTGTATTTTGTCAGAACTGTTGTTACACATAACTACAATGAATGGTACACTACATCACTGATTAAGCTCCTCCTCTTCCCACATAAAGTAGCCAGGGGATTTATAATCTACAAACAGGGTTTAGGCCTACAGACACCTTCTGCCACGAACGTGCGCGCACATGAGGCATTTGTTTGTCTATTCGAATAACAGGGAACCCGCACATAATACACTCATAATTTCTCACTCAAAGCAAATGGGGACGTTTCTGGTTTAATTACAAAACTACGCTTTGGGGATAGTATCTGCTGGGCGGTGTCTATAACGGTCGATATTAATTACAATGGTTCTTAGCGGGGGGTTTTTGTAGTGACATGTCTAATCAAACAGTTTACAAGGTGATCATTTGTGTTCGCTATTAGTTTTATTGTTCTTACTTTACAGCTTGTGACCTGGTTGCGACCTGGAGGACCGTTGTCACCTTGTCAACCCCGTGTAATACCCTTAAATGATTGAGAAAAGGAAATGTTATCAAACAGACTAATCCTGGCTACAAGGATTTCATAACAAGATAAATAAAGCATACCAAAGCAGGCCGAGTAGTCATAACTGGGGGCGATTTAAAAAGAGCTGCTATCAGGCGGGGCTCATCATGTATATAACTCGCTTAATCTCGAATGAGATTAGTTTAAAAATTCCTCGAGACAACAAGAAGCAGAAAGCTCGTTCGAGATGTCAGGATGGTTCATCAGTTTGCCGGTTGTGGTGAAAAAAAAGATCCTTTACAAAAACTGAATTTCACATCGATGTGTCTTTCTCTTCTGCTTTGGGCTTCGCGGGGGCGCAAGATCAAAGAAGGATTGGGTCCACGTCGGGCGGCTTGCTAGGCTGAATGCGCTCGTTGCTGAGTGATGTCTGATACGGGACAGACAATCCGACCACGGCGGCTTGCAGACTAATAGCGTGTTTTGAGTACAGGAAAATGAGATTGCCGGAGCCTATCTCCGTCTTTGTCTTCCTTCTTCTTTTTGTACATATCAAGGCTGGGAGTCTCGTGCGGGGTTTGGACAGCAAACTCTGAGAGGTAAGAGCGCGAGTGCCGTTGTGAGTTATTACAGTGAGCTCTCATTTCATCTCGAGGTCGGGTGGCAAGTGAGGTTGAATTGCGCTTATCTGTGCTTGCCCGGGGTGCGTAAAGATTTTGGCACGTTATCTGTCTCAGGAGACTTCTCAGGTTAGTTCTTTGTTTAATACATATCTTTTGAGTGCGCCGTACGTCACTGTTTGGGGAAGGGGGGATGGTGTGGCCTCAGGACAGGCCTCCTGGCCACGATCAGGTCATCTATCTTTGTGTTGAGAGCGGTATCCCCATGTCTGGAAACGGTGGCCTCTCCCAGCTTATAGGCTGAGTTTTCTTCTATGCAGACTGCGCTGCGGTGATTGGCGTGGTAGAAATTTCCGTCAGCCGCGCTTGTTCAAGATACTTATCATAGGTTAGTGAACGATTGGGAGGTCAGCATTTCCAAGTGAATATTGAGAAGATGGAGGGCTGTAGACAGCTGCTTTGGTAGAGAAAACGGGGGATCGAGGTTAGTCGTATGGTTGACGACTGGAAGGTGGTAACCACATGAAACTCAGCCCCGCTGATGTTTTTTTTAAGGCACCCGGTGATTTACTTTAGGGAGCTGTGGTCAGTACGGTGTGGAATGCGGAAACGGGCACGTTGATTCTTTGTTGCCCTTGTAAGATGCCGAGGTCTTGCACACTTTCGCATTGTGAGGTTCTTCCTCAAATTGCGAGGCTGCTTTCGCCGAGTTTGTCGGTTCTTGATCGATTTCATTATATACGAATTCTGCCATCTGAAGATATGGGGTGTCGAACCCCATGGTTTAGCGGGTACGTCTAAAGAACTTAGGTGGGTACTTGTGTGTCGGCTGGCTTCGATCTGTGCCGATGAGGAAGTGTGAGAGGGGTAGTGAATCTTCTGGATGTTAGGAGATAGGCTGCGATAGCTGAATTGTGTCTTCTTCAGGCTGGACTTCAATCCGAGAGCTGCAGCAAAGACTCTTGCGAGGAGCAGGGTATGATTAGGAATAACTCTGTTTGCAGGCGCGTGCTTTCAGGTGTGGATTTTGTTAGACAAACAAAGGAGTCATGCTAGTCGAGTTTCGGGGGGAGTAAAATGTCAATATAGCTCTCGGATCAGTTGCTTCCTCCTGTGTCGTTGGGTCTGAATCGCCTCAGAGACAAAGGAGTTTGGAACAGGCGTGGCCATTCAGGGGGCGATAGGTCTGCATGTATAGACGCGGGATGTACTTTCTATCATCAAGATCTTCTGTGGCCTGCTTGTGTAGATCGATACGAGCAGAGAGCATTGAGAAAGAGGATATGGAATTGCAAGACACAGCCGCGTACTACACCGTGTGGGTAGGGAAATCTCGTGATTAAGGTCGTTGTAGCATGTATCTGACCCGACCACGGCTGGTGCTTCATTGAGGGTGTTCAGACACTGCGTCGTGGAGAACTCTAGGATCTGCATGTTCTACTCCATGATATGGCAGGAGTCCGCTTATCGGCGCTCGCAGCCTTGTACGACGCCCTTCGACACGGTTCAAAGCAAAATTGTTTGCATACAGTTCCTTGTCTGCTCTTTTCGCATGTTCTCCTGCAGCTGTCGTGGAGGACAGGAACAGCCGACTTTATCGTGTAGTTTGCTTGTTTCCTGTATAGCTCATGAACCACACTGGCTCTTCTGGGATAGTTTAATCTTGTCGAGCAATAGCTGTTGGGGTTTCAGTCTAGGGTGAGCAGAAGTCTGGCAAGTATTTGCGTTGCGGAGGCCGACTGTCTCTCAGTCATGTTCACACCGAAATAGTTGGAGCATGTGGGGCGTCTGAGCTGGTCTCCCCTTGTCGTTTTTTGGGCATACAGATGGATTTAAAGATTGGGGGGCGGGAGATGATGGGTATTGATCTGCGTTCTATGGATTGTCCAATTGGCATTTCACTGCTCAACAAGCAGTGATGAGCCTCATGGAGTTTTGATGTAACCATAAGCGCCGCCATGTTACTGATCTCTGTTTTGTGAAATGCCGTCAAAATCTGCGCGGCTGGCCTTGGGCCGTCTCTGTGTCAAGAGTGGGGGGATGTGTTCTATTTAGTTCTGAGGTTTTGATATCATCGATCGGAATAGTTGGGGAGCTCGTGAACAGGTTCCGGGGTTTTTACTGGCTTGGTGGAGATTTCTGGTGAATTGCAGATAATCGTGTTAATCATTTTGCAGAATGTCAGCGGAGCTTGAAAAGAGAGTTTTGAAGGTGTTGCTGGATACCTAGGCGCGCAGGATGTATGCGCTTGTCTAGTGAGGGCAGCTTGTGTCGCGAGACTCCTGTACATGTGGCTGCGCGAAGGGGACACAGGACTTTGGTTGGGTGTAGGGCCTACACGTGGTCTCTGTAAGGAGGCTTCGGAGGTCTCGCGGTAGTCAGCCGATGCTTCCTGCGCAAATCCTTGAGATATCTTCTGCGAATGGGAGGGTTGGTTGCTGTGGCGGTGAATCTGAAAGATCTCCACCATCGTTCTGGATCTCTCGAAGCTTGCGCTGGACGTTATGCATTACAACTGCGGAAGGCAGCTTTTTCTTCTCAGGACCAAGACGGCTACTCGTGGCCTGTGAGCAAGATCTCTTTCTTCAGCAATTCCTGGATCTCCTGGTTGTTTTCATCAAAACCAGTCTTTT
>CM068962.1:82111200-82134553 GCA_035128595.1 Eptatretus atami | reverse complement strand
CGAGAAATAACAATTTTAAGAAAATGGGCCAAAAGGGCCATTTCTTAGCTAAAAGGGCTAGAATCACATTTTGGGCTGAGTTAATACCTGGGGAATGGTCTCCAGAATATACCTGTCAAGTTTGGTTCGGTTCCGTTCACGAATAACCGAAAAATAACAATTTTGAGAAAATGGGCCAAAATGGGCCGTTCCTCGGTCCGAAGAGCCGCAATCGCACTTTGGGCTCAGTTAATGCCTGCGCATGTGTCTAGTATATGCCTGTCAATTTTCATCGAATTCTGTTCACGAATAATGGAGAAATAGACGTTCAAATGAACTGTACACAAGAAAAGAGAGAATGCGAGCGGCGCTTAGACCCCGTGGGGTGGATGCGGGGTAAAAATACATTGGTACTTACTTTCGTTACTGCTGTTGCTGCTTCCTGATACTTGGCACCTCTTAGTTTGGATCACTGCATCAAAACGTGGAGCAAGCGACTGGGCTGAGAGGATCTTGAGTTTTGTGTTCAGGTGTGTCAGTAAGTTTAGAGCGTAGTTTAGACTTGTTGATGTTCATTACAGTGAAGACCTGTTCACAGATGTACATTGTTCCAAATATATAAATAATTAGATGCAAAAGACTTCAATTTTGGATAATTTGGTCCCAGATATTAATAAAACGTGCTAATACCATCATCGGAAAACTTACCTTTCAACAGTGTGTCACACTGCAGTTCGATTATTTCCATTTGTAGATCCTCTGGGATGTCATGCACATCGACAGAAAATGGTGTGTGAAAAATTGCAAACTCTTGCCAGCTTTCTAAAGTCAGAGAATTGTTCTTGAAATTTCTTTCGTAGCTCAGCAATTTTGTCTTCGTACTTGTCTGCGTCATTATCGTCCTGAGGCCCAGCAGTGTCAGGTAAAGATTTCAAAGTGGAAAAATGGATCAAATTACTCTCAGAAAGTTGCTTCTCCCATAACTTAAGGTTAATCTCGAAGGCATGAATGCCGTCATGGTATTCTATCACATCTTTATTGCACTCCTGCATCTTTGTGTTGAGCCAATTCAGGTGTTCTGTAATATCCACCAGAAAAGCAAGGGCTCAAAATCCATTTATTCTCCAGCAATTCAGGTACATCCTTCCTTTTCTCATCCGTGAACAGTTGCATCTTACCACGCAATTCACAGAAGCGTTTCAGCACAGCTCCTCAACTTAGTCAACGAATTTCAGTGTGGTATGGCGGTCCATGCCTGGTGTTGGCTTAATGGTTAGGGTGGTAGGCTTGGGATCCTAGCGTCCTGAGTTCAAATCCCGCTCAGCTATTGAATTAATACCAGGTGGGGTTAACTCGGCCTGTCATCCTTCCGAGGTCGGTAAAATGAGTGCCAGCATGCTGGTATACTGTGTAGGAGTGGTGACTCTCCAGGATTGTGCTCAATAGCCAAGGAGACTGCAAGAAACGCTGTCACACCTTGACGATTTAGCCAGCAATGGCAACGTATAAAAATGTATGTAAAACGTTGGCGTACGCTGAAATTTTGATGTTTTTTTTTAAGTTTTGTCGTATTCATAACTGTTGGTCGTATGCATAACATATTAGTAACGGGCACAGAACGTTTCGTTGTCTTATAGATAACTTATACCAACGAATGCTTAGCCTGTTGTCGGCACTCACAACCTATGCCCAACGATAGTTTAACTTAGGCATAGCGCCTGCACGTATCGCCGACGAACTCGTGGCGTAGCCTGTTAAAGCTGCCGCACGCCGATTTAAATCATAACAGCCTGAAATTGAAAGTGTCAACCACGCAGTCACACCTTGACGATTTAGCCAGTGTGCCGACTATGAAAAATTTGCCGAACCAAGCTAGCACACGTCGAATACGTTATGGGTAAGTTGTGTATACGTTAAGAGCACGCTGAAAAACGATGAAGTATGCTGTCATATTTCGTGGTAGTCTCGTACGTCGTGAAATTTCAAGCATGCTAAATTTTACGACGTACTCGCCGTATGGCTCACACGTTCCGCTATGCTGGGAATAAGTTGTAGGACGATATGCGATCGTTGACACACTGACACAAGTTCCTTGTAAGTTACTCATAAGTCGAAACACGTCGAGGTAATATTTAGCATACCGAAACTTATTTTCTCCGTCAAGGCACATTTTCTTTTTTTCTCCTTGGCTCCGTGAAGGCACGTGACCAAATATCTGAAGTTGTTGTTGTTGTTTTTTTTTTTTTTTTTTTTTTTTTTTTAGTCTATCACGAATTTTAAAATATATTCAGACATTTGCTTTTAAGTTTCGACGTCGACGTGACAATATCCTCAAACAGAAAATATTCACAGAGGAGGACTAAGAATAAGACATGAGCAAACTGAAGAGGCAATCGACGTGATGTAACGGCACGTGACGAAATATCGGAAGTTATTGTTGTTGTTTTTGTTTTTTTTAAACGCTGCCATACGCCATTATACGGTAGCTGTAAATTAGAAACACGTTCAGTAAGTTTCTGTGGTCGTCTGGAAGACGTCAATCAAATACGTCTACATACGTCAGTATGCGTTGGAGGTACGTTACACATAGGTTCAAAGCACGTTACTCATAGGTTAGAAATAAGTGTTGGGTACGCTAAGCATTACCTCGACGTGTTTCGACTTATGAGTAACTTACAAGTAACGTGCCTCGACGTGTGTCAACGATCGCATAACGTGCCTCGACGTGTGTCAACGATCGTGTAACGTGCTAACAACACGTTACTCATAGGTTATAAATAAGTTTCGGTACGCTAATCATTACCACATGTTTCGACTTATGAGTAACTTACAAGTAACGTGTGTCGATGTGTGTCAACGATCGCATAACGTGCCTACAACTTATGGCCAGCGTAGCGGAACGTGTCAGTCATACGCTGGCATACGTCGTAACATTTCAAGCATGCTAATTTGAGGACAACCGCAAAGTACAACGATGAAAGCCAGCGTACTACGACGTATGGCAGTGTTTTTTCAGCGTGCTCTAACGTATACAAACTTACCATAACGTATTCGACGTGTGCCAGCGTTTTAGATAAATTTTTCCAATAAGTCGGCATACGCTGGCTAAATCGTCAAGGTGTGACAGCGCCTTTAAGCAGCACCAACGCTCTGCACAAAGTATGGTCCCAATGGATGGATGGATGGCAGTCCATGTCGAATCTCTCTTTCCTCCAGAGCGCAGTTAAATTGCCTCTGGTGGAGACCTCTTGCTCGAATACAATTCATGGTTTTCATGACCACATCCATAACATTATTAATTTTCAGGTATTTCCCCACACATCACTTCTTGGTGCAAAATGCAATGGAAATTCCAAAACTGTTGGCTTGGGGTGACAGTTAGAAATTTTTCTTTAAATTTTGCAGCTCCAGATTTCTTACCTACTATTGAGGGTGCCCCATCTGTGGCCATACTCACAGCTTGTGTCCAGTCCACACCTAATCTGTCTCGTGGTCTCACCAAATTGTCGAAGAGGTTATCAGCTTTTGATGTGTCTTTCATCGGCACCAATTCTATAAACTCCTCTGTTGTGTGCATATTTTCATCAACTCCACGAATGAATACTACAAGCTGTGCCACGTCAGTTACATCTGCACTTTCGTCAATTGAAATTGGAAATGCAGCAAACGACTTGGCTTTGTCCTGGAGTTGACTGTTCAAATCCTCAAGTAAATCACTGATTCTCTTTGCGACTGTGTTTCTTGATAGGCTTGAAAAGCTAGCCATTTATCGGAACAGACTAATTCTGCAGCTTTTAGCATGCAGTTCTTCATAAATTCTCCTTCCGAAAATGGTTTCGATGACAAAGCTATTTCGTGGGCAATCACACAGCTCTCATTAACTGCAGCTTCACTTGCTTGATGGGCATGTGTAAAGACTGATTGTTGCTTTTTCAACGACTGTGCCAATTCAAAAACTGTGTGTTCACGTAACTTTCCAGTATATTTATCATAATTCTCACCATGGTTTGCTTCATGAAACACATGACACTTTATCTATTTTCCTCGTCTTGGATAAAGACATCACATATTTTTGCCGTGGGGAGGAGAAAACCTGTGTTATCCGCATCCACGTGTTTCCACATCTTCACCTATGAACCGTTTGCTCTTATGGGGACCAAAAGACCTGGGTATAGGATATGGCGATATGCGTTATATAGGCTACTGCTGGACTTGCATCGGCAAAAACAAAACTCCCCTGGTTGACTAATACTCACCGACACCAATGTCAGGTGTGCCGCCATCTTAGAAACACAGTGCATTGTGGAATATCTTGTGCAACATTGAAAGGATACATTTTTTATTCTGAAAAACAATTATTTTGATAGAAGAATTAAAATTGTTCTTACAATACATTAGTCTACTTTCAACACATTTTATCCAATTCAATCTTAAAACAATACACAATTACAGTGTCTGTAGAAAGTCTAATCCCCTTTCAAAATGTTCACCTTTTGTTGCCTTATAGCCTGGAATTAAATTGCATTAAATCAGACTTTTTCCACCTTTATTTACACATCATAACCCCCAACTTCCACGTGAAAAACAAATATCCACAATTAATCAAAAATACAAAACGAGAATAACTTGGTTGGATAAGTTTCCACCCCCTTGAGTTAATACTAACAGTTAATACTTGGTGGAAGCACATTTGACAGCAATTACAGCTGTGAGTCTGTTTTCATAGGTCTGTAACAACTTTGTGCACCTTGATTGGGCAATATTTGCCCATTCTTCTGTCCAAAACTGTTCAAGCTCAGTCAAGTTGCATGGGGAGTGTTGATGGAGAGAAATATTCAAGTCATGCCACAGATTTTCCATTGGATTTAGGTCAGGACTCTGACTGAGCCACTCAAGGACATTCATCTTTTTGTTCGTTAGCTTTGTTCAGCTTTGGCTGTGTGGTTCAGTTCGTTGTCATGCTGAAAGGTGATTTACCAACCCAATTTCAGTTTTCTTGCAGAGGGCAGCAGGTTTTCTTGTTGGATTTTTCTGTATTTTGCTCCATCCATTTTCCCTTCTATCCTGACAAGTGCCGCAGTCCCTGCTGATGAGAAACATCCCCATAACATGATGCTGCCACCACCATGCTTCACAGTAGGGATGGTGTTCTTTGGGTGATGTGCTGTGTTGAGTTTGCACCAAGTGTAAAGTTTTGCATTAGGCCAAAAAGATCCATCTTGGTTTTATCAGACCACAAAACTTTTTGCCATGTGGCTTCAGAATCTCTGGAGTGTTTTTTTGCATACATCAAATGGGACTCAAGATGGGCTTTTTTGAGTAATGGTTTCCTTCTTACCACATTACTGTACAGGCCAGACTTGTGGAGTGCTTGGGATCTTGTTGTCAAATGCACACAGTGATCAGTCTTTAGCATGAAGGTAGCAGCTCTTTCAAAGTTGCTATTGGCTGTTTGGCGGCCTCTCTGATCCTTGCTTGGTCATCCAGTTTGGAGGTATGGCCTGATATAGGTAGGGTCTTGGTGGCACCATACACCTTCCACTTCTTAATAATTGTCTTGGCTTTGCTCCAAGGGATATTCAAGTCCTTTCAAATATTTCTATATCCATCCCCTGATCTGTGCGCTTCCACAATTTAATCCCAGAGGTCTTTTGAAAGCTCCTTGGTACTCATGGTTGAGTCTTTGCTGTGAAATGCACTCCCCAGCAGAGGAAACCTACAGGAACAGCTGATTTTATTCTGAAATAATCACAATCACTACAATTTAACACAGGTTGAGGCCAATTAACTTGGTGTTTGATTTTGAACGTGATTGGTTACACCTGAGCTCAGTCACAATTGCTATTATAAGGGGGGAGGACATTTATCCAACCAAGATATTCTAGTTTTGTATTTTTAATTAATTTTCTGAAATTTGTAGAATTTTTTTTCATTTGGAAGTTGTGGGTTACGATGTGTAAATGAAGGTGAAAAAAGTCTGATTTAATGCAATTTCACTCCAGGCTACAAGGCAACAAAAGGTGAAAAATTTGAAAGGGGGTGTAGACATTCTATCCGCAATGTATACATACACCGACAAAGCAGCCAAATACCGTAAGATTGGGAACGAACACGTACATTGCAGCATGCAATTCATAATTTTTTTTAATATCATGTACTATGGGTAATTTGACAAAGATCATCATCTCACGTTTGTAAAATCTGAGACCGCTGTAAATCACTGTCCTGAAATTTTTGGTGAGAACATTTCCATTTGCTCAAGTAAACTATACGATGCTTGCACAGCCCACGTCACTGCTTCAACATTGTAATTCAGCATGCGTAAACCTGAACATCTCTACCTACACGGGAAAGCTAGTTTGCAAATACGAAAGTACCTACAATATAAATAACTGACTGTTCATGCATAGTGGAAGTGGAAAAGGGGGCGTTTTCTGTACCGATTTTCATGAGCTTTCATTGGTGAACATGACCAAGATACATCATTTTAACAATACATTTTTCTAATCGCAGGAATACACGGTAACACAAATAGGTTCCCAGGTACCCGATCAGTCTGTGGGCCAGAATAAAGTGTTACATGGGCCTTATCTGGCCTCTTCTGTATCCGTCATGTCCATCCCATTCCTCCCCAACCCAAGTCTCCCTCTATTTTGGCCTTCAATTCCACTGTTAGTGCCCCCCACCCCTCACTCTTGCTTTTGTCCTGTTGCACCTTGATCCATTCAGTGTTATAGCTCTTTCACGAACCTTGAATCTAGACACAAAATAAACAGTCATGGATTGACAACCATTGTGCAGATTTGATGGGCCGAATGGTCTCTTTCTGTGTTGAAGTTCCTTGGAAGGGAAGTCCTCCATTATATATTGCATACCATAGTGTCTATCTGTGCGTGCATCTGTCTCTTGTTTACGGCAGCTGCTTCGCTCAGTGTGTTTGAAAAGCACAATATTCACTTTTGAAATGATGGGAGAACGGACATGATTAATGCTGAAGCCAAATTTTATTTCACAAGCACGATATTTTGTCCTCTTTTCAGACAAAGTTAACCTCCGCCACCCGATGTTGCACCACAATTTTGTAGTCGGCGGTATACGTATCAGGCCAAGTGGTCTTTGAGATTCCACATTTGCAAGATTGAGTGATGAGAAAAAACAGGTCATTTTATTCAACACACCATTTGACCATGACCTTTAAGAAAACAAAGAGTCCATCCAACAATTGGGACTATACTCTGTGCAGAGCATTGGTGCTATCTAAGCAGTCTCCTTGGCTATGGGGCACAATCCTGGACAGATCACCACTCCAACACAGGGTACCAGCAAGCTGGCACTCATTTTTCTTACCTCAGAAGGATGACAGGCAGAGTCAACCCCACCTGGTGTTAATTCAACAGCCGAGTGGGATTTGAACTCAGGATCCTAGGATCCCAAGCCCACCACCCTAGCCATTAAGCCAACACCAGACATTTTAGTGAAACCAAGAGTGCAACACAATTAACCTTGTTAAAGTCCATGAAATAATTTAAATTGATAGATTTAGTTAAATTTTTGCTGTCACTGCGGTCAGATACTTTTCTTCGTAAAATATAAGGGAAGAACAAGTCTGCAATGTCCTCAAAAGAATCATGAAGAAAGAAGGAAAAATAATAATAACCTGCTGGAGTATTAATTCAGGGGCCGAATATTAATTAAAGAATCTAATATTATCGAGAAAGTGAATGTAATACATTTTAATTAAATTACATAGTTCAGAAATAATTGGGTTTTTGATTTTTCAAACAGTATGGTTGGAGTTGGGATGACAGGATAGCCTAGAGGTGTGTGCACTCGACTTTGAGCTGTCAAGCCTGGGTTCCAATCTCAACCCAGCAATAAACTGTCACCCTGGTATTTTGCATGCAAGGCAAGGCATCAATGTGTGCACCCTCCATCAGAAGGACATTAAAGCAAGGATGGCATATCTGCCAGCACCTTAAAGATCTCATTGCTAGTAGACCTTAAATATCCGTTTGGGATCTTTTGCGAAGGCCAGAAAGCGAGTTATCCCCACCACCCTGAAAAATGACAAATTCCTGCCAAGACTGACTGTTGGAATGGCAATGGCAAACTACCCAGCACAATCCTTACCAAGAGACTACTACATTAACACCAACACTCTCTCAAGAATATTATACATTGATGATGATTATGATATTTGCCAGTGATAGCTGGAACATCACAAAAATTAACGTTCCTGCAGTCATGAATTGCCAACTGTCAAAGAATCAACAAGTGCTGCCTTTCAGGTAGTATCTAAATAGTGATTTCCTTCCAGGTAATATGAACAAAAATTACTTTAAGTTTATCATTTGCTTCGAAGGAATGCATTACAAAATACTCAAGTTGACTATTTTGTATTTAAAAGAACTGCTTTGATTGCCCACTTGTTTTACATGCCAACATTTCTTGGAGTAATGTTACATGACAGATTAATGCTGTCTCTCTTTCTCATCGAAAGTTATTGCTCATAAAGTTTGTACAGTATTGACCATTGAGAAATATGTAAGTGTAGCTTATGACTTCAGTGATGTGTGGTTAAAATCCTGGTTCATTTATTATATATTTTTTTATACAATATGCAAGAACAAGAGTTGAAGATATATTTCAGGTTATTTGCTTTGCAAACCTGAAAGATCTTTCTAAATTTCCAGATAGCTTAAAAATGCTCGAGCTTAGTCTCTAGGGGGGTTGAATCGCCAGTTTTGAGGAAATAAAATGAAGCACAACATAATGTGTAAAGTTCATGCCAAAGTCATGTAAGGTTTTTGACATCTAATGAGGTCAAAGATGACACCTTGACATCTTGCATCCACTACCAAGCGAATCTTTATCAAGACGAGTGAGGGATGCAAGACTAGTACTCCTCATGAGGTAAGGTCTGCCTTCTTAATGAGAACAAAACAGATATTCTGGAGACAAAATCAAAAGCTGTATTCCATCCATGATCCATGATAAAGCCAAAAGTAGAATGCAAAATCCTGTTCTAAAGAGTACACCATTCAAGGTAAGATCATCTGACAATTACCTGTCCAAATTAAATGATATATGTGCAAAGTCCATTATGGATCGTCAACTTACAGTCAACTAAGAATGCACGCATTTAATCAAAATCTTGATTTTGTCATTTGTAGATAGTTTACCCCAAGAGCAGAGCCTAAAATGCAATAATGTTCTGCAGATGGCTTTAATGGATTTAAAATTCAGTCCGTCCATCCTACAGTCACCACATTTTAAATTCACCATTACTGACGCTTTCCTAATTTAAGTTCTGAGCTCAGTAGATCCCTGAGGATCTCAAATCAACTTCTAACAAATAACAATTATCGACAAATACAAGAGACTCTCATTAATACAAACAAATATGTGAGAAGAATTTTGATGGGAAAATTGCAACAACAAGAAAAATTTACTTCTATTTTTTATTATTGCTATTATGTATAAAAATTCAATGCAAAGACCCCATCACCTTGCTCTTCCATGAGGCTAATCGATCTTAGGTCGATACTTGGACAACAAATGGCAATAAAATATTTTATATTTCTTGTTCATTATTGAGAGTATACATTTGCAGAATTCATAGATCCATGATTAGGAAGAAATGTTCGATCCATGATAAGGGATAAGGGAGAAATGTTAATATTGAAAATGCTCTTTCAGCAATTGCAGAAAATGAGAGAAATGTTCAGAATTTTCAAACATCATAACCTTAAACCAGGATTATTCCTTACCTTAAACCCTAACTATTAATAACAACCCACCACCTTGTATATGTGCACATTTAAACAGACAATTTTAAAGCTACATTTCCCTACTTAATCACATCAAAATTGGCTAACTACTCATACATGGACCATACCACTCCATACATTTATACCTCTTCTAAGGTTATTACCCATCATAAAATAAATTATATGTTTTATTTATTTAAATTAATTATTATTAATATTATTAATACATAATTTATAATAATATTGTTTTTTATATATTGTTTAATAAAATTTATAATATTTTTAATTTTAATAATTATAATAATTTTAATTTTTAAATAATTTGTAATTTTTGATTTAATAAAATATAATTTTAAAATGTTTTAAATTTATTTTTATTTGTAAGTTTTATTATTAATATGAATATTATTATATTAAACTATATAAAAAATAAATAAAAATATATTTTTTAATTATTATAAATATAAATTAATTAATTTTTGAAAATGTATTTATAAAATTTTTTTTTTTGATATATATATTATTTATTAATAAATTTTATTATATTTTTTTTTTATATAAATAAAATTTTATATAATATAAATTATAATTATATAAAAATTATTGAAATTATAATTTTATATTTATATTTTATTATTTATTAATTATAAAAAATTAAAATATTTTTATTTTATTTATTTAAAAAATGTTTATATGTTAATGATTAGTTTAATAAAATAAATAAATTATTTTATTTTTTTGATAATTAAAAATTTTTAATTTATTATAATATAATTATTTAATTTATAAAATTTAAAATATAATATTAATATTTAATTATTTGTATGTATTATTTTAATTGATATTTATAAATTTTTAAATTAATGTATTAAATAATATTTTAATGTTAATATATAAAAAAATTAATAATTCAATATTAATAAATTATAAAAAAATAATATTAAATATATTTTAAAATAATTTTTTAATATTGTAATATTTTTAAAATTATTAATTTTAAAAAATAATATAATTTAATTTTGTAATTAAAAATTTAAAATTTTTAAAACATTATATATGATGCTAATGAAATTTAATTATATATAATATAATATATATTATTATGATTTTTTAATACTAAATAATTAAAATTTATTTTATTTAAAAATTTTTAATATAATATATTTATGAAATTTATTTATTACAAAAAATAATTTAATAATTATTATTATAATTTATAATTAAATTAATTGGTTTAAATAAAATTTTAAAAAAATATTTTAAAAATATATAATAAATTAATAATAATAATTTTAATATAGCAAGTTTTTATTTAATTATAAAATTATATAAATTTTTAAATTTTTAGAAAAGTTGATAAATATAAATTATTTTAAAAATTTTAATTATAAAAAAAAAGTATAATTAAAATGTTTTGATATTAATAAATAAAAATATTAATAAATAATTTATTTATTATTATTAACTTTGATATTGATTTAAATATTTTAAAATAATTTATTAATTTAATTAGTAATGTAAAAATAAATAATTTGATTAAAATTAAATAAAAGTTTTTAAGAAATATATAAATAAATTTTATTTATTGTCTAAATAATATTATGAGATAAAGAATTGTATGTATAAAATGTATGATATTCTATGGGGTGTAAGTGATTCAAGGATAGTAAGGGATGAGGAAGGAGTTGAAGAGAGAGAAGAGGAGGAAAAGAGAAGAGAGAGAAGGAGGAGAGGGAGAAGAGAAGAGAAGAGAGAGAAGGAGGAAGAGGGAGGAAGAGGAGAAGAGAGAGAAAGAGGAGAGAGAGAAGAGAGAGAAGAAAGAGAAAGAGGAAAGGGAGGAAGAGAGAAGAGAGAGAGGGAGGAAAGAAGAGAAGAGAGAGAGGGAGGAGAGGGAGGAAAGAGAGAGAATGAATAAATATCAAAATATGGAACCGGTGAGATTAAAAAAAAGATTGGTTGTATTACAGAAAATAACTCAACCCACCGAGGAGGAAAACAAAGAATTGACAAGTCTATTTGCAATACTTTCGACAAGACTATTGGACATCGTTTTCAGGGAGAGGATATTCATTTAATTAAAGTTTTTCATTTTTTTTTCTTAAATAAATGGAGGAGAGAGTGAAGGCATTTCTGAGGATTATTTATGTTTAAAAATTAAGATTCAAATGTGCATGTTGGAAACTAAAAAGGTTTTTTGCACTCTGCAGGAATTTTCTCATAAATAAATGAGTTATTGTCTCAAATGTAAAAAGAAACTAAATACTAAAAATATTTCATATATTAAAAGTAAAATAACAGGGTTATCCAAAAAGGTATATGTTCGGTGTGTGGTTCAAAAAAAAATCAATTATCTCCAAACACAAACTCGGAGGAGATATACAAAAAGTTTTTATCAGGAAGTAAATTTACAACTACTGGAATACCAGGGGAATTAATCTTCCAGGGTATTCTTTCTGTGGTCCAGGCACAAACTTAGATAAAAGATTAGATGAGGCAGACAATCCTAAATCCTGGAGTAAGCCTATCAATAGAGTTGATGAAGTGTGCATGAGAACACGATATTGATTATGGGAATACCACAACTTTGGAAGAAAAGCATGAAGCCGATAGAGAAATGTTGTATAATTTGTCTCTGAATACAAAATCCACCTTGAGAGAAAAAGTTGATAGGTTCATCGTGAAGAAGATGATCAGTGCTAAATTGAAACTTGGACTTGGAAATTCAAAAAACTTATAGGCTCTAATGATGTCATTAAAGACTGAAGAGCAATTAGCTGATGAATTACATAAACCAATATTCACAAAGTTTCGTAGAAGGAAAGGTTTATTCCAAGGAAGTTGATTATATCTGGTCCGCTGATTTGATTGAACTCAATAATGATAAGGGGTACAAGTATGCTTTAACCGTTATTGATTTGAGGAGTAGATACGCGTGGGTTGTCCCATTAAAAAACAAAACAGGTAATACTCTTATGTTAGCCTTTCAACAGATATTAATAAAGTAAGAGAAAACCTAAAAAATTGTGGACTGATGGTAAGAGAGTTTTATTAACAAGACATTTATGAATTTTCTAAAAAATAACAGTATTACATTATACAGTACCTTTAATGAAGGAAAGGCGGTTGTTTTTGAC
Organism: Eptatretus atami; assembly: GCA_035128595.1. Taxonomy (NCBI): domain Eukaryota; kingdom Metazoa; phylum Chordata; class Myxini; order Myxiniformes; family Myxinidae; genus Eptatretus; species Eptatretus atami. The sequence goes on along the minus strand of CM068962.1, from coordinate 82,121,670 downwards.
GTTTAATCGTACCTTAAAAGAGAGACTGTATAAAAAATTCACAACAACTCGGTTCACAACAATGGTTATCTTTTTTCAGGATATTGTGGATAAGTAATAATAAACATTCATACGTCAACAATATGAAACCATCAGAACATTTACAAAATTAAAATATGAAAAGAGATTAATGTCAGAAACCTAAGATTCAAAGTTGTTGATATCGTAGAAAATATACAGGTGGAAATCTCATTTTGAAAAAAGGTTTTCGTAACGATGGACTAACGAACTTTTAAAAATTGTTTCTGTAACCTACGCCACCTCATCACCGATAGGTTACATTATGAGATTAATATAAGTATAATATTAATGAATTGAGTTAAAGTGGCAACCCGAGATAATCGGTAGAGTTACCTTTCAACTTTCTCACTTCCACAGGAACTCTAACAAAAGCACAAACTAAGCCAGATTATAAACTTACCCGGTCGGGCTCATATGAGGTTGGAGCTTTAAATGGTTTGGATCTTTTGACTTTCTTACTCCTTTTTAAAGTCTCTATACTCATTACCACACACCGTTGTGGACACTCCGAGGTCGCTTATTATTTAAAACGTTATTCATCACATCGCTTGTTGAATGTGCGGACATCTCTTATTGATCCTAGTGACCCATTTCCAAACACAGTATATAACCTCAACTGAAATCAGCTCATCACCCTAGTCTGCCTTACTTTTGTTTGTTACTCGTTTTGATAGTGTCTCGCTTAACATAGAGCAGTAGGAGAGTATAAACAACGAATTTAACTTTTTAAAGACTCAATGGTTGAACCCTCCCCAGGGACACCAAGATAATGAATCACAACATATCGCATAACGTCTCTCACAGGGGACTTGATAGAAACTGTTATGCGTTTGTTTGGTGGGATATGTGTACGGCAGCTGGGTGGACGTATTAAATATGATGATGCGTAATGAAGGGGGCTGATCGAGAATCCGAATAGCACAAATGAATTCCTCCTAACGTGGACATAAGTCAACAAAGGCCAGGACTTAAACTTTATGGATAATAGTGGATGTCAGTCCGCTTGTGCAGTGGGGACGTTCTTACAGATCTGTGAACTCGCATAACACAGAACTGCGGCTCTCCACTCCTGATCCACTAGGGTATTACTATCCATGGTTCTCCGTTCCTTATATCTTTTGTTTCTTTATGGTGGGTACTTGGGACCGAGATTCGAGTTGATGGCTGTGCAGTGGGGAAGTAAAATGGGCGGGCCTAAACGGGGAACAGCGCTTCTTAGGAGGTGTGAAACCAAAACGACAAACACATCGGCGACATTTCTTTCACTCAACTGATATTGTCTCCTCAGTTTGAGGCCTTAGGTCTTTTGTTGGTTTGTTGTGGTGCTAGTAGCTTGGGTAGGGTTTGTGTAAGGGTGTTGTTGTGATATTGTGTGATCTCCCAAGTGCGGTACGACACTAACATGTCGAGAGTTCAAACTTCCCTTCTATACCTTACACACTGTCCTTTATTCGTAAATTGAAGATATTCCACCACTTATATCCTCATTTTTTCTGCCACTTTTTTTTCTAGTGCTTTCACTTTGCCCTAGAATTACCCAATTCTTCTTTTCAGGCTTTTCAGGTTTGATGATGTAGAATTGAGCCGAGAGGAGGGAGACGTTTAAGTTTGGGGTCTGGGACACGGGCTTTCTCTAATTCTGCCGGAGATAACTAGGGGTTATCAGATAAATAATTAAATTTTTAAATATTATATCCGCTTTTTTTATATTCTGTCGTTCCTCTTGCTTCAATAATTCTGGTCTTTTCAGGCCTTTCAAGGTTTGATGATGTAGAAAGGGGGAGTCAGAACTTCTTGATAGGAAGGGTTTAGGATCTCCCAAAAAAGTAGTGGTCGCCATATAATCACCAGTAACTCACACAACCAATTAAAACCACACACACCAAACTTTCCAAGTCTCCAAGGTAATAACCACATTCCTGTTGAGTTTCCAAGATATCGTATCAAGTTGTTAGTTATCAAAGCAGAACCCACATTTTCAAGTCTCCAAGGTATAACACAATTCCTAGTTGAGTTTCCAAACCAATCCCGTATCACATTGTGAGTTATCAAGCCAGAACCCACATTTCAAGTGCGGTCACTCGGATACACTTTCACGCAAGATTACCAGCTATAACCAATTCCGTAGCCCAAGACTCCAACGGGTAGAACAGCAATTATTCCAGAAATATTGTGGGTTTCAGTGATCAGATCTCACATAGTCATATCGCTGGGTGAATGGACCAGACTGTGGATGGGCCCAAGACAATGGAATCCCTGCTAAACCATTTTATCCCAAAATTTGTCAGATTTAGGGGCTAATCTTGCTCAGTGATAGGAGGTCTCCCATGAGTAGCCGGGGATAGGACAGAGGACCATGCGAGTGTGGACTTACGGGCATCAAGGACAGGCACTCGACATTTTCGCAATTTTTGAGAGGGGTTTCACCAAAGAAGAAAAACTGATAGATCTAACTAACATACCGTAGAAACACCATAAATTACTGGTGGCTATCCTGGTTTCAGGATTCGCAGACGAAATCTCCATTTTTCTCTTCTTCTCCAAATTTTGAGTGGGTTTCAGTGATCGAGATCCCCATCCATTCTCACACAGCCATAAGCGCATAGTATAGGGCTGCCGGTTTACCGTCTCAACGTTGCGGTAACTGTGGATACATAACCATAACACGGAAGGCAAGTGGGGGTTTCCATTTATCTTGGTATTTTTTTTTTCGTCATCTGGTTCCCATCACACTCATTTTTGATTAACCATTTTTTTTTATCCCCAATTATTGTTGAGTGGGACTTTCTTCTGGTTTGGTTCAGCTAAATGTAAAGAACATTCCTATCACTACTAACATAGTAGTAATAACGCTACACGTGTGGGACGTATTACACATGCTAATATTTTAAAATGTGTAAAAACTTTCCATAAATTTTTTCCAAAATGGTTGCTTGAAATGAGTTGTGTGAGGCTACAAGAGGGGTAAGAATTTAATTTTTTTTTTTTTTTTTTACTTTTATTTTTTATTTTTTTTTTATACTGTGCGCGGACTTTTTTGTAAAATTTTTTTAGGCACAAAGACTTGATCTACATATTTTTACCAATAATATTTATCATATGAGTAAAATTAAAATATAAATACAGATCAGGATATAGTATATAAATAACATCTTATTAGCTAGGCAGCATCATACCATGGACTTTGGTATTATTCGATAACTAAGAGCGGGCGGATAACTGGTTTTATATGTCCTTGAATAAACACTCCGCTCGGATGGAAAAGATAGCAGATAAAATGTTCTGCAATTGGGGTTTGAAAGTAATAATAACAGCTGAAGGATACTTTTCTTTTTTACAGGAAATTTTTTGCTTGGTCTCATCCCAACTAAACTATCAAACTCGCTCCTCACAGCTTCGCCAATCTCGTTTTACCCCAAAAAACGCCAGGGTCAAACCACAAAAGAAAAAAAAAAAGACATAAAAAAAGAACCAATCAAAAAACATAAAAACAAAAATAACAAGAAAACAAAAAAAAAACTGACCGGTTGACTGGACGAAGCGAATAAAAAAAAAAATTAAAAAATTAATGCGGTAAAAACATTGCGTCGGATTGTATTCCTACACTGCGTATAAGCTGGGCTGGCATTGATAGGAAATCGGCAAAGGTATGACACTTGTTCAAGCGTGGGGTTAGGTTAATCGGACTGAATGTTCTTGGAGATAACATCGCAAAAAAGGGAATGCCGTAAGGAAGTCACATATCGGCGAAAAAAACGGCATAAAGGAACAATCAATTAAAACTAATTACAAATTAGGCCTATTGTCCTTAGTTGTACAGGACGACCGATATAAATTTAGGAATAAAAGCGGAATCAAGTATTATAAGGAGTTAAAACAAATCCGCGAAATCATTGCTGATCGTCTAGGATTATATTCATAGAAAGATTAATAACGAAAGATCCCAAAAACCTCCAGGGCGAAAGGTGAACCGCCGATAATGTGAGGAGGATGACATGTGTAAAATAATGTATACATATAATATATATATTAATAAAAATAAAAAATAAAAATATAAATATATATATTAAAAAAGTAATATACTCAATTAAACTTATATACATTTTTTTTTTTCTCCTTTATTAAGGTTTTTTTTCAGGCATTTTTGTGCTGGCGGTCTCACCAAAACGTATGTATATTAATAACTAACTTACTATCTTTGGGTTTTGGGTGGTCATTTGGGTCAGTAATCCAACTACTTCATGCTGACTGGTTTAATGTATGACGAATCAGTTCACGTTATCTGGGGTGGGATGTCTATTCCGGTTCGCGATTATCATGACATAATGTAGCTGATCTTTTTTATTACAAACGACAGCCACATAACAAAATCTATATTCGAGGCGGGTCACTCCACCAGGAGAACGATAAAAATATGAAGAATGGAGCAAAGTAAGAAGTCCTAGTGGAACTGGGCACATTACATCACGAAACACATAAAAAGCGGTATGATGTCATTTATTCGTATTTCAGCATACAATAATTCCTAGTGAGCAGAAAATTTTAATCAATGTTCAATTAGATTAAATGTGATTTAATTATTAAAATGCAAGTCTCAAAATGCTTAATCAAACTGAAAATAGGAAAATAAAAACTCTTAACCGGCGGAAACCAGTCAACAGATAAGAGTTTTTTTGAAAGATCCAATTGATCAAGTTGTAGGTTTGTTCCAATACAAGTAGTTTCAATCTTTCCACAGGAAACCCCAAAGTCATTCCCACTCAAGGTCTCGCTCGTTCTGGTGGGTCTTTGGTCGCTCACAGGTTTTCACCAGTCATCATTTTCGCCCAATTTTATGTTGTATTGGCCAAAAAAAATCGGTTATTTTCCAGATACATTTTTATTTTCTGTGCAGAGAAATAATAATGGGTATTGGGAATGTAAGTTATTTTTTTAAATTATTTAAAGGGGAGTCGATGTTTAAAAGGACTGAAAATAGGGGCCGAAATAATAGATCTATACCCTCAACAGATAATCCACGCGTTTGAATCCGCCCAATTCTTCAAACTTTTTGTAAGTTTGTGTCCATACAAGTCATCAAGAGAGTTTCCAGGCAAGCTCAGCACTATGTTAGTGGCCACCTCCTCATTAGTAAAAGATAAAAATATGAGGTCATTGTTCCTCTAACATGGAGCCGCCCCGCGCCTGAATTAGGTCTAATTATAGAGCCAATAAAAATGACTGGTGGAGCTTTCAAGTACCAACATAACGCAGGGGTTGTCAGTGTAAGTTCCCTGTGAAGTATTAATAAATCCCCTGGGACAAGCTCGGCAGGCGATTGCCAATATAAATTAAGTCGTTTTCGAAACAAAAGGTTTTTGTCCAAAAACCAATAGATTACAAAATTCTGTAAAAGGATATTTGTCTCATACCGCTTTAGGGATAGAAACATGTTTAGTATCTTTGTGAGTCAGAAAGATCCGAACTGGACAATCGCATAGTACCAAGAGTTAGAGCCAGTAACTGTAGGCGGGTTGGTCTTAAGAAAAAGTGCCGCTGGTTTGATGGCCGGAGCTCTTAGGGGAAAGTGGGCGTGGCTCCCTATGAACAATACCTCACGAAAGTGGGCGGTTGCTCCCCTTTTCATTCATGTTAACTGTGGGGGTGTTCCAGAACCTAGAGCTTAATGAAAAGTAGGTGGAGTAGGCTTAGCAAATAGTCAAAGGCGTAAGGTTGAGGAGAAGCCTTTAAAAGAAAAAGTAGGACAAGGGTTGCGTAAAATCAATGACCAACGTAGAGGTGGGCATTATGAAAAAGTGGGCGGGCTAGGAAAAAGTGGGCGGGGCTTAATGGAAAAACAAGTGGGCGGGCTTAGGAAAGTGGGGCGGGGCTTAGAAAAGTGGGGGGCCAAGGGGGGCTTATGAAAAGTGGGGCATAGGCGGCCGGCATATCAAAAAATAATCTGAGGTCTCAGAGGCTGTCAGATTGAGATCCGGGAATGGTAAGCACCCAGAAGTTTATCAATTTCGTAATGGCACATAAAGGGTATCTTGAAAAATCAATAGCATAAAGATCAAATTGTTTTAATTTTTAAAATATTTTATGTTATTGGCGATTGATTATTGTGGCCACACCTAGTGGTAGTAGAATGGGAATTAGGAGAACGCCAATTTATCACGGGGAGGGAATCATGAGAATGGTTTCACGACAAATCTTTATGACGGTCAAGGGTCATGAGTGAGCCTTATTGGGATCTATAAACGAGATATGACCCATCGGCCCATTGGTTATGTTGAAAAAACAGAGTGGTCCCTAGGTTTAAAAGGGGAAAGACAATAAATTATACCTGAGGATAAAAGGGGGTGGTAATTTTAAAGGGGAAAAAAAAAGTGAATCGGAAAATCCCCCCATGTCATTTACATGGGTGAAAAGTTGAGCCAAAGAATCAGTATATCGGGCCGGTGGGAGCTCTACTTGGCGGGATCTTACATGCAATAGATCCCCACACCTCAGTTGCGTCCAAACAGTGGCGAGAGCCGTTCCTCGAAGCAATGTTATGCCAGACTACATTCGCTGGAAACTTCTCTGCTGCAGATATGGATTTTATGTATTTATCACATACTAGCAGAGCAAAAACTTCCATTTCCTGCCGTTTTATACAGAGCGACCCTTCTGGTTGAAATACCACAGCACTGCAACATGTTTTCTCCTCTGACGCATACCTTTTATTTGGGTGGTGTATCAGGCAACTGACAAAGCTCTCCTTTCACTGGCCTTAGGTATATGAGGGAGTCACATGAGGTGACTTCGGCTATCGCGGGTGGTTTATCCTCGGTTTCCTCCGGTTTTCCATCATAATTAAGTAGTACGGAGTAAGAAATGAGAATCCGTCGTCAATAAGCGAAATACCCTTGAGTATGCGTTGAACCAATCAAACAAAAAAACAATGACCGTTTAATGTTGAAAAAATAATCTGTGATCACCAAAGTCATGTAATGTATGCTAATAACCAACAAGCATGAATTTGCTACACATCCTGGGTTAAAATTGCATGGCAATTATTAAACAGGGAATAACCAGTGATGTCAGTTTGCAACATTGATTCGTTTTTTGCTCTTAAATTAATAACACAAGAAGCTTGGCAAATGCTACATGCTTAATTTGATCGGCCAATGATCATCCTTTTACTGGAAAAGAAATCTATATGACAGTTATTAAACACATCCACAAAGTCTTGAAACTTGTTTTTCAGTTTCTTCAAAATTGACTTCTCCTGACATCTCTGGTTTTCCCGTTGTGGTCTTCATATATATATATACATAACATATATATATACATAAACATATATATACATAAACATATATATACAGTGGGGAGAACAAGTATTTCATACACTGCCGATTTTGCAGTTTTCCACTTACAAAGCACGTAGAGGTCTGTAATTTTATCATAGGTACACTTCAACTGTGAAAGACGGAATCTAAAACAAATCCTGAAAATCACATTGTAGATTTTTAAAAATAATTTTGCATTTTAATGCATGAAATAGTATTTGATCACCTACCAACCAGTAAGAATTCCGGCTCTCACAGACCTGTTAGTTTTGTCTTTAAGAAGCCCTCCCATTCTCCACTCATGACCTGTATTAACTGCACCTGTTTGAACTCGTTATCTGCATAAAAGACAGCCGTCCACACTCAATCAATCAGACTCCAACCTCTCCACAATGGGCAAGACCAGAGAGCTGTCTAAGGACATCAGGGACAAAATTGTAGAAATGCACAAGGCTGGGATGGGCTACAGGACAATAGGCAAGCAGCTTGGTGAGAAGGCAACAACTGTTGGCGCAATTATTAGAAAATGGAAGAAGTTCAAGATAACAGTCAATCTCCCTCGGTCTGGGGCTCCATGCAAGATCTCACCCGTGGGAGCCTCAATGATCATGAGAAAGGTGAGGGATCACCCAGAACTACATGGCAGGACCTGGTCAATGACCTGAAGAGAGCTGGGACCACAGTATCAAAGAAAACCATAAGTAACACACTACGCCGTCATGGATTAAAACCTGCAGCGCACGCAAGGTCCTCTGCTCAAGCCAGCGCATGTCCAGGCCCGTCTGAAGTTTGCCAATGACCATCTGGATGATCTAGAGGAGGAATGGGAGAAGTCATTGGTCTGATGAGACCAAAATAGAGCTTTTTGGTTTAAACTCCACTCGCCGTGTTTGGAGGAAGAATAAGGATGAGTACAACCCCAAGAACACCATCCCAACTGTGAAGCATGGAGGTGGAAACATCATTCTTTGGGGATCTTTTCTGCAAAGGGACAGGACGACTGCACCGATTGAGGGGAGATGGATGGGGCCATGTATCGCGAGATCTTGGCCAACAACCTCCTTCCTCAACAAGAGCATTGAAGATGGGGCGTGGCTGGTCTTCCAGCATGACAACGACCCAAAACACACACAGCGGCAACTAAGGAGTGCTCCGTAAGAAGCATCTCAAGGTCCTGGAGTGGCCTAGCCAGTCTCCAGACCTGAACCCAATAGAAAATCTTTGAGGGAGCTGAAAGTCTGTGTTGCCCAGCGACAGCCCCGATACCTGAAGGATCTGGAGAAGATCTGTATGGAGAGTGGGCAAATCCCCTGCTGCAGTCTGTGCAAACCTGGTTAAGAACTATAGGAACGTCTGATCTCTGTAATTGCAAACAAAGGTTTCTGTACCAAATATTAAGTTCTGTTTTTTCTGATGTATCAAATACTTATTTCATGCAATAAAATGCAAATTAATTATTTAAAAATCATACAATGTGATTTTCAGGATTTTGTTTTAGATTCTGTCTTTCACATTGAACTGTACCTATGATAAAAATTAACGACCTCTACGTGCTTTGTAAGTGGGAAAACCTGCAAAATCGGCAGTGTATCAATACTTGTTCTCCCCACTGATATATATAACAGTCAACCCCGCTTTATCGCGGTTCAACTATCGTGCCCCCGGTTCATCGCGGGTTTTCCCTTGGAACGTAACTAATTTTTTTGCGGATTCCCCCAGTACATCGCGGTAATAATATATAAATATAAATTATTTAAGCAATAAATTATAATGCGTGGTGCTCGACCAGTCACACAACACACGAGACAAAGTTTCGCTTGTGAACTTCGAATATTTTCTACGTTTTTTCTCTCCAAGCCCCACAATGCCGCCCAAACGCCCTGCACCTTCTAAGGCTTCTGGCAAGGAACCGAAGCGCCAGAGGAAGGTCCTGACGCTCCAGGAGAAGTTAAGGTGCTCGATATATGCTTCGGGAAGGAAAAGGTTTGCCGCGCGTTGGACGAGCACTCTGTCATACCCAGCACCTCAAAACCGACCAGACCAGACGAGTCGATCTCCGGCACCTCAAACCCAATCACTGCCAACCGACCAGACCAGACGAGTCGATCTCCGGCACCTCAAACCCAATCACTGCCAAACCGACCAGACCAGACGAGTCGATCTCCGGCACCTCAAACCCAATCACTGCCAAACCGACCAGACCAGAGAGTCGATCTCCGGCACCTCAAACCCAATCACTGCCAAACCGACCAGACCAGACGAGTCGATCTCAGGCACCTCAAACCCAATCACTGCCAAACCGACCAACCAACGAGTCGATCTCCGGCACCTCAAACCCAATCACTGCCAAACCGACCAGACCAGACGAGTCGATCTCAGCACCTCAAACCCGATTACTCCCAAACCGACCAGACCAGACGAGTCGATTTTGGGGAGGCGTCCATTCATCGCGGATTTTCACTTAGTGCGGGGAGGTTTGGAACGTAACCCCCGCGAGAAACGGGGGATTACTATATATATATATATTAATATTATATATATTATATATATATTATAAATATATTAATATATATCAGTTTGGTCAATTGACAAAACTTCAAAATTGATCATTTGACATTTCACATCACAAAAACTTTAGTATGGTCTTGCAAGGTAACAAAATATTATCGGATTTCCCAAAAATAATTTTCAGGTGTACAGTCATCCAAGAAAAAAAAGGATCTAGATGTGCAAATTTAGCATTTTTTTCATTTTATAGCACAAAACTCTATTCTACAGTGTTGTCCAGCAAGGCCAAATATGATTACAGTATATCCCAATTTTTTTCAAGTGTACAGTGTGTTCCAGAAGAAAGTATCACTTTGTGGAACTATCACCACCTTATATTGCCCAACGACGGTAGGCTGAGATGGGCACTACCACCCCGAGTGTGGAGTGCCGATTCTAATTCTCATAATAAGGGTTTGTTAAAAAGTTGATGACAAAAGCTGAAATGGTAAAAAGAAAAGAAAATGTTATAAAACAAGGACAAATGTGTCCAAGAGCCACGTCCTAAAGGTTTTGTCTTCACAAGAAGAAGAAGAAGAAGAAGAAGAAG
>CM068962.1:82087946-82103288 GCA_035128595.1 Eptatretus atami | reverse complement strand
TAAAGACCTTCCTTTTGCATGTGAGAAAGAAACCCCAAGAAAGAATGTGTTAAGTGTTTCATAATTTATCAATTAAAATTTTATTAAATTTAAATATTTTTAACTAATTTTATTGTAAATAATATATATTTAAGGCAAATCAACAGAAAAGTTATTACAACATTCTATGATAAAGAGGGATATGTTTTGCATCAGAGAAGCTTAAAACAGTTTTGAGAGAAGGATTGAGAGTAGCTAAAACTCATAGAGTTTTAAATTTAAACAAAGTCCTTGGATGAAAAAGTATATTAAATTCAATACAGATATGAGAGCAAATACAAAAGTAAAATTTGAAGGGGATTTCTATAAATTGATGAATAATGCTGTCTTTGGAAGACAATGGAGAATGTTAGAAACAGGCAAAACATTAGATTTGCAACATCTTGGAAAGAAGCTTCGAGATTGATAAATAAACCAAGTTTTAACAGAGAAGAGGTTTTTTCAGAGAACTTTTCTGCTATTCATATGGAAAAGGAAAGTATTGTAATGGATAAACCAATTTATATTGAACAGCAGTTCTTGATTTATCAAAGATATTGATGTATGATTATTTGTATAATGGCTTAAAGAAAGAGTATGGTGAAATGTTTCATTGTTGTATATGGACACTGATAGTTTTATCCTAGATATAAAAACTGATGATGTTTAAAAGATATGAAGAAAAATATTGGAGTATATGATACAAGTAATTTTAGTAAGAAGAGCGAGTTATTTTCCAAAAGAATGAAAAGGTTATTGGTAAGTTTAAGGATGAGTTGGGTGGAAAAGTAATGAGTGAGTTTATTGGATTGAGAGCAAAGGCATATGCTTATAAGTATGGTGATCAGGATCAGATTGATAAGAGGTTAAAGGGAATAAAGAATATGTAATAAGAAATCAAACTTTTAGAAATTATTATAATTGTTTGATGAATAAGAAAGAAGAATATAGGAAAATGAATACAATAAGAAGTTATAAACATAACATATATAGTGAAGAAGTAAATAAAAGGCATTAGGAGCCTTTGATGATAAGAGATTTATTTTAGATAATGGAATAATTGTGTTCCATATGGATATTGTATGAAAGAGTATTAGAATAGATTGTGTTTTAACAATGGGAAGATGGGTTAGGGGTTTTTAAGGGCTACCGCCGCGTTTTTTCACAAATATAAATGGTTAACCAAGTATTAATCAAACTAAAGAGTGGAGAAAATCTCAATCTTGGTATATAAATGGAAAACAAATGAATGTGAAAAATATCAAATAAGTCTTATTGAAAAAATAACGAAAACAAAGGTAAATAAAACAAATAAGCGAATCATTTAAAAACTAGTAAGTTAGAGGATGTAAAGAAAAAAAATAAATATCCTTCAATGGACTGAAAACTTCGATGGTTATCAATTGAACAATGGAAAAACATTTACTATAATCTCAAAATGATATGTGGCTCAGGAGGTGGTCAGATGAGATCATTAAGAGAAGTTTATCATTTCGTAATGGCACAAAAGGGGTATCTTGAAAAATATAAAGATTCAAATGTTTTGTTTTTAAATATTTTAGATGGGGATTATTGTGCAAAGAAAATTAAACTATTAAAGGAATATGAGAATGAACAAATCTTTATCGGTTCAATGAGTGAGCTAAACAATATGCATTGGTTATTTGAAAAAGAGTGTCCCTAGGTTAAAAGGGGAGACAAATAAATATACCCTGGGATAAAAGGGGGTGTAATTTAAGGGAAAAAAAAAGTGAATCGCTGAAAATCCCCCATTCATTTACATGGGGAAAAGTGAGCCAGAATCAGTATATCCACCCTACTGATGTAGGTAATTTACTGATGTGGATCTATTAATTGCCAATTGTTTGTTCTGCATTACCGGAGTCAGTTTAACTACAGCCGGGGTTGTAGATTCACCTTTTGGAAAATTCTTCCCTGAAAGGATTGAAACTTCCAGGAAGTACGTTGCCTAGCTGATAATGTGTGCAGTTGGGAAATCAGTCATTTGCTTACAGTTTAAGGTTCTTACTTTAGGTTAGGGAACTGTTTTGAGGCTTACAATTCAAATGAAGTTGAATATAGGATGTTGTGAAATTGGCATTTACAGAAATCCTTTAAATTACTGTGTCATATAATGTTTTAGGAAGAGCCATTAATGTACAATAAATATAATTGTAAGAATTAGAATCATTTTGGCAAAGAAGCAAAGTAGGGCATGAGAATACTGTACCTACAAAACTGCAAACATGTCACTGTGTTCTGCCATTAATAATGGCCCATTGACCCATTCTATTAGTTTATCTTGTCAACAATTTAAAGTCTTTGTGTATTTTTGTCTATTTGTTTGTTGTTCTTTCAAGGCCAAACTGTAGCACCTAGAGGACCCAAATTTGGGATGTCTGTGCTTCAGAATCAGAAAAGGTTTTAAGCTACCGCATATTGGCCTTGAAGGCCGTTTTGAGGCCAGCAAAGGCCACTATAAAGTGTCTATTGTGATGTGGGGTTAGGCAGTGCTGCCACCAGCACGCAGGCAAAAGCTAACCAAAGCGAGGCCAATAACTCCATCGCTTTTTAATATCCAACATGGCCCAAAACCCCTGCCAGGAAAAGCTTACCCGGCCAGGGAGCGTCACGTACCCTCCCTCCCAAGTTCCTTACAATGGTTTGTTCTGCATTACCAGTCACTTTAACTTTATTCACCTTGTGATGCGCAATTACTGAACAACTCATCCAATTTACTACAATCATATTTCAATGCTATATTTCTACATCAGCATCATAAATGCCTTGGCCTTGACTCTCCTGTTTGCAAAAGTATTTTTCAGGGCTCCACACTGTACTATCTTCCAACACTTTTTCATAGGAGTGTTGTTGTGGAAGTGGTTCTTCTGAAATACAATTATGTGCCTGAAAAAGAGACTATATGATGTCCTCATCCCTTTTCTTGGCTTGATAATGGAAAGCTCTTTTTTCAGAGTGCAGCATTTGAATGCTGGGAATAATCTAAGGAATGACAATTATAACCCAAAAAGGAAATTTTCTATTTTTATTTTAATAACACCAGCATCTGCACTCCTGCCCTCCGAGTGGTCGTGTCAATAATCTCTGTCCACCTTCGGTGGGAAATTTAAGGTGGTGATATTTCCACAAAGTGACACCTTCTTCTGGAAAACACTGCACACTTGAAAAAACAATGGGATATATTGTAACCATATTTGGTCTTGCTGGGCAACACTGTAAAGTCTTTGTTATGTAAAACACCAAGCAATCAATTTTGTAGTTTTCATCATGTTTCAACCAAAGAAGCACACTAACCCTATGACATGGCGCAGATGTCATGTCCATAAATTATGCCAACGCAATTAGATGAAGAGGATTTTCCAGAGAGTCAGAGAGAGAGAGAGAGTTTCTCAAGACAGTCTTCTAGGCCCTGTGCTTTGGGTTTTCATCAATGATCTCTGCGACTCTGGACAAACCTCTATCTCTTTGATGAAGACTTCATCCTATGCTGTGGCATCCCTCATATCAGTAATCTGCAGCCTCTTCCATCTCTCCAGACCTTGACAAAATCACAAGCTGGTCAAACACTTAGAAAATGTCTTTCAATCCTGACAAATCTCACACATTATGTCTCTCCGAAAGGACCATCTGGAACCTTTCCTCCCCCCCCCCCCCACATCAACTTTCTCAACAATCCTCTTGAAGAAGTCCTTTCATTCAAGCTTTTGGGCCTCACTATCTGCCACAATCTTTCCTGGAAAGCCACATCTCCAAGCTGGCCTCCAAAGATAGTCGCCGGCTGGGCATCCTTCGTCCTTCAAAGTCCTTCCTTGGCACACCTGAGCTTCGAACCACTTACAAAGCTTTATCCTCAGCCTGATGGAGTCCGCTCTCCCCTTTGGGGTGTGCTCCTGCCTCACACCTAGCTCGACTTCATACCGTGGAAACCAAGGCTTTTAGGATCATTGGTATCTCCCACAATGAAGCTCTGTTTCTCTGTCTCTCTGTCTCCCCACAGGCAGGTTGGTGGTCTTTCTGTCTTCTACCATCTTCTGTCTGGTCTTGCACCCCCCCCCCCACCCCTTACTCTGTTTGTTATCTGTCCCCCACATATTTCCACAGGGTGTTCAAGGTCTGTCAAAAACCCCCTTTTGGTGAAAATGCCAAAATAAAGAATCACTGCTCACCCTCACTCTTTCATTCCTATTTTTTCCCACCTCTGGAACAAATTCCCACACTCTCTTCAATCCCACGCCTCACTTCTGGTCTTCAAACAGCTGTTCACCACCATCTCATATCTTCCCCCATCCAAACTCTTGATCTTTTCTACCCCCGTTAATCCACCCCAAACCCACCTCTTACAAATCCCCACTTTTCCTTCCTGAAAGTTCCTGTAGTACCATCTTGGTTACCCTGTGTGCCCTGTCCCATCCGTCTCCCTTTCATAGATCTCCTATTGTCTCTGTTCCCCGCCATTTTGTGCTTCCCTCCCCCCCCCTCTTTTCCCCTGCCTTGTTATATGTTGTGTGTGTGTTCGCTCTTACAAGAGCCTCGACATGGTATACAACCAAAAAAGGGGGGAAAAGATCATTTATGAAGATTTGAATTAGAACTGGGCCCAAAACACTGCCCTTGAGCACTTCCAGCCTTAACTCGGAGAAGAGATGAAAGGATCCCGTTCACAGAGAAGAGATGAAAGGATCCCATTGAGAGCCACTCATTGCCTATGAGAGTGGATCGAGTAAATAAGCCCTTGTAAGAGTTGTACACAGTTGTGTAAGTTGTACACACCGAAACTTCTTGCTTCATATTGTGTTGAGGTGGCCAGACTGTATTGAATGCTTGAGATATGCCGAGAGAGATTACCCTGATCTCATGTTTTGAGGGCATTGAGGACCTCCATCCATTGTTGGGAAAGCAAAGGCAGCATGTCCAGGGTGGATGCCCGGGTCTTTATCTGAATTGATGATTTGAGATTCGGCCGTTAGAGAAAAGGAAGGATTTCATGCCAACTGCGATTTTGGATTCCATGACCTTGCTGATGAGTGGAAGTAAGCTGATAGGCTTGTCATTAAAAATGGATCGGTTTTTGCACCTTGCTTATGTAATAGGTGATGTTATGTAACTTCCAAGCAAATGGAAGATGACAGAAGACAAATGATGGGATGAGCAGAGCAGAAAGATGATGTGCAAGAGCAGCAGAGCAGGTTTTTAGGATACGTGCTCCGATGCCGTCCATGACAGTTGCAGAATCAGAGTCGAAGTTTTGCCAGATTCATGATTTACAAACGTAGGTTATAATGATCACGACAAGGCTGACTGGATAAAATGATGGGAGGGGAAAGAATCAATTAACCGCAGTTTGGAAAAGTGTAAATTCTGATGACTAACACTTGAATAGATTGCACCCGATGCAATAAACCATCAAATTACAAAATAGCAATTTGCTAATGGGTTCACACGAGTGGTTTGAGAGAAAACAAAAGGCGGTTTTTGTCTGTCTAATTATGTTATCCGAGGCATTATTTGCAAAGTACTTTTCCAACATTGTAAATAGCTGTTTTTATGGATAAGTTGTACACAACGAAACTTCTTGCTTCATATGCAGCCTGTAGCTGATGGTTGCATCATTTTCTGGAAGTGCGGCTGTGCCGCTGATACCAGTAAGTTGGAACTCATTTTGCTGACCTCAAAAGGATGACAGGCTGAGTCAACCCACCTGGTGTTAATTCAAAGGCACACCAGGGGCTTAAATTTAAGACCCTAAGATCTCAAGCCAGCCACCTTAACCGTTAAACCAACACCAGGCTTCACCTATGTTATATAAAGGAAAGTCAACATCAGGGACTTCAACCAAACAGCTCCGCTGACAGGATGGTATGCACACTCGCCTCTAAGCTCTCTAGCCTGGGTTTGAATCCAGACCCAGCTATAAACTGTCAGCCGGGTGTTTCACAGGCAGGGTGAGGCATCAATGTGTGGATGTTAAATGGGCATCCCCTCTGCCATCATTAGTTGGTCGTGAACCTTTAAGATCCCATGGTGTCCTTGGCAAAGAGTAGGCGAGCCATCACTGGCACCACAGCCAAATTCCAAATTCTTGCCCGAACCAGCAGAAAGCATTGCACCTGCGGCACAGCCACACCCTCCGCCAATGATGCTACCCTGCAGCCTTGTGCTACATACGAACGAAGAACAAACAGCTTGCAGCATGATGGCGATCGCATTGTCTTGTCCATAAGTAAACCTAAAATTATTTGTAAACAACAATATACCACGATAATATTTACGAATCAGGTAAAGAAGCAAAGCTGTGAATGCCCGACTCCATCAAGTTCTTTTTGTCATAGTCACCCGTTTCCTGTTTTAATCCATCGACTGAAAATCAAGACGGTGGTAAGTGCAGTAAGAAAGATGGTGGAACGACAAGTAATGATGAAACGTATGGTCAAGTATAACATCAAGAGTTGAAATTTTCAATCCATTAACTGCGCAGTACATTTATGGTTGCCTGGCAAGGACATCCCCTATTTGTTTGCTGCCAGTCTTTCAGAGATGGACTGAGAAAGTGTACAGACCGAATCATGCACTGTTAAAAGCATCGAGTGAGTTTTGCTGGAAGAATATCTACTGGTTGGAAGAACCTCATTTTATGAAAAATGATGGATAATTCCAATCACCCCCAAACCTTTTATTTTAGCAATGTGGTTGTGAGGGGAGTTGCTTGGTTGGTTTCACAGCATTTATTTCCAGTGCAGTAGATTCTGTCAGGGCTGGCAGGATAGCCAGGAGGTATTCAAAATCACTTCTAAGCTATCCAGTGGATGTTCGAATCTCAGCCCAGCTATAAACCACCATCCAGATGTTTCACAGTGTGTTTAATCAATGTGTGTGCCGTTCCTCGGATGGACGTTAAACTGGGCTTCCTGTCCGCCAGCATTAGTTGGTGGACATTAAAGATCCCAGTGTACTTCAAAAATAATGGGCGAGCTATCGTTGGCACCCTGTCAAATTACCAAATTCTTGCCCTGACTTCCTGTGTTGGGGTGGCAACCCATCCAGGATTGTAACTGTCGCAAAAGAAACTGCTTCGGCAGTACCAACACTCTGTATCGTGCATGGCACATGATCTGTTATGGATTCTAGATGCAAGTTCAAAAAATACCTTGGCCACAAGCTTGTGTTCCTGACTGATTCTTCACTCGATGTCCTCAGTATCATCTTGTTTTGGCACTTCAACCTCGATATGACCACCAAGGTGGGCCAGCAGAGGCATACTGTACATGTTAAATGTATTCACATCCCCATGTGAGCGCCCAATTGTATATGTAAACCACCATCCAGAGCCCGTGCCAGCACAAACCACAACGACGACAAAAAAAACTTTCACCCCCAGAAATAAATTCTGGAGAAATCAACCAACCAACCTCACAACCTATAGTGCTAAAAAAAAAGAAAAACAAAAAACGACAAACAAAACATATACTTCACCACACCTACTTCTCCATACATTTTCCACACTCAGAGAATCCACGACTGTTGAGGTGCAAGAAACCACCAAACAACCAACCACACAGTCTACACCACTCGAACTGCCTCCATGAACTTCCTCCAAATCCAGATCGAGTCTTTCACCACGACCAAAACCAATTTCTCACTCAACTTCCTTCTTACACTCCCACAGACTCCAAGTCGAGCCAGAAAAACAAAGAGTCGCCAACATGTCATTTAGACCCAACTTCAAATCACTGACAATACACTTACCAACCCTTCTGCCTGCACTCGACCTCCAGCTCTCTGTACTTCCCGTCTTCTTCTTATGCACCTCCTCTGTGTGCTCCTACCAAAGCAGTGATATCTCCCATAATATGACTTCCTTTGTGGCAACTGATCAGATGATTATGTCAGGCCACAAACTTGGCACGCAGATCTCCTTTAGGAATACCAACTGCAGCATTAAGTCTGCCACCACTTCCAATTACGAGTAATGGCCAAAACTCTTCACTCAATCCCTCTCCTTTTACCTCCCCCCTGCCCCTCTCTCACAAACAGCACCTCTCCACCACCAACCTCCTCCCTGCAACTTCCACAACCCCTCCCTCCCACTAACATTTGATCAGGCTGCCACCTACAGTACTGTGCAAAAGTTTAGGTTATTTTCACTTTTGTGGTGCCTTTCGTCGTGCTATTCCCCATTAAGCATTTGTGGAAAGTTAGAAGTGTGCAATATGGGTAGATAGTAATTCAAATTTCTGTGAAAGTCAATTCAATATCACAGTTACTTTTAAGTATATAAAATAAATGATGAAATTTAAAAAGTTGTATTTTTGTTTTCACATATGATATTATCATGTGCTAGTAATATCTATTTACCACCAAGGAAATATGCAGGAAACACTTTGTGGAATTTTCTACAGTAAATAATAAGTTATTGAAGTAATCAACACCAGTTACATTATTGCAAATTACAAGAAACCAGAATAAAAGTTGCAAACTAGAAGGGCACTCGGTAGAGCGCATACCTCCGCCACGTAATACCTGATCTACAAGAACATATCGCCAAATATATTTTTGAAATATTATGCTACATACGATCGTTTTTGGCCAGATCTCTCAATGGTGAAGAATCACTTTTAAAAATTAAATAATTATTTTATCCGGATCCGGATTCGAATTCTGATCTTCACCAAAATTGAAACAATTCTTCCTTGTCCCACACCCAACGTGTCCACAAAATTTCATCCGAATCCGTCCACAACTTTTTGAGATATCCTGCACACAAAGACGGAGAGACAAACAAACAAGAAAACAAGACGACGACGTCGTGCAAAGCAAGATACTTGCAAAATCCATAAAACATATTTGACCTAAAAAAAATAATTGGTGCTTAAATTCAATGACCTGAAATATAAATCCTCTTCAAATTTCAAGCCAATCGGATGAAAATTGAGGATTTTAGCAATCTCACCTAAGTTGTTGACCTTTGGCCTATGTTGAGCTTTTGACCTCAAAAACAAGATGCTTCTTCCATATGACAAACTCTACCATGTGGTGAAGTTTCGTGAAGATTGATTTAAAATTGTGACTTGCAGGCGATAAACAGACAGACAAACAAACAGACAGAACAACAAAATCGACTGACCAATATACTTGAAAAATTTTCGGTTTTGCAAATAATAAAAAAATGACAGATAGGGCTGAAAATAAAATCACCTTCAGTGGGGGAGGAAATTGGTGAATATATGAAGTTAGTTTTAATCAGCTTGTTCCCTTGCTTGAAAGTGTATGAGTGGATTTTGAAGGAGGCAATTTTCAACAGAACAGCGTGTGAAGATCCAAACTCTGAGAAGAAGGGCACACGATGAAGAAAATATCAGAAAAGCTGAAGATCTACAATGGTGTGAGGTACACACTGCAACACCTGAAAGTTCACTAGCTCGTACAAGACAAGAAAAGTCAAGGAAGAACCGCCTCAAGACAAGGTAAGATAAGCACTTGAGGTTGCTCAGCTCATGCGAAGGTAGAAAATCAAGTCAGCAGTTGACAAATGAAATGAGAGCAGGCCTGAATATTAACATCTCACCCAGCACTGTGCACAGAACCCAAAGGGAATATGCATTAGCGGGAGCAATCATCTGGGTGGCAGATGGATGGTTGCTCTTTGCTGATTATGCGGTTTTACTGTGTGAGACATAATCCATGGCAATGCTCACCATAACAGTCAGGAGGTGCATCTGATGTATAAATGACAAATGTGGTTATCATTGGCTAGATATTTATTGATATATATATATATATATATATATATATATATATATATATATATATATATATTGATATGCTATTTTGATGAGGCAAATAAGCCCAGCATCTGGATAGGCAGCGTCGTTTCATGTTTAACTGATGTTAACCATGTAATCTTTGTCTGTTTGACAGAATTGCCAGGCCGTAACCTCTGGGTTGGAGGTGACACTTTGGTATAGGCCTATGTGGAATGGGGGAATGCTCATCACACCAGATGTTTCTGATATATATTTTTTATTTTATTTTAAGGGAATAATAGAAAGCAAACAATAAAAGCCCAACGCCGTACAGGACGCACGTATAGTAGTAGATAGTAGAAAAATCGTGCAAATTATGATACAAGCATCAAATTTGGCATTTCTGTTCTGCAGGGCTTTCTGATCAAATCTGCCCGATTGGCCATTTGAAAAAAAAAAAACTTCAAAAAAATTTGAAGTCACAGCTGGCTGAAATTCTTGAAGCGCAAGTGAACATCCCAGACAGAGAACCAAGGGAGATGTAGTCATCATTGATGGCTCAGCACTTATCAATGCCCTACCTCCACGCACTTCAAAGATATTTGATGACTATGCGTAAGAGACATCATCCCAAAGGTGGAATCCTATGGTGCCAGGTACGAGAGGGTGGACGTAGTGTTTGATGTGTACAAGAAGTCAAGTCTGAAGTCCGAGGCAAGGTCGAAAAGGGGGCAAGGAATCAGAATAAGAGTGACAGGAACCAGTAAGACCCCAAGTAACTGGAGAAGCTTTCTTCGAGATGACAGCAACAAGACTGAGCTGTTTCACTTCCTTGCAGAAAAGATGTGTGAAGCACAGACGACAAGCACAGTCATTGTCACAAAGGGGAAGATGCCATTAGCAACACAAGCAACACAGAAGATGTCACTGGATGCTGTGTCTCCATGTTGTCATGAAGAAGCTGACACTCGAATATTTGTACACGCCAGGGATGCAACGACGGATGGTAGCAAGTCATTATCATTAAGGCTAATGACACGGACGTACTAGTCATAGCAATATCTGTACTGCCATCCTTACAGGAACTAGGTCTTGAGAACATGTGGATTGCCTTTGGCCAAGGAGCCAAGGCGCGATGGATTCCAGTCCATGAGGTAGTTTCTGCAATAGGGCCTGAGAAAGCTAGAGGGATCCCAACTTCCATGCATTCACTGGATGTGACGTCGTGTCTGCCTTCCGCGGTAAAGGGAAGAAAACTGCATGGCAGACTTGGAACGTCTTTGATGATGTTTCTGAAACATTCACCAATCTCAGCCAGCATCCAACATTGATTCGTGATATTGACTTTTTTGAAGTTTTTTTGTTTTTTCAAATTTTTCAAAATTTGGATTTTCAAATGGCCAATCAGGCAGATTTTATTGTAATCCCCTGGAGAACAAATGTGCCAAATTTGTGCTGTATCATCATTTGCACGATTCCTCTCAAAAATTGCTGTTATCTGCCCCACTAGTAGCACGCTGCTCTTTTCAACCTCAATATTATATCCAATCCTTTCCTTCAACCCATCGCACAGTTTGGGGCATGAATAGCGCACCTCTTTGTTCGGGTCTGCACGCTGGTTCACAACCAGTGGTCTTCTCACCTGACCCCCGGCCGCAACAGTTTGGTGCCAGGAGTGGTATGAAGCCTGAAAATTTGTTGGCTGGAATGAGATTCGAACCTGAGGTGTGCTTAACGCACCCCCAAAATTAACAGCAGGTTAGGATACAAATTTTTATTTAATTATTGGTACGGACCATGACAGACCAAGATGACCTGGTTCAGGTGAGTTTTGAAACAACAATGTTCGAGTCTATGGCCCAGAACGACAGCTTTGAGGGAGATCGTTCCCTGTAGCCATACCCAGAGGTAACAGGGGCAACCGCGACAAGAACAATGCTTGGGGATCCCCACCACCAAATTTCCCTTATGGGGGACTTCGCGATCCCCATGGGATCCACACCTGATCATAACAGATCGGCTTCGCCAAAGTCACTGGACATGAATCAAATGATGGAAATTTTGAAACAGATAATGGACCAATAGAGTGGTATGAGGAGTGATATAGAAGGGAATATGCAGAAAATGGAAGGAAATATGCAAAAAATGGAAGGAAATATGCAAACACTGATCCCGGGGCAGCGAAGCTTGATCGTTGGGCTGGCAGAGGTAAAGGGTGTGATGCAAATCATGGACCGGAATTTTACAAATGAGATCAGGACAGCACATGAGATGAACAGGTTGAAGGAGAATGTGGAAGGTGTTTGGACCACGATGAAGATGGGTAAGGAATAAGAGATGAATAAAATAATGGCGGTTAAGAGAGAAATATATAAACTCGGGCAAGTAGAGGCAAAAAAACAGGATTTTGGAGCCACAGAGGAGGAATTAAATGAGGTAAGAGAGACACAAAGAGACATGGAAGAGGTGAAGGATGTTAACATTGAGCTTGTTGAATGTCTTTAGACCCAATGTAAGAGTCAGGATAACCTCCTTCAGGAACAAAGGGAGACGATACGCTCCCTCGAAGCAGACCACGACCAGGTGAATCCAGTATGTTTGTGCGAGGTGGAGTGGGCGCATGATGTGAAAGGGTACATGCCGAGGTTTGGGGGGGGGGGTCGAGGCCCCGGGATCTCTTGGGTAACACAAGACCCCTGTATGTATGAGTGTGCCAGAGTGTGAGCGGAGCACGAATAACATGCATGGGTGAGTGCACGGGAGAGAATGGGTACGCATCGACCAGATGGGAATAGTGGTTTGTGTAACAGACGGGAGGGCAAGCCTCCTGAAGGGGATAAATGTGTTGGAAACCACGATATAAGAGATACAGTATAATCAGACCTAACTATGAGATCCACACAACGATCCACAATCAATCAAAATAAATAAACACAAACAAAGACCCTCCACAGGTCAACTGCATGTGAGGTACAAGAGCATGCGCCGTCCATGCTTTGCAAACCGCCCAAGCGCAGACCATTCCTCGAAGTGTTAATGGCTTCAGATGAGCCGGTTGAAACACTCTATGCCGGATACATTAATGGAGAGTGTATGGCTAAAAGGGAAGTGAACAAAGGGATTAAATGAATTTGGAAAAAACAAATTTCCCATGGGAGGCCATGTACGAGGCCCAATGTGCTGCGCGACGCGAGTGGTGCTCGTAAGACACCCGGCATGAATGGAGGCGGCTCTGTGACCGCCGGACAGCTCGTGTGTGTGGTAAGAGTAAGACTAAGAGTGGGCATAGCGAAGCTCGCAGGGCGGACCATATTTGTGTGACTTCAGCGGGGATTCCGCAGCACAAATGGCGGGTGTGTCAAACACGGTGTTTCCCATGCGAGATAGTCCAAAAGCCAATGCAAGCATTTGATTTGATTAACAGGCAGCGGGTGCGCTGCCGATCACCCCCCTGAAGGCGTAAGGCTCGCCGAGACTTGTCACGAGTAAACAAAGCCCAGGGAGGATGTATTGAGCATCCTCACCCAGGCAAAGGAGCACTAGTTAGGGGAAGGGTTTAGTATTAGATAGACTGGCCCCATGGGGGCATTAGGAGCAGTCCTCCATGTGGGCCCAGAACACGAGTTTGGGGGTATTTAGGATAGCAATTAGAAATGATTAATAACAAAGACATACATGGAACGTGTAGTGGGGATGTAGCTTCGCGATAGAGTTAAATGGAACATGCATTAGAGTAAGGGATGACAGGGAGCACGAGCTAGTTATGGTGACATAGTTAGTAGAGCGTCGGTGTGAGTAAAAAAACAAAACAAACAAAAATGATGAGTGAATGCGGGTCAGCGGGCCCAATTGTATATGGAGTGAATATGGAATGCATGGTGCGAACAAATGTACATGGTGCGAACAAATGATTGGGGAGAGGAGTGAATCCCACCCAAAGGAACCCGGGGTTAGAGTAATGTTAGTTAGCGGGATAGTCAAATTTAAAAATGGATGTCCTTTTGTGGTCGGTGTTGAACGAAGGCACAAAACATTTTTGTAGGGTGAAGGAGACCATTAACCAGCTAGAGCATGGCTTGTGAAATGGGAGTATCGAGTAGAGGGAACCCCGCGCACCGGAGTAGTCGGCTAGAGTAGGCCATGCGTCCAAGGGAGCGAGGAGTTAGAGTATGCAACGGGCACGGGTACCCAGGGAAAAGGGACCCAGAGCGCCAAAATGCCATGTGGGCATCGAGGGGGGAAATGCCAGTGAGGGCAATCCCCATGTTAGTGAGGAGTAGGTAGGCTCGGAGACAGCCTCAGCGACCCGGGGGTGCTGAAAAATGAGTTCGGCAGATGGGAAGACCTGCCAGTGGAGCCACGCTGCTGAGCCACGAAATTGTGCAAGAGCACGGAGGAAAATTTGTGGAGCAGGACCAAATTATTAACGAACACCAACACAGGCGACGGGAATTGTGGTTGCTAGAACCGATAGTTTAAAGAGACAGGCATGTTGATAAACCCGGGGATAGTTTAAAGAGTAATAAAGGATAGAACAGATTAGAATATGTGTACCCCTTCGCACCATCCATCCCATCACTGTCTGTAGGCCACTGGACTCATCATGGAAATGCTGAGGCCTGTGGGAGTTATTCTGAGGCTGCATTGGACCTCTGGACAGATTTACTTGTCTCTTTCTCAATCCTCTTTAAAGAGATCTTAGGGATTGGGAATAGACAGTTAGAACAGGTTAGCCGAACACAGACGATAATAGGGTTAGGGACACATATTTAAAATAAAAAAAAATTCAAAATCTTATTTCTTTGTGATAACCTAAAGGGGGTGGGTATGGACAAGGACAGGCATAGGCATAAGGATGGGGGGAGACCATAGGGTAGGACCGAACCCGTCTTCGGAATGGCCAATGCAACCACACTCCCTACACAACTCCACGAGACCACACCGAGGCTGGCCAGCTTCGTATGCTGACCTACTACCCCTTACCTGGTCTGCATTTGCCATGCCTTTGCTTTGACTCCACTTGCCATACCTTGCCCACGCCTTTATTTCCATTGACCTCACTTACCATGCCTTGCCATATCACTGAACCTTGCCATGTGCACCAGGACCATCTGTTGTGAAAGTGTTGCAGGGACTGCCATGCAGGCAGCCGCATTACCGGGGACTGTATTTGCACAGCCCGGACATCTTTATTGGTAAAGACCAGTTCAAATGGACTGTGAGACGGCATGTGGCTTGCCGTGTTAGGGTGAGTTGCCTCCAGCAGCCAGGAAAATAAATAAATAAACACAAACAAAGACCATTTAGGCCCCAGAAGACGACAGGCTGCGTGATCACCTGCTGCAGCCCTCGGCCAGTCTCCGGAGCACGGCCCGGGAGTTCGGTGCAAGTTCGGTGCATATCACTGGGTTCGGAGCGAGACAATTTCACAGCACCGCGATCTCTCACTGGATGTACAATAAGCCCATTTCCGGCCATGGCAGCTGGGCCGTGCGGTGGTCGGGGCCCAATGAGAGCGCCCGATTCGGGTGACGACACATCGCTTCGGGGCAGCACCCCACCC
>CM068962.1:82052862-82062948 GCA_035128595.1 Eptatretus atami | reverse complement strand
GGCGACCCATCCAGGATTGTGTCCAATAGCCAAGGAGACTGCTTTGGCAGCACCAACACCCTGCACAGAGTATGGTCCCATTGGATGGATGGATAAAGCGGTTCCTGAGAAAGTTATTTTATTATTATTTGTTTCAGGTAGTCCTTCTCTTGCATGTAATGGATTTTATGGGTCAATATGCATTGTGTGGGATTAGGTAGGTTTGTTTTTTTCCACATTTCTTTCCCACTTTAATTCCCTACAAACGAACCTCTTTCAAAATGAATGAGCATGCCATGCACATAGCTAATTCACATGCATGTGCCAAATCCTGGTTTGAATCGTGTGCCACAATCAAACTGACAAATCACTTCAACCTTCACCACACTCTACCCACAAACACTACAATGATCATACAACATCAAGACACCTTTATTATCATTCAGCATCATAATAACATGACACAAGCTTGCTATACATTCGGCATTGCTCAACAACCATGATGCCTCAACCACAGCGAACAACCACACCACCTCAACCACAGCTCACCCACCTCGACAATGGCCTCAACCACAAACACCACACAGTCACCACAGTATCTGCCACCACCTTTGGAATAGTGAGCACAAAGCACCGACAGCAGACACTTCGGACCTGGATGTTTGGATGTCTGTAACTCGAAGCGCAAGTGTGCGCTAATCACCATGTAACATGATATGGCCAATGCTGACGCTCCGCTTGATTGTGGTCCCCATTGAGTGTCCAGCGGAGGTTCGCACCCAGAGAGCGCAGCTGAAGACGCCGGTGCCATGTTGAGTATGGAGGTCCATCTCGTGAGTCGACTAGAGGTCAATGCCAGCCTCTATGCAGCTGTGGCCTTGCGTGGGTGGTTCCAATGCTGGAGTAATTGCATGTGAACCAACGGGGGCATCGTAGGTCCTGGTCCCTCTGCATGGTGACCCATTTGATCCAAATCCAGGCTCCACCCCTTGCCTGTGACTATTTCAGCAATGCGTTCCAGACAACGAAATAAATCTTTCTGCGCTTGGTCATCAGTACTTGGCAAGGGGTGGAATGGAGCTCATGGGCCAGAGTTGTGGAACGGAGCCTACGGGTCGGAGTGGGTGGAACAGATTTTGCAGAACGGAGTGCTGGGTGATCTAGGCTCCGTATTGAGCACATTCATAAAGGCTAAACTGATAGAACATATACACATACAGATCATCTCACACCTAAGTTAAGCTGTCTTCTTACATGTTCTGTCCCTTTTTTCCTATTTTCTGCTTTGGACACAAAAGCACCTCAGTGAGGGCAAGCTTCAGAGTGACCGCACAGATTTCCAGTTCCTCCTTGCACCTCACTTGCATCTCATTTGCACTTCACTCTCACTTTCACCTCCTCAAATACAAACCATAGACGCCATCAGTATTCCTCCTCTTCTACCCCTCCTCAGCATTTTGGCAACATGGCTTCATCAACCCCACTTGGTGAGCATAGAGTTCGCAACCACCTCATCTTTTTCTTATCTTCTCTCTGATCTACCCTTCCTCAGAATGACCCAGATGGTGATTGTTTTGTTAGCATAAGTAATATTGTTAAAGTATTATTATCAGGTTAGCTCTGCACTGTGTCTCTTTTGCTTTACTGTATAACTGTGCCTTTTGCTGCACCTCACCAATCTTGTATGTCCCTGTTGCACGAATGTTTTCTGTAAATAAACCCCTTGTATTCAATGTCACATACCTTTCCTTTCTTTCAATAAATGTTCTCTTGTTACAATTCAACCAGCTCGTACCATCCTTTTCTCCATTGATCCAGCATAGTTCACGTTTGTTAGCCAGGAAGTTTTACCCAAATTATTGGCTCTACTCATTAGCCAGTGTGTGCTTGGCAGCTCTGCTCAGTTGCAACTTATCAGAGATGGTGTTATAGTTTTGAGTGACGGCTGTTTCCTCCGCTTAATCGTGGGGATGGCATCCATCAGCTCTCCTCATTCTCTCACTATCTTTCATAGATGGGTCGCCACTATAGCTGTTGAAGACATAATCACATCTTCCATAAGTCTGATACACATGAGTCATCTTGGACATCAGAAAAGTTAGAAAGAAAGCCCAGTGTGTGTCACTCTTCCGACAGTTGCCATGACGTCGATGACGATGGCTGATTCTGGCTGGTGACGGGAGGAATATTCTTCAGGTTTGAGATGAGCTCCGAGCTCACTGATGAGTTGCCTCTTGTCAGGCTTTGTCATAAGATCATCTTCATCAAACAGGAGAGGAGAGGATACAACATCGTATTTCAGAAGATCAGTGGTGAGGCCTCGGTCGCGGTCAATTTCAATTGATTTCTCTGTCATATTCATTTCTCTCACAACTTTTTGGTTGGCCTCTGTGGTTTATTAGTCCCCTACTGGTTTCACTGGAGGAGACTATAGATTTGCTGTCCATCCATCTGTCTGCCTGTCTGTTTATCCGTCTGTCCATTCCACCTGTGGTTTTCACCGACTTTTCCCCATTCCCTTTAACATATTCAACTGAAATTTGATACATGGCTTTTTTATGATAAGTTACAGAAAAAGTTCGAGTTTCATGGGATTTTGTCAATTTTTGACAGAGTTATGCCCGTTTTAAACTGAGAAAATATCACATCACGAAATTGTCTGAAGCCTCGGCCAAGCGTCAAGTGTGCTTATATCTTTATTTTTTAGACATCCTACAGACTTAAATGAACGCTCGTTTTACTCTGCGTGTGTTACACATCATGTGCAGTGAATTTCACCTCTCTGCACCTTGTATTGTGTTGTTATTTAAGAAACCACTTCTGTACACCGCCCATGATGCCTGGTTGTATGTCACCGTTTACAATTCCAACAGAAGAGACGTAATTACTCTTACGAAAAATGTTTTTCAGGTTGTTTTTTTTTGTCCTGAAAAATAGACCGATGTGAACACCGATGTGATGTGAAATAGACCGATGTGATGTGAAAAATAGACCGTGTTAAAGGAATGGCTTTGAAAACCCTACTCAAAACATCCTTATGAAGGGGGACAGACAAATACACAAACACAGCTTGTGTTTTGCATGGGTAGATTAGACATGGGTCAATGTTCAACTGCCCTGACACCACCCCACTGCTTTACACCCATTGGCTGGACTGCTGGCCTGACTCTACCCCAATAAAATAATGTGCCACCATTGTATGAAGCCGTATAGATGGCAGGCCTCAGGCCTAGATGTTAGTCCATGGCCCAGTGCAATTGGAATAATCTCACATATTTCACCACGATGTAATATATATGCACATCACCCATACACATGTTTTCGCTTCATGTATGTACGTCGGGTTATTTTTAGTGTGAAAGAGGCAAAGCTGAGAAACGAACGAAAATGGTGGATTAGGGTTTCTTCTTTTTCGTTGTTTTTTTTTCCCGTGTCTGCTCGAGCTGCGTTCTAGCAGACAATTTTTTTATCTCCGGTTTGTTAACCTAGTTATCTTTATTGGTTCATAGTCCAGAAAAGGTATCGGTAAATGAAAATTGCTTTCCTTTTATTTTGCCGAATAGACCCAAACACGGTGCGTTAGCTTCTTTCTGGTATTGACTTGAGCATGTGTTTAACATTATCAAATTTCTATCTCCCAAACATTCATTGGGAGCGGTCGGGGAATTCTTGTTTCTGATTGTCTTCATCATCTTGAGGTTTGTTCTATGAATGGTTTCACTCAGCTTTCATGTTTTCTCTTTGATTCTATATTGGTGGAAAAGCCAGGTATTTCTCCTTGCCCATTGCAGTTACATTGTTTCTAGTTTTCCTTGTCATGATCTGTTTTGTCACGAAGTTGTGGAGGATTGGGGGGACACTGGAGAAAATGGAGACCCTATACCCTTTCTCTTCAATATGTCATCGATTTGAGCTTCTATTCTGTTTGAAAGTAAGGCACATTGAAAACTTTGAACATGCGTCGTCATGCAGTGTCTGTGGTCATACAAATTGGCACCAAAAAACGACGTGCTCATCTTGAAAGTCACATATTCATGTGAAGATGGCATCCTGAAAGAAGTTTCTTGCTGCTCGGAATGAGTTAGCACGATTTGACTCAGATATACGACATTTAGCATGGTCTCCTTTGTGTGACTTTTTGTCACAAATGACGCATTTCATTGTGCAGGTAAACAGTGGCTGAACATTGGGGATTTGGAGGTGGACGTCTGACTGAGTGTGAACGACTTGTAGACTCAGGAGAATGCCTTGGTTTTTGGGGAGCTGGCTGTGTATTCTGTGATTCTCTTTGATATTGCATTTTAAAAGGGTAATACTTGTATACTTCCGATAACACTGATTTGAGACATGACGGAGAAATTCATCAGCATCGAGCAGTTTCTCTCGTTTTGCAACAGAGTCATTGTGGATATCACGTGCCTCTAATTCACTTACATCCTCAGGTTGTGCTGATCAGTTTGTCATTTGTTGATTTTTGACAAATAACACATTTTTCAAGATCTATGGAAGCATCCGCAGATGACTAATAGTGCAAGTTCAGATTCCATGGTTGGGACTGCTGGGAGTCGGCATTTGTGCAGTCGTCACCTTTTTACCAATTTTATTTCCTTTACTTCACACACACGACCTCTCCTTCATGCAAGCACACCACAGACCACACATTGTCAGAGAGCCTCATTAGCACATGCCACCAAAACCCTGTTCAAACCACGCGCCATTGCCAATGGACAATTCATTTCAACCTTCTCCGTACTCGAACCACAACGCTACAACTTTCATATGACAACCACGCCTTCCTAAAAATCCCCACAATAACCTACACTCACCCTCCTCACCAGAACCGCAACAAACCCTTCAACCTTCTCACCACAAACACCACAACCGCTATGAAATTCCGCGATCACAGTCAGAACCACGGACGCTCACCACCGTCCTTTGAAGATATCGAGGAACCATGAACATTACCCACTGAGTTCAGAACATATTGGCACGTAGCTCGAAGCGCAAGTTTGCGCTGGGGTCCATTGATCATGGTCTGGACAGCCCTGACATTCTGTTAAATAAACAAATAATGCATGTACAATTGTACATATAATAAAACTCGAATCCGAATCCAAAAAGATTGCTACTGGTGTCCCTGGATGGTGTAAAACAAAATCAGTGATACAATAATTACTGCACAAGGAAGGAAATTATGCACAGCAGGAGGCCACATGGCCCATCATGCTTGCACCACACCAATACTAGATTTAATAAATCCGTCAATACCCCCTTCCCTTTGTGTGCGGCCTTTTTCACTGGTGGTTGCATCATTGGTTCGGGGCACGGATATGCCACTGATGCAGTGCCCCTATTACCAGTACACTGGCACTTATTTCACCGACCTCAGAAGGATGACAGGCTGAGTCAACCCCCTGGTATTAATTCAGCAGATATCAGGGCTTGAACTCAGGACCCTAGGAAACCAAACCACCAGCCTAACCGCTAAGCCAACACCAGACTAGAATCCCAAACCACCACCCTAACCGCGAAGCCAATACCAGGCTTGATGGTGTACTTTTGAAAGAGTGAAAAAAATAATTTTGGAGCCATTTGACTTCAGTTCCACATACCATATTACTTAATTATATCTTGTCGGGTGAGAGGGAAGTCAATCTTTCCAATGTTTTTTTTTTCGATTCCACTCCAGATTTCGACATAATTATTGAGGTCATCATTTCCAATCATCAAATATGGAATCAGATTTTGAATATCAGCTTTTAATAAGCCAATATGATACATTATTCAATCTTGCCAGGAGCCTATCGCAATGCACCTAGCCTCCTCACACAGCCAATCAGCATAACAGCTAACAGTCATCCTTGTCATATATATATATATATTTTATATATATATATATATATGTGTATATATTGTTGCAGACCCACGGTCGGGGGTGAGATGACCACGAGGGGGGGAAAGCTCCCTCGGGTTCCCACCAGACTCTCCGGAATCGCAGGCTGTCGCACACGGATAACTCCATGACGTGGCGGGTCCCTAATCGACCGTAAACGCCAATAACTCCACCACGTAACTTAGGCTCCTCCGTCTCATGAATACTGTTTACGTAATGGTCACATGATCTAATTACTGGGGGACACGCCTTCAGTACGCCTTGTTCAAACCGGATCACCTTACCGGATCAGATGAATCTGAGCGCAACTGCCCAAGGATGTACCGGCTAGAAATACAGATCGTTGGGGAATAATGTCCCGGCTAAGCTAGGATAGGAACCATGCTGAACCAATGAAGGAAAAGACGAAAACGAGCTGGGAACATTTCCATACAAGCATTTATTTACAATCAAGCGAGGACTGGTAAATGGGTTTATTATTATGTACAGCAGAAGATAGCAAGGAATTTGTGGGGTGTGACAACAGGCAAGCAATTTATAAAAGCAGACACAGAGCAGACTTATCCCGTTAGAACTTCCACAATCTTAACTTATGCTACGACAGGCACCATCATACACACACACACACACACACACACACACACACACACACACACGGAAGATTAGATAGACAGAAGGAAAGAGAGCAGATGAGGACTAACCGCCTCGCAATACCTGGCGTGGTCGGCCGACCAACACAACCCAGTACGCTTCGGAGGAGGTAGGAGGGAGAAATACTGGTGTCTATGGTGTGGGAGCGGGAGGTGTGGTGTGATGCAATATGGGGGTGTGGTGTTGTGCCAGAGGAAACTGTGATTGTGAATCAGTAATGGATGCTCTTTTGTGTGTCCAAAGCGGCTGAGATAGAGGCGTGGAAAGAAAGAGAGGAGAGAAGATGTGTTTGGCAAAAGATTCCTATCCTAGTCGTGCATAGGTCTCTGAGTGTAGCGTGCACCTCCGTGGGATGCTCCGCTTGAGCGTTCCCACCTCAAGAGTCAGCGTGCTACCTCCTGCTGAGTCACCCTGCCAGGGCTCGTGGAAATGTGCGCTCTGCTCTGGCCCCAGAAGAACGTCCGTCGCATACCAACCACGAGTGTAGATCCAGCAACGGGCAGACAACGAGGAGCAGCGAAGAAGAGGGCAGAGCAGAGAGGCGAAAGAGATGGCGAGGCTGACAGGCAAAAAAGAGGGTGAGGCAGGCAGGCAAAAAAGAGAGCAAGACAGGCAGATGAAGAAGAGGGCAGATGGCTTCGCGATCCGCCGTTATAAGCCCAGGGCAAAGGGTGGGGTGATGACCCGAAGCGACCCGAATCCCACTTCTCCATTGGGTCACAGCGGTCCGAGCCACTCCCTGCCAGGCTCCTGGGGCCAGAAATAGTCTCATTCACGTCCTTCTCCAGTGGATGGGGGATTGTAGAGAGCTATGGGAGGGTGGAGGTGGGTGTGGGATGTGGTGTGGATTGTGGGGGGGGGGGGGTGTGTTGAGGGTGAGGTGGGGGTGGTATTGTTGAGGTGGGGTGGTTCTTGGTGGTGGGTATTGTGGAGGGGGGTGGGTGTGGGTGGGTATTGTGGAGCCTTGACTTCTGAAACAATCTACATCGTCAAATACTGCTCGTGAACCATTGTCGTCTTCAGACTTGTTATTTATTATCAAGTCGGTGTTCCGCCATTCTTCCCAATCCCAGCCTGCCGTCCGCTCCTCGTCATCATCATTCCCTGATTTATCTCTTTGGCACGGGAATAAACCCGTTTGTTTCACAAAGGTAATGTTCTTGTGTTTCTCTTTGGTTCTCACGCGCGCAAACACGTCATTAATTAAACGCCGTCTGAGTGAGTTAAAGCTAGTTCAGCATATGCGTGCAGCATCGGTCTTAATCGACCTGGACACGACAATATGTCATGTTGAAAGTCCCATATTACGTACTATTTGAACGTCAGTCGCACCATGACATCTATATTAGTTATGTACTATTGGAACGTACCTGTTAAATCTTTAGACTGCTTAAGCCCCTTTAGACCCTAAGACCCCTTTAACCTTTTAAGACCCTTCAGACATTTAGACACCTTGAAGAATTTACATCCTTTAGACCCCTCTATAACTTTAAACCCCTTGAGACCCTAAAGACTCTTTAAACCCATTTGACCCTTTAGACTCTAACTACGATTGGAACATACCCTTTAGATCTTAAGCACCCTTAAAGCCTTTAAACCCATATAGACGCTTTAGACCTTTGCATCCTTTATACCTACAGACCTTTTTGACCCCTTGAGACCCATTTAAACCCCTTAAATCCCTTGAACTGCTTAGACCCCTGAGAGTCTGAGACCCTTTAGACCTTTATACCCCTTGGAAGACCCTTTGACCTCTTTAGGCCCTAACTATTATTGTAACATACCCTTTAGATCTTTAAGACCCTTAAGACTACTCCTTTAATATGGATGAAAGTTAAGTTTTCCGAACCGTATCCATTATGTTTTTAAGCTCTGCCACCGAAGATGAAGGAGGTTATGTTTTCACCCCCCCTCTGTCTGTTTGTCTGTTTGTCTGTGTACAGGATATCTCAAAAAGTTGTGGACGGACCCGGATGAAATTTTGTGGACAGGTTCGGTGTGTGACAACGATGAACTGATTAGATTTTGGTGCAGACACGGATCTGGATCTGAGAATTTTTAAAGTGATTCTTCACCATTGAGAGATTCTGCCAAAAACGATATATAGCACGATATTTCAAAAATGTATTGGGCCAGATATGTTGTCGTGGATTAGGGATTATGTGGCAGAGGTATGCACTCCACTGAGTGCTTTTCTGGTTCTGTTATATTTTTGTCTCTGTCTGCTGTTTGTGTTTTCATTGAAAAATTTTCTGTAATAAATCGTACCTTGTTGTTGACATTGTTGAATTTGTTTTTACATTCAGCTGAGGCCTTCTCAGGTAGCCGGAGCTTAATCGTCTCGGTTTTGACGTTGTTTCGTTATCCTGTTTTCCCCTCTCTCTTTTTTTTTTCTTTCTTTTTTTCCTTTTTTTTTCAAATTTTTTTTTCTCAAAAATTCAAAAAAATCATTTCACTCGGACACAATCTTATTATGCTTTCTACCTGTACTTCCTGTGCATCTCCCCTTTCCCAAGATCATTTAATCAACATCTTCATTGAAGAAACACTTCTTCCTTCTTCCTTTTAAAAGCTTTTGAAAATGTATTAAAATGCTTTCAATTTTCTTCTATCTCTGGCATCAGCACACCATGTGTTCTTCATCACTCTCTGTTATTCTTTTTATTCTTTACAAGGTATATTTTGTAAAACCTGTCTCTCACCGAAGTGTTTGGTCTGTCAATGAAATATCATCCATCCTCCTATTCCTACAGTCCAACCTTTCTCCGTGCTTTCAACAACAACTCCTTCGACCCATCCCATGATCTGTATCTAAATATGGGTATCTTAAGGGGGGATTTTTTTTCTCTCTGAAAACAATTCAGAATGATTACTTACGGTCTAATTTGAAGGGAAAAAAAATTGACTTTTTTTTGGCAATCACAAAGTGTTAAAAATAGCCCAAAAGTGTGGATTTTCGATTTTGACAGTGACGTCACACTATGAACTCACCTTGATCCAAACGGCGGCTTTACATAGAGAAACAGTGCAGGTCGAACTCTGATTCCGAGACTGATTCATTCCACAGCCATGAGCAATACTGATGGTTCTCAGAAATGTTCAAAGTGATCATTGGGATTTTGAAGAAACTATTGGAGACAAAATTGGTAATGGAAACACCTTCGGGGGAATTGTGGAGCCAAATCGTTTCAATCCTCATGCGAGCGATTCAGAGGAAGAAAGCAGGAGTTTTCTTGAAGATGAAAACGCCGGTCACATGATCACCTCAACTCGGTCTGGTTCGATTTTATTTTCCATTTAAACGGCGGTTTATAAGGGAGGTATTTTGTATGAATTGATAAATTGGTTTGTATATTACTCGAACATAAATACCCATCATCGCTCGACAGCACGGACACCGCCCAGTCACACACAGGCATCACGTAGAAAATGTGCGATGAATGCTTTGTTCCACTGTCGCAGGCTGGCAAGGTGTCTTGTATGTTACAGGATCATCCTGTTTCATACTTTTCCCGGATGCCATTTGTATGTGTCGTGTCCCACTATCATGTCTGTGAGGTGTT
>CM068962.1:82019147-82032893 GCA_035128595.1 Eptatretus atami | reverse complement strand
CACACACACAATGATGTTCACTTTTCTGAAGTAGCACTTAGTTGTGAAATGATAGTTCATTTGGCTTGACACCAGTGTGGACATCACCTCTCCCTCATTCAATATCAACATCGATAAGCTCCAACCCACACTAAACCCAACATGTCCCCTCTGTCATTAGCCCCACAAACCAGCACATGTATTATGACTACCCCCCCTTGGCCCAATAAAGACACCACTTCAACATCCCCTCCAGACTAGATCTCTGTGAGCGTCCAGTTCTGCAGGATACTTGAGTTCTGCTGTTCTTTTCGCTTGATGAAGGATCAAGGTGGCAACAACAAAAACAATGAGAGAGTTCATAGAACATGATACCCCATGCACTGTTGATGTTTGTACTTACATTTTAATCGACAAATGATTTTAAATATCTTTTCGTTTATTTTTAATCCGGAAGTTTAGCTCAACTGATGCAGTCTTATACATCACCCTTATACACCACCCTATAAAATATGTCGAAATACTACAAAACTGGAGGTTCGTGGAAGTATTAAGAAGGTGATTTGTGTTCTTGTGTTCAAGCATATAATTCAATTTAAACAAGGAAAAAAGACATAAAATGTAAAAGTATCTGTTGTTTCATTAATTTTGCTGTATGGAGTTAAATGGCTTGCCACTATTTATTTATCACTAAAATGGTCACCAGTCTACCAGATGGCTATCTTTGATCAGATTGCAAAATAAAGTCAGGTGCAAGTGTATGCCATTGTGTGCTGTGCTTCTGCCACGTTTGAACAAAATCGGACCATGCATATCCGAGAAATGGTTGGGGACACGTTCAAATATCAAAATGGCCGTCAGTCAGCCATCTTGGATGTGATCTCGAAAAAAATGATGTGCATATGTAAGCCATCATTCACTATCTGTGTGTCAAGTTTTAACAAGATTGGGAAATGTATTTCCGAGTAATGGATGAGGACGTGTTCGATACTGGGTTTTTCATAACTAAAATGGCCACCAATCTACCAGTCGGCCATCTTTGATCAGATCGCAAAACAAAGTGATAGGCATGTGTGTGCCATCATGTGTTGTGCTTGTGCCAAGTTTGAACAAAATCGGACCGTGCATGTCTGAGAAATGGTTGGGGACACATTTAAGTAACAAAATGGCCGCCAGTCGGCCATCTTGGATCTGATATCGAAACAAAATGACGTACATATGTATACCATTATGTGTTGTCCTTGTGCCAAGTACGAATAAAATTGGTCCATACATGTCTGAGATATTGTTGCGGACGCACGCAAGCACGGACACGAAAATTGAGACCAAATAAGCCCCCATTTCGGATTAAGACCAACAGGACTAATAAAGGTTTAAAGGCATATAAATAAATTAATTCTGGGTTTTCCCACCGTTTTACTCATTGTCCACAACCCCGCCCGATCTAACACATGTTACGCTTGAGGGGCTCATCGTTTGGTGACGATGGGAGGCTGTGATGGTTAAAGTGTATCTCATGTGAAATGCTGGCTCAGCTATGGTACCAGAATAGCTCCCTTTATTTCTTTTCTTGCAATTGTATTTTCATCTTCCGTTCAAAAGGCCTTCCTTGTTGATCTTCCCCCTCATTCGAGGGCTCTACATAATTTTCTTGGGTGAAAACCTCGTGAGTGCTCATAAAAAGGAAATGTGAGGAGGAAGAAGAGGAAGTAAAGAGATTGGTTTTGAGAGAGAAGGATAGCGGGGACAGGTGCCGGACGCATGGCCCGGGTTTTTGTGACTGGTGACTCAGCCTGTGAGGGCTCTTGGAGTAGCTGTGTGATCCCCATGGGGCTGCTTGTTGGAGGTTCCGTCTGTGTTAAAGGGATTGTGCTGGAAGAGAGCCACTCAGTGCACATGGTGTCGTGTAGAACTGAGAGAGAGAAAGCAGAAGTGTTTGCTCTTCGTAGAGTATCATCCTGGCTAACCTGAGGCAACGTACTACTTCATGGTGTTGCAGGAATTTCTCTGGTCCTTTGGTTCATGAAGTTTGCCGGCACATCTAAAGAGAGGTTGAAAGGACGGGGGTGCGGCACAATTTTCATGGTCTGCAGCTGAGACGAGGCCACCGGAACATCACCTCAAACAGGCCTGAATCCCCCCTCCCCTTTTTCTTTTTTTGGCTATATTTTTCTTTATAGCCTGGCAAATATTCCTGTTATTTTGCTTCCCCTCCCCTACCTTGCGTTTAAATGGGGATATTAGGTGGGGTGTTTAATTGTGTTGTCAGTTTTGTCTTGGCACCTGTCTATCTTTACCTAATAATATATTTATCACCGCATGTCAGCGGGATTTTCTATCATATTTGTATTGATTGTTATATACCCTGTTCTCTGATCTTGAGTAACGGATAATTTGCATTCATTCCTCTATGTTCAAATGTGCATGCATTTGCTTGCCTTTGCATTCAACTACTGGATTTGTATACTGTGTGTCGGTGAGTGGCAGGTGTAAATTTGTGTCGGCATTTGGATGATAACTTTGCTCAGTGACATTTGACTATTTATACGGCACGACTCGCACACAGGGAACGTATTGACCTCCCGAGTACGTCAACGAGGACCTCCAGAGCAGTGGACCGTACCCCGAGTCCCTTACCAAGGAGCTAGGTCATAACACACATTACATAATAGTTATTCGTTCCTGTTGTTTGTGTCCTTTATGATGTCCTTAAAAACAGTAATTAGTTTCCTGTTTGAAATGATTTTCAATTTTGTTTACCTGGCAGACAGAGGGGAAAAAAAATCTCACTCCTCTCCTCTCTGTACAGGTGTGATTGGGACGGATTCAGAGCAAAAGTACTGCTCAACTGCAGGTTCATGGTCTGATTCGTGTTCAAAATATAACATCCAATTTAAATTAAGTTGGTCCTTGATCATAAACTGACGTTTGTGGACAGACAAAGTGAACCAATTTCTTAATCCCGCTTTTTGCTTCGTGTGTGCAGGATAATAATAACAACAACAACAACAACAAACAGAGCAACCATAATATTGAGAGTCAACCGATAACTTTGAACCGTTTTGTTTTTTTCCCAAAGTCGAGGCTTGTGGAAGAGCTACAACACAGAAAACTGATCAGGACACAACAGAACAAAAGGAAAAGCAGAAACCTCGGGCAAATGTCCAAATCAGGAGTGCTCCGTTTGGTGTTCCCACGAGAACCAACAAAATATGATTGATGCTGCAAAGTCGGGTTCAAAACCAGTAGTACCACTGTGTGGGCTTCAGCGGAAGTACTTTTATTGTGTAGACAAACTGTGATAACTCATAGAAAATCCCATATACAGTACTAGGGCCACCATACGTCCGATTTTTCCCAGACATCTACTCCTTTTGGTACTTAAATCTCCGTCTGGCCAGGTTTTTAAAATAACTTAAAATGTCAGGCATTTTGCCTTTTTTATTTTTTATTTTATTATTATTTTTTGCTTTTTCATTTTCAAAGGGATAAATTTTAAGATTTAGGAGATGTTTTTACCTTATTTAAATGGCTAAACTATATTTGTACATTTTCTTACAGTGATAAAATGCAGTTGTGTAATATTTTGACCAGGACAGTTTGGCAGTCCAAGTCTGTATTACTCCATCTTGGGATAATTTACGTGCTCGATCATCGCCGCTCACGCGTCCACTTCCTGTCCAACCTTGCCAGTGAGAGAGAGAGTCTAGTGGTGTGCTCAGTCTGCGATTCAGTGTTTTTTCTGAGTCATTACTGTACACATTTGTTTGATTTTCTTCAAGAGATCTTTACAATGGCAAAACAAAGGTGAAAATTCACAGCAGAACTAAAAACAAAATTTCCATGTTTTTGAAGATCTCAAGAAGAATGTGAAGCAGAGTGCTTGGTGTGTAGAGAAGAAACATACATCTCTGTGGTAAATAAAGGGATATATTAATTTACAATCTCATGTGGACTCGGACAAGCACAATATTTCCAGTGATAATTCAGTATTTCCACTGGAAGAATGGCGGTTTGCAGTCAAAATTTATTGAGGTCCGGAACACACCTAATGAGACTGTCGATACGATTGCTCAATATGTATCGAAAGGAAACTCTTGAAAAGAGTGCCCTCTTTTTCAGTGTCCCTCTCTGGAGTGTCCTTTTTTATTTTCTTTGAAAGTTAAAATATGGTAACCCTACCATATACGAAATCTTTGTCCACTGTCTACT
Source organism: Eptatretus atami (assembly GCA_035128595.1). Lineage (NCBI taxonomy): Eukaryota > Metazoa > Chordata > Myxini > Myxiniformes > Myxinidae > Eptatretus > Eptatretus atami. Next base: position 82,028,702 of record CM068962.1, on the reverse strand, counting down.
TATGTCCTTGCACATCGAGTTAAAGTACACTGATATCGATTGATGTCTTTGTTCTGCATGTGATTTCTGTTCAAGTTCTACTCTGAGAATGATACTTCATAGCCTCATGCACACCGACATCCATTCATAACTGAAAAAACTGCAGCTAATGTCAGGTATGAAGGTCAGGGACTGATAGGTTTTAAGGATCATGCAGATATGAAATTGTCAGTTTTAAGAATGACAGTTGTCACAGAGATGTTTGTTCCAGGTTAATAATTCGTCAGTCACGTCCATCACTTTTGAGCGGAGAGCATATAGGGGGTGTAAAGAGCATCTATCAAAACCCCGAGAGATGCTTATAGCCACACTACAGGTGGAATTGTATATCTCAAATGCCTATCATGTTTCTCCATGAGTGTTGCACTTGTTCTTCAAGGTAATCAAACATTTCTGGAGAGTTATTGGAACTTTTCTCGCAATTCTTGAAACACCTGGCCACAACTACCTTTTTCAGTGCAACTCTTAAGTGATTCTTTCATTCAAACTTTATTCTTTCCTGGGCATTGTTCTTTATGAATCATATGGCTGTAATTGTATCCAATAAATCAATAATGAATCTATTTAAAATTATTGTACATGAAGAGCCATTGAAAAATGATCTCACACAAAAGTATGAGTGAAAATGAAGGAGATAATTGAAACAGTCTGAGCACTGCAGCACTTCAATATAACTCTCATTTTTAGTTTGTCAGCAATCACTGATTGTCTGAACAAGGCTTAAGATAATAAATGTAAAAAAAGAAATAACCTTATGGTGAAATGCTGGCATGTTTCATCACCAATGTGGATCTCTGTACATATTTTTGCGACTGGTTTATGAAGAAAACTATGATGTTCCCTTAAATAATTTAAGTTGCCCACTCTACCAAAGTTTGACTTCACATCACATGACATTTCACGACACATTAACAGTTGTGCTGTATAATCAAAGTATGAGCTCGTTTGCAATTTCGAACTTTTAACTTCTTTCAGCTCCCAAAGCGAAAGTTGAGGCTATTGTCATTTCTCTGTGTGGAAGTGAGCGTGCGTATCTGCCGTGCAGATCAACTTTAGTGTAGTACCCCCTGGGCCTCGGTGGCTTCGGGTACAGCTCAACAAGGTTGATGAATGCAATCCTGACATTTTTATGTCTAATATTACCATAGTTAATTTTATATCTTGAATTGTGGATTATGTCTAAGTGAGCCATGCCTGTTCCTGAGGGTATTTTTGTCCACAATCATAATATAATGGGCGTAAGCCTGGAACTTCTCACACACTTTTCTCCGAACATATTCTGTTCATACTTCCGAAATCTTCACATTATGTGTTCCATGTATTTGCGCAGGTGATAGCGGATTCAAAAAATCGAATATAAATGGAATTTTCAAAGAGGGAATCGATGACGACACAATCAGCAGTGTTTGGCGGCAAACCGACGGCCGGGTCCCAGACGATGCTTTACTTAACGAAGTCCATGAGTTTAGGACGTTTGATCAACTCAGCATTTACGACTTTTATCCTTCCATGTTGTTAATCTGTTGATTGAGGTCATATAGAAACAATGAATACTGTATGTCAAATCGTTCGTGTTACTCATCTGGCATTATGTGTCAAGGCCAACAATCTAAAGCGACCGGTCTCAAACGCGACCATGGGCACCCAGACACGCCACCAATATGAACTGAGCTGTTGAATGCGGCACAAAACATCCAAAGAAACTAGCGTAACGGAGTATTGTGATCCGTCCTGTCCCCCATTCCCGTCTCAGATGGGTATCTGCTGGTAAGATCTAATTGTGTGAAAGGGGTCTCTGAGACAACTACTCGAGTGAGGCTCTGCATTGTTAAATTATGTCCTGTAATACATTTGTAAGTTGAGTAACATAAGTAGACAGTTGATATAGTTTAATTTGAGTAACAAAACCTAATTGCCTGTTCTTGTGTTGCCTCTTAGCCTTCCTTTTGACTTTAATCCGAGGTCCACGTTTTATCCGCATCCATCAGGTCGCAGGGTGTGGAAATTTTCTGATGAGCAACCATGGGAATTGACTCCACAATAGTGAAGGCAATGCAACATTGGTTTACCCACTCCATCATTAAGCCCCTCACTAGCCACCAGGCTAACTTCACAATTGTCTCTTTAGGTCAAGCACTGGGTTGTCTCATGTCGACCTTTTCCGGGTCGATAACAGCTGTGGTAGAATGATGAGCCCCCTAAACTGTGACCCTTCATGAGAAGGTCAAACCAGCAGGTTATTATTGGAAAGATTTCCATCAGAACCACACGAGGTCTTCATTGACACTCTGAAGTGATTAAGGAGCGCAATTTCTCAAGGCAGCTGGTCAGACTGTTTCGAAGAAGCACATTACTTGCAAGGTGAAACAATAAAATGAAAGAAAGTGGTGTTATTAACGAAGCACCCAGAGCAGATCGAGGTCGGTGCTCGGCGTGCTAACACTGACACTCAATTTTCAATAAATCACAGCTTCACTGCCCTCCTCGTATAATGGGCTGTGTTGTTTGGCTGGGAATGGAAATTTTCCTGGCTTCATCTCCCAAGGTAATGATGACTCTTGCCTTGCATTCATTACCTTAAATATTTTCCTTCTCAGATTTTAGCATTCCATCAACCGAGTTAATTTTGTCACTAAAATGCATCTTCACTATTTTTAATCGTACTCCCTCACCTTTCGACTACAATCCTTCCCACTCCAATCATATTCTCCCGAAGCTGTTTTGATTTTCCCAACATTCATTTCAAAAATGTTTTGACTCTGTCACTCTCAAATGTGGCTCTTTTTTTTTTAATTCTTTTTTTTGCCTCGAGGGTGGTAAAGTCGGCCATTTTCGCGTGAAATGTTTTGATTTTAGTAATGTGATTGATGGGCATTTCTTGCCCGCTTTTTGAAAAGGTAGTGCCAGTTTCCCCTTGGCCTTGCCATAATGTTCTATTTAATGTGGAGTAACTTGTATCAGTGCAGACTGAGATCAATTGGTACCCATGGCCGTGATGCTCATGCACCAAGCTATTCTCTTCGTGCCACTTGCCCTGTGTATAGGCCACAAAACCACATAATGTGTGAGGCCTGTTGAGTGCTTGCAGGTCGGTTTGGAGTGAGCACTTGGAAGAACAGCACTTGCGAGGAAATCCATGGCAGTATGCCGTGCCATCCACAAAGGAAAAGAGAATGATATCGATTTAGCCATTGTTTGCATTGTCATCATGCTTCCATCATTGTTATCATGTTACATCCATAGGCATCTTCTCTGGATGTTTACGATGCAAAATATCTAAGCTCATTTTTTCATGAGGGATATACCTTGCAATGAATCGCAGTGCACTCTGGGCCATCATGTGGTAAAAAATGATTTCTGTGATCAAATACCATGCTAGTAGGAGGCTGGCAGATATCCTAGGGGTATGCACACTCATCTCTTTGAAATGTCTAGCCTGGGTATGAATCCTGCCCCAGCTATAAACTGTCATCTTGGCGGTTCACAGGCAGAGCGAGACATCAATGTGTGGGTCGTCCATCGGATGGATGTGAAACTGGGCATCCCATCTGCTGTCATTAGTTGGTAGACGTTAAAGATCCCATGATGTCCTTTGTGAGAAGAGTAAGCAAGCTATCGCTGGCACCCTGGCCAAATTTCAAATTCCTGCTTTAACCTACAGGGGCAATGCATCAGCAGCACAGCCATGGCCCTCAGAAAATGATTCCACTTGAAGCCATGAGCTGTATACGAAAGAAGAAGGGGATGCCAGTTGGGATTCCTGCATCATAGAGCAAGCAATCTTGTAGAATGGGAAATTAAGCCGGCTGTTATAGTTTTCCTTTGTGGATATTTGATATCCAAATAGGATCCTTTCTAAGACTGTGGCATTTGGCTGCAATGTATAGTCCTTCAAGATAAGGTCAGTGATACTGAGTCAGTAGCTGGTGTTGACTTAACGGTTAAGGTGCTTGGCTTACTATCCGAGGGTTTTGAGTTGAAGTCCTTGTCGGGCTGTTGAATTGACACCAGGTAGGGTTGATTCAGCCTGCCATCCTTCAGAGTTGGCAAAATGAGAACCAGCGTCCTGGTAACAGGGGCATTGCATCAGCAGCACAGCTGTGCCCCCAAAAAAATTATGTAGCCAAGTAGACACAGGCTGCATATGAATTTAAAAAAAGTGATTTCGTGACTCACAACTGCTGGGTAACTTGAATCCCTTTATGCTGTAGTTTACTGGCCCCTCTGGATTAGTGGTCACTCATCATTATTTATTTGGAGATGGGTACCCATCGCCACCATCCAACGTCCTTGTATGGGTTGAGGAAAAGGTTGACCAGCTACGGTACTTTGACCTTCCTGATCATGATGGCCCTTCCTGATCTGCAAACAACCGAGCGTTCCCGTTTTCTCATTCGTTTCACAGTCAACTCGTGTACCTGAGAGGTGAAGCAATCAGGATTTTCTTTCCACTGAGCGACACTTCATACCTACACCACCTCAGGCAATTTGTGTCAAAATTCCCAACCAAGTTAGTCCCATGTTCCTTGAACTTATTTCAATGGAACCAAATTATATTTATGCTCGTGTCCTTTATTTCAAACTTCTCCACATCCCTTAGAGACCAAATCGTTCTTCATAATTTCCTCCTCGAATTTTTTTCATTAATATTTCTTCACAACTTTGAAGTTTTTCTCTTTTTTTTAAATACAATTATTTTTATTCCACCTTGCAACATTATTGATGAAACAGAAAACAGGGGTGTGTTACATTAGCAAGCAGCGTGCTATCGCTCGCCAAGCCAGCCATTCCATATCGCAACCACCTTTTTATTTTTTAAACGAATAAGCTGTGACAACAAATATCAGTGCCCAGATATACCATGATAATGGTACAAAAGTGGTTTGGGAAAGAATTGGACTGCAGTGGAATCCATGGCAGATGAGGAGCATGCCTTCCATGGCTTCAGCGGCATCACCCTCCTCTCCCGCCGTCCTCCCGCTGTCCACTACCCACCCTCTTCCCCACGGGTGTAGTTTTGTGGTGTGCCATTGGCTAAATACGAGATCATCCAACTTTTGATGGTTACCGTTGGCTAATGCTAGCTCATCCGCCTCACAACAAGGGTTCCACTACCCCTCTCGGCTACCCGAGTTGCCACAAACTGGTCCAATCCGGATGGATGTTTATTAGGAGACAGCATCTCCTATTAGATGGCCGTTTGCTCCCGAAGGGAACTCATCAGCCCATTGTCAGGTGTTGTCTTTAGTCCTGGTGGGGTGTCACAGTCACCATCCCCACCAGCAAAGCCATTGAGGGCTGTTGCCATGTTGGTTTAGTCGTCGCCAACCCGTGTTATCGGGTTACATGTTACCAATGGCAGTCCCAAAAGACTGACCTGACTGTGTGTACTCGTGTCCTATATTCCTTAATTGATGTTTTCATACAGCCAAGGCCTTCTCGGCTGGGGTGTGTTCCATTAGCAAGTGGCTTGCTATCTCTTTCCAAGGTGGTCATTCCGTATCAACCGCTTTGCAAGCCGCTCGCCTTGCCGCTTGGCAAACAGATCAAGTGATTAATGAGAGATGCTTCGTTATTTTGGGGAAAATGGCCATCGTAGTCTGATGCAAAATGATACAACAACCAATGAAATGTTCAGAGGCATACCCCTGTTTTGTATGCTCATAATCAAAACTATTTTAAAAAAAACATTCGTGTATGTGTGTGTGTCTGTCTCTGGAAAAAAGTTACATTACATACTAATGTCTCTTAATACGGCACTTTTGAAATGATGTTATGCACCCCAGTTGTATGGGCTGTTATTGCCATTATAAGTATAAATATTTTGTTTTGGTCTGGGGCCACAGGGAAAATTAGATTATTTTTGCATCTATTGGTGAAAGGAGAAGCGTGTGTGTGTGTGTGTGTGTGTGTGTGTGTGTGTGTGTGTGCCAATAGCCCTTTATTCAGGTGACGTCACCGGTCACGTGACTGTGGAAGCTCCGCCATATGAGCGGCAAGAAAGTATTACCTCGTCCATAACAACCGATAGTCTCCACTTCAACTACACGGTTATTTCCAAGCGAGCGATTTTTTTTTCTGCGAATGGGTAAGAGTTGTTGTGCCCCGGGATGTACAAAGGCTCTGGAGTGCAGTTTTACCGCTTTCCCGCGAAGTCGACCGACGAAATCTTTGGATATCGGTTCTGAGAAGAGAAAAATGGCGACCTGGCGAACCTGACTGGTTTGTGGGCCTTCATTTTGTCTCCGTATGTAACTAATTTCTGATACGTTATTTCAGTAGTTGGTATTAAATAGCCGGTGGTTACAAAATATTGTCTGATTTGTATCATTAAAATGCATTATATCCCTTGTTTTATTGACAGGATGAGATAGGCTAGATCGCCTAACAGCTGTCTAAGGCCTAAGTCACATTTGCTCTACGGCGAGGATACGGCGATCGTACGCCTCTGAATTGACAGAAACGTGCGGCGGCCGCAGAGTTTTCTGCGGTGGCCTCAGGGTGGCCCTACGCCGTTTGGCTATCTTTTACAGGCCGTAGGGGTCGCCGTGGAATTATAACGTGGAGTTATAACCTTTTTCATTTCTACGTTCGCCGTAGCAATTCGACAATCCGAAAAAAAAAAACCGGTAAAAATTTTTTTTAACCCACTCGTTACCGTCCGTCTGTCCGCACGTTCGCCTTAGGGCCCCCCCCCCTGCGGTCGCCTTGCGGGCACCTTGAGGCGACCTTGCGTCTGCCTTGAAAATTCTATTGCCGCCGCAGGGCCCCCTTAAGGTCACCGTGAGACATCAAATCAAAGACCGTACGGCAACCCCACGTTTTCGGTCTCCACAATTTCTAAATACGCCGTGCGGCTCCCCGAAAAATAAAAACATATGTGACTGCTACATTGTGTGACCGTGGAAATACTGCGGCCGCTGTATAATTGCTAGTGGCCGCAGATTTTGGAGACCCACGGCGCCCCGTGGCAAATGTGACTTAGGCCTAACGCGCACAGTTCTGAGTTGTTTCCTCGAAACTTGTCTTATTGCTGTTACATCGCAGATTAAATTAAATAGTTTTTAAAGAGCATTTTAGAAATATGAAAAAAAAAATCAGTGTAACATTTTCACTACAGAAAGTCACATCGATATGTATAATCTATCTATAATTCCAGCAATCTCTGTGTGTTGTCTGTGACCGCTGTTTCTCGACAACCACTGGTCCGATCTGATTGAAACTTGCCAGGTATATGGCTGGGACCTGAGGATGTGCCTTTTCAAGGTTTGATATTAATCGGACAAGTGGTTCCCAAGTTATGGCCATTATATTTACCAAACCAATGACAAGACACGTTGTTGCGTGGGCGTGGCCGATGGGAAGAGAACCTCAGCCGCGTTCCCCATTACGGGTTACAACGTAGGGCTTCCGGAGAGTGATGACTTCGTGTATTCTAATAATTTCTCGATTTCTTATGCACATTTATAGATAACACTATGCCCAAGTTATGATCGTTTTCATATTAGACGGTGCATAAATTTTGGTAACATCAGAGTGAGCTGGTGTGCTCCGAACCAGGAAGTAAATTTTAAACACGCAATAACTTACGATCGAAATAAGCAAGTAGGAGACAAAATTTAATTGACTTCATGAATTCTAATAATTTCTCGATTTCTTATGCGCATTTATAGATAAACACAATGCCCAATCCGGGTCGTTTACGAGAGCGAAGGAACGCGACCGGCCAACGATGACGTCACGGGCCATGCCGGTTACATGGCAGCGAATGTCATGGCAAGCAAAGACGGAGGAAAACTTGATTTTAATTAACTCTGTGTGTGGAAGTGTGGTTGTCGCGAGAACACGAAGCGAAGGAACGGGCTGTTGGTGGTTGTCGTTTCTGGCTCGCGGTTTGAAGGTTTTTTTTTTTTTTTGCATGTACGGCCGCACCGTACGGGCACGTGAGAGCGAAGGAATGGCCTGTGTGGTTGTCGTTTCTTGCTCACGGTTTGAGTTATTTTTTTTTTTTTTTTTTGCACGTACGGGCACGTGAGAGCGAAGGAACGGCCTGTGTGGTTGTTGTTTCTGGCACGCGGTTTGAAAGTTTTTTTTTTTTTTGGTTTGCACGTACGGCCACGCACCTACGGGCATGCACTAGTACATAAAAAAACTAGCACTTGGAAATATCCACAGCAGTGTGGATTACACCGGATGTTTGTCATGGAAAAAATATAATGTATCTGTAAGCAAACTGACGAACGAAGATTTTCTACAAACTTAGCATTTAGACAAGAGCTTCACTTGAAATTAACTTGTGGCAGCAGTTAGGTTAAAAAAGTGACTCTGGTTGTTGAACAAAACAAGCAACAACGAATGTACAATAATAGTGAAATGAAAGAAAACAGGCTTACCTTTGTCCTCACGATAATACAGTCTTGTCAGCTTTCGCAGAGATTATGTCACGAACAAACCCGGCGACATAACATGAGTAAGCGTCCATACTCTTGAAGGCTTTCAGGCTGGCTTGAGTGTAAGGACTCGGCGTTTCAACAAGGTAAACATAGATGTCAGGGAAAACTATTTGAGGCCAAAATTTCCTTTCTGTTGTCCATTTTATCCTTTGAAATAATATAGGATCTTCACTAAGACCACACTGCTTCAGTTTTTTTGCAGTACCTCTTAGAAATATCATCTAATCCATGGAAATAGCCCAGAAGATCGTGTGACACGTGCGTGGTAGCCATGATTTTTTGCCACTCAATATGGGCGAGCCTTACCTTCGCTGTGACGTACATCACTTAGTGCATAGGGTCAATACACCTAAACATAGATTTCCGAAAAAAAGGAGGGGCGAAAGACGATCTCCCTGGAAGGTCCCGCTTCGTATCTTCACTCCTGGTATTTCAATCTTTCGTTCAGAGTGCTGTAATATCAATGCTATATGTTTCAGAACTCCATTGCTTTCTCAATCAGTTGGATTAGTTGGGGTTAAAATCTCAGACACTTGCATGAATTTTATCATCCATAAACGTGGGACACTCTCGTAAGTTTATTTTTTTTTCATTTATCCAGGCTGTGGACAGTTTGGTTCTTGTCGTTTTGAAATTTTTGATGACTAGTCCACCTGCTCCCTACATGAGCACCGGGTGGGGGAGGACGGTCATGTTATTATCCTTATTATTATTATTGCCAATTATGATTACTATTACCATTGTTTATATTGTTATTATTATTATTATTAATAATAGTAGTGACTGTTTAAAAAGGTAACCGTACATGTTTGTGGTTTATAATATTTTTTTACTTCCGGTAGGTGCGCCCACAAAACACCATGATAAGCTATTTATACACCTTTTAACTTTGCATTTGTTCAAGGAGGAAAAACCCCTCAAGGAGGTTGCAGCATCACAGTCCAGGTCTCCACCACACTTCGTGCTAATATTGTTTTGTAACAACATTAATATTATGCTATTATCATTATTGTTATGACTTGTTATTAGAAGCAGCCTTAGAAAATCACGATAATCAAATAAC
>CM068962.1:81977715-81999706 GCA_035128595.1 Eptatretus atami | reverse complement strand
CTAATGGAAGTGTAACGACGCACAATAACCGTCCTCACAGCACTACATAATGATATGCTTTTCACAGTATTTTCATACCGGAGTGTGGTGATATGGAACGCACTAATGTTCAGTTTTTTTCCATGTTGGAGAATGTTTTCTTGAATTACTTTTAAAAGAATGTAACTATTCTTATTATTTGTTCAATTACACCTGTTTGTGGCCAAATGGGTTTATTGTTTCCACATACTCATGCAGTTTACTTCCCTCTGTCCTCCTCATTACTCTAACCAAAAACTCGTGTAACTTGTTTTGCAGGAATTTCTTCAGACATGCTTGATTGTTTGAATTATGTCTCGTTTTCTTGTCTGACTCTGTAATGCAAATGCAAGATCTACAGTATATCAGGCCTCTTCTTCTTCTTTCATACTGCAGCTTGGCTGCCAGGTAGCAATTATTTTGTTGGGGTGCGACTATGCTGCTGATGCTGTGCCCCTCCACCAGTACACCGGCACTCATTTCACCGACCTCAAAAGGATGACAGGCTGAGTTAACCCCCACCTGGTGTTAATTCAGTGCAAATGGGGCTCAAACTCAGGACCCTAACATCCCAAGCCAGCTATCCTAACCACTAAGCCAACACCAGGCTTATTGGGCCCCTCAGTATTACACAATAAAGTTACAATTGCAAGCTATCGTGACCAGATCTAGGTTTTACTGTATTACCCTGAAGTGAAGACTCTATCTTTTCTCTTTGCTTGTTGGGGTTCCTTCTGATGACTCCAATGCTGTATTTGGTCTTTCATTTGATTTTAAGGGAAATGTACAAGGAACCAATTTGTGAAATTCCATCCACCTATTTTGTCTGTGTTGTGCAGGCCGGACTCAATGTGGCTCTTTCAACAAGTTCTGTGCAATCACAGCAGCACACGTTGGAAGCTCGGCCTAAAAGAGATTCACTGCGGGAATTGGAGGAGGGCTCTGTATGTGGGCAGGATCGTGTCGTGGCACCGAGCAGTCTCATAGGAACCCAGGGCTTGTCTCCCAATCAAGCCCGTCGCAGCCCAAGCCATCCTTTCTTGTTGAGGTCCAGCGTACCTGTTCCTGCCGAAGGCTTTGTGCCATACACTGCACTTCCATATGTATATGGAGGTGACAAGTGGTTGCAGTATTGGAGCAAAGCGGTCGTGGGTGCAGGCCCAGCCACCATACCGCCAGACTACACACTACAAGTGGCAACAGCTGCTGGAACGACTGCACCGCTACGTCCAAGTGACTGGTCTACGCTGACCTATCCCCCATTTTTCCATTTCTCACCACCTGGGACACATGTTACTAACAGTGAAGGGCCACTTGATTTGGTAGTGCGCAAGCCCTGCGGGTCAGGGAGTGCAGCTGAGGCACGACCTCGTGGCACAAACACTAAAACAACAACAACAGCAGCAGAAATGGTTGACAAGGGTACTCAGGATGATTGTGCGACCTTGTGTGGGCAATGTGGTATTATTTTCCCAGACGAGGTCCTGCATGCATTACATATGAGTTGTCATGCTGATGGTGGGCTCTTCCAGTGCAGTTTATGCCAGCGCATGTGCACAGACAAATACGACTTTGCCATGCACATCCAAAGGGGTGCACATCGTGCCTCATGAGAGCTACTGAAAGCTCTTTGGCAACTATGAGAGAAAGATTTCCCAACTCTGTTGTGCTGATGGAGCAAGACGACATGTTCGAAACTCCAATTTCCTGCTTCAAATCCCCAAAGTGAGACGCAATGGAAGGACCAGAAATAAATGTGCTTGTGTAGGTGTTTTGTTGTTTGTTTTTTACCATCACTGATACGCACAGTCAATTATTCAGCTACACAGCACAACCCACCAATCAATTGAACAAAGTCCGAGTAAACTCTACTCCCCAATTTTTTAACAAACAGGAAAGAGAGTCCTCCTCAGGCAATATTTCACTTGCGATCCACAAGTCTTCTCAAGCCAAGAGGCACAGCTCACCACACACAGCCATTTGTAGTGAACCACTTCCAGTCACGTGTCTAAGCATGCACACATATTTTGGTAATCAGAATGTGGCAATGACACTCATCATTGGATTTCCACCAATTCCTGGAGTTTAAAAATATTTCATTTTTAAATCTGGAACAAGCAGACGTGGATGAATCGTAAATGTAGTATTTCCTTGGTTGAATGTTCATGGGTGTCAACAAAGTGATGACAAAGCCTCTTCATTTCGGTGCCATAGATATCACGAACATGTGACATTAAATTGACGAACCTGTGACATTAAATCACGAACATGTGACATTAAATTGACGAACCTGTGACATTAAATCACGAATATGTAACATTAAATTGACCAACATGTGACATTAAATTGACAAACATGTGACATTAAATCATGAATATGTGACATTAAATCCCAACTACATCAACTTCATGTCATATATATATATATATATATATTTCAGTGCTGACTTTTTTTTTTTGTATACCTTCTCGAGGCTCATATGAGAGCTAACACACAATGCATAGCAAGGGCGGGGGGGGTGGGACAAGAGGGGCGGGAGTAGAAGGACAAAACAGAGGGGAACAAAGACATTAGGAGATCTGTTGAAGGGAGAGGGATGGGCGGGGGAACATGGGGTATACAAGATGGACATTACAGGGACTTTCAGGAAGGAAAGCAGGGAATTTGAAGGAGGTGGGTTTGAGGCGGATCAACGGGGGTAGAAAAGATCGAGGATTTGTGATGGGGGGGGGGCGATAAGAGGTGGTGGTGAACAGCTATTTTGAAGGCCTGGAGGGAGGAATGGGATTGAACAGAGTGAGGGAGTTTATTCCAAAGTGGGAAAAAATGAGGAATGAAAGAGTGAAGGTGATTCCTAATTCGTGATTTTGATAGTTTTACCAGAAGGGGTTGTTGGCGGACCTTGAGTGCCCTGCAGAAATATGGTGGGGGACAAATAGCAGACACAGCAGGGGGTGAGACAGAGAGGAGAGTGTAGAAGAAAGACCACCGACCTGCCAGCGGTGAGAGAGTGAAAGGCCCAAAGACTCAGGCTCATTGCGGGAGATGCCAATGATCCGAAATGCCTTGGTTTCCACAGCGTGAAGCTGAGAAAGGTGGGAGGCAGGAGCACCAGCCCAGAGGGGAGAGCAGTACTCCATTAGGCTGTGGATGAAAGCTTTGTATGTGGTCAGGAGCTCAGGAGGGCCGAGGAAGGACTTTTCACGACGGAGGATTCCAGTCGGTGACTGGCTATAAGACTTGATTGTCTTCTATCACGTAAGGTGTGGGGGGGGGGGGGGTTGGCATGACTGGTGTGGAGGGTGCGGGTGATGATGGGGGTACTAGTGTGCGACAGCTGTTCAATGTGCAGAGGGAGGGGTGACAGTCTGGGTGTGATGGCTACAAGTGAGAGTGTGGTTAAAGGTGGGTGGGGGCTGTGCATGTGTGAGTGCTATAGTTTGGGGGGGGGTGTTTCAAACAGAGGTGATTGCATTGTGGTTGCGGTTGGTGCAGTCGGTATTGCAAGCTACAGATTGAAGAAGTGACGGAGTGCTGTGAGTGTGCATGAGGATGGTAGTGCAAATGTTGTGGCAGTGATACATGTGTGCGTGATTGTGGGAGTTGGATGGCGAAGGGGGGTGACCAGGACATGTTTTTTTTTGTCAGGGATGAGGGTATTGAACATGTAAAACAGCCTTTTTAATTTAAATTGTTTCTGGCTGCTCCCAGAACTGTTTTGTGCACCACAGACAAGTTATTGTGTGGTTGGTATTTCTTGTTGCTCAGGAAGCATGCAGCAATAGCTTGGGTTGCACTTGCTTCCTGGTCACCACTGCAGTGATGGGGGTCTGATATATATATATATATAATATATATTATATATATATAATATATAGTAATATATATATATAATATATATACATATATATACATATATATACATATATATCAATATATACATATATATACATATATATACATATATATACATATATATACATATATATACATATATATTACATATATATACATATATATACAGTATATATACATATATATACATATATATACATATATATACATATATACATATATATACATAATCATAAATCATATATACATATATATACATATATATACATATATATACTATATATACATATATTACATATATAACAATCATATCACAAGTGAAATATTGCCTGAAGAGGACTTTTTTTCCCGTTTGTCAAAAAAATTGGGGAGTAGAGTTTACTCGGACTTTGTTCAATTGATTGGTGGTTGTGCTGTGTAGCTGAATGACTATATATATATATAATATATATATATATATAATATATATGTATGTATATACATACATGTGCAAATTATTATTTGAATTGCATTGTCTAACTAATCTGTACAGTGCAATGACAATTCTTTGACTTTCAACAAAATAGTGGTCACTAATGGAGTGTAACGACGCACAATAACCGCCCTCACAGCATTACTGTGTTATATATATATATATGCCTGGTGTTGGCGTAGTGGTTAGGGTAGCGGCTTGGGATCCAAAAGGTCCTGAGTTCAAGCCCCGTTGCCGCTTGAATTAATACACAACAGGAGGCTGACTCAGCCTGTCATCCTTCCGAGGTCGGCGAAGTGAGTACCAGTGTACTGGGCCCGTGTATGCCCCGGTTAAAATAGGTGTACCATATCCCTGTGTCGTAAGAGGCGACCAGGGTTGCGTCAGGAAGGCATCCGGCATAAACCTGTGCCAAATCATTATGCGGATCATAACGGATGATCCGCTGTGGCGACCCGAACGGGAGCAGCTGAAAGAAGAAGAGAAGATATATATATATATATATATATATATATATATATATATATATATGTTCAGCCAATAATAGTCAGATGGCCCAATGTGAGAAAGTGGCTGAGTTAAGCACCCCGTAAACATTTTCGCCTGCATACATAAAACCATTTCTATTGCATAAAGAGGATCACTGCACATCTTTTCTGACCAGTTATCAGTTTGCTGGTGTGTGCATGAGCTATCACTGAGGGGATTTCGAATAAATGTGTCAAAACGCCACCAGTTTCAGAAAATCATCCATAACTGTGACATATGTTCACTCAGACTATCAGGTTATGTGTCATTTTATGGTGACTATGCGTGTTTAAAATGTTTGAAAAGTTCACAGCATATTAATGCATCTGCTGGACACAATGCAAAAAAGCGTTCTGAAAATGGAGATTTCTCCTGCATTTTTGCGTTTTCAAATTTTTGTAAATTTATTGCAATATTTTATCGAAGTAACCAAACGATTTGATCGGGATATCAGAATTTACGTCAATCAATGCGCTTCATTTCAAAGTTAAATCAGTTGTAATATCAGGTCATGAAACCAAGCAATGGCTGAAAATAATACTCCACTCCCCATTTTCAGGAAATTTGCTAAATTTGTGTTTTTCGTGAAAGATGCAGAACGGAATAAAATATTTGCCATAAATATGATAGATTGTGAGTGCACATCACTCCAATGTATTCACACATTAGTGCTTCTCGCAGAAAATCTGTAAAACTTAATTTAACAGGCATACATGTGACGTTATCAGACCGGGCGTAGTGGCGTGCGCCTGTAATCCGGCTGCTCGGAGGCTTGGGTTGGAGGATCGCTTGAGGACGGGAGTTCTGCGCTGGGCCGCGCTATGAGAGGGTGTAGGGCAGCCCGGAATCATGGCGAAACCAAATCCCTATCCCTGTGTCGTAAGAGGCGACCAGGGTTGCGTCAGGAAGGGCATCTGGCGTAAAACCTATGCCAAATCAGTATGCGGATCATAACGGATGATCCGCTCTGGCGACCCCTAACGGGAGCAGCCGAAAGATGAACAACAACAACATGTGACGTTATCAGTCAGCTTGGATTCAATACACTCAAATGTAATAAGTAGTAAACTTATATCTCAAAGTATTGCTATATTTTGCATTTCTGGGTAAATTGGTGACATGATGGATGAATCCCTAGAACCAGTTGCCTCGGTGAACCCAAAATGTCGGCGAACGTGACAGTCCATAAACTGGAAGTTGTGCATTTTCTGCCAGGTATACAGTGGAAACCCTCATTTAAAGGTGGGGTGCAGGGTATTACCTGGGTACAAGAGACCTTTGCTAAGCGACTGCATCATGGAGACACAGAAAATACGAGTTCTCTGCAACCTTATATTGAAGACCTCGTATCAAAGGGACCGATCTGGCACAAAGGATGTTATGCGTCGTTTACGAGCAGGTACAATTTGTTGGCCTTACAAATGCTCCAAACGCCAGAACAGGATCCTAAATCATCCAATTCATCAACCGGTTCTGACGATAGGTCAAAAAGGGCTCTCGTAACCAGGGCAGAAGTAGGAAAGGTAAAATGGGACAATTGCATCTTTTGTCAATCATGTCGTCATGAGAAAATGATCCAAGTGCAGACATTGGACATTGAAATGGCAATTTATAAAGTTGCTAAAAAGAATCATCAGCTAAAATATTAAATAGGTGAAAATGATCTGATTACTTATGAAGCTCACTACCATAAATCCTGCAAATACCAGGCAGAAAAGGTGGGGCCAGCAGGTAAGGAAACGATGGAATCTGAAGTTTTGAGTGAGACAAAACATGAAATGGCTTGGAGTAGACACTAGTCAGGGTTCTTGATTTTGGCTTTGAGCAAGAACGCATTCTTCCTATGGATTCTAGCGTCAAAAAAAAAAAAGCCAAATACTGTCCTCGAATGGACTGGAGACACATCCAGCTAGAACGGATGTGCTGAAAAAGAAACTACAGACTCACTATGGAGAGGAAATATAATTTTGGGCCCAGCGTAACAGGAACCAACCGATGCTCATTTGTCCTACATTGACAGAAGATCATTCAGTTGAAGCACTCAAAGACTGCAAAGAGGTACTTGAAACTGAGCATTGTCAAAATAATGGCCCCCTTGCACCGGAAGAGGAATTTCGCCAGTCACTCCATCACGTTTCGTCAAAGCTGACGTGTGATCTGTCGGATGCTTGTGGTCTGAAAGGCAATAACTTAACTCGACATGATGCAAGGGTATGCATACCAAACAGTTTGTACACAATTTTGGAGTGGATATTGTCAGGGTGCAAACATGAAGATGACGATACATTGGCAGAATACTGATATTCAGCAGAAGATACTGAATCTAAGGCAGGATATCGTCTACACCTTTGCTGGCGGAAGAAAGAATACTTCCAAACATATTGCCACTGGTAAAATAATCTCTTTCGCCTGATACAATTGCTGCCCTTGTGATATACCATGCCATCACCCTTGCGATATACCATGCCATCACAGGTTGCGACACAACTAGCCAGTTGGACTGAGCAAGAAGATAACTTGGAAGGCTTTCACCGAAATGCCTCGCCTACTGAAATGTTTGGATGCAATGGGAAAATTTAACATGGGGCAGGCAGAGAAGTTTATTATGAAGCTTTACAATCCATCAACAATGTCCACAGATGTGAACTCCCTCCAGCTGGAAATGTTACACAGATTAGGGGATTTGGAAAAACTCCCACCAACACAGGTTGCACTCACGTAACACCTACTCTGATGCCAATACCAGTGTCTGATGTGGTGTTCTATCCATATTGCAGTTCCTAACCTACCACTGCTGGAAGGATATAGGTAAAAATTTCATCAGCGGAGAATGACACCTGTTCTGATGACTCAAGATCCAATGCCTACTTCTTGTTGGGAACTGGTCACATGTAAATGCTCTTTTTCTCGGTGCAGCTGTGTCAATAAGCAGATCCAGTGCTCATTGGGATGCATCTGTTCCATGTCTTGTCTTAACAAACAATCCTCCCACAGCGGCAGACGACAGTGACCCAGATATGACTAATATCTAGGACATTTGAACTGCAGATGAATCCCAAGGATGGATAAACATTTGGCTGTGATGCCAAGTAAACATTTACTGTAATTATCAAACAGACTCACGTAAAGACAAGCCTATAAGTGTTAAATATTTCAATTTCCTGAGAAAATGGTTCATGGGAAGAGACTGACTGCCATAATAGTAATTGTGCTGAATTTGGGGGCCTGGAGTAAAGTTTTGCCCAATTGTTGGGACGTTAGATGAGGTGCGTCAACGCCGGTTGCCTCATTACAATGCACGATAACAGAGGGAATAATTTAGTATCTGCTTTGTCCCTGGTATCGTTAATTATGGTAGTTTGAAAGATAATGAACTAATTTATCTGCTGATGCAACACAACGATGGGGATACACTTCACTGTGGTGTCAATGAAATCTACAGCACAATAACCAAACAGACGTATTTGAAGACTAAACTTTATGTGTTTCAATAATTTGGACAAGATTGTTCAAAAGAAAAGTATGTCTGCGGTTAATATTAATTATACTGAATTTGTTGAGTGAATTTGATTTTAGGGGGTGGGGTAACTTTTTGTCCAATTGCTCAGGCATTCGATATCCTATGACAATGAAAATTAATCCATTGTAAAGCCTCATAATTTGGGCAAATTTTGACATCTGTTTCAAGTAACTGAATTTAATAATCATGACAGGTTCACCAATAATGTTCTGATACAAATATGGAAAAGTGATTTTTTTTTGTAGGGTTTTCAATATGTGATTGGCGCATACTCGAACAGCGTTTAAGGAAATCGAGCCATTCTGCATTGGGGTGTTACCTATGATAAATAGGCATACTTTGTGAATTTTCAGTAAGAATTAAATTAAATTTAAAAATGTTTTCTAAAATTTTGCATTTTCTGTTGGAGTTTGAACATTTCTTGTCAAACATAATCCAACGCACACACCTAGGAGGTGACAACCGGTCGCAAAACGTGCGCACAGTTGTCCTGGACATATTGAAGCAGGTTGTCGATATTCAGGAAGAAATGTTCATGGGAATGTCATTTCCCCACCTTGGCCACCTGACGATAATGCACATCATTGAAGTTTTCTGGCCACAAGGACCCATCAACACAACAACCTCACACGAAAAGCAAATGAGAAACTGAAAGAGCTAACTGAAATAGTCTGGGCACCATGTCGCCTCCGAGTTATAAACGACATTCTCAGTTTGTCAGTTATAAGCGACAGCCATTAGACTTGTATAATTATCAAAAAGCATGTCATGAGTGTGAAACTAGCCTTTATCATGGAACACAACTGATTTGGCTCAGTATTTTGTATTTACATACAATAATATTTTTTCATGCAAACTTTTACTCCATATTTCATGATGTAGCATCAGATAACATCTTATTTTAAGTGTGGCCTATCCACCTGTTTCACATTGTGCTCTGGAACATTGCCATGGCACCCAAATCAGTCAATTCCGTCATTAACTTGAGGTGATGCTGCAGAATCCCATCATTATAGTATTAAGACAAACTTATGGAATGGTTATTGTTGTGACCCATTCCTTGTTAACAAGTTTCAGACAGACACTTGGGAGAGAAAAGAGTCATCGTCACTTGACCCCTCCAAAGGCCTGAAAACCCCCAAAGACTATTAAATTCTGGCAAATGTCGTTTCATGTTGCCAAGGTCACTGCCTTTCCTAAAACCAGACATATTTTGTCACTATTTTCAGCTGAGACTTGTCAGTTGATCTTTCCCATGGTTTTTTGGCTGCAATAAATCCATGTAGCCTAATTTGTCAGCATCAGGACCTGAATGCCCATCTGTACAACTCTTGGAAAGTTGTAAAATTATAATATTCTCTAACAATTGGCGAACTATGTTTTTAAAATCCATAAAAGAAAAATTTAAATGTTGGACCACAACTGACAAAGTGTAATTATCACTTTACATGGCTGGGCCCTGTGACATGGGCTGGCAGAATGACCGAGAGTAGAGGTATGCACAGTCACCTTTGAGCTGTCTCAACTGGGAATGAATCTTGACACAGCTTTTGACTACCATCTTGGTGTTTCTCAGGCAGGGCAATACATCACATTGTGCTGCATGAAAATTAAACCAGGTGTTCCATCAGCCAGCATTAGGTGGTGGACATTAAAAATACAAAGTGGCACCTCTTAGATCCAAAAAGTTCACACTTTCATTCATCAAACCAGAGTACCAGATTCCATTGTTCAGTCACAGAATCATGGGTTGCCTTGCAAATTTCTGTCTTTTCACCTTATTCTGTGATCTCAGCAGGGGTTTCTTTGCTGCAAATCTGCCATGGAGACCTGCTTGCAATTGGCCTCCTGCACACTGTGCTGGACAAGATGTTAATGTTCAGACATGCTCTCATTTAATTTGTGACAGAGAGAGAGAGGAGAGAGAGAGAGAGAGAGAGGAGAGAGAGAGGAGAGAGAGGAGAGAGAGGAGAGAGAGAGGAGAAGAGAGGAGAGAGAGGAGGAGAGAGAGGAGAGAGAGGAGAGAGAGGGAGAGAGAGGAGAGAGAGGAGAGAGAGGAGGAGAGAGAGAGAGAGAGGAGAGAGAGGAGAGAGAGGGAGAGAGAGAGGCAGACAGACAGAGAGAGATAGTAGATAGAGATATGTTAGGGACACAATATTTTGAAGCAAACACTGAATTGAGTCATTCTGCCTTCTCATCAGTGGAGTTGGCTGTGGTGCCATTT
Organism: Eptatretus atami; assembly: GCA_035128595.1. Taxonomy (NCBI): domain Eukaryota; kingdom Metazoa; phylum Chordata; class Myxini; order Myxiniformes; family Myxinidae; genus Eptatretus; species Eptatretus atami. The sequence goes on along the minus strand of CM068962.1, from coordinate 81,989,089 downwards.
GAGATGAGGGAGGGGATGAAGGGGAGCATACACCAGAGACAGACTTGACATTGGACATTTGGCTGGGACCACTTATTTTACTCCATCTCTTAAGACAATCTTCTTTCCAAACCTTTTTTCCTGACGATTGAGATTTCTTCATCGCATGTGCTGTAATCATCCAAAACCATGATCTTTTCTACCCTGTTAACCCCACCCCCACCTTTTGTTTTGTTGTGTCCTGATCCATTCAGTGTTATAGTTATTACTCGAGTTGTAACTTTTGTAAAGAAAAAGAAAGAAAAGAAGAAAACAGGATGGTGCATTTCAGTCTATGATACAAATTCCAAATTCCTGCTGCCCTCAGTCGAGTATCCCTTGACCGAGTGGCAATCTGTCCAGGATTGCTTCTCACCATGAAATGTTTCTCGACCTGTCCTAGATGGCCAAACACTCTGTCAATACTACAGGCCTCTATTAGTATTATACCTTAATTGCAGCTCGTAGTTTGAGCAATTGCTTTGGACAGTTTGTTCGTGAAGTGCTTTCCTCCACGATGCAAACTCTGGATTCAAATCTCATGTCCATATCAACGTCTGTGATGCACAACTGTTGCAATGATCGCTTCGGATGTTGCAATTTAAACTAATCATTGTCTTCAGGGATCACTTACAAGCATCAATTAACAGCATCCTCTTCCTGCAACGATTGGTACAAACCATTTATTGTCACAAAAGCCCAATTGATTTTCCATATTCAGTTTATGGGCAGTTTCCGCCAAACCAACAATTATCCTCCGCACCTAGCTTTCCTTTCAAAATGTCATTAATTTATAGCTGCAAGGTTGAACCAAATATCACCTCCTGCTGATGAAGCACTTTGTGAGGGCATCCAATCAAATTAAATTACAGCAAAAGGTCACATGTTGTAGCCTCACTGGACTTGAAGGAAAATAATGGAACTTACCGGTCAATTACACTTTCAGAAACATTTGAGAGATGTTTTTATGAGTTCACTTTTTCTTTGAGCTTAATTGAATACCAAAACAAATGTGTACTGGTGAAATGAGCAAACTCGGTGGCATTGTGGTTAAAGTTTCTCATCTGACTCAGAGGTCAGTGGTTTGATTCAGACTCTGGATCTGTCACACCAAAGACTTTTAAAATGGTACGTGTTACTTCCTTGCTTGATACTTAGCATTTTGATCGAGCATCGACAAACCCCATGGGATGCAATCCCTCGGGGGAGGGAGGTTTCTCTTTACTGACCGTGGAGACGTATTCAAGGAAGTACTCCCTCCCCCTAGAGCACCCTTCCCCAACCCTCCTCCAAGGTCAACATCCATGTTTATCCGATGTCAAGTCCTGTGTTGTCTGCAGTCGCCCTCTCTCTGCTTACAAATGCGTGATTTCTGTGTGCGTGAAAGCTCTCCGCAAGCCTCATAAACTGTAGAGAAAATATGATTTGAGAATGTCTGTAGGTTCTTTTATAAGTTCCATTTCAAGGAACTTCTACGTAGGAGGAGACCACTGGGCCCTTCAAGCCTGTGCAATGGTTGCCAACCTATGGTTGTTTGTCCATGTGCTATCATTTTGAAATGCTGAAAGTCAAGCAGGAAGCAGCACGTACCCTTTTTTTTTTAATTTTTGGTATGACTCGGCCGGGGTCAGGTTCTAACCTCCGACTTAACAGACTTAGACCGGATACTAAAACCATTACATGACAGAGTGTGGTTCAACTTGTTTTGAGCTGCACTGCTGGTGGAGCCTAATCTATCAAATGTCTTACAATCCATCAAATGTCTTCTCATGTTTCACATCCTCATAGGTTTTTACTTTTTCTAAAAGGTAACCTCACATTATGTGAAATGTTCTCACATCGTTGTTAAAGTCTTGTGGCTCTTCCACAAGCAATTCCTGAATATATGTATATATATATATATTTATATACATCCATATATACACATGGTCTAGGCTCGTGGAAGAGCAAGTACACAGAACAGAACAGGAGACACCATAACAAAGGGAACAGCAGGAGAAAGGGGAAACAACAACAGCAGGGTGGAAGGAGAAGGTTGATGGAGACAGACAAACAAGGGATGCAGGTAACAATGAGGGTTAAAGGAGAACACAAGTGATGAAACAAGATGGATACAAAAGCAAAATTTTGGGTGGGGGTGGATGTGGTTTAACGGGTGTCGGAAAGATCATGGCTTTGGATGGGAGATGAATTGAGATGGTGGTAAACAGCTGTCTTGAAGACCTGAAGGGAAGAATGAGATCAAAAAGAGTGTAGAAGGTGGTTTCACATGTGGGAAAAGAGAGGAATAAATGTGTGGAGGTGAGCAATGGTTCTGGATTCTGGCAGTTTCATGAGGAGGGGGTTGCTTGCTGGTGGACTGCATTCAGATACTTGGGGGTGGGGGGACAGAGCACAGAAAAGGCAGAGGCGCAAGACCAGAAATGATGCGGAAGAAGACAGAGACCACCGACCTGTCAGCAATGGTGAAGTGATAGGCCCCTAGACTCAGCTTCACCATGAGAGATTTCAATGGTCTTGAAAGTCTTGGTTTCTACGTCTTAAAACTGAGCAAGATGTGAGCAAGGTATACAGCCCAGAGGGGAGAGCAGTACTCCATCAAGCTGCAGCTGAAAGACTTGTCAGTGGATAGGAGCTCAGGTGTGCCAAGGAAGGACTCTGCATGATGGAGGATGCCCAGTCAGCTCTTGGCTTTTGAGGTCAACTTTGAAATGTGGCTTCCCCAAGAAAGATCATGGCTGAGAGTAAGACCCAAGTGTTTGAGTTTGAGTGACTGAACCTCTTTGAGACTGTTGTTGAGAAAATAGATAGAAGGGTTTGTGGAATGGTCCTTTCAGAGAGAAAATGAGAGAGAGAGAGCTCCCTGTAGCATCAACTTCCCAATTCTCTTTGTTGTCTTTCTTCCCTCCAGGTCTTCAAGACAGCTGTTTCCCATCATCTCAGATCATCCCCCCCAGGGTTCGGGGCTCGCCATGAGAGGAAGCACTAGAAGTTTCTCCTGAACACCCGGTCTTGAGGCCACCGACCACAAATACCTCCACAGTCCAATGGGCTGTAGTTCTTACACAGCCATAGCCACTTGACTCAGACTACCGGCCTAGCAGAGAGACATCACACTGGGGAAATACAAACTAACCTGAGCGCATGTCCTCCCCACCAAAAAAGCCCTTAGATAAAGAGCCAAGATCTACCTACACATAGACTAAAGAAATAACTCATCCTCGGGTCTCCTATGTGTCTATGCATGCTCTCGCCCTGGGGTATGTTTCCAAACCCATAACAATATATAGTGTCCTGCCAGGAGAAAATGAACCCTCCCTCCCACCCCTCCACGACCTGATTGTAAACAAACATAATTTCAGCAATATGTGGTACGAAGGAACACAACAAAATGGATGAGATATATTATTGTCCGGTAGCAGGTCCTTTGGCATGATATGGTGCTTGAACCCATCCGTGATGCATCAAATTGATACTTCGTATGACAGGAAAGCTAGTCTTATTCTTAAAGACCAATGTCCTGCATTAGAGTACAGGTTTAATTACAATGGCACTTGCTGGAGCACACACCTCTTCTCGGCTGAACAGTACACATTTTGCATCCCACTGATAGGCCGGATCTGGATCTAGACCTCAACCAAAATCGAAACAGCTCGTCAGTTACCCAAAACATCCACCATATTTTGTTATAATATGTCCACAACTTTTTGAAATATCATGCGATATATTGTTTTTGACCCCCTCTCTCTCTCTCAATGGTGAATAATTACCTTATGAATGAAAGAAAAATTCTCGTATCTACATCAGGATCCGGATCTTCACTAAAGTCGATCCAATGTGTCCTTGTCACACACCCAACCTGTCCACTAAGCTTTGTCCGAATCCGTCCATATCTTTTTGAGATATCCTGCTCACAGATAGACAGACAGACAGACAGACAGACAGACAACCAAACAGAGGTGAAAACATAACCTCCATCCACCTTCGGTGGTGGAGGTAACAATGGATGGAATCAATAAAGTTGATTGACTAGAGATTCCAGAAAGTTTATTGAGGATTTCTCGACACCATGGGAAGCAAGAAGAAGCTCAAGGTTTTTTTTAATTTTTTATCTCCATTAACTGGTGTGGATGTTGATGAGCTGATATTTAGGTTATGTTTTCACCCCTATTTGTCTGTCTGTCTGTTTATCTTTGAGCAGGATATCTCAAAAAGTTGTGGATGGCTTCAGATGAAACTTGGTGGACAGGTTGGATGTGTGACAAGGGCGAATTGGTTTGATTTTGGTGAAGGTTAATTTATTTTATGTCGTGAAGATTCAGATCCAGATATGGACACTGGAATTTTATAAAGTGATTCTTCATCATTGAGAGATCAGGCCAAATTTTGTCCTGACAGACATAATTTGTCCTCGCGTCAAGGCACTGCTTTGAAATGCAATGGCTTGGGTATACCATAAACTGTACAACGCAAAGACGGCCAGAATGCTAATGCCTGCAGAACAAAAGCGAAGCCACATCGACAGCTGGTGATAAATGCCCAGTCACCGACACTGTTGAGCACAACAAAATGCAAAAACCAAAGACCGGTTTGGCTACCCATACCACTTGATGTCTCTGAAGCCAAAGGACCAGTCTGCTAATACTGTTCGCTGCTGGACGTTAAATATCCCACAGTATCTTTTGTGAAGAGTAGGCAAGCTATCGCTGACACCCTGAACAAATTACAAATTCCTGCCCTGACTGACTGCTGGGGCTGGCAAATGAACCAGCATAACCCTTGTAAAGAGACTCCTGTGGGATCACCGATGCTTGCAAGATGTCTGTCAATCCTGACAAATCTCTCTCTCTCTCTCTCTCTCTCTCTCTCTCTCTCTCTCTCTCTCTCTCTCTCTCTCTCTCTCTCTCTCTCTCTCCCTGAAAGGATCATCTGGCAAACCCTCCTATCTACTTTCTTAATGTGAGGAAGTTCAATCACTCAAACTCCTCGGTCTCACTATCGGTCATGATCTTTATTGGGTAAATGGCATTTCATAGTTGGCGTCCAAAGCTGGTTGCTGACTGGGAATCCTCTGTCATACAAATTCCGTTCTTGGCACAGCTGAACTCGTATCCATCTACAAGGCCTTGATCCACAGCTTGATGGAGTTCTGCTCTCCACTCTGAGCTGGCTCCCCTGCCTCACATCTTGCTCAGCTTGATACTGTGTAAACAAAGGCCTTCAAGATCATTGGAATTTCCCGCAATAAAGCTGAGTCTATAGTCATATCATCTTCCCATTGTAGACAGTCCGATGGTCAATCCACCTTCTACCTCCTCCTTTTTGGTTTTTCACCCTCTGCTCTTTCCATGCTCCCACCCCTGCCCTCACCAGGTTTCTGCAGGGTGCATGGGGTCCAGCATCAACCCCCTTCTGGTGAAACTTCCAAAATCCATAATCACTACTCACCTCCACTCATTTGTTCCTCTTTTTTAAATCCCTTTTAATGGATGTCTCCTGTTGAATACACTAAGTCAGATTTGCTATACATATATATATAATTGTCCACGCCCGCAAGCCGCCACCCTAACCACTATGCCAACACCAGGCTTCGATTTCTAATTATATTCCCATCATTGTAATTTCCTTTCTTTGGTTGTAATGGCATTTCCAGAATGCCAAAAATTGTGCAAACGCTTGATTCTACAGATCCCAATTTATCGGACTTTTCTCCCGAAGAAATTCGTAAAGAAAATTATTTAAGATTTGTTTCAAGGTGTGGACTTGTGTGAACTTTTTATGATTTCTAATTTCTCTTATCGAGTGCAGCTTGTGGCTGCTGGTTGCATCATTGGTTGGGACGCGCTATGCCGCTGTGCAGTGTCTCCTTACCAGGACACTGGTACTCATTTTGCGACCTCGGAAGGATGAAAGGCTGAGTCAACCTCCCGGTGTATATTAATTCAGCGGCCAACGGGGATTGAACTCAGGACCCTGGATCCACCCACCCATACAAGCTCCACTCTTCAGGAGAATTTGATCATTGCAAACAACCTCAGCAGTATAGTTCGCTGGAGCTATATATTTTTTTCTCTTTAAATGATTTTTTTCATCTACCGCTGTTACAACGGGAACCCAACGGGTTCACAGGTCGTCTAGTCAGTTTATAAAATTTGACCTGTTTCACTTCCACATTGGGTCAGGATTATGTCAGAAAGCTTGAGTTGGCTGTGGTGGGTGTAACAACATCCTCATAGAGTGGACAACCTCAGCTATGTCCAGACAGTCAGTCAACCAAGTAATGCAACCTCACAATTCAAACTTTTTACTTATAGCTTTACCAATAGATGTTTACATTTCTTACTAGAGGGTTTAACGTTTCATCATATTTTCATAATGCTCGTCCAACATTCCAGTGTCACGGAGTGTGGTAGAACTCCATATGTAGGGATGGCACAGGAAAATGTAGTAAAACAGATACTATTGTACATTGCCAGTAAATCATGCACACCATATCTTGCAGATTACACATACATTGCCCTCCCTGCACATCCATTGTGCTGACCAATAAATTGAGCTGTCATCAAATGCGCGCATGCACACACACACACTCTCTCTCTCTCTCTCTCTGATATGCATATATGCTTTGCATTTGCACTTGTATTCACTCTTGGGTCAGCTTGGCAGACACATAAGACATCAGCCATTGTAGTCTGTGGTACTTCTTTATGTGGGAAATTGTTGAATTGTAGTCTTAGTGGTGGAACTTTTGCCTTGTTATCAAGAGGTCCAGCGTTGTCCCTTGAAGGTCGTGTTTTTCACATTAGCCCCATGTGGGAATTTATTCTCATCTATTAAATTATCTTCATAAAAATCACACTACATAAATAACCCTGATAATCTATAATTAAAAAAGGAGCCATGTCTCTCTTCTGTTTGTTTATTTGTTTGTTTTGTCATGTTATAACTTAAGAACAGATTAATGGATTTCAATAAATCCAATGACGATGGATTCAGGGAACTCCTGGGAAAGTTTGTGATGCAAAAATAAATAAATAATTAGCGGTCAGTTTGGGTGCATGGAAATGTGGGCACACGTGTTGAAACTGCAAACGGCAACTTGCAACGTTCGTTATCCCCACACGATCTCCTGCAGGGCAGGATCTCCAAGGAATCCTTTTTTGTTCTTGCCCCATAGATTAGCAATCACAGAAAAGATTGGTATTCCCATCAGCGAAGTAATGGGTCTTCTATACTAGTAAGTATAGAAAACACAGATAAATTATCCACAAGAGACTAACCTCTGCACCATCCTGTCAGACAGAAATGAACCTGTAAAGCCATTTGCTTTCAAGAGTACACACAAATTACATTCAAGATGACACATACCACCCAAGACTTGTGGAAGAGTTGGTCTTGCGGTGTGATCTGGAATTTTTATTTTATTTTCTCATGATGTCTGGGAATAAAGAAAGATGGTTCATGCAACGCACTAACTTAATAGTCATGCAATTTGTTCTTCATTGACATTATTGACATTTCTTCCCCCAAGTTAAACTCTCGTTGTTGATTTAGCTCATCTTTCACAATATCTGTTTATTTATTTTGCTTGTAAACAACCTCACTGCTTCACTCATAAATAATGAAAACAAACACAGAGTAATGAGGTCATTGTCCCATCGTACCTTTATCATATTGCAACTCATTATCGACATTCTTGGCTTCATAAATCCCATGATCTTAATATGTTCTTTTAACTTTCATTTTTACTTAGCATATGTAACATATTCACGAAATTGGATTCACATTTAATTCCATAATGCTTGGTAATCACATCTCATTTGATCTACAGGCAGGGCTTGTGTGGTCCTCTTCGTGGCTCAGACCTACTTTTCGGAGAAAAGGATTTTAGTTTTCATTCACCTGATTGCTCACATTCTGCATGATGCAGCGTCCTCTTCTGGAACTACACCAGAACATCATTTGTCCTGGATTTGATTTTACGAATCAAAAGCAGGAGTGAGAATTTTCTCCCATTGGATTGGATGTCTCTCTAGAATAGGCACAGAACCAGGAATTGAAAAGTGGGAAGGATGGTGTTGGGGGGAGGAGGGCTGATAAATTCAGTTAACGAATGAAGAGAAAAGGGAGCTAAAAACATTGTGATATTTAAATGCTAATTGCCAGCAAGTCGTACCCAAAGTCCCATTCCATATTTGACAGTAAAGAACACGTTCCCCGAGAGCACAGCATATCGATTTTACGATAAAGCAACAGTTTGGGCCAGAAATATAGTGCAAGCAATATTTTAATTTATTTTGCTCATTCATTGAAGTTCCAATCTCAACTACCAGAAAGTAGTCTCAATCTCAACTACTTGTAATCTCAACTACTCTAAAGTTCTTTCATCCCTCTTGCAACTTTCATGGTTGATGCAGCTCATTTGCAATGACCTTTGAATACACGGAACCAACGCCGAAGTTTTAGTTGCCTGTTTATGAGGCAAGCCGCTCGGTGGACACAGTGAAATGAAAAAGGGGAAGATTTCTGGAAGAATAATGAAATGTTCGAATCGTAACTTCGAATAAAAAGTGAGATGCAATGAGATATACTTGAGCAGTATTCGGTATTTGCACGATTTGGTGAAATGACTGACTGCATCCATATACTTATTGGGAATGAGTTCTTTATTAATTAGATAAGAATTCCTTCAGAAACGTTCAGGCGATGTCAGTTTAATTTGCAGAATTTTGTTTATTTGCATTTGTTGGAGTTTAAAAAAGCCCAAAAACCTCTTTGGTCCTGGGTGATGCTGGAAATGTTACATTGTAATTGGATTTGTGGATTGTTGAAATTTCTGAGAACGATGTGGGTAAGGAGCCAGGCTAATGCAGCAATTTGATGAAAACTAAGGGGTGGGTGGTGCTTTAGCTTCAAGACACTCAGCGGTGGATTCACACCAAATATACAATCATAGCACATGGAGGTCAAACAGTATAGAAGTGTTTAAGTTGGCAAACATTATTTTTTGAGAAGGGAAAGATTAAAAGAGAAGTGGAGAGTAGAAGAGAAAGAAAGGAAAAGATTATATTTTTGATCATGTGGTGTAATTGACTTTGAGTTGAAGTTTTACATTTTTTTTTCTAAAATAAATGGCAAGAGATGAAGACATTTCTAAGAGATCTTTAATGTTTTAAAAATTAAGATTCAATATGTGCATGTTGGAACTAAAAAGGTTTTCGCACTCTTCGGATGAATTTTTTTCACATAAATAAATGAGTTATTGGTCTAAAATGTAAAAACAAAACCAAGAGTAAAATATCTCGTATGTTAAAAGTAAAATAATAGGGTTATACAAAAAGGTACATGTTCGGTGTGTGGCTCAAAAAGAAGTGATTCATCACCAAACACAAACAAGGGGAGATATTCAAAAGTTTTTGTCAGGAAGTAAATTTACAACAACTGGAATACCAGGAATTACATCGACCAGGGTATTTTCTGTGGTCCAGGAACAAACTTGAATAAAAGATTAGATGAGGCTGACAATCTAAACCGTGGAGCAAACCTATCAATAGGGTTGATGAAGTGTGCATGAAGCACGATATTGATTTTGGAAATTGCAGCAACGTTGGAAGAAACATGAAGCCAATAGAGAAATGTTTTATAATTTGTCTCTGATACAAAATCCAACGTTGAGAGAAAAAGTTGATTAGGTTCATCGTGAATAAGATGATCAGTGCTAAATTGAAACTTGGGCTTGGAAATTCAAAAAACTTATAGGCTCGAATGATGTCATTAAGATTGAAGAGCAATTAGCTGATGAATTACATCAACCATAATCACAAAGTTTCATAGAAGGAAGGTTTATTCCAAGGAAGTTGATTATATCTGGTCCGCTGATTTGATTGAACTCAATAATGATAAGGGTACAAGTATGCTTTAAACCGTTATTGATTTGAGGAGTAGATACGCGTGGGTTGTCCTTTGAAAAACAAAACATGTAATACTCTTATGTTGGCTTTCCAACAGAATTCATAAAAGCAAAGAGAAAACCTAAAAATTGTGGACTGATGAGGGTACAGAGTTCTACAACAAAACATTTATGAATTCTCTTAAAAATAACATTCCATTATACAGACCTTTAATGAAGGAAAGGCGGTTGTTTTGACGTTTTAATCGACTTTAAAAGAAGACATATAAAAATTCACTCAACTGGTTCTCAACAATGGTTATCTTTAATTCAGGATATTGAAGATAATGACAATGATATGATTCATACCTCAACAAAAATCAAACCATCAGTTACATTTATAAAATTAAATATGAAAAAGAATTAATGCCAGAAATCCTAAGTCAAAGTTGGTGTATATAGTAAGAATATACAGGTGGAAATCTCATTTTGAAAAAGGTTATACCAAGCGATGGAAAATGAACTTTTTTAAATTGTTGATGTCATCGGTACAGTTCCTTGACTTACAAATTATGTGATTTAAGGGGAAGATTTAGGTTCATTTTATTCACAGGAATTACAAAAGACAAAGATAAATTGACAAAAAATATATTTGACTCCGCCCCTTTTTAAACTCCTCCCCTTTTTGATTCCGCCCACACAATCCACATCCACACAAGCCCCCATCACAAAGCCACATCCACGCAAACCCATCACATAAGCCACATCCACATCCATCATATCCACATAATTAGTGATTAGTTTATTAGTTCCCACACACAACATGTTTATTTAATTAAAAATTGCTCCATCCCACACAAGCCCCACCCACACAGACCCACCCACACAAACCCCACCCACAAACCCCACCCATACAAGCACCACCCACACAAACCCCACCCACACAAACCCACCCACACCACATCCCACCCAACAACCCACCCATACAACCAGCTCCACCACACAAGCCCACCCACACAATCTCCCAACCACACAGCCGCAACCGACACACAAGCCCACCCATACAAGCCGCCCCACACAACCCCACAAAGCCCCACCCACACAGCCCACAGCTCCACCCACACAAACCCCACCTAACATACAAACCCCACCCATACGAAGCTCCACCCATCAACAAAGCCCCACCCAAGCACAAGCGTCCACCCACACAAAACCCACCCACACAAGCTCCACCCCACACAAACGCACACCCATTTAACAAGCGGGAGAGGGAGAAGAGAGAGAAGGAGGAGAGGGAGAGGGAGGAAAGAGAGAGAATAAATAAATATAAAAAATATGAAAACCAGTGAGATTTTAAAAAGATCAAAGGTATTCCAGAAAATAAAAAATCTCAACGCACCATGGAGGAAAACAAAGAATTGGCAAGTCTATTAGAAATATATGCATCAAGACTATTAACATCGGTTT